>CM043697.1:152361373-153068873 GCA_023935145.1 Bretschneidera sinensis
GGAATACATCTTTATACCATCTAAAATCTTGCATGGTAGGACAGGTCAAATTGAGAAGAATCTCCGTAGACCTGGCTATCCATCTTTCTGGATCTCCTATAAAGTGTTTTGTTATTGCAAATATAAGGGTTTCAAATGCATTTTCTACTTGAGGAGTAAATATAGTAATTTCACCAGTTTGGGGGTTTCTAATGGATTGAGGTTCTCCTAATTTAGTGGCTTCTAATACTTCTAATCTATTTGCTTCTGTAAGGTAATTAGTCCACCATCCATACAGGGTTCCAGTAAACCCAGCAATAATGGCCTTAGCAATTCCTTTGTTGGTATTGGTAGGTTTTGTTCTATATGAGGTTGCTGCCATTGACATTTCTTGAAGAATATCAAGAATGATATGTTCACTGGCACCATCAATGTTCCATTCATAAATTGAATCACTATCATATTTAGATTGAACAGCTAATGATCTATCTTCATATTGGAGATCTGGAGGTGTTGGTCTAGGATAAAAATTCCTAGTTGTGGGTAAGGGTGCTCTATTTCTAATTATTTTGTTGACTTCACTAAATTCTTGAATTTCACTTATTAAATCTTTATCTATTTCATTAATATTTTCTTGAGAGCTTGATTCTGGTTTAGTAATGCCTTTTAAACTTAATTGTTGTAATTGCTTATTAATGGAGGCTAATATATCATCATCACCTAAGGTGATTATATCTTCTTCTATGTGAGGTGTAAATATAGGTTGGGTAATAATTGTTGGTTTTTGAATAGGTGAAGTAAAAGTGAATGATGTGGATGGTAATTTATTTGATGACATAATTTTTGATGAGGATGCAAGAGCTGATGATGATGATGTGACATTCTCTCCCCGGGGAATTTTGGAGGGAAGATGGTCAATCTTGTGATCAATAGTGTGAAGTGTTGTATCTAGGGAATTAAAATGGGATGATATAGTGGCTAAGTTTTGGTTAGTATAATTATTTTGTTCATGTAGATTGGTTATATCAATGTGTTCAGCAACATGGTGAGGATTTTTATTTTTATCTAATACTTTAAAAGGTGCTGCAGGAATAATTTCTTTATAACCAGGGGGTTGAAGATGTAAATTTCCTAATGGAGGATGGACTGATGATATAACTTCCTTGGTGGAAGAAGTCCAGTTTTGATGTAATTTGGTGATAGTATCTACTTGGTTATTAATTAAGTCTGGATGATTTATGGAAAAGGGATTATAGATTTTATTATTGAAAGTATATAAGTCAAACCAGTCAAAGAATAATATATCACAATGAATTTCATTCATCTGATCATACCATTCTTTACGGATTTGAGCTTGTTGTTCTTTATTAAACGTTTGAAAAAACCAATTTACTCTTTCAATATTATGTTTTGCAGAAAAGTCTTTTCTTAATAAATCTTTATTAATTTCATAAGTAGTACTCATAATGACATTTACTTCATACATGTCTGACTTAGTAGGTGATGGATTATGAAGGGGGTCTTGGACAATAGAGGTTTCTCCTAATGGTTCTTCTAGAGCTGTTTTAAATGAAGTGTTGTCATAATAACCACGAGGTATTGTAGGATGAAAGTCGACACCTAATAATTGGTAGGAGTTTTGGAATCTAGACTACGTCTAGGGGGTAATATCTGAGGATCATCATATAATGGTAAGGTTTTAATCCTATTGGATATGGATCTTCTAGCTGGTATTGATGGTGAACAAGAATTATCAGAAGCGAATCTGATAATTACATTTCCATCATTAGTTTCTTGAATTTGGGAAACATTTGAATTTCTTAATTCCCTGGGGGGAACAAGAGATTCAAATTTCCAACATTCTGGAATTGTGATTTGATTCCATTTTAATAGCTTAGGAGTTATGGTATTTGCATGAAATGTGTTGGCTTCTAATATGAGGGTTTCTCCTGGCTTTGTTTGAAGCAAAGCCTTAGGATTGATTTTAGTTGTCATTACTTTATAATAGATTTTATAAATAATATTTAAGTTTCTGGTTCCAGTTTTTAATTCTAATCCTTGTAATTGTATATCTAGTGTAAGGGTATCAATAAGATTTGGATCATATAAATCTATTGAAAAGTTTGGATAGCAATTGAAATATACAGGGCCATTATGAATATTAGATGCAACTAAAGATAATAATGAATTCTGGAAATTGTTATGCCTAGCATCTCTAAGCATCATTAATATAGGTGTGTCTATTCCTAGACGATGTAATGGTTTTACAGCTATCTGGACAAGTCCAAGATGCATGTATTTGAATCCTTCTTGCCTATGTTTTCTCATAGCTGATAATGATAGTAATTTAATACTCTCATTATCTTTACTAATACTATATGTTTGTTCAGTTGTTTTAATAGAGTAGTCTGACCTAAAGTCAAAGCTACCAACTTGCTAAATTCTATTGATTTTCTGACTGGGTATATGCCAGTTCAGAAGATCTTGTTCTACTTTAGCAATATTTATTTCTTGACTATTAATAGTGTAATTTGGGTCATGATTATCAGTGGGATAATCATGTGGAGGAGATGATGGGTTAGATCCTGAAACAGATGATGAAGAGTCATCACCCTGTTTACGTCTTCTAAATAACCTATCCATACAAGATGATTTGAAAATATGACTAAAAGATGACTGTTACAACAGCAAATAGTGTGACTGCCTAGTGACTGCCGGGACCACCAACCGGGACCACCTAACACGGCTGACCAACGGACTTACTAAGGGCTGACCAACGGACTTACTAAGGGCTGACCAACGGCCTTACCACCACTATGGCCTTACCACCACACAACTAACAGAATAACAGTAATCTAAAAGTAATATAGTCAAAGCAGGAAGATGAACAGTTCAAAAAGAAAACACAGACATGGCTACCATGGCTCTGATACCAAAATTATGCAGGATCGCTATTATAGAAAACAGTAATGGAAAAACAGTAAAAACAGTATGTAAAAACAATATGCAAGTTTTTAATGAAAAGATCTTTATAGATATTGAGATTGTAATTGTACAAGGAGAGATTCTTACAGTGCTTTAAAAGAGAAGAGCAAGCTTGAGAATATCACTCGTGTTTACAGAGAAAGCTTTTAAACACTCTAAATAAAACTCTGAAAAAAACTCTGCCTTAGGCAGATTTACAAACTCTATTTATATACAACTTAGTCTTGGTATTTCTTTAATTATTGCAGGTGTGCTGTTGCTTGATGATTGGAGCCGGTAAAGACGAGCTGACATAATTGCTGTAGATGAGCTGTCATGACTGTAGCTGCTTTCGGCTGAGAATCTTGCGACTTTATGAGCTGGCTTGTCGATTTGTGTCGGCAATGGATAGGATTTACTTTTGAGCTGTCATGCTGATTTGTCGTTTTGCGTCGGCGATGGAAAGAAATTGCTTTTGAGTTGGCATTGTCGAGATCTGATAGTTTTTCTTTTTGTGCTGGCAGATTCCTTTTGTCTTTTTGCGTCGGTAAGGATACTTTTGAATTATGTTTTTGCAGGATTAACGAGGACCTTTAATACTAGCAAGATCATAGTCAATGTCGGCATACGGATCTTGGGCCCAATAATCTGGGGCTAAGGGAGGAGAAGCAGAGCTGTCATGGTCACTTTTGTCAGAGTCTGATATTTGGGATAACTCTTCTAAAAGTTTTCTTCTTCTCTCTTTTTTGGAGGAACTGGTTACTGATGGAGTTCTCAAAATCTTTTTGAGATGAAGGGGATTATCATGAAGCCATGTTTTAATGGTGGTGATATTAGAATAAGAGCAATCATATTTTGCCCACCATTTTATTTTGAAAGTTCTTTTGAGAGCATGGAGTCCCAAATGGGATGGAGTAATAGTATAATCCCAAGCAAAGATCCAAGGGATGGCAAATATTGCTACAAAGATAAGTTCATGGGCATAAGGTTTATTGTCTGAAATATGTGATGTAAAATAATTTAGTGATTCTTGGGTCTTTTCGGGAAAGATAATAGAATGGGATCCAAAACAGGACCACCAATCAAAGAACCATGTTGGGAATTCAAACCGGGCTTTTTTGTCAAAGAATATGAACCAGGAATGGGATTTTGGTTTAATGAAAAACATGTTGAACCATGCCATTCGATAATCGTGATAAGTATAAGTAGGAGGTACAAAGGAAATGGAAAATGGTCTTGGTAAATAGTGGTCAGGAATGTGGTCAGGATTAATAACTTTTAGGATTTTGCATTTGGAATACACGATTTTAGCATGATCCAAAGGATCAAAAGTATGGGTAATTTCTGCTGATTTAGAATCAATTAATATTAATTCATAAAACCTTTGAGTTTTATGAATATCATCTGGAACATATTGAAAACCTGCAGGAAAGATTTTGTTAGCATATAACCAATGTAAAATTTTGTTCTGATCATTGTCATTGGAAGGTATAGGGAGAGTGGTACTTCGAATAAATTCTTGGTTGGGTTTTTCAAAGTATTGAGTAGGAGGGCTTTTTGGTAAAGA
Organism: Bretschneidera sinensis; assembly: GCA_023935145.1. Taxonomy (NCBI): domain Eukaryota; kingdom Viridiplantae; phylum Streptophyta; class Magnoliopsida; order Brassicales; family Akaniaceae; genus Bretschneidera; species Bretschneidera sinensis. The sequence continues at coordinate 152,365,884 of CM043697.1, forward strand.
TGGTTGGGAAGATAATATTTGGGAGTAAGAAGGATGATGTGGTAATTCTGGGAAGTTTTGTAGATCTTCCAGTGGGGAAAATCTATTGGTTTTATATGGAGTAATGGGGGCCACAAGAGGTCTTGGATGCTTTTTGGGAGAGGTGTAATAGTCTGAGAGTTGTTGAGGTTGAGAAGGACTAGCCTTCTCCTTTCCCTTTTGTGATGCGGACATCTTCTTTTTTGTCCTGTAAAAATTCACGGGTAAGGAAATCAGGAAGATAATTATGCTCTCCTTTGATATATTCTATTTGGAAGTCAAAGACACTTAATATTGCTTGCCATCTTGCAAAGATTTGTTTTGAAACAAGATTTTGAACATCTTTTTGTAAAACTTCTTTTGCAGATTTGCAATCAATACGTAATAAAAATGATTTTCCGTATAAATCATCTTGGAATTTAGATATGCATAAAACAATTGATAAAACTTCTTTTTTAATGGTTGAATAATTTTTTTGTGCGCCAAGCCATATACCAGAGTGATAACGAACAACTTGTTCAATGGATTGACTTGGAAGAATTTGTTTTAATATACCACCGTATCCTGTGTTGGATGCATCAGTTTCAATAATGATTGATGCAGAGGGAGACAGGATACCTAGACATGGAAGACTAATAACTTTTGTCTTAATGAGTTTGACTACTTCTGTATGAAGAGAGGACCAGGGTTTTGGGTTCTTACGAAGCCTTTAATATAAAGGTTCGCATAATTGTCTCATGTGAGGAAAGAAGTCTGAGATGTAATTAAGACATCCGAGAAATCTCTGTAATTGGGTTTTGTCCTTAATTTCATCAGGGAATTTGCTAGCAAATTCTATGGATCGATCTATAGGTTTAATAGTTCCTTGATGAATTATATGTCCTAAAAATCTGATTTTAGTTTGAAATAGTTTCATTTTTGTTTCTGATAAAACTAATCCATTTGTTTTAATAATTTGGAAAAAAGATTTTAAATGTTTAAAATGCTAATCTATGGATTTTGAAAAGATTAATATATCATCAATATAAGTAATGCTAAAATTAGAATATTCATTAAAAATGTCATTTATAATATTTTGAAATTCTGAGGGGGCATTTTTTAGTCCGAAAGGCATAACATTCCATTCATAATGTCCGAAGGGAACATTGAAAGCAGTTTTATATCTATCTGCTTCATTAATTTGAATTTGCCAAAATCCTGATTTTAAATCAAATTTGGAGAATATGGCAGAGTCATGAAGTCTATTAAGAAGATCTTTTTTATTGGGAATAGGGTACCTAATCCATTGAAGTACTTTGTTTAATGGTTTATAATTAATAACTAACCTAGGAGTTCCTCTTTCTAATTCAGCTTGTTTGTTGACATAAAAGGCTGAACAACTCCAAGGTGATTTGCTCGGTCTTATAAGATTTTTTTCTAATAATCCTTTTATTTCTTCTTGGCAATAAGCTACTAATTCTTGATTCATTTGGATAGGTCTTGATTTGGAAGGAATATTCCTTTCATCAAAACCGGGTTCATAAGGAAGAGATACTATGTGCTTTTTTCTTTCCCAAAAGGCATTTGGGATATTAGCACAGATTTCTCTTTTGAATAGGGCTTCTAGATCTTTAATTTGGGCTTGGATTTGGTTGAATCTAATTGTTGTTCTATCTTTTTGTAATGAATTTCTTCTTTTAAGAAATTAATATGGGCTTGCTTGTTTTGGACTAAATTGATCTGTCTATGTAGGCTATTGGCTTGTAATAAGTTTAGATCACGTGTGTCTATTGGTTGAAGGAAAGGAAAAAATAGTTTTTGACCTAATAAATGAGTTTCTATCCCTAAATGACTAACTGTGAAGGGATATATTTGAGTAAGAAATGGTGTTCCTAAAATAATATTTTGATGGATGTTTTTGACTAATATGAAATGGGTTCTTAGGCAGTAACCATCGTTACATACATAAGAATTGCTTATCTTATATTCTACATTAAGTTTGGAACCACTGGCAGTATTTAAACGTTCTGTGGTTTTTTCGTAATATTTTGTTGGAACTAATCCTTCTTTAAGACAATTCTGATCTGCACCAGAATCGACTAAAGCTATTGTGTTAATGTGATATTCTTCATTAATAACTATAGAAATTCTGATATACCATTTTTGATAATTAATCCTTTCTATGAGACTAATAAAGCTTTCATCTAAAGATAATGATGATAGAGGTTCTATTTGTTCTGAAGGTAAGGTAGCAGAATCAGTTATAACTGCTTTTCCTTTATCAGATGGAGATAAGATTGAGTCCTTGATATTTTTTATTTCAATATTAATCATTCTTGCCTTAAGGTCTATAGTTTCTTGTTGAATTGTTTTTATTTGTTCTTTCATATTATTAATTTCTAATTGTAGGTCTTGGATATTAGTAGTTTTTTGTTTGTTAAATTTTTCTCCTAAAATTTTTGAGAGGTTAAAAGGTTCTGGGTCTCTAATCCTTTTTTCTTTGCAAATAAGGTCTTTTAATTTTAATAAATAATCTTTTTTAATTATAGGATCATCAATTTTTTCTATAATGTCTAATAAGAATTCTTTTTGGGAAGATATCATGTTGACAGATTTACATTGACAAAATCCTTCATCACAATTACAAGATTGTGATTCATCAGAGGAATCTATATCAGAAGATTCTTGTATTGCATAAATGACGTCATCAAGTTCAGAAGAGGAAGAGTCTTCTTCAGACTGTGAGTCATTAAGCATTAATTTTGTCAGTTGTTGTTTTAAGGAGTCTTCTATTTCTAATTCATTTATTTTTTGTTTTACTCTGCAGTCTTTGGCCCAATGACCAAGACGACCACATTTAAAACAAGTTTTTGAAGACTTGTTTCCTTTTTGGGTTTTTGGGTTTCTCTTCTTGGGCTTAGACTTAGAAGTACTGGGTTTTGTGTTATTTTTTAAATATCTGTTGGGCCTAAAAGGCTTTCTATAAGTTTGTTTCCTAATGGACTTGGATTTCTTTTTCTTAATGGCAGATGGGGCTCTAATGGTTTCGAATCCATACTGAGCACAGAAGGATCCTAATTCCTTTTTGCTCTGATGGAGTTCTGATTTCATTTTTTATTTTAGTTTAATATCATTGCAAAGAGCTAATCCTTCATGATTAATGTAACTAATAATTTCTCCATATGAGAGTTCATCATATGGTAGATTTCCATTATTGGTATCTCTAATACGTTGTCTAACTTTTTCGGCAAAGAGTTTGGGGAGTCCACTAATAAATTTCTCTTTCCAGTAATCATGGTTGGAGTCTTTTCTGGTAAATACTTTTGCAAGGAATACATCTTTATACCATCTAAAATCTTGCATGGTAGGACAGGTCAAATTGAGAAGAATCTCCGTAGACCTGGCTATCCATCTTTCTGGATCTCCTATAAAGTGTTTTGTTATTGCAAATATAAGGGTTTCAAATGCATTTTCTACTTGAGGAGTAAATATAGTAATTTCACCAGTTTGGGGGTTTCTAATGGATTGAGGTTCTCCTAATTTAGTGGCTTCTAATACTTCTAATCTATTTGCTTCTGTAAGGTAATTAGTCCACCATCCATACAGGGTTCCAGTAAACCCAGCAATAATGGCCTTAGCAATTCCTTTGTTGGTATTGGTAGGTTTTGTTCTATATGAGGTTGCTGCCATTGACATTTCTTGAAGAATATCAAGAATGATATGTTCACTGGCACCATCAATGTTCCATTCATAAATTGAATCACTATCATATTTAGCTTGAACAGCTAATGATCTATCTTCATATTGGAGATCTGGAGGTGTTGGTCTAGGATAAAAATTCCTAGTTGTGGGTAAGGGTGCTCTATTTCTAATTATTTTGTTGACTTCACTAAATTCTTGAATTTCACTTATTAAATCTTTATCTATTTCATTAATATTTTCTTGAGAGCTTGATTCTGGTTTAGTAATGTCTTTTAAACTTAATTGTTGTAATTGCTTATTAATGGAGGCTAATATATCATCATCACCTAAGGTGATTATATCTTCTTCTATGTGAGGTGTAAATATAGGTTGGGTAATAATTGTTGGTTTTTGAATAGGTGAAGTAAAAGTGAATGATGTGGATGGTAATTTATTTGATGACATAATTTTTGATGAGGATGCAAGAGCTGATGATGATGATGTGACATTCTCTCCCCGGGGAATTTTGGAGGGAAGATGGTAAATCTTGTGATCAATAGTGTGAAGTGTTGTATCTAGGGAATTAAGATGGGATGATATAGTGGCTAAGTTTTGGTTAGTATAATTATTTTGTTCATGTAGATTGGTTATATCAATGTGTTCAGCAACATGGTGAGGATTTTTATTTTTATCTAATACTTTAAAAGGTGCTGCAGGAATAATTTCTTTATAACCAGGGGGTTGAAGATGTAAATTTCCTAATGGAGGATGGACTGATGATATAACTTCCTTGGTGGAAGAAGTCCAGTTTTGATGTAATTTGGTGATAGTATCTACTTGGTTATTAATTAAGTCTGGATGATTTATGGAAAAGGGATTATAGATTTTATTATTGAAAGTATATAAGTCAAACCAGTCAAAGAATAATATATCACAATGAATAGAATATAAACCACTTCTTCTATTTGAAATACTAGTACTTTAGAGATAAACACAATTGAAAAAAAAAGAAAAAAAAAACCTTTACTCCTATACAAAAAAAAAAAAGGGAAAAAGGAGCAACGATTGTTTACCGGAAGACATGGTGATGGACATCCAATTGAGGCTTCCTGTGAAATCACTGCTTCGATTCAAGTGTGTTTCTAAGCCTTAGTGTGCTCGTTTTCAAAACCCTAATTTTATAACCGCCCATCACTTCAAGCAATACATCCTAAACTACCGTAACTATGCCAATTCTAATATGCTCATTAAGCGATTTCATGGCAATAGATGGTGTTTTAATTCTTATTATTTCACATCTCTTAAGAGTGATTTTGATAATCACTACAATATTGATGAGGTTATCACTATTAATGAAAAAGAGAATACTTACATGCCCTTCACCAATGATTGGTTAAGTGTTCCAACTGTTATTGGTCCCGTTAGCGGCATCGTCTGTTTGGTGGATTGTCATAGTCTTGGCCTATGGAATCCAGCTACAAGAGAATTCAAGCTTCTCCCTGAATCCACTGTTAAACATCCTTCTGAATCTTGTATAGATGGTGTTGGATTCGGTTTTGACTCAAAAACTAATGACTACAGGGTTGTATGATTTATTTTTAATTTTCACAGTTTAAAAAATGAGCAAACAGAGATATACACCCTAAGTAATAATTCATGGAGAGAAATCCTTACTTATAATTACAAGATTGGTGGCAATTGTGTGTTCAACGCATACATAAATGGAGTGTATCATTGGAAATCCAAATTACATCCTCATGGTTCATATGTCATTCCAGTAATTCTTTCATTTGACGAAGTGTTCACCACCACATCATTACCGGATGTATTTATATGGTTGTTTCATGATTGGTATATTGCGTCTATTGATGAATGTCCTGCTGCAATCATTTATCGATGTCCTGCTCCAATGCTTTATCAATGTACTGCTAATAACTTTTATGAACGGGAGGCTACAGAGGAATGCTATGACGTATGGGTATTGAAGGAACTCGGTGTTACAGAATCTTGGGTTAAACAACTGACAATTGGGCCATTTTGGGAATTGAGAGGCCACTAGGGTTTTGGAAGAATGGTTGGGTGTTCATGGAAAACAATGATAACCAACTAGTGTTGTATGACCCTAGCACTCAAGAACTTCAAAATCTGCAAATCTCTTCGAATATGTATTCGATGCAGCTTATCATTTATGTTGAGAGCTTGGTTCCAATCAATGGAAGACAAGAGGTAACTCGTGTGACATTGTCCTAAGTGCTAGCATTTCATTATTTAGTGAACTGAGTAGGAGGGATGCCTAAAAAGTTGTTCAACAAGGAATGAAGGCAAAAGAAAAACAGTGAAAAAAAGGATGGAAGGGAAGCTAACTAGAGTTAAAAGGAGTTATTCTTGAGCATTTTTGTAAGTCAAGATTATGTGGTACATGTTATTTAACAAGTCATTTCTTTAGTGTAGTACTGTTATAATAAATAAAGCTTATGCCTTCTTTATCCTTACATTGTTTCTTTGATGTTATTTTGTTGTCCAACTCGAGCATCACTTGCTGGAAATGGTTAACGGAGGTTTTTTCAATCCCCTTTACAAGCAATTTAGATAACATCTGCAGTTTTGATAACTGCTGAAACTAAAATGGTTTATGCTGGCTGTTTAAAAAGTTCCGTTTTTCAAAAATCAGAAAGTAGGTGTTATAAATGAAAAGGTAAGACCATAAAAAAGGGGGGGGGGGGGGGGGGGGCGGGGCGGGGGGGAAGGAGATATCATGTTCACCCTATTCTCTATCAGCTCCCTAGGCCTCTCCCTGCTCTCAATCTCATTCTCGACCTTACTCCTCCATTCATTCTTGCTTGATATCATGATCTCTCTCACTCGATTTCTCTTGAAATAACATGGATAGATCTTTTATGGCTTTGTTCTGTTTTCTTGCTTTGCTTTGAGTTTTTGTTAATATATTTGCTTTAGTCTAACGTTGCCAACGATTATTTTGCTTGCTATATTTCCTACACTTCATGTTATTTCCTTTTTTTTTTAGCAGAGATACTCTCCACATCAGCTTTTTCTCTCTCTCACGTTCAAGAAAATCCCATAAACCAAATCCAAGGCAAAAATCTCTCTGTGTTTTTCATCTTGTCGTCGTATGGAGTACTACAAGTTGTCTACTGTATTCTAGGGTTAGTTGAGCGACTCAAGGCTTTGTGGGAGTAGTGATCTGAGTTACCGCTGCAAGAGTAGTATGGATTTTTCTTGGGAAATCCCATGAGAAAATTAAAACCAACTGATGAGGATCCACTGCCAAAAAAAAAGCTGCAGTTAAGTTCCATAGCATCTTCCCACTGTGTTGAGAAACTACAATATAAGATCACAAAACAAAAACTAAAAACAGAATCAGTAAATCACAGCCTGCGAAAGAGACCGTGAAAAAAGACAATGCAAGCACTTCGTTGTTGCAAGCATAGCCTAGCATCGTTTCAGTGTTGGATTAAGAACTTACCCAAGTCCAACCAGATAGCTGCAACCAAGTTTGCAGCCAGTAGAAACAATTTACTTTTGGCTAAATCTTTCATGAAAAGTTGCATTTTGATGACAGTTAATAATCTATTCCAATTAGAAAACTAAAATTCCATTACCTAGCTCGAGTTAAGTACCACACATTGAATAACGTATAGAAGCAATTTATAAATTTTAACATTCAATTATTTTGGCAATCAATGTACGAAATTCTCATCATCACACAGGATATCCCGAATGTTATTAGTCAACTGAGAATTCTGACCATAGCATATGCTAGCTAAAAATCCTCCATACAGTAAGCAGTGAACACCAATTTGAAATATATTTACCTTCCCTTCATTGGTGTATCCCTGTGGTTCGCATCTAGAAATGCTTTCCTCAGTCCCACTAGTAGAATCCTCCCAAATGAGCCAGAAAATCCCATATATTGGAAGACTCCCCAAGCCAGCTGAAATCAATGGGATCTTTGAATAATTGCAAGTAATGGCAACCATGAATTAGAAAAATCCAAACTTCTTGCGTCACATTTGCAACACAAGCAAGAAACTCACTTGATATATCCTCAAAATCTGCATTTTGGGCTTGATGACAGGACAGATTAGCTTCAAATATGTCCATCAATGAGCACTTGGTGCATTTCTGTTTCGCAAGAGAAGAAAGGTGCGAAGCCAACCCGCATGCTGAGCTTCTAGCAAGCGTTAATAAACACTCTCCTGCATTTGTCCAGAAATTTGCAGCAGATGCGATCAGAGAAGACTCTGATCAAAATAAATGTAAGTTGCAATAAAGAGTATGCTGCACAGGTCCTGCTCATGTCAAAAGCTTCCAGTTGGTCTACATCAATTTCAGAATTACTCGAATGAATTTTATATCCGGAAGCCAATGTCATGTACTCAGTCAGAGCAAGATCCTGCAAGGGATGCAACCTGAAGTTGAGCTCTGATTTTCCTTCATTTGTTCTTAAGTGATCACCCAGTAGACCCTGACTAATCATGCACTCTAGTTTCTTGCAGTAAGATTCAGGTTCACCAACAGACAGATATTCACTTATGGCTTCATCCACATAATCAGTCAGCATTCTAGTTGCTTCATCTCTATAGAACTTGTCATCAGAACTGGCGCTTGTAAAGTCCAGCTTTGAAGCATTAAGTACCTAAATGTGAGAAAGTGCTTGACGCTAGTACTTTGAAGTACCAGTTTGAAGATTTCCGACATCTCCAAATTTTCAAATAAAGTCCACCCCCCCCCCCCCCCCCCCTCTCCCTCTTCTTTTCCTTCTTGGTGTTCTTTTAGTCATATGATCAAAGATAATACAGTCACAATGTCCTCTTCAGAGCTGAAGAAAATACTTTCCTAACAAAGTGTGAAATACCAAGGGTGTAGAAAAGGAAAGAAAAATGATCATGTTAAGATGAATCTATCAGTAATTTTCATGGTTCTGGTCCATATATTATGAACTATATAGGTGCTTAAGATGCAAAATCACATTTAGTTAAGGACTGACACAAGCAGCGTTGCAAGGTAGTAATAAAAAAAATAAACAACGTACTGAAATGAAGAAAATGCAAACTGGAAAACAAAAGAAGGGAGATATTCAGCAATTCTCTAGGAAATACTTCATGCAAAAGGGGGAAGTAGCTGTAATCTTGACAACAATATTTCTTGCAATGCATGTGGTTAGATGGACATGAAAAATGTGTACATTAGCTCTCTGATCCTTAAATAGAAGGTTTGTGGCAGATTCCAGATTTGAAATTCGAGTAGTATATGTTGGTGCTCACTCCTCTGTCCACAAAACATCAGTAGATTCTCAAATATAGAATCCAGGGAGTGCATCAGACAATCAGGTAATGAGTAGTGTCACATAATTAAGGGGAAGAAAGAGAGAGCGGCTTCTTGGGAAAAAATGAAAAGAGAATAGTAAGAAGTTTACTTGTTTATAGCCAGTTACAAGATTAGACTTAATGACATTAACATGTTCATACGAAAATATTATATGCCTAATTTTGCGAAATTTACCTCTAAAGAACAATCTACATAAGCTGGGTGTGATGCACTACATCTTCTATAGCAACAGATGAATTGGTACTTTGAACCACAACTCCGATTGCCTCATTGCCTGAGAGTAAGAGCATAAAAAATATTTAAAAAACGGAACAAACTGAATTAAATAAACTATGTATTGAAATGAATTAAATGTTAAAAAATTAAAAACCAAAACGTTCATAAGAAAACTGTAGATATAGAGAGCTCGCAACATCCTAAAATATTAGGAGAGAGAAAAAAAAGGAAAAACAGTCTGCAGATAATGATTGTAAACAGACAGAAAAATTCAGTAATAATAGGATTATTGAAGACAGGGCAAAGACTTTCTTAAGGATTATAGCAGAATAGAAATCTCCCATATCCTAGCCCTCCCTTTTATAAGCAATGGCTGCACAGCAACAACAAAGTGGATTTGGCATAGCTAGGTTGATAGCAGAATTTGATTGTACAAAATTGCACAGTAAGTACAAAAAGGGAATATAGCCACATTTCATATAGATAATGAAGGTATTTACCTGAAATGCAGAATGCTAATGTCATTTCCACCATTTCCACCGCATATTTCTCATTAAGGAAAATATAACATACCAATCACCCACTGAATGTAAAACTTAACGGTAACATGAGTTTTTTTTAAAATATATTTAAGGAAGATCTGATCTGCCCCTGTTCCCCCACCTAGACAACAACTCTCCTTATACATCAGAGTTTTGTTGGAACGAGAAATCAATCTCAGGACCTTAAGGCACAAGTACATTTGACTTGAACAAATAACCAATGAGCCAAGGGCTGCTGGTTTAAACAAGCACAATGTGACAAAATCAACTTGGAAGACGAAGCATTAGATACAAAGGGTTTTCTTAGACTGGTAAGCATACACCAAGAGTTAACTCGCATACACTCACTAAAGTCCATGGGAAAAGGACTGGAACTTCAAAACATTATTAATACTCCGAACTATCACTCTTGGACCATTTATCTCACTTCTTTCTGCACACAACAGTTTAAGACAGCAAAGAAATTAAACCAAAATTCACTTTACCCCCCAAAATAATTCTAAACAAAAAAAAATAAACACAGAAAATTAACAATAAAAACAACCTTGAGGAAATTCAATATTACTACAAACACCACTCTCCCCCTGCAACCAGCACCAATACCTAAACTCTCAATTCAATCAATCACACACACAATACACATATCTATACATATGTATGGTGTAAAGATCTTATGGACTTACTTCAGCGTTATAGCTCTCAGCTATGCGTGGAATCCGTTGCCTCCTTGAATCGTCCAGAAACGACGCCGTGTCCGGCGAGGGGAGAACAAAACCGTAACAAGCGTTGGGAGAGCAACTGTGATTGATCCAAGGGAAAGACGCGTCGTAAACAACGATCCCTAGGGAGCGCCCAGCCTTATCCTGCACCTCCACGGCGTTCGTTATCACCGAGCAGAGCATCGCCTCCTCCAGAACGAAGTCGTTTTGGTCGGGAGCGTCTCCGTCTCCGTCTCCTCGCGGTATCCCCCTCGCTGCGGCCATCGCCATGGCCCCCTCGCGAATTTGGGCGAAAATAGCGGAATCTTTGGGCATCAACCGATGGCGGTTGGTCAAGAGGCCGGCGATGTGGTGGGGATGAGCAGACGGAGGACAGGTGGCGGACAAAGTGGAGGGCGGCGCTGATGTCGGAGGAAAGGAGGGAGCGGGGAGGGATTGGAGTAGTTGGAATTCGGCGCAGGAAATATTAAGGGAGGAATCGGAGAGGGAGCAAGAAGGAGAACAGTACAGGAGAGAGTCGTTATCGAAAAATGAATTTTTCCGTTGCCGGGACATGAACCCGGGTCTCTCGGGTGAGAACCGAGTATCCTAACAAACTAGACTATAACGGATTTTTGTTCATTTGTTTATTATTATTAATATTTAATAGTTTTATTTACAGCTAGATGTCATAAAATGTTTAAATTTATGTACTTTCATAAATATATTTTTATATGTACTAAAAAATATAATAATTATTTAAACTAAATCACACTATTGGTTATCGGAGTTTTAATTTGGTCGAATTGATAATGAAGTTTCAATTTGAACAAATAAATCCTCAGAGTTTTTTATTGATTCAATTAAGTTTGTCATTAAATCTATCTTATCTCTCATTTATTTTTCACATGAAGAACAATTTAAACAAATGAAGTTAAAATGAGGAATTTAATTGAACTAAATAAAAATTTTGGAGATTTGTTTGATTAAATTGAAACTTTGAGACTAATTTGATAAAAAAACCAGACTCTAAAAACTTATTTTACCAAATTAAAACATTAAAACTCAATTTAATAAAAAAAACAAATTATAGATATCAACAGTAACATTTAACCAAATATTTACTTTTGGATCGAGATTAGACTCTTTGACATCATCTCAAGTTCAATTTGCAACAGTTTTTTGGGGTTATTATTTTCCCATAAAGGCTTGTTGCTGTCCCCAGGGGTGAAACTGCAGGAGGGACTATTGCTGCTAGTGTACTGCATAGGCCAAAAGTAAAGGCAAAGCAGTTGAGAAAGCAACAAAGAATATTGTTGTTGGTTCAATGGCTCAAGTGTGTTTTCACTATTTTGTATCCATAATGTGTTTGGAAATTAATGTGATTGTGTTTGGTTGGGGTTGAATTAAACTTAAAACAAAACAAGTTTAAAGCAATTAAAAATAAAAGTTAACTTTAATAAATGCTTTTAAGTTCAATTCCAAACATCATAATAAATAAAAATAGACACAAATTGTTTTAATAATATTATCATTTTACTATTTTTCTTTTTATCCAACTCCTACCATTAACATTATAAAAAATATAATTAATATCGTTTATATTTTCTTTCTCATTTATCACCCTACAAACTAGACAAGAAAAATAATTTCTCACTTTTTTATCTTTTTAATTTTTTATTTTTTTATTTTTGTTTTGTTTCATATTTCTCTTATTAAGCAAACTCTAAAACATCAAAATATTCATTGCCCATCAACATAACTAAAATCAATGATCTCCGGATAAAATCAAGTTTTACTAATCAATTTAAGTATAGTTTGGCAAACAGTAAAAACAAATTTATAGTTTATAAAATAGTTATTGAAACAATTTATAATAAAACAAAAGCGAAACTAAACTGCTTAATGATTCAGTTTTTTAAAAACAGAAACCAATTTATAAAGCGTTTGACGTCTCTTTTATTTGTAAAAATCTGAAACCATTTTATCAATGAACATTCTGCCCGAAAGAAGGGACACCATCTTATTCAGAGGACTTGGAAGACTCGTTATGCAATAAAAAGTGACTGCTCGCTGCTGCTTGACATAGCTTTGGAATACCAGCAAAGGTCTAGAACTTTAGAAAGGCTAGGTTTCAACAAAGCTTGGTTGCGATTTAAATGGCTACCTTCCCAGGCCATTGAGTAGCAACAGCTAATAGGGTGCCCAGCGGAGGACTCAAACGAGTTTCTGATGCCCCTAGAAGCTGACATAAGCTAAGATTGTCATACCAACATTACCACTAGAGACTCCATGTCCATGATCATGGATAATGCCTTCTCCAACAATTATTGGAAAAGAATGTAAGAATATCTTGTAAAAATATAGAACAAACACACCCATTGTTCAAATTTTGAGAGTACAATCCGATATCAAAATTTCTTACTTTTCTAATCAAACAAATCAGGGGAACTTCAACAGAACTTAAGCCAACAATCTTTTTAAGTACAATGCTGATATTCAAAATTAAGAAAAATAAGATTAAAGACCAGAAGGATGAGACGGGACTCTTGCATTTTTCATCTGAAATTGTGTACTCCATTTGCTTTGTTACATCATATTATTGAATCAGAACAGCTGAAATAAACAACAGAGGTTAAAAGGGTCTATCAGCATCTATATTTAGAAGTGCAAAATGTAGACGGGATAATATTAAAGCTCACCACAACTATTGCTTCACTTTCAATGAATTTTCAATGCGTTGGATGAGCTGATCCGCGGTCAAGGCACCCTCCTGAGAGTAGTCTCCTAAAGTTATCAAGGAAAACCTTCCAGTTCAATAAACAATAATACTGAATAAAGATACTGTATAACATATAAACATTCATGCCTATATAAAGCCTAACATTACCAAACTCTGATTAATAAATCAATCTGTCCCTCAATCAAAAAATGGCTACTACTACTTCTTACAAGCTCTTTTTGGTCACTCTTCTCCTTGCTTTGATGATCAATATGACACCCGTACGTGACCGAGGCACGAGCAGTACTGAACCTGAGGCTCAAGTTACAGTCTTGTGAATCGATTGAAATTGGATGAAGAATCAATGAATTGCTGGGACTCATTTGTTCAGCTTCAAGCATGCACTGGAGAGCTTATCCTGTCTTTTTTTTTCTGAGTGGGGAAACTCACATAGGCAAAGGTTGTTAACAAGCTATAACTTACACAATTGGACATCAGTGTTGGCCAACAATGCTTCTTACTCTTGTCTTCACCGTTCAAGAAGGTGACATTCTCCAAGGCTACTGTGATCATGAAATCGACCATGAGGATCATCACCATTAATTCCCCACTACTGAAATCTGCATCTGTTCCTTGAAATAAAACTACTTTTACTATATATTAATCAAATTTTCAAATGTTCGTTCTAGCAGTAATAGTTTATATTATATGAACGGGTTGTGTTATTTTGAGTTACGTATGTATAGTAGTATGTCTTTTGATGCAAAACACTGCAATTTTTAAACCCATCAGTTATGCTCTCATGTCTGAAGAAATTAAGACCCATTTTGATGCCACTGGAAAATGATCAATGGATATATAAATATAATTGAAGCCATTGCTGACCAAGAATGTGTAATTTTTATTTCATAACAATACTGTAGGGGATCCCTGACCCAATACTACTATACTAATACCCACTTTTTATCATTTTATTTTAATTTTTACTGTTATTAAGAAAAATTCTTGCTTAGCACAGTGTCAAGATATATGACATTAGGGTCCATCTCACCATTAAATGGTATGAGAAGTGAGAAAAAAAAATTTATTTTCATTCAATAGTGAGATGGACCCTTGTATCATGTGTCTCTCATGGCACTGTGCTAGACAAATTTTTTTTCAACATTAAGGGTGCAAGCTAACCCAACCAAATCCGAGCTCAACTTTGATTTTGGACAAGTTAGGGTTGGGATTTTTTAAGGTTGGATTGGGCTAGGTTTGAAAATTTCCAATACGAATAAACTCGTGTTGGGTTAAGGTTGAAGTTTTTGCAATTCTAATTAACTCAACTTGTAACTCATTAACCTGAATTTAATTATGTAACAAGCATTACTAGTTAATGATTTTATTTAGCGTAGGATATTTGGATCTTTGAAATTTTGAATTTCCGAGAGATATTAAAATATGAATAATTTAATGTGATGCTTTTAATTTTTTTATTATATTTAGCATATGATAGTATGAAAAAATAGACTTCAACCTTATGTAATCCGAGCCTACTCCAAGTCTAATTGGAGTTTTCGTAAATTGGGTTAGGGTTAGAATTTATGTAATCCATCATTGGTTGGGTTGGATTATGATGGAAAAATTATATCAAAGGTTAGGTTAGGGTTGACATTTAACCCAACTCGTACTGACTCTTAGTCAACATTATTGAAAAGTAAGAAAATAGGTAGTCAACCCGAACCGAACTAAAAGTTTTGGGTTTTTAAATTTTTGGATCAAATATGGATAAATTATCGAACCAAACCGGATCAAAAATACTGAATCGGTTCTGTTTGATCGGTTTTTTGCACACACCTAAAAACAAATGATCATGTCAAGTATAAATTTGAGTCCACAATGAAAAATCATAAACCCACAAAAAAAAAAAGGAAGCATTAGCATAATTTGTCAAAAAATAAAGATTGCTGGGGAACAATTTGCAAAAAAAAAAAAAAAAAAAATTTGCTTTCCAGTATTGCTGGCACTTGCAGCAAAGTCTTCTGCATCAATGAGTTTCAGACAATAAATAGGAATTATAATTTCCTGAAATTGGGCCTTATATTCTACACATGATACACCATTTTTGATACTCGTCAAATGGAGGACAGTTCACTAATTAAGAATCCAAATAGAACGTAAGCTTGCTAGAAATGAAGTTCACTAATCATCCCAAGGTTAATGCCTTAATGGCCAGCAGCATTGTAGCTTTGTCAATGGAGCCCATCTACTCCATAAGATGACCACTAATGGAGCCTGCTATGTGGATCGGGTCAACCCACGAGAGGCATATGGGTCGACTGAAATTGGAAGATTCATCATCATCATCATCATCAACAACCTGTTGGGAATCGTTGATTCAGATTGAATCGTGCACAGGAGAAATCATTATGTTTTTCCTTAATAGTGAGTCGACTCACATAGGCGAAGGATGTTGCCAAGCTATAAATTCCATTACCAAATTAGAATGCTGGTCAACCATGATTCACTCACTTGGGTTTACCAAGGAACAGAGTGACATACTCAAAGGCTACTGTGATTATCAAAAAAAGAATGACACCAAACAATCCCTTCCTCTGTGGCTTGCAAATTTGGTGCGGCCTGCTTTTCCTCCCACCAAAGAGTCGGTGGGAAAAATGATCAAACACATATCTCCTATGTAAAAAGTAAACACTCAAAAATGACTACTAAGTGAAGAGGTTAGGATCTATTTTCAAGTTTCCTTTTTTAATGGAGTTGTCGATTTTGGTGATTTATTTTTTTAATTAAAATGATTTTATTTACAAATACAATGATTAATGTAATAACAATATAAGCTCATAACACAACCTATAATACTACTATAGTGCCAACCTAAAATAGAAAAAATAATCACTGTATAAATTAAATAAACAATCCAATTTATGTGAGTTGAACCTGGGATCATAAGGTCCTCAATTTTGATTTTTTCACTAACCAAACTTTATTAGCGATTCCGGTAGTATATTTTTGTGGGATAAAAATCATTACATGATTTTTTACTAAATAAAACTAAAAATTATTTTCCCAGTATTATCTAGGATATAACTCAAATCAATAATTAACCATATATAGTAATACAAATTTCCTAAATAGAGAGGTTTCAATTTAAATTTTTCGTCCTTGTAATAAATTGCAATTGACCAATAAATTTTTTTATAAAAAAATCTCTATCATGAGTAGATTCCTTTTATTTGGTGCCTTAATCCACCACTTATTTAGGATACAATGAGTGAAAAAGCCATACCGCTATCGCATTCATTATTAGAAATGAAGTACATTTGGCTTCCAACCAAGCTGGTCACCTACAGTATAACACACAGCCAAATTCAGTTGTGCTGAATAGCACAGAACTAGAATTGAACACATGACCTTAACCACTGTATTGCTTGCCATCCTTTTACACTCAGGGAAGAGAGAGAGAGAGAGAGGAGATTTGTATATATTCTGGAATCAAATCATAATTTGAGAAGAAGGGTCTTTTTATAGTGGAGGGATTGGCTTGATGCAATTAATTATTTATTCTAATTTAGGTCGTGTTATAAAATACACTTAAATTTGAATCTGGGTATTTCTTAGGGTTTCAAATTGTGTAAGATTTTGTATGTACCAACTACTACCAAGAGGGGAGGCTAATCATGAGATAAACATGTTTGTTATATACAATTCCAGATGAAAATCTGTTTTTTTTAGTTTATTTTTTTAATTCTCGAATCTCGAAAAAAACAAGGGTCAAATTAAAAGATCATAAGAAAAACAACTTAACCAATTGAGTTAAGATTGATATCTGAACAGAAGGGGAAAAAAGAAGTTTTTTTTTTTTTGTGTAAATTTAGTTGGTTTGACATATATGGTTGTCTTTAAAAACATATAAACTGTAAAAGATACCCAAACAAAAAACAAAGAAATCACTTCTTCAAATTCCAAAACTGATTTTTTTTTTTTACTTCTTATGACATATCCTTTTTTTGGATAATCTTTTACAGGACATATCTATACATAAATATTTATGAGTTAATTTTACAGTTTTTAAGTCATGTTTATTTAGTCATGACAATGATAAATAGTACAAGTGGATTATTCTAGCTAACCACAGACCCCTTCTACATAAAGTTTTTTTTATTATTAAATACCATTTTTTATAATGTATATATTCTTTGTGGGCATAATTTTATTATTTTTTACTTCTTATTATTGAATAAATAATGCTTGTAATTTATATATAACTTTTAAGATGGTTTTTAAAATATTTTTTAATAAAATAACTGTTGAGGAAAAAAATATTTTATATTTAGTTAAACAATTGTAAAAACAAACACTTTATTTGAGGAGTTCAGTTTCTTAAAAGGTTTTTTTTGGCTTTGATTATTTTAAAATCTTCTTTTAGAGATCTTTGACCAAATTTCTGTTTATTAAATCATAAACCATTGTGTAACCTGATTGGTACCTTTTATGGCCATATGCCTTTTGGGTTATCAGCACAAATTTTGATATTGATCATATCAAGGGAAAAAAAATCATTCTTTGTTAAAAAAAGAGTTAAAAAGAATTGAGATAATACCCAAAAGATAAACTAGTAAACTAAAAAAAATATTATTCATAATATTGGATGCGTAAGAAGAGAAAAAGAAGCAGATCAGATCACACTGGATTTTGAATAAACAAACAAAGACAGGTTCCAACCGAGGAAGAATTCACAAAAGTCACTCATCACACAAGACATTATTTAGGATGGTTGGTTACAAACATATATAGTTTTAATTAGAAGATGTGGTGATGCTTCTTTCCATGAGCATCCTCTTCTTCTTTCTTGGTTTCTTTCTTCTCATGTTTCTCATGGAATGCGAATCCTCCTGCCCCAACTGCAGCTGCAGCAGCAAACTCTTCTTCTATCTTGTGCCTATGGGCATGCTCTGGGTCTTTCTCTGCCTTGTGCTTCTCATGCTAATTAATTTGCCAAAATTAACCAACACAAAGAAAATTAATTAAAAAAAAACAAAAATACAATAGAGCTAGCTAGATAAATTAATATATTTTTGTTTTTTTATTAATATCTTTCTCATCCTCCTCTTCTTTCTTGGTTTCTTTCTTGTCATGTTTCTCATGTGGTGATGCTTCTTTCCATGTCCAGCCTCTGAATTTTTCCAAAAATCTTTTTTTTTTATGTTCGACTTATGTTTTTTGAAACTAAAACCCTTTGAAAAGTTTGATCAGGCATAATTAATAATAGAGCTAGCTAGATAAATAAATTAATTACCAAAGCATAAGCGCCAGCAGCAACAGCACCAGCCTCACCAAAGTGCTCAAGATGCTTGTGGTGCTTCTCCTCTTTTTTATAATCAATTTCGGTGCCATCGCTGGAAGGGTAAGCAGATTCAGAGTAAACAGTCTCTGAGTAGACATCTACTGCCGGCTTTTCTTCCTCCTCGTGGTGGTGGAAGAGGTGGTGTTTGTGCTTCTCCTCAGCCATGATTATATCTGGAGATGGATGTTGTTTTGGGGCAATGGAGGCTATTTATATACAACCGATGGTGCCCAAATGGGTAGAGTACTTACCTGTCTAGTTGTCTACAGAAATATGTTTTGGAGTCAGATTGACAATAAATGGTTTTTGTCATGGACCGTTGAGTTTTGCGTGGTTCACGGATCATGATCTGCTTTTAATATAGTTTTTCTTTATATAACCTTACTTACAGGCTAAGTTATTGCTATTCTCAATAAAAAATAAATAAATAATAGTAGTGCTTGTTATTGTTTGGTACCGTGCGATGTTAGGACTTAATTCTTGGGTAAATGGAAGCTTAATTTATTGAAAATTATTGAAAATTTTTATTAATGTTAATTAAAAAACTCATATTTTATTTAATCAGTTTGGAGATATATGTCATTTTAAGTGTGATTTGACTTGAGAAGTCTTTTTACTACATGGGACCAAATAATAAATTTTTTATTAATTGTAGCATCCATTTCAAAAGTCTTTTACTAGACGGGACCAAACAATAAATTGTCTATTAATTATAGCATTCATCTAAAAAAAATACATTATCATGTGAATGGACGGATTTAAAAGAACAAATGCGTTTAAACCATTTTATTCAAAAATTTATCTTCAAACATTTAGATTTAAAACAATAATCAAGGAATTCATTCTCGTTGATTCTCAAGATGTATAATTATAGAGTCAATATTACCTCAGGTTTACAAATTTTATAAGTACATGAGATCACAATGGTGTGTTTGACGTAACACATAATTTTTTGTAAACTGCGTTCTAAATAAAAAATTCTTATTTAGATCAGTGTTTTCAGAGACGAGTGTTTTGGACAAGTTATTTTGCCTCAATGAGGCGAAGTGTAAGCCCTGAGGTGTTGGGGCGTAAATCTTTTGAAACATTGGAGCGTTTTGAATAAAATAATATTAATTAAATTATAAAAATACTAAAAAATTGAAATAATATAAATATATTAATTATCGATAAACTTTACTAACTTAATATCTATGTTTGAATATTTATCAAAATATTTTTACACAAATATCAAACAATTTGATGAAAATTTTAATCATATATGATATTAGACGTACGCTATCGTTTGTTGCATATGTATCCATCAATTTACACTATGGTTCTCCAACATAGTGGTTCCATTTGTAATGACATCCAATCAAAATGTTGAAAATTTAAAATTCTAACCTGAAAGGCTGAAAATCTAGGTAAGTCTTTTGAATCTTTTGAAGTATTTCAAAATTTTAATAAAATAATATTTAATTAATTAATTAAAATAACAAAATAGTTTTAATTTTAATTAATTTTTATTAAAGTTTAATTCTTTACCAACTCTCTAAAGTATGATAATTATAATTTTATAAATATTAATATATAAATTATATGAAATATAACTTATATTTCTATATTGTTACAATTTGTAAATGATTAATTAAATAGTTTGTAATTATTATTAAACTTGATAACATGTATTATATATTTATGATGTGTAATAATGTCCCAACAAGAATGCTTGTTTAGTGGTTAAAATCTATAATATTTTAGGTCATGGATTTGAGCCTCAAGGAAGAAGACTTAAGGGACTTATTAATACCACGTCATTTTGGTTAAATGAGTTGATTTCATTTAACCATCGTTTTGGGGTTGCAGAAGAAAAAAATATATATATAGCATTGGGCGTATGCCCGAGGCGTTCTCGAAAAACGTGCGTTCAGTGATAATTTCGCCCTAAAATTCACGTCCTAAGGCATTTTGATCCGAAAACACCTCTGGGTGTGTCCAAAAAATGCCATTCACAACAGTAGCTTGAACCAAATCCACATGATTCAAGTGTATCAATGTTGTCCACTCTTGAAGAGTGGGGAAGAACTCGTGTTTGGATGGTGTCGATGTCATTCAGTCCAATAAACAATTTCTCATCCCAAACACACAACTCGCACGAATGATTTCAAATAGCACCTCTCATAAATCAGATGAATTTGAAATGAAAATGACATACATCATGTTTTAGGTGTAAAATGTAATTAAATTTAAATTAGTTTGAATTCAACTTTAGAAAGCCTCGATTTTTTATTTGAGAAGGAGAAGAACACTCACTTAAATATAGCCCACTTGTGAAGAGTGGCTTATCTTCTTGATTCTCAACTGATTTTATAAGACTTTAAAATATTTTAGATTGGTAGCTTAGTCAAAGCTAATTGGTGCCATATCTCTCTTCCCACTAAATTATTATATCTCATTTATTATATTATAAGTTAAAATGATTAATCATCAATTGAGCTACGCATGCCCATAAGCTATTAATCCACAATTTAGCTATGTCAATATCTGATGCGTTTAGAGATTTTTTTCTTCAAATTGTTGAAGAGGATTTTTCATTCTTTCAAAGTTTATGTATTCAGTAGGAGTTATAGTGATTTCAATTCGGCTGGTAGTTAGGGCCCATTGACATTTATCAGAAAAAGGTAGTTCCAACCTCCATCCATAAAAGTTGAGGCCTAAATTAAGCATGACTCATAAGCTAGCGACAACGGCTGGTGGTTAGGGCCCACTGACGATAAAATTCTTAGCTAAATCCTGCGCTGCATATAAATAAATCAGACCCGATAACTAGCATGAGAACAAGAAGAGAGAGAAATTCATGCCCATGGACGGGGGCCGGATTTACATTCGTGATAAACCCACTGGCAGTTGAGATTTGGGCTTTGTGTCGGCGAAGAGTATTTGCACCCTATCTATTCATCACTTCAACAGTTGATTATAGGATTGTACTAATTGTCAATTATCTGATAATAACGTTGAAACTGATTTGCTTTTGAATTTCCAAAGGGTACTATGCAGAAGAAAATACATTCCGACCTAATTCAGTTAAAAAGCTATTTCCTGACATCTTTGAATAACATGAACTTTGCATTTGATAATATGATATTGAAGTAACGGGTTGAAATTGGGTGGAATTGTAGTTCTGTTTTAACTTTAAATTTATTGAAAGAAATTTTTATTTTCCATCGAATTCCACTATCCGACCTTAATTTTATGTTATCAAAGGCGAAGAAAACAATTTTGCATCTCCTCTTACATTTTTTTTTTGTTTTTAGTGAATGAACATTTTTTAGTTTAGTCCAACAAGCAGCAAATTTTGTTTTTCAGTATTCATAAGAAATGAAAATATGATTTTAAATACATATAGATGAAGTTGTGACCATTCACCTACTTTATTCTTCTTCTTTTTTTTGACAAAAAGTAATTGTAAAATCCTTATGGAATTAATTTAGAAACTTCATATTTTAATAAAATAATGTTTAAAAAATATGGAGGCTGCAAGAAATGTATGGAAACTGTAATACCCGTATTTCGTAAATAAAAGATCATGAAATAATTTAATAAATTCGATACAGAATTAAAATAATATATTTATAAAAGATTTAGTATTGAATAAAATAATTTTTTTGAAGGAAAAAAATTTCAAAACTTGGACATCATTAAAGAAAAAAAAAAGAAATCAAAAATCAAATTGCAATCAACAGGACGTCTAGGTGATGTCTCGTGGGAAGGAAGGAAAAAAAAAGTCAAACAAAAAAAAAGTTACAATTTCGTAGCAGCACTTGCTGCCAAAAGTTTAAAGAATTTTTGGGGAGGTGTGCATTTTAAAGATATTTTGTGAGGGGGACTGTCAAAATTTCAGCCCAAAGCTTCGTGTATATATATAAGATGTGAGAGTAAAAATTTTACTCAGCATATTTAGTTAGTTTCTCTTTCAAATTTCTCTAGTTCTTTATATATTTGGGAACTCAAAGTAAAGTTAAAAGAGCAAGATTTTGAAAGAGTTATTGTGGAATTTCATAGAAAATCAAGAATAGCTATCAGAAAAGCAGAATGTAATAGTATAATGTTTATTTCTGAATTTTTAGCATTCATGAAATTTCTCCAAAGTGGGAATTTTCAAAAGATGTGGTTTATGAAAAAATGAAGAAATAATTAGAAAATTTATACAAATTTTATGTCAGGTGTCGGTGGTCAACGATCGGGGGAAATTTCGGAAAAGAACGAGAAAGGCAAGGAGGTGGTCCACGGGTAGCTTTAAGTGCTACATGGTGAGTTGGATTTACTTTGAGTAGTCTAAATAAAAATAAAATATCTAGTGATAATATTAAATAAATTATTGATGTATGCTTGGGTGATAGGAAAAAAAATTGATTTATAGGTATAATAGGAAATTTGGACATGTAGAAATATTTTTTGGTGAGAAATGATATTTTGGAAATCATAAGTTTATTTGAAAATAAATACGATAAATAAATTATTGATGAGATATATTGATGTTTTAATACGAATTATGATGAGATGAATTTTAGTGGATCTTGACAAACTTGGATGGATGATTTGACATGATTTGGGATGAGAGGAAATTAGTAGAATTTTTATTATATAAATTTGAGAATAATCAGAATATACAATTTAAGTATTTTAAATTTATATGTTGTTTTATTACTGTTTATATGCATATTCCATATCATTGTTCATATGCATACACATTAAATGAAATGAAAAGAACTGGGAAGATAGCCGGTCTAATGAAAATAAAAGAACCGGGAAGGCAGCCGGTCTAATGAAAATAAAAGAACTGGGAAGGCTGGGAAGGTAGCCGGTCTAATGAAAATAAAAGAACCGGGAAGGTAGCCGGTCTTATGAGAATGAAAGAACCGGGAATGCAGCTGGTCTAAATGAAAATAAAAGAACCGGGAGGGCAGCCAGTCTAAGATAATAACAATCTGTCGACAGGTGGGAAGACATTCCCATCATAATAATTCACGCATTTGCATTTGTTTTAATTATTGCTGCATTATTGAATATTTGGTGATGAGTGGTGTGCTATCAGGAAATTATTTATAGAATATTTGGTCTCACAGATAGATAATTATGGTAAGAAAGAAGCAGAGAATGATAAAAAACATCTAAATAATGGATTTTAAGACGTGAACCTCATTACGAGGTAATTATGAGATAATTGATGGTCTTAAAGTGAACCAATGATTGAGAAGAAGAGATTAATAGAAAATGAATCTTATGTCATGTGTAACGATAGTAGAAAGTTGTCATCAGGTTATGTGAAAAATAAATGATTAAATATTAAATGACTATTTATGGAACTTAGAATACTTTTAGTAAATTTAATTCGCTGAGCTTGTGAAGCTCACGCCTCATTGTACAATGATTTCAAATAGCAGACAGGATAAGTAGTTAGTGGGTCAAAAGTCAAACAGATTCAATTTCTATAAGCTACATATGTGTCAATATCCTCATACTAGTGAGAAAATGAAATAAATATTTGTAAATATTCATGCATCTTGCGTTGTAAATTATTTGTAAGTTAATATCAGGTTTATATACCGCCCTTGTTGAGGTTTTAAAAAAAAAAAATTTGTTAGTATTATTTTTATGGTTGCATATATGTGTCGTGCTGGGATTCTCAAAATGTGATGACACCATTTCGGGGGTGGCCAAACCGGGATGGGTCGTTACAAAAACATATACATGTTTCCATGTTTTGTTAAATTTTAATAATAATATTATATAATATAATAATTAATAATATAATTATTGGTCCAAAATATACTATGGCAATACCCAAGAGGGAGGGTGAATTGGGTATTAAAAAAAATTTAAATTCTTTTTGCAATCCCAAATATCAAAATACATGTGGAATTAAATCAAATCAATCTTTTTAAATTACTAATATAACGATGAAAGAGTTTATTGATTAATATAAAAAAGATAATTGAATTATAAAATAATTAAGAAATCAATCTCATTTACTTGAATAATAAATAATTATAAGCAAGTAATTAAGGAGATAGAGTTAGAGAGATGCAAACTCCATTTATAGTGGTTCGACAATATCGTGATCCTTCCGACCCTACGTTCACTCTCTTCAATGATCCTCCTGAAGCCTTTCACTAAAATAAGCAACTTCACGAGTGTTGCTCAAACCAAATATAAACAAGCAACTTCAAGGGTGTTACTTCAACCTTTTTCAAGAGAATCCTAAGTTTGCTACACAAGTGTTTATGCCCAACACTCACTAGCTCACTTACAAACTCTTACAAGAGTTACACCAACTCTTTTAACATGATAATGAAAGGAACGTTTGAAACAAACAAACAAGAGAGAGATTTCTCAATGAAGATTACAACTTAATATTTTATCTCTCTAAAGCTTATAACTTGAAAATGGAGTTTTTTTCTCAAGAAGAAAATAATAAAGATTTTCCTTTAATCCTTTGTTGTAGAATGTTTCTCTTGTCTTCCAAATGACCTTTAAGGCTTTATTTATAGTGTCTTGAAGTCTTCTAGCCGTTCGAGACAAAATAGAGCCACCAAAGGCAAGTTTATATCCATTTTAAATTAAAAAAATATAGCCGTTGTAACTTGCCCAGTTGACTGTCCACTTATAGCAGTCGATTATCCTTTATAACTTATGCAAAAATTGAATTTTTTCGAGCACCCAGTCGACTCGGTCAGTTTTTGTGCACTGCAACAGTGTTTTCAGGATGAATAATGTTTTCAGCATCAATTTTTTTTCATATTTCTTTATTCTTTTTGGATTTTTGAGCTCCAAAAAATCTCTCAAATAAATCAAACTTTCTGGTACATTAAGCACACAAGTTAAACACTTCAAAAGTGTTTTGTTATCATCAAAATTAATCTAATCAATTTCTTGATTGAGACATTTTTAACGCGGACAAAGCATATTACAAATTTAAGCATAATGTATGTGCAAGAAATATGAAGAATAATAAAATACAAATGCTCAAATAATTTTCTATGTGAACATAAATTCTTTTAAAGTTCAATTAGAGCATGTTAAGTATTGAGCCCAAAGAATTTATTTGCATTTAATAAAATCATGTGGAGATTTTATATCTTCAATTAATTAAGACTATATAATAAAATGCAATGCAAGTTTAATTAGCTCCTAAAAATTGAAATGCTTATAAACACTACAACAGAATTGATATATGCTGGCGCTTCAATTCCGGCGCTTCCCAAAACCGCCGCAATATAACTACCGCCGGTGCTTGTTTTATGGCGCTTCAAGGAAGCGCCGCAATATACAAAGAACATATAACGGCACTTCAAAGCGCCGGAATATGAAATGGGTGAAGCGCCGGGATTTGGTAATCTGCATATACTGGCGCTTAAAAGTGCTGAAATATGGGAATGGGCGGTAATTTCCACTATATATTACATAGCGCCAGAATTTTCCCCCAAAATTTCTCTACTGCTCGCGCCGTTCTCCCTAACAAGCTTCCAGAAAACCGATC
The DNA here is from genome assembly GCA_023935145.1 of Bretschneidera sinensis. Classification (NCBI taxonomy): domain Eukaryota; kingdom Viridiplantae; phylum Streptophyta; class Magnoliopsida; order Brassicales; family Akaniaceae; genus Bretschneidera; species Bretschneidera sinensis. The sequence goes on from CM043697.1 coordinate 152,391,955, forward strand.
TCTCTCTCCGATTTCCTCCCCCTCCTCTATTCTCTCTCGGTTTCACTCTCTCGCTTCCCTCTCTCTCTCTTGGAAAATTTAGTTCTACTTTTCTCATTGTTGTCGTGAAGGAAGCTAAAGTCCACCATCAGCCACCACTGTTTCCTCCTCAATTTTTTGGTAAATTCTTATGTACCTCTCAAGTGTTAACTCCCTATTTATACACATTTAAATGTATTTCTTTTGTTGGTTTTCTAAGTAGAATGTACCTCATGGTTTGAACTGTAACAATGAACTTTTGATTTGTTTAGCATATAATTTTTAAAATTTTTAAGTGTTCTTACTAGTGTTTTCTTTTTAGAGATATAGTAGATTTTGATAGTAGTTTCCACAAAAGCAAAGTGAAAAAAATATTTTTGGAAGAAGAAAAAGAATAATGCCCATAAATTAACAAGCTCTGCATATTTGTTTTGGCTTTCTATGTGGTAACTGATTTATGCAATAACCTTGAGTTAATGTGGTGTATTAACCTAGACAGGAAAAACGCAAAAAAAAAAAAAAAATTGTTAATTAATATGCTTGCACATTTGTTTTGTCTTTCTATGTGGTAACTGATTAATGCTAGAACTATGCCCACCACTGTTCCAATTCAATTTGTGATTTTTTTTCCTAGTTGTTTCTTTCTTCAATGGTTTGCACTCTTTAACCAAGACTAAAGTGGTAGCTAGAAAACAAATTAAACAAATAAAAAATAGACATATATCTAGATCAGTCAGCAACCTGAGTAGCATTCACATCTCCTCCCTGAAAATTTATGTTCCTTTCACTTCACAACCTGCAACCAATAAGGACCTGCCCCTGAAACATTTTGTTGACAAAGCAGATCACTTCCCATTAATATCTACTCCAATTTTATCATTTATAATAATACATGCATGCATATGAATGCAGATACATACATATGAAAAGCTCTTTAGCTTCTGATTAAGAAATTGACTGTTTGTGCTATTTCTTTAGTTATTTTCACCAATACTGAGTGTTTGACAATGTACTTCATTATTCACAACCTAAATGAACAAAACTATACGAAGAGGAAGCGCATGCATGGCAATTTCTTTTCATCCGTTTCAATGACAAATGCCCATGTTAAATGCTTCATAAGTTATTCTGTTTTCTGGGCTTGCATATTCATCTAATAAATTTTTTGATATATGTCTGCATGTTATTTTGATAAAGGCGTGTTTCAATCTAGGAGAAGCTTTTGGGTTTCTTTGAGAGTATTCTTTTTTAAATTCATTATATGCTACAATGTTGGTTGCTGATATTTGAGTACATTATTGTCATTTGAACTTTCTGTAAAAATTGTGCAAAGTTATATATCAATAAAACTGGTAGCTCAATTTTTCTGAGATAAGCATGAGAGTCAATAAAACTTTTTAGTTGATTTTAAAAGAAGTTCTATTTAGGTTTCCTGGCAATATATTTATAATCAGTTTTTTTGTCGATGGCTACATGAAGGTTATAGGCGTGCCTAATGCCATAAGAGTGGATACACTTACACGTTTAATAGTATTTTTTGGAAACAGTTTCCTGATTTCCGAAACATAAAACAGATTTTTGACATCCAAATTATGTGATTTCACATCTGTTCCATTAATGTGAAATGAAGTCAATGACTTCAAAAGAAAAAGAAAAGCGAGTTTATTTTTACAGTAGATAAATCTGTTTTCATGATAAATTCTTTGAAAAAAAAAATATATCGCTCGTGAAAAACGAACCACCCAAAATAAAATCTATATCTTTGCATTGCCATCTGCCTCTTTGTGTGTGTATACTCTGCATGTTTCATACTTTTCATGTTACTAGTATATTGTAATGTTACTAGTATATTTATTGGGAGTAGTTTGTTTTTTTTTATTGGGATACTTTGTATATAATATTAAATATACAATGAATAGTTTTCTTATTCCTTAAAAGAGAACTAATAATGTGTTCAAGTAATGTAGCTACATGAATAGTTTGTTTTTTTATTGGGATACTTTGTATATAATATTAAATATAGTTTTAACTCAATTTGTTGTTATCAATTTCAGTTCATCCACTTACCAATCAAATCTAAGTTTGTGATTATGCCTTCTTTGCCAAAAATATTTCAACTCTAAGTTTCTTAACATTGTTTTAGGAAAGTTTATTGGCGTCATCTTAAAATGGATAAAAGTTGGATAGATAAACCGAGGTCGAGTAAAGCCTATATGGATGGTGTTGCAAACTTCATTATATTTGCGTGTCAGAAAGCTTGTGGTCGTGGTAGTATTGTTTGTCCATGTAGGAGATGTGGCAATTGTTATTCATTCGAACCAGAAATTATTCAGGAGCATCTATTGTATAATGGGTTTAGTCCCGGTTACACCGAGTGGGTTTTTCATGGGGAGAAAGTCTCTCGTATAGGCCACACACACACTAGTTCACAACTCACTAGTGTTCCAGTTGACTTCATGGGACGAGATGACGTGTTGGGTTTGCTCCGAGGTGCCTTCCAGGTTAATTGTGAAAACTCAAACAATGAACCGTTAAGTTTAGGAATCGAAGTGGGATCTTCAAATGAGCATGGTGAAGAGCAACAGGCTCATTGTGGGTTTGAGTTCAATAATTGTGGTGATCCTTTAGACGTCAAACATCTAGTTCGTTCTGCTATTGATGAGACGACTCAGTATCGCAATTTGATGAAAGATTACGATACTGAACTTTATCCGGGTTGTCAAAATTTCACAAAGTTAAGTTTCATGTTATATTTACTACACCTCAAATGTTTGAATGGGTGGTCTGGAAAATCTCTGACTATGTTGCTTGAGTTTATCAACATGGCATTTCTGATGTGTGCCCCACTGCCATCAAATTATTATGAAGCCATAAAGATTATAAAAGGATTGGGTCTTGGGTATGAGAAGATTCATGTTTGTTGTAATGACTGCACACTGTATTGGGGTGAGCATTTGAATGATGAATTTTATCATGCGTGTGGTGTGGCACAGTCGGTCAAAAACACAGTTGATGATGAGGATCCGTTGAATGAGATAGATGGTCAATCGAAAAAGAAAAATTCAGCTAAGGTATTGCATTATTTTTCGCTAATACCGAGATTGAAGAGGATATATATGTCATCTAAAACGGCTTCGTTGATGAGATGGCATGACAAAGATCAGACAAATGATGGGATTTTAAGACACCCTGCGGATGGATTAGCCTGGAATGAATTGGATAGATTGTATCCCGATTTTGCAGCTGATCCTCGGAGTGTTAGGCTTGGCTTAGCTAGTGACGGGTTCAATCCCTTTCGAACAATGAGTTCAACTTATAGCACATGGCCCGTTCTTTTGGTCCCATACAACTTGCCACCGTGGCTTTGCATGAAACAAACATCCTTCATCCTTTCAATGCAGATTCTTGGTGAGAGAAGGCCCAGTAATGATATTGATATCTTTTTACAGCCTCTAATTGAAGAGTTTAAACAATTATGGGATGGTGTTGATGCGTTTGATGCGTCCACCAATCAAAGCTTTAAGTTCGCGCTTCTCTTCTTTGGACCATTAATGATTTTCCAGCCTATGCAAACTTATCTGGTTAGAGCACCAAGGGGTGAGTTGTTTATCCATGTTGTGGGGAATCTACGTATTCTGTATGGTTAAAGCACGGGGGAAAGTTTTGCTACATGGGTCATCGTCGATGGTTAGCAAAAAACCATGAGTTTCATTTTCAAAAGGATCAATTTGATGGCACCATAGAGTTGGGATCTGCTCCTGTTCAACCGTCTGGGTTCGATGTTTTAAGACAACTTGAGGGTGGAAACTATAGCTATGGTAAAACCTCGAAGCCTTCTAAGAAGAGAGCAAGAGAGGATATTGGTACCTCTACGGGGCAAGTGCTAGTGGATGAAGTTGATAACCTTTTTGAGGGTGTGGACAATTTCCTTGAAAATGTTGATAATGAGGATATTCCCATGGATGAGGGAGTTTTAGATACGGTGTGGAAAAAAAGAAGCATTTTTTTTAGTTACCATATTGGAAAGACAATCTATTGCGTCAGAATTTAGATGTGATGCATATAGAGAAGAATATATGTGATAATTTGATTGGAACAATATTGAATATAGATGGTAAGACTAAAGATAATAAGAAGGCACGCCGCGATCTCGAGGAAATTGGTATTAGGAAAGACCTCCATTTAGTTGTTCTTCCTAATGAAAAAGATCACTCCTCTCCAGCATGCTACACTATGTCCACGAAGGAGAAGCAGAATTTCTTGATAATTTTGGCAAATCTTAAATTCCTAATGGGTATGCATCAAACATTTCGAGATGTGTCAACCTAAAGGATCGTAAGCTGTTAAACTTAAAGAGTCATGACAGTCACATATTGATGCAAGATTTCCTTCTGATTGCCTTAAGAGCATCTTTACCTAGACATGTTCTAGCAGTTGTGTCAGAGTTATCATCATTTTTCAAAGCTTTATGCTCTAAAGTCCTTGATCCCCATGAGCTTGACTTATTGGAGTCGCGTGTTGCTTTGACACTCTGCCATTTGGAGAAAATATTCCCCCCGGGTTTCTTTACTGTTATGGTTCATCTTATCATTCACTTAGCCTCCGAGGCTAGACTTGGGGGTCTCGTACACTACAAGTGGATGTATCCTGTTGAGAGGTTAGATGTTCAAAGCTATTTTGTGCACTTTGTTTTGTTTGTTATATATTGGATACTTAATTTATCTTTATTTTTTTTGGCTTCGCAAGGTATTTAGTGCGCTTGAAATCTTACGTACATAATAGAAGTCGACCCGAGGGGTCAATTACTAAAGGGTACAATGGGGAAGAGTGTCTAACATATTGCTCCCAATACTTCAAAGGTGTAGAGACAAGATTCAACCGCCCCCAAAGGAACAATGATACTGTAAATTTTCTGGATGAATACATGTTTTCCTCTGGTGGACGTATAATGGGAAAGATTGTGAGTGTTGAGCTCAATGACATGTCATTGGCTCAAGCACATCGTTATGTGTTGCTCCATAATGATAAACTTTCTGATCTTCGTAGGTTAGTATCAATAAAGGAACTTAATTAGTAATCATGTGTTTAAATTGAGTTTTTATTATCTGTTGTTATCACTGTGATGGCTAACAGTTACATAAAAACATCAACTATTGCAGTGAATTTTTGGCTGCTCAAAGGCTAACCAACTGTTCCAATCGACCAATACAAAGTCTCGAACAAAAGTGGTTGGTTGAGAAATTTCCCTCTTGGTTTATGAGATCGGTTAGGCATAATAACAAGAGTCTTCGAAAGTTATCAGTGTTTTCAATTAAACATTGAATGTTGTTGTCTCATATTAATTGTTCGGAAATGTTTAGGTGTCATGGATGGTGGATAACAATTATTCATATGAACTAATTGCCTTTGCTCGAGGTCTGAATAATGTTGTTAGGAGATTCAATGGATTCAACGTCAACAGCTTTAAATTCCACACAAAGGAACGTGAGAGGTGTAGACGATCTCAAAATTCGGGAGTTATGGTTGAAGCGGATGATAAAATGTATTATGGTGTGCTCAACGATATCATCGAGTTGGATTACTATGGGATGTTTAAGATTGTGTTGTTCCGTTGTGATTGGGTGGATATTAATTCACCCAGGGGTTTAAAGGAAGATGTAAGTGGGTGCATTCTCGTGAACTTGAATAGGTTAATACACACTGGTCAGTTATTGAAGGATGACCCGTTCGTACTTTCATCTCAAGCGAAACAAGTGTTTTATGTGCAAGACCCAACAAGAAAAGAACGGTATCATGTTGTGATCACAAAGCCAAGGGACTTATATAAAATGGGGGAAAAAACACAAGAAGAGAATGATGACACTTATAATCAGTGCATGCCTTCTAATGTAGTGGTAGACGATCAATTACATTGTATCTCAACTTGGGCTAGGATGGACATTGACGAAGATACCAACTAGTTTTATGTGCATTTCTGTGTAAAAAGTGGTTGGATGTGTATTAATGTGATGGACATGTGTGTCAACGAGTTTTGTAAGGTTTTATTGTAATCTATCAGGTTACTGTTGCTTTGTATCACACATAACAAGTGTCCTGAACTTTTTTGCGTACAGTTTGTAGAATGCTACTTTAGAATGTCGTAAATTTCTGTTTTAGCTGTATCGTTGATTATTGCTTGTTCTTTAAATCCTATTTGATTCACTTATTTGTTCATAACTTCTCAGGTACTCAGAAGTTTTTGATTGCTGCATTTGCTGCGACCCCTTGACCATTCCTATCTTTCAGGTGTGGTTCTTCTAATTCTTGTTAACTTTTAATGCATTTTTAATAGTGTGAGATATAATCATTTTAATGTTTTTATCTCTACAGATTGCAAGATGTATAAGTTAAAAATATCCCTCCATCAGTTAGAGATAACATATCAAACCAGTATGCAGCTGAGTCTTCACACCATCAAGAAGATATTCACCATGAGCATGAGTATCACCTTGATGATGATCATGACATGCAAAATGATTCTGAGACCGATCCAATAACATCGGGAAGTGAGCACGATGATAGTGAACAATACGAGATAATTTGTAATTTTTGTATTAGAATACATTCTCTGTATAACTAGTTTGATACCACATTGTTATACTAATTATATAATTTATGTTTTCAATGTATAGATTCTGAAGGGAGGGTGAGGAAGGAGACACGTGTCCTGAGAACCTCACAAGTGTGGTCCCTTGAACATGGGAAAAAAAATGTGGTCTTCTTCAATGCACGTCATCAACCTATTAAGAAAGGTGGCCAAATATTAAGTAGCTGGTTGGGCAAGGTAGCGAAGAGAGGGAACCTTTGTCCGCTTAATTACACGGATTGGAAGAAGGTTCCTTCTAGCTACAAGAAGGACCTTGTTATATTGATTCGGGTAAGTAACAACTTAATAACCATTGACTGCCTCCAATCTCTCTTTTTGTTTTTTGTTTATTCGTGGTGTTGTACATGCATAATCCCTAACACCAATAATGCTTATTTGACATCGATTTCCTTTATGTGTGGTAGAGGAAGTTCCATTACCCTACGATAGAGGCGATAGACAACATTTTGTTGAGGATGATAGGGAAAAAATGGAGGGACTACCGATATGTGCTGAAAAGGGACTACGTGAGGAACAGAACAAAACAACAAGTTTTGAGCAATGATGTTCAAAAAGGCGTAGATCAAGACCAGTGGAAGCAACTAGTGAACTACTGGTTCTCTGACCAGAGTGAGGTTGTTTTAAGATAATAATGTTCATTTGGATTCTCTTTGTTTATATTTTTTCAAATAATGACTGATTATTTAATTGGTTTATTATTGGTGTAGAAATATTCAACTATAGGGACAGCGGCACGTGAAAGACAACAATGTCCTCACACGTCTGGTTCAAAGAGTTTTGCAAGACGATGGGATGAATATGTGAGTTAATTTGCTTCATTAATCCAATCTTTTATTTAAGATGTAGTCTATTGAGTCACAATTTGAACTCTTTCCATACATGGTAGGAGATGACACATGGGAATGAGCCCGGGTGCGTAGAGTTTTTTGCTGAAACTCATAAACGCAAGGATGTGACTTTTATTGATGATGCATCACGACAATTTATGGTAAATTGAATATCTTTAAAAATAGAGAAAAAGCCTAATTTTTTTTTATTCCTTCATATTTTCAATTGATGTGGAATGAAAGAAATAAGAGAGCCTTCAATTAAGTAAAGAAATCTATAGCTTTCATCAAGGAAGGGTGATAAAATATTTTTGACCCAAAAGTTTGATGTTATTATTTTTTTTAAATGAGGATGACTTTATAGACTTCATTGACATACTCTCTTGTTTTTGTAATTAGTTCTTTTGTTCTGTAAACATATAGTACTCTCTTAGATGGATTGATCGAATATGTGAATTGGCTTAATACCAATAAGGTCTGATTCTTTTGACCTTTTCCATTTGCTTATAAGAAAACTTTAATTAAAATTAATGTTCTTATTATACTAAACTATATTTCCATTTAGATATTCAGCTAATGTGCTTATCAAACATCTTAAATAATTTCGATCCTTATTTTTCAGTTTTCATTTTCAGCATTTACGATTCAGTACTAATACTTCAGCTCCTAAATATTCAGTTCTTAATTTTTCAGCATTGAACACTTAGTTTTATCAAACAACACCTTAGTCAAATGCTTGACTAACCCAAGTGACATGGTTGCTTGGATTTCACATTTGGTTGGATGTCATGTATGCAGAAGCCTCTATGATTGCCTTCATTGGCTTATGCAGTCATATTTTGTTGTGTATTTCCTGGGGCTGAGAAATACTTGCTTTGTGGCATGCAAGTATTTAAGACTTCTACGTCATGGGCATACATGTCGTATAAAGGATTGGGTTGTGTTGGTTAGGTCCTAGCCTCAAATCCTACCAATAAAAAAAAGAAAAAAAAATGACATCTGTGAAATGCAGCTCATAGCTGATATGAATGTCTCAACATGTACCCTGAGAGGCTTCAGTCCCTGAAATACAAAATTCTGTGATAAATTTAGGAGGGACTTGACATTAGAGCTCATGATTCTGTTTCAGAAAGGGATATAATGTAAGGAAGAAATGCATGAACATTTTCTTCTTTTTAGTCTATCTGTGGATTGTGGCTTATCAAAAAAGAATCTATGGATTTTAAATTGAAATTAAAATGTGAGTTGATAGGAAAATTGGGATTTCCTTTGTCTTTAGCTGGGTAATTTCACCAAATTGCATGTATAAGTTGTTCGAAATTAAAATATGAATATTTGCTCAACTTCTAATAAGGTTTTATGGGTCATGATTGGACCTTTTCTAAACCAGAAGAATAAGTATTTGACAACTTACTGGAGTATGTATAAGAATGAAGCCTACTCTATTTGATGCCTATGCTGTGTAATTAAGCATATGTTGATTCATTAGAGGCCCTTTGCTAGAAAAACGAAATAAATAAAGAATAAGAAAACCTGGAGGTGTTGGTATGGATACATGAATTGAGCTCATCAAACTTTAGGTAAAGTCTTGTACATTTAAGAATTTGACTAAAAAGTTAATTTATTTTGCTTATTTTTCTGGTACCAGATTTCTCTAAATAATGGAACATCATATTATGACAGTTTTATGACTTTTAGCAAAATCTAGCTCCTCGTTTTAAATGGCATTCTGGAACCAGCAAAAATGAAAACCAAAAAACATAGTACTAATATTTTGCTTTGACCAGAAAATAAAGAAAAATACAATCAGGTTAAAGAAGACACCACTCATCATGATAACAATAACATTTGATTAATTCATTAATGCAGTTGAAGTTAAGTTTATATGAGTTTAGAATTTTTAGTTAAATTGCTGAGACAATTTGAATATGTGCTTGATGAAATTGAAACCAAAACCTAAAGTGTAGCTCGGGTGGTTGGAGATGCATGTTTGGGTAGACGTTGTAGGTTTTGAGTAAATCATTACTTGATTTCTAGTTTCTAGTTTCTACTCAGATCTTTTGTTCATTTGGCTTTCACTGCTAGCCATGAGTAAATTGCCATGTCGTGTTCATCTAATTGCAAATTGGTTGTAAAAGATAAACTAGCAAGAGAAGTTCATCAGCCAACTGAATTGATAGGAATGGGAGGATAAAATTGGAGTACCATATTTTGTTATTTCTGTAAATTAGTAGCAATGGCCTGGATTGAAGGAAGAATTATTGCCAAGTAACTTTGAGTGACTGTAATAGGCATTTGATGCACTTGCCAAAAAAAAGTAATCGGCGCTTGATTTGGTAAGAAGAGAAGTAAGAGGACTTGGATCATAACATTTTAGATAATAATACGTACTTTTTTAATATTCTTTTGAAACATTTTTTGAACTAGTATTACCACTGATTGGAATTCTTTAAATGTCATAGCATATGTGTTGTTGCAATAGAAAGTTTCATTTTCTTTAGTTGGAGATGATTAAATCATGTCCTGCAGTAGAGTTGTTGCTTTTTTGTTGTTTCCTTGCTAAGTTGTGAATTAGTTACATTGCTCGGATTGTATATTTGTTTTTCTTTTGGAGGAGGTTTTATGAAAAAATAGGGGAAACTCTGCCCATTTTTCTATAAAATATGATAAGTACTTTTTGTTTTATGTATATTTCGCTGTAATTAGCTACTAAATATTTGGAGGAGTTTAATCTTTATTATTTCTTTATTGTAGGTGACAGCTGAAGCTCGTGTTACTAAACTTGTTGCAGCTTCATGATCCTTTTATGCTAGCAATAATTTAGCAATACAAAATGAAGTCTTCACCGAACTTATGGGTGAAGAGAGTTCCGGTCGTGTCTGAGGTCAGGGTTTTGGAGTTACACCATCTGCTGTGTTTGGACTTTCAGCTCAAATGAGGAATGATATGGGATACCATGGGGCCTATGCTGAAGAGATAAATAGTCTGAGAGCACAAATAGAAGAAAACAATCAACAGCATGCGCAACAAATTCAACAAATAACGGCGAGACACGATGATCAAATAAATAATATGCAATCCCAAATGGATGAGCCGAAGTCTTTACTACAGCATTTGGCTAATAGAAGACCTCATGATTGATTTCGCGATGCTAAAATAATTTCTCATACTACATTCCCATACTCTCTTGTTTTTGTATGTATTTTATATATGAACTATGATTGTTTTTTGTGTACATAAGACGTTTATGTTGACTGAAGGAATTTTTATGGATGTTTGATGTATTTTATATATCGAGGAACATTTGAAATTTTTTGTATTTTATGGTATATTTTATTTATTGAAGGGTGAATGTTGATATTTAAGTCAAAATAATGTAAAAACACACTTAAAACCGTATTTTTAGCGGCGCTTTAAAGGGCCGCCTAAAATGTTTGGTATAAACAAGGGTTTAGAAACTATACTTTCGCGGCGTTTATATACCGGCGCTTTGAAGCCCCGCTATACACCGACGCTTCTAAGCGCCGCTATATACTGGCGTTTCAAAGCGCCGAAAAAATATGCATATTGCAGCGCTTTTTCAAAGCGCTGGTATTTGCGTTTTAACACCACACATTCCGGCGCTTGATCCGGTGCTTGCGAAAAGCACCGGAAATTCATATTGCGGCGCTTTTAAGCATCGGAATATGCAAAAAAAAGCGCCGGCGATAGCCATTTATCTTGTAGTGAAAGTGTATCTTAGGATCAAACCTATAATTTATCCCTTTTGTCTTTGAAGTTGCATTTAAATTATTCTCCTTGAATTTGATATTTTGGAGAGCTTATTGACTTTTGAGATCATCAACTTTGATTCACCAATTTCTACAATCTAGATCTCCTTTGATATATAAGCACTATTAATAATCTGTATCACTTAAGTAATATTCATTAGTGTTTAATTAAGATTTTTGTTACTATCAAAATCATCCAGAGTCAATAGACACTTGATCAACAATAATAATAATAAAAAAAAGTTGATGCGACAAAGAATCAAGAACAAGACAACACTTCATGTGTTCACATGAATTTTTTATTTTTGTAATAAGATAATAATACAATAATAATAAATAAAACACATGGAAGCGGCAAGAATTGTCCAAGGTCATGTGTTCATGTGAAGTTTTGATTTTTATGATATAATAAAAAATAATAAAAAGTATGAATTTAATGAATAAAGTGATATTAATTTGATGAAATGATTGAGTATATACATGATGAATTGATGTGAATTTTATTCTTGGAATGATGTGTAAATTATACATTTACTAGATTATTATGATAATTTGGAAATATTGTGAAGTAGTTATTTGATAGAATGTTGTTATTCTTGTTATTGTACATGCATTGTCGGACCACATAATAAGAAGAGTGTGGTCCGGAGAAGATCAAAACCATGGTTGATCTAGACGAGTAAGTACCGGCACGTAGGGAGACATCTCTAATAGCTGTATCAGAGACCGATACAGATACCTATATATGGATGAAAATGAAATAAAATGAATTTTGATGAGTTTTGATTTGAGAAAGGCAAGGGAGATTATGCATATGCATTCATTCATATTCTCATTGAGATGTTGATAAATCAATATGATTGTGAAATCTTGTGATGTGTAATGAGAAATACGATGTTGGATTAAATATCATGAGTGATAACTATATTTGATGAGAAGATTGATGTTGAACTAGATATCATGAGTGATATTTGCATTTGAATGGAATTGAGAAATATGAAATGATAAGAAATATGATGATTAAATAAAGTATAATGACTTATAAATTAGTTGTAAATAAAATTATTAATTGAAGTACACAAATCGAGTACTTCGAATAAATTGGGACTTCATTAAGCTGTTTAAAGCGCTCTCTCTCTCTCTCTCTCTCTCTCTCTCTCTTTCTCTCTCTCTCTCTCTCTCTCTCATTATTAAATTTCAGGTTGAAAGCTAAAATATTGATAGGAAGATGTGATACAAGAGCTATTCGTGACTGTTAGGCGGGTCCACGTGGTCGGCATACTCAAAAAACACTTTTCTTTATTGTAATCAAGTTTGCAATCAATCTTGCATAAATATGTTTACTTTTGTACTTTTTTTTTTATCTCCTCAAAAATAAATTGAGGTGTACATGAAGTAAAAATGTTTTGAGTTATGAATTGTTGCATATAAGTCTGTACTTAATGTTGAAATGTGATGATTCCATCTTAGGTTGGCTTGTCTGAGATGGGTTGTTACAGTAATCATGCAATACTTATTTCATGTTTGTTCTGTTTTCTTACTTTGCTTTGAGTTTTAGTAAATATATTTGCTTTGGTCTAATGTTGCCAATGATTATTTTGCTTGATATATTTCTTATTTAATGTTAGGATTTTACCTCTAAAATTAACATACTTAAAATTTAGACAAAAAAACACAAGCACAACAATTAAATAGGAAAAACAAATTAAAAGCAAAAACAACAATAATTAATGTTATTTATTCTAATAGTAGTTGTTTGTCGAACCATATTAATTTTTGGTGTCCTTACTCTTTGTTTGTTTTGTTGATTTAATTGTTGTAGTTGTGTTTTTCGCCTAAAATTTAATGAAGTAGATTTTAGAGGTAAAATCCCAACACAAAGCTTTGAAATTCAACAATTTTGAAATAAAATTCAAATCGAAATTTAAACTTAATTAAGAAAACCAAATAATGAATTTGGGATTGAATTGTAATATTATGAAATTGTAAATCCAAATTCATGCATCCAAAAGTAAATAAATATATTTGCATTGAATAAAAGAAACAAATTAAAGTTTGTGGAATAAAGAAAAAAAATTAAAGTTTGTCGGTAACATGGAACGATTGTAATCTTTTCTTGCATTTTTGTAAGCAATAAAGATAAGAAACAGTGTCATGGGAGATACATGACACAATGGTCCATCTCACCGTGAAATAATATTAGAAGAGAGAGAAAAAAAAAGATATTTTATTTTCATTCAACAGTAAGATGAATTCTTGTGTCATGTATCTCTCATAGCACTGTGCTAGACAAAAATTTTTCCTGACGATCACTTCACTTGTCTGTTAGAGAATAATAACCAAAGAAAACGTGACAAATGTAATTTTTTTTAATAATTTATGTTTCCACTCTTACATGTTATTATTTATTTTTTTAATGTTATTAAGGCGCGGTTTGGGTTTCACTCAAATGGGGATTAAAGCAAAGTTGCTTAAAGTAGATCGGAGATGTAAGTGGAATTGATTGTTTGAGTAATGTGTTTAAGTGAGTTTTTGATTGTTAAAAAACCAAAAATGCCATAGTTATTTATAGAAGATATAGGTGAAGTATAAAGATTTTGTAATTATCTGAAAAACTGAAAGGTAAATAAGTCTTTTTGATGCGACACTAAAGAATAAATTAAGTGAGTAATTAAAACTGAATTAATTTACGATGGCTTAAAGGAGTACCCAAACGAGTCCTAATGATTCAAGTTTTAGGAAACTCGAACATGTATTCCGAGTGTATTTGTATCATCATTTTTTTAAGTAGTTAATAATTATCCCATTTAATTAAAACAAACTTCTTACTTTTCAAGTGTGGTTTAAGAGTTGTTTGGGTGACTTTAAGTGTAACTTAAAGCAAAAATGAAAGTTTTATTGTAGATTTTGTGAGAGGAGGATGAACAAAACTTTTTTTTGGCTTTAAATTGTTAGCCCAAACAACACCTCAATACCATTTTCATTGATAACCTCTTATATGCATCCTTTTCATTGATGTCTTAAAAGAGTTTTGGGAATCAAATTTTACATGTTACCGTTCAGCCTTCTAATCAATAGAACCCAAAATGCTTGCTTGGTAAGAATCAATGGGGGACTAAAAACAGATAAAAGGAGAAAATGATGAAGTCAGGTTTTTTTTTTTTTTTTTTTTTTTTTGTCAACGTTCCAAAATGAAAATGACCCAAACTTTGATTAAGATGACGTTTATCAATGAAACCTATTATTAGGTAGGAATTCTACTTAATTACATTACAGATTATTTCAAAATTGTAAGTGTGGTCTGCATAAGAATTGTCTACCTTTTTCTTTTTTGGAATCTAAGTTATTTGAATTTTCTACTCGATTAATATTTTAATAAATCATATATACGGATTAAAACTCAAAATAAATTCAGTAAAAGTGATAAATTATTTGTTTATTTTGACATCTTTTACTACCAAACTAGTTCCTTTGAGTAGGAATTGACTTACCAATGCAATAATTCATCAACAAATTGGGTTTGAAACTTTTTTCATTTTTTAAATTATTTTATCACTTGCCTCTACTAACATTAGGAATTGGAGATAAAACCCAAGTGGTACGATTACTTTTGACAAAAAGTAATCATGCAATTCTTATGTTTTGAAAAAAAAATTAGCTGCAACGGGTGCAAAGCCCTTGATTTGCATTAGTAGAAACTTAAATAATAATTTTTTGGAACTTCGTTAGTAATAACAATTATGTATGTCAAACAATACTAGTGAAATTCTTAAAAATTATCAATTAAGTTTCCAACCAGTGCAAATCATTTACACCCGATATAGTAAAAAATTAATGTGGTTCGACAAACTATTACTATTAGAATAAATAATATTAATTATTGTTGTTCTTTCTTTTAGTTTGTTTTTTCTATTTTATTATTTTACCTGTGTTTTTTTGTCTAGAATTTAAGTAGGTTAATTTTAAAAGTAAAATCCTAACATTAAGTGAAAAATATAGCAAGCAAAATAATCATCGGTAATATTAGACCAAAGCAAATATAATTACTAAAACTCAAAGCAAAGTAAGAAAACAGAACAAACATGAAGTATTGCATGATTACTTGAACGACCCATCCTAGACGAGCTCACCTATGATGGAATAATCACATTTCAGGATTAAGTACAGACTTATATGCAACAATTCATAATTCAAAACATTTTTACTTCATGTACACCGCAATTCATTTTTAAGGAGATACAAAAAAAAAAAAAAAGTACAAAAGTAAACATGTTTATGCAGGATTAAATGCAAAACTCGATTACAATAAAAAAAAAAGAAGAAGAAAGTGTTTTCTAAGTATGCCAACCACGTGGACCTCCCTAACAGTCACGAATAGCTCTTGTATCACATCTTCCTATCAATATTTCAGCTTTCAACCTGAAATTTAATAATGAGTGAGAGGGTGTGAGCTTTAAACAACTCAGTGAAATCTTAATTTATTCGAAATACTCGATTTGTATACTTTAATTAATAATTTTAGTTACAACTAATTTTTAAGTCATTATACTTTATTTAATCATCATATTTCATATCATTTCATATTTCTCAATTTCATTCAAATGCAGATATCACTTATGATATCTAGTTCAACATCATTATTCCCATCAAATATAGTTATCACTCATGATATATAGTCCAACATCGTATTTCTCATTACACATCACAAGATTTCACAATTATATTGATTTATCAACATCTCAATGAAAATATGAATGAATGCATATGCATAATCTCCCTCGCCTTTCTCATATCACAACTCATTTTATTTCATTCGAGTAATTCTGAAATTGATGTAGACCAATTGGAAGCTTTTGACATGAGCAGGACCTGTGCAGCGTACTCTTTATTGCTTGCACGTGCAACTTACCATTTATTTTGATCAGAGTCTTCTCTGATCGCATCTGCTGCAAATTTCTGGACAAGTGCAGGAGAGTGTTTATTAACGCTTGCTAGAAGCTCAACATGCGGGTTGCCTTCACACCTTTCTTCTCTTGCGAAACAGAAATGCACCAAGTGCTCATTGATGGATATATTTGAAGCTAATCTATCCTGTCGTCAAGCCCAAAATGCAGATTTTGAGGATATATCAAGTGAGTTTCTTGCTTGTGTCACAAATGTAACACAAAAACTTTGGAGTTTCCTAATTCATGGTTGCCATTACTTGCAATTATTCAAAGATCCCATTGATTTCAGCTGGCTTGGGAAGTCTTCCAATATAATGGATTTTCTGGCTCATTTGGGAGGATTCTAGTAGTAGGACTGAGGAAAGCATTTCTAGATGCGAACCACGGGGATACACCAATGAAGGGAAGGTAAATATATTTCAAATTGGTGTTCACTGCTTACTGTATGGAGGATATTTAGCTAGCATATGCTATGGTCAGAATTCTCAGTTGACTAATAACATTCGGGATATCCTATGCTTATGTCAAAAGAACATCAATTTCAGAATTACTCGAATGAATTTTATATCCGAAAGCCAATGTCATGTATGCAGTCAGAGCAAGATGCTGCAGGGGATGCAACCTGAAGTCGAGCTCTGATTTTCCTTCATTTGTTCCTAAGTGCTCACCCAGTAGACCCTGACTAATATGCACTCTAGTTTCTTGCAGCAAGATTCAGGTTCACCAACAGACAGATATTCACTTATGGCTTCATCCACATAATCAGTCAGCATTCTAGTTACTTCATCTCTATAGAAGTTGTCATCAGAACTGGCGCTTGTAAAGTCCAGCTTCGAAGCATTAAGTACCTAAATGTGAGAAAGTGTTTGACGTTAGTACTTTAAAGTACCAGTTTGAAGATTTCCGACTCCAAATTTTAAAATAAAGTGCCCCCCTCTCTCTCCCCGCCCCCACAAACCCTCTATTCTTTTCCTTCTTGGTATTCTTTTAGTCATATGATCAAAGATAATACAGTCACAATGGTTCCTCTTCAAAGATGAAGAAAATACTTTCTTAACAAAGTGTGAAATGCCAAGGTGTAGAAAAAGAAAGAAAAATGATCATGTTAAGATGAATCTATCAGTAATTTTCATGGTTCTGGTCCATATATTATAGAGGTGCTTAAGACGCAAAATCACATTTAGTTAAGGAATGACACAAAGAGCGTTGCAAGGTAGTAATAAAAAAAATAAACAATGTACTGAAATGAAGAAAATGCAAACTGAAAAACAAAGGAAGGGAGATATTCAACAATTCTCTTGGAAATACTTCATGCAAAAGGGGAAAGTAGCTGTAATCTTCACAACAATATTTCTTGCAATGCATGTGGTTAGATGGACATGAAAAATGTGTACATTAGCTCTCTGATCCTTAAATAGAAGGTTTGTGGCAGATTCCAGATTTGAAATTCGATTAGTTATGTTGCTCACTCCTCTGCCCACAAAACAACAGTGGATTCTCAAATATAGAATCCAGGGGGTGCATAAGACAATCAGGTAATGAGCAGTGTCACATAATTAAGGGGAAGAAAGAGAGGGTGGCTTCTTGGGAAAAAATGAAAAGAGAATAGTAAGAGGTTTACTTGTTGATAGCCAGTTACAAGATTAGACTTAATGATATTAACATGTTCATACGAAAATATCATATGCCTAATTTTGCGAAATTTACCTCTAAAGAACAATCTACATAAGCTGGGTGTGATGCACTACATCTCCTATAGCAACAGATGAATTGGTACTTTGAACCACAACTCCGATTGCCTCATTGCTTGAGAGTAAGAGCATAAAAATATTAGAAAAAGAGGAACAGACTGAATTAAATAAACTATGTATTGAAATGAATTAAATGTTAAAAATTAAAAACCAAAACGTTCATAAGAAAACTGTAGATGTAGAGAGCTAGCAACATCCTAAAATATTAGGAGAGAAAAAAGAAGGAAAAACAGTCTGCAGAAAATGATTGTAAACAAAATTCAGTAATAATAGGATTGTTGAAGACAGGGCAAAGACTTTCTTAAGGATTATAGCAGAATAGAAATCTCCCATGTCCTAGCCCTCCCTTTTACAAGCAATGGCTGCACAGCAACAACAAAGTGGATTTTGGCATTGCTAGGTTGATAGCAGAATTTAATTGTACAAAATTGCACAGTAAGTACAAAAAGGGAATATAGCCACATTTCATATAGGTAATGAAGGAATTTACCTGAAATGCAGAATGCTGATGTCATTTCCACCACAAATTTCTCATAAAAGAAAATATAACATACCAATCACCCACTGAATGTAAAACCTAATGGTAACAAGAGTTTTTTAAAAATATTTTTAAAGAATATTTGATCTGCCCCTATTCCACCACCTAAATAACAACTCTCTTTATGCATTCAAGAATTGTTACCACGAGGAATCAATCTCAAGACTTTAAAGCACAAGTACATATGACTTGGACAAATAACCAATGAGCCAAGGGCTGCTGATTTAAACAAGCACAATGTGACAAAATCAACTTGGAAGACAAAACATTAGATACAAAGGGTTTTCTTGGACTGTTAAGCATACAACAAGAGTTATCTCGCATACACTCACTAAAGTCCATAGGAAAAGTACTGGAACTTCGAAACATTATTAAACCAGCACCAATACCTAAACTCTCAATTCAATCAACCACAGACACAATACACATATGTATACAAATGTATGGTGTAAAGATCTTAGAGACTTCAGCGTTATAGCTCTCAGCTATGCGTGGAATCCGTTGCCTCCTTGAATCGTCCGGAAACGACGCCGTGTCCGGCGAGGGGAGAACAAAACCGTAACAAGCATTGGGAGAGCAACTGTGATTGATCCAAGGGAAAGACACGTCGTAAACAGCTATCCCTAGGGAGCGCCCAGCCTTTTCCTGCACCTCCACGGCGTTCGTTATCACCCACCAGAGCATCGCCTCCTCCAGAACGAAGTCGTTTTGGTCGGGAGCGTCTCCGTCTCCTCGCGCTCTCCCCCTCGCGAATTTGGGCGAAAATAGCGGAATCTTTGGGCATCAAATGATGGCGGTTGGTTAAGAGGCCGGCGATGTGGTGGGGATGAGCGGAGGGAGGACTGGTGGCGGACAAGGCGGAGGGCGGCGCTGATATCGAAGGAAAGGAGGGGGCGGGGCGGGATTGAAGTAGTTGGAATTCGGTGCAGGAAATATTAAGGGAGGAATCGGAGAGGGAGCAAGAAGGAGAACAGTACAGGAGAGAGTCGGAAAAATGAATTATTCCGCTGCGGGAACTTGAACCCGGGCCTCTCAGGTGAAAGGCAAGTATCCTATCCACTAGACTACAATAGAGTTTTGTTCCTCTGTATGTTATTATTAATATTTAATAGTTTAAATAATAACTAGATGTCATATAATGTTTAAATTTATGTACTTTCATAAATATTTTTATATGTATTAAAAAATATATAATAATTATTTAAACTAAATCACATTTTTGGTCATCAGAGTTTTAATTTGGTCAAATTGATCTATAGAGTTTCAATTTGAACAAATAAATCCCCAAATTTTCTATTTGATCCAATTAAGTCTTACGATAAATTTATCTTAACTCTTTGATGTCCACTTAGACTAAATTGTTTAGTCACTTTACTAAAACAAAGTGAAAATTCTCTTATTTATTTTTCACATGAAGAATAATTTGAACAAATGAAGTTTTGAACAAATGAAGTTAACATAAGAGATTTAATTGAACTAAATAGAAATTTTGAAGATTTGTTTGACTAAATTGAAACTCTATGGCTAATTTGATCAAAAATTCGGACTTTGAAAACTTATTTAACCAAATTAAAATATTAAAAACTAATATAATAATAAAAAAACAAATTATAGATACCAACAATAACATTTAACCAAATATTTACTTGGTTAGACTCTTTCACATAATCTCATGTTCAATTTGCACAAGTTTTTTGGGCTTATTATTTTCCCATGAAGGCTTGTTGCTGTCCCAAGGGGTGAAACTGCAAGAGGGACTATTGCAGCTAGTATACTGCATAGGCCAAAAGTAAAGGCAAAGCAGTTGAGAAAGCAACAAAGAATATTGTTGTTGGTTCAATGGCTCAAGTGTGTTTTCGCTATTTTGCATCCATAATGTGTTTGGAAATGAATGTGATTGTGTTTGATTGGGGTTGAATTAAACTTAAAACAAACAAGTTTAAAGCAATTAAAAATAAAAGTTAACTTTAATAAATGCTTTTAAGTTCAATTCCAAACATCATAATAAATCAAATTTAAATAGACAGCATTAACATTATAAAAAATATAATAATATAATTAATACTGTTTATATTTTCTTTCTCATTTATCACCCTACAAACTAGACAAGGAAAATAATTTCTCACTTTTTTATCATTCTAATTTTTCATTTTTTTATTATTTTTGTTTTGTTTCATATTTCTCTTACTAAGCAAGCTCTAAAACATCAAAATATTCATCGCCCATCAACATAACTAAAACCAATGATCTCCAGATAAAATCAAGCTTTACTAGTCAATTTAAGTATAGTTTGGCAAACAGTTAAAACAAATTTATAGTTTATAAAATAGTTATTGAAACGATTTATAATAAAACAAAAGTAAAATTATAAGCTGTTTAATGATTCAGTTTTTTAAAAACAGAAACCAATTTATAAAGCGTTCGACTTCTCTTTTATTGGTACAAATCTGAAACCATTTTATCAATGAACATTCTGCCCGAAGGAAGGGACACCCTCTTATTCCTCGTTATGCAATAAAAAGTGACTGCTCGCTGCTGCTTGACATAGCTTTGGAATACCAGCAAAGGTCTAAAACTTTTGAAAGGCTAGGTTTCAACAAAGCTTGGTTGCGATTTAAATGGCTACCTTCCCAGGCCACTGAGTAGCAACAGCTAATAGGGTGCCCAGCGGAGGACTCAAACAAGTTTCCGATGCCCCTAGAGGCTGACATAAGCTAAGATTGTCATACCAACATTACCACTAGAGACTCCATGTCCATGATCATGGATAATGCCTTCTCCAACAATTATTGGAAAAGAATGTAAAAATATAGAACAAACACACCCATGTTCAAATTTAGAGAGAACAATCTGACATCAAAATTTCTTTCTTTTTTAATCAAACAAATCAGGGGAACTTCAACAGAACTTAAGCCAACAAGCTTTTTAAGTACAATGCTGATATTCAAAATTAAGAAAAATAAGATTAAAGACCAGAAGGATGAGACGGGACTCTTGCATTTTTCATCGGAAAATTGTGTACTCCATTTGCTTTGTTACATCATATTATTGAACCAGAGCAGCTGAAATAAACAACAGAGATTAAAAGGGTCTATCAGCATCTACACTTAGAAGTGCAAAATGTAGAAGGGATAACATTAAAGCTCACCACAACTATTGCTTCACTTTCAATGAATTTTCAATGCGTTGGATGAGCTGATCGGCGGTCAAGGCACCCTCCTGAGAGTAGTCAAAATTAAAGTTATCAAGGAACTTCCAACTCAATAAACAGGTGAAAGAGAAAACCTTAAAGATCAGCTTAGCGGCCATCTGTGCTGACTAGAAAATTCAGTATAATTTAAGTCAAGGGATGCCTATTCCTAGGCATACTTTGAAAGAAAATTGCTGAGTCTTTCATGATAATCTTGTTCAGATCTTTTCATATATCTCAAAAGTAAAAAAGTGAATATGTGAAGATGTAAAATTTAAATGTCCATAGCTGGAAAAAAGATACTAAATCAACTTACAAAGCGATCAGACGGTTTCCCATCTTTAAATATGATGAAAGTAGGTAAAGCCTCTATTTTGTATTTATCAGCAATGCTAGGGTACTTCTCGGTGTCAATTTTCACCACCTGGATCTTATCGTTCAGAGTAGCACTGACTTCATTGAGGATTGGAACCATGAATTGACAAGGACCACACCTGCGAATCAAAACTTGGTTTACTAGTTTTTCCATTTAAAGTAGGGTTTATTTTGATGTTTCCAATATCTTGTATCCTAGAGATGTTTAGAACATTACGCCCACAACAAAAGCTAAACTGAGTGCACCATGCCTCCACCCTAGCTAGTGGCTTAATTCCTAAAGATCTTGCCGTGGAACTCAAGGATCACGCACAAGAAAACTATATATTAGCATTTCATGTTTCCTATTAACTAATTAAGTGAGTACGCATGTTATTCAATAGAGTGACAATGCATGCTAAGTGTTATTATTAGACACTATCTTCATTGACGACCCTTCTTCCCCCTAACATAGTAAGGATGAGCAGAAGAGGAAAACAAAGATAAAAAAACTCACCAGGTTGCATAGAAGTCAACCAATACAGGTTTCTCAGAGTTTGCCAGCAAATCATCAAAGGACGAAAATGTTTGCTTCTTTGCTTCAACCTATAGTAATCATTTGGCCAAAAAAGTACCTTGTCAACTATTACTCCATGAAGTAGCTTAAAGCAAAACAACTCAACAACAACATATAAACACATTTTAACTAGAAAAGTGACACCACGAAAAAGAAAAATAAACAAAGCCAGGTTTAGCAGCACCACATTATAGCAAGTGGAACATTAGCATGGTTGCACTGGAAAAAGATACAGCTAAAATCAGGAAGGGAAAAAAATCAGAAGAACTTTCGAGAACTGAAAATAAGAAACTAGAGTAAGGTAACGCGATAAAACCAAATACCAGTGAGGAAAGGAGATTGTTAATGAGAACTTCCTAAGAGCAATCCTTGCTGCTGCTGCTGCAAGGATAAATGTAAATTTTTTTGGATAAATGTAAATTAATTTTTTTTTTTGGATAAATGTTTTTTTTTTTTTTTCGAAACGCTATTTTAGAGAAGCTAATTTCTTTTCTTTCTTTTTTTTGGATAAATGTAAATTTTACTATTACCCAAGAACAAAATACAAAGCAGAGGTCTGCAACAGAGAAGACTAGCAATGGCTAGTCAGAGAACAAACTACAATCACGGAGTACATTTAAGGCCCCAATATAATCAAAACTAAAATGTATAATGCCAAGCATTTTATCTCTAACATCAGCCCTAATGAAATTAAGAACAGGTTAGAGAATCTAATTTCACCCCCAAAAAAATAGCAACTGGGCGGCCTCAATCCAAAGTTATTACAGAACATCACGCGTATTGGCATTGTATTTCAGAAAGCGGTTCTACTTAAAAAAAATCAACTTATCAATAATCAATTTAAATGTAAACTAATGACTCCATCGCACATTAAATTTGATATCTAACTTTCCTCTCTAAAAAATATCCAACTATGAACATCTCCCACTTAATCCATCTAAGAATAAGAGCTAAAAACAAAAAATACACACACACAAAACAATTCCACTAGATCGGGTTACTTCATTTTAATTAAAAAGCAAGTATTGAGAGAGACTGGGGGGAGAAGTGTGTAGTTGAGGGAGGAATTACCGCAAGAGGAAGATATCGAGGCCTTGATGGAGAGGAAATCCTCTTATTCCCGATTTGAATTCGAGGAACTCGTATGGGAAACTGCAAAGAAGATAGAGAAGATAATTTCGATGAATAAGCAGAAAATTTAGTCGAGTCTCGCGTATTCAACGAAGTAATCGTGGATGCCGGGAGAGAAATCGCCATTGAAGAAGAGAAGACTTCTATTTCACTGAGAGGGATGAATTTTCAATTCCCAAATGAAAACCTTAGTCTCTTCCTTGGATAGACCAAAAAAGAGAGAATATTTTTGGCAAAGACAAAATGTGAAAGTGTTACCAACAAAATGTGAGAGTGGACAAGAGACCAGAGAGACAGGACAGAAGATTACTAGATTCGGCGTCGTAATTCAACGAGCAGTGTTAGATAATGATTTAGTGTGGTCGGGATTAGATAAAATTGAGGGGTCAGGGACATTTTGGTCCGTTGGATGTTGGCTGTTTTGTAGTTTGACGAAATTTGGTTGGTCGCCTCGCTGGGTTCAAATTGATTTTCTGATTAAAATTTGTTACACTTGCAGAGTTGCAGCCAGTGGAAGACGTGGCGATGACTGAGTAGAGAGAGAGGGACCCATGCCCCACTTCCTGTATTGTTGTATGGTTAATTCCACGCTCCGGTAAGGGAGTTGGCGGTATTTACCATTTCACCCCTCTCTCGCTTCCTCTTCTCTTTTCTCAAGGGTCTTTCTTGCCTTTTTTAAAAATAAAATTGAAGGACAAGCAAACCATATAAATAATTGAGATTTCATGAACAAATTTATTGATGAAGTGGTAAACTCATCTTATCTTAAAAAAATTCTTCATTATTAAATGGTATCATCATTATTAATTTTTTTTAAATATCCAAATTGAGTTGAAACTGTAACAATCATTATGTGATACATTTGAAAATTTTATTTCATATCGATATCATCACATAATTTTTAAATTAATGTTGTAGTGGTTCAAAATATGCTACATTATAAACTTATCGTAATTATCACGAAGTCATACTTGTGTGGATTGATACTTAGATTCATATGTAAAAACGTTTACACAATAAATATCATCATCTTCCTCTCACCGTTTTTTTTTTCACCAATTAAAAAAAGCTTTGACCAACATTTATACATAATTTTTACTAGACACTAAACAACTTTCAATTCTCCAATTGTTTTATCAAAAACTGTTATAACTCACAAACTACAACTAAGCCAAATGGTACCATAAATGTCAGATTATTCTTCTACTTGTCAAAACCTCAATTAACAGAAAAACCTTCCCAAAGATCCTGCACTGGAAAACAAATGTAACCTTACATGGAATTAAAATATCTGACCTTCAAAACCGTGGCACAACCTACAAAGTCAATGTCTGAAAAAACTATCCATCACTTGTCCATGTGAAGGCAAGAAGAACAATGGTAAGGGCGGAAAATGTGGTCATACAAGCAAACACCCACATAGCACGGTTTGGACTTTTCTTCTGGCTCTCTTCACTACTCACATCAAGATCTTTGAGAAGCTCTCTGACTTCGTCAATGTCAGAGTCCTTTGCAGCTTGGATTAATCTACCTTGAATCTTCTCAAGCTTTGAAAGCCTTCTTCCTCTGCTTGCATCAATGGCTGACCAGATAAAACCTGTCATCTTCCAAAGGAGGATGCCCACATAAATAGCTACAACACAGTCTACAGTATAATGGTGGCGCTCGCGTATTTCTCTTTGTGCACTGTGCACTACAAGCAGCCATATAAGAGCTGAGCTAAAGCCTCCATAAGCCTCCTGCAAACATTTGAACATGGACATATACCAACAAGACTCACAACCTTAATTATCAGTTTAACCTTGGCGGAAATGGCCACAAGAAGATGGTTTACAATTTAATGGTGCATTTGCTGGACAAGATGAGAGGATCATAGGATGAAATAGATAAATAAGAGGATGCTACCCCAAAGTGTGGATGACTTTATTGTGTGATCACCGGATTCTCCCCTCATCTCCTCATCCCATCCTTCCTCTCTCATCCTATCCACCAAACATATTATAAGATAAAAATCATTCTATCCTCTTCTCATCCAATCCACCAAACACATTCAAAATATGTATAAAAGGATACCGTCCAAGCCATAGCTGTCAGTACAGCGACAAGCATGTGACCACTGTATAAGAGGTCATTGCAGCCACCTCCTGCTTTTTTCAGCACACTGAACCATGTGGATCCTTCTGAAACAGTGGGTCTCAGGAAATCAATGAGAAAGCTCATCGCTCCCCAGTCTGGACGGTACTCACTAAGGTAATTCCAGTATCAGCTGGAAAAGAAAAAGGGGAAATGTCAGCAGTCAGCAACAACTTCCAGCAACAAGGGACAAATTTGTAACAGATTTCCGGACAGCTTGGACAATTGATAGAAAAATATGACTCTTGAAAGAAAGAGAGCAAAAAATCTTGAATCTCTATGCCAAAGAACACTGTTTTCACCATTCGTCTAGCAGCAGTAGAGCATAACATCTTATAGGCATGTGTACAAGTACTACAAAGAAGCAACTTGATCCCAGGAACTTGATGCAAAGCCATTTAATTGAATGCCAACCATCAAACCAAGTTGGTTGTTATATTAAAAAAAGTGGAATTATTAAACACTTTCTGGAAATTTAAAAAAATAGGAAATCTTCAAATAATACTATATAAGCACCTCAACATAGCAGAATAGTCTCAATCCCAATACAGCATGAAAAATTCTCAAAGACGAGAGTAAGTTAGAAGTCTGAATTCTCTAGTATTAAGCATTCAATGGCAGTGGTGAGTTTGGAATAAATACTGAAAAAGTTAATTCATTTGAATGGAAATTTAATAATATATCCAGAACTGAACAAGAATGAAAGTTGAAAAACGAATTCACCATTTCGCATACAGTTATATCTGGGCCTAGGGCACAAATAAGTAACGTTCCAAACACACAAAATTCAGTCAAACTGAGTTCGATACAAAACATACCATAAGCTATATCCTGGTTTATTATCTGATGGATAGCATTAGCATCCGAAGCATAAGGAACATAATATTTCTGAGCCCAACGATGAGGGTATCCAGGAACTCTAAAGCGAGATGTGGCACACCATGGTCGAGCTGACAGCAAAATTGTAGATACAAAAGTTATAGCCCGAAAAAGACGGCCAATTGCCATGGTGAACATGTACCGAGCACCTAGCCCAAGGCCAGGAGCTTTGACAGAGTCAAATAGTACAGAGAAAGCCAGCATCATAAACAACATCAGGAAATGGTGCAATCCAATAATATGAGCTCTCAATATCTCAACTACTGCTTCAGGAAGTCTCTCGTTTAATGCCAGGAGCAGCCACTGGCCAGTGTCAGGAAGAGGAGACATTTCACTGTCATATATTAATAAGCCAATCAATGATCCTGTTAAAATTTAGATATATTCAAAGATGAAATAGTCTAAGAAAAGAAAGGTTTTGTTCCTGTGAATAGGTTTCAGCGAGAAAAGTTTTAAATCACTCACCATTTTAGAAAGTGTAAACCAAAATGACAAGTGCATATCCCATTCAACTCCTAAATTAGGAGTCATCATGCAATGCAAAGATCTTTAATTAAAGAGAGCTAAATGAATAAATGTAATACCATCTCTGTTCCAATTTATGTGTCTAAACACATTTTAAGAAATTTCAATTCTTAAGTGGCACATGATATTATCATTCCGAAATGTCCTTAAGTAAATCAATCAAAAATCTGAATTGCCTTTAAAAAATAAAAAATCTGAATTTGTTTAGAGGAGAAATTAGGAAACAGGGATTCTGATTCTTGTTCCTCCTAATGGTGACATTAACTTGGGCTACTCGAAAAGGAAAGTGGGACACATGAAATGGGACAAAGGGAGTGTATGTGTTTAACAATTTTGTGAGATTACAGCATGATGTGTTTCAGGTATTCTGCAATTATTCTTTGGGAACATGCATAAAAGTTCAATTACTTCCCCATACTTGTGGCCACGGTATAGCCTCAAACACCCCCCCCCCCCCCACCCCAAACCCCCAATCATCATAATTGATCCATTAAAAATTCCCTAGACCTCACACTTATTTGGATGATTTTCTGAAAACTAACTTTTATGTGATGGTTGACCTGTTAAAAATGGAAAAAAACCAAAATGATCAAGGCTTTAACACTGGGAGAACTCAAGATCTCTTATCATTTACCACTTATTGTAACAAGCAACCATATCCAATTGAGTCAAATGAACAAAATGAGCCAGACTCCTTGTTAAAGTACGAAACTGGAAATAAGAAATATCTAATCCCACAAACTTTATATCTGATCAGATCGAAACTAGTACAAATCATTCAGTCACAAACAAAGCACAGTACAGAAAATAACACAGGAAAGTAACCAACCAAATTAACAGAATCATCAACAGAAAACTTCTTTTCACAAACAATAAATCCTCATAATTCAACAAAACACTGGAAAGAACACATATAACCTGAGGTACTTAGAAGGAACCATGAGCAACATAAAACCAAACTTGGCTCAGATCATATCAAGGTAGAACAAATACAGAATGACCAGCCCTACTTCATGTTTCCAACCGATTCATTATCTGGGTCATTCCATTTTCAGCTTAAAAAATACTATACAAAGTCCAGACCAACCTGGCCACAGATAATGATGTCCAATAATGTGATCTTCCCTAAAAATTCTTTGTCATTATATTTTGCATTGGCCCTCCAAATAGCATGTAATTTCCTATAATAGCTCTTGAAATCAAACTTGTCTTACCAGTTAAATTATTACAGAAATCTATTGAATTTCTTTGTATTTTAAAATTCTGTAAAAGAGATATATATAAATACAGTTAAAAATATTTTTGTTCTTATTGAGTTTTAAGGATTGTTCAAAGTACATTAATTAAAGAACCTGGGGTTTTTCTTCCTTCAATACCTTCTTTGTTAAAATAATTTAATGTTCCTTCATGCACACTAATTTGGCTATCACAAGTTACAACGAAAAGGTCAAAAAAAAAATCTTTCTTCTAAATTATTTTCTCTTTATTTATTTTTCATTCAATAATTTTTTTTATAGAATTTTGAATTTCATCATGATTTACCCCAAGAATAAGAATTATAGTCTTCAGTTTATAACTTGAATTGTGATATAAAAAATGTTTTTTTTCATTATATAAGATCTTGTAACATTATAACTTCATGCATTACTATGAAAGTTGGATTTTAGTTTCTTTTTTTATAATATTATAATTTTTTATTTTAGCCCCCCAATGTCAAAATCTTGGCTCCGTCACTGATGCAAAGTCACCACTAATAAATGATGTGACATGAAACATATGCACCTGGTTTATAAAACCTTTGCAAACATTTCAGACGAAAATCAGTAGGAAATATCTATGACAAGTGAAAGTGATTAAAATCCATCGAAAGTGTGCATGTGGTGAAAGCAATGGTTTATTGGAATGATGCTTTGCAAACCAAAAGTATGCCTGTAGCCTGTAGCCTGTAGGTTCTCCCAACTAAAAAAGGAAAGAAACAAAATTTTCATGCCTGAAACACCTGAAGCTCACCCTATCTATTAATTACCACTCAGAATTTAATATTTCTAGCAATCATATCTATTCAAGATTTAATTCCACGAGCATATCTGAACAAAAACATCAGATCCGAGGCCCTTTTTCAGTGCATAAAACCTAATATTCGAAAAAATACCCAAAAAAGAACTCAAATCAAACTTTACCCACAACAGAAAACAAAAATCATCCGCATAATATCAAATTTAAAACTGATTCATCATCTCAGTTGAACGATTCGAGACCTGCCAATCACACGAATTATAAACGTAAATGTAAACAAGACAAAGACTTACCCAAGTTCATACCAGAATAGTACTACATCATGCCAGAAGTTCTCACTATTATCAACCTCACAAATCTCTCATTACAATGTGAGCTCAATACATAGAGAGTATTTATAAGCAACTTAAGACACCTTAATTAGGGTTTCCGCCCTGCTGCAAAACCACGGCTATTCATGAGTGGGACCCCGTGGTCGTCGGGGTTCTATAAATCTAGACCCGTTGAAGTATGCACCAACTCTAACAATCTCTCACTTGGTAAATACTTCATAAACATGGCAAACTTCCCATAACACTGTTTCTTCAATCTCATCTCAATAGCACACCACTCAAACTTCATTAGACTGACAGCCTTAGTAAAAAAATCTACGTTGTTTACTATTGTATCGACTTTCTCCAAGATTATCACATTTTCTTCAATCTTTTCCCGAATGAAGTGATTTTAGATATCAATGTGTTTCGTCCGTGAATGAAATACAGAATTCTTTGCTAAGAAGATAGCACCTTGATTATCACATTTCACCTTCACTGCTCCTTATTTAAACCCAAGCTTAGCACATAACCTTTAAAGCAAAACCGCTTCCTTCCAGCATGAGTAATCGCCATATACTCTGCTTTTGTGGATGAAAGAGCAACAACACTTGGCCTCTTGCTCATCCAACTCACCGCCTCACCAAACAGATTGAACACATATCCGCTTGTAGACCCCCTGCTATCAATGTCTCCTCCCCAGTCAGCAACAATGGTTCCTACAATATCAAGATTCTTCTTACCTTCATAACACAACGCAAACTCTGACGTGCCACGAAGATATCTAAGAACTCTATTTATTGCAGTCCAATGCTCTTTCCCAGGATTAGACATATATCTGCTCAATACTCTCACTGCTTGGGCAATATCTGGTCTCGTATACACCATGGTATACATCAAGCTTCTAGCCGCACTAGCATAAGGTACGTGCGCCATCTCTTCAGCTTTTTCCTCCGTCTTTGAACATTGTTCCGCAGATAACTTAGTTGCCAAAGGCATGAGAGTCCCTACTGGCTTGCTGTCAAACATGTTAAATTTCTTCAACACTTCTTTAATATACTTTTTCTGACTCAGCCACAGTTTTTTATTTTCACGGTCCTTCTTTATCTGCATGACCAAGATAAAGTTTTCTGACCCTAGGTCTTTCATGTCAAGCTGCCTTGCCAACGATGCCTTCACAGTGCTAATCATCTTCCTGTTATTTCCAATCAACAACATATCATCAACATACAAGGTTAAAATGACAAAATCAACCCCTAACATTTTCACATTGACACAGTGATCAGCATAGCTGCGAGTGAATCCAAGCTGAATGGCATATGTGTCAAACTTCTTGTACCACATCCGTAGTGATTGTTTTAGTCCATACAAAGGCTTCTTCAATTTACAAATCAGCTCTTCCTTGCCTTTGCTCACAAAGTCTTCAGGCTGTTTCATGTAAATTTCCTCCTCTAAGTCCCCATGAAGGAAAACTGTCTTCACATCCAGTTGCTCAACCTCTAGATTATAAGCAACTACCATGGATAAGACAAATCTAATAGATGTCAACTTTGTTACCGGGGAAAATATCTCATTATTGTCAATTTCCTCTATTTGCAAGCACCCTTTTGCAACCAGACGTGCCTTGTACTTTTTTACCATTCCATCTGCATTACTTTTCTACTGATTTCAGACGAAAATCAGTAGGAAATATCTATGACAAGTGAAAGTGATTAAAATCCATCTAAAGTGTGCATGTTGTGAAAGCAATGGTTTATTGGAATGATGCTTTGCAAACCAAAAGTACGCCTGTAGCCTGTAACCTGTAGGTTCTCCCAACTAAAAAAGGAAAGAAACAAAATTTTCATGCCTGAAACACCTGAAGCTCACCCTATCTATTAATTACCACTCAGAATTTAATATTTCTAGCAATCATATCTATTCAAGATTTAATTTCAAGAGTAAATTTGAACAAAAACATCAAATCTGAGGCCCGTTTTCAGTGCATAAAACCTAATATTCGAAAAAATACCCAAAAAAGAACTCAAATCAAACTTTACCCACAACAGAAAACAAAAATCATCCGCATAATATCAAATTTAAAACTGATTCATCATCTCAGTTGAACGATTCGAAACCTGCCAATCACACGAATTATAAACGTAAACGTAAACAAGACAAAGATTTACCCAAGTTCACCCCAGAATAATACTACATCATGCTAGAAGTTCTCACTATTATCAACCTCACAAATCTCTCATTACAATGTGTGCTCAGTACATAGAGAGTATTTATAAGCAACTTAAGATGCCTTAATTAGGGTTTCCGCCCTGCTGCAAAACCACGGCTATTCATGAGTGGGACCCCGTGGTCGTCGGAGTTCTATAAATCTAGACCCGTTGAAGTATGCACAAACTCTAACAATCTCTCACTTAGTAAATACTTCATAAACATGGCAAACTTCCCAGAACACTGTTTCTTCAATCTCATCTCAATAGCACACCACTCAAACTTCACTAGACTGACAGCCTTAGTCAAGAAATCTACGTTGTTCACTATTGTATCGACTTTCTCCAAGATTATCACCTTTTCTTCAATTTTTTCCCGAATGAAGTGATTTTAGATATCAATGTGCTTCGTCCGCGAATGAAATACAGGATTCTTTGCTAAGAAAATAGCACTTTGATTGTCACATTTCACCTTCACTGCTCCTTATTTAAACCCAAACTCAGCACACAACCTTTTAAGCAAAACTGTTTCCTTTCAGAATGAGTAATCGTCATATACTCTGCTTTTGTGGATGAAAGAGCAACAACACTTGGCCTCTTGCTCATCCAACTCACCGCCTCACCAAACAAATTGAACACATATCCGCTTATAGACCTCCTACTATCAATGTCTCCTCCCCAATCAGCATCAATGGTTCCTACAATATCAAGATTCTTCTTATCTCCATAACACAATGCAAACTCTGACGTGCCAAAAAGATATCTAAGAACTCTCTTGATTGCAGTCCAATGCTCTTTCCCAGGATTAGACATATATCTGCTCAATACTCCTACTACTTGGGCAATATCTAGTCTCGTATACCCCATGGCATACATCAAGCTTCCAGCCGCACTAGCATAAGGTACGTGCGCCATCTCATCAGCTTTTTCCTCTGTCTTTGAACATTGTTCCGCAGATAACTTAGTTGTCAAAGGCATGGGAGTCCCTACTGGCTTGCTGTCAGACATGTTAAATTTTTTCAACACTTCTTCAATATACTTTTTCCGACTCAGCCATAGTTTTTGATTTTCACGGTCCCTCTTTATCTGCATGACCAAGATAAAGATTTCTGACCCTAGGTCTTTCATGTCAAGCTGCCTTGCCAACGATGCCTTCATAGTGCTAATCATCTTCCTGTTATTTCCAATCAACAACATATCATCAACATACAAGGTTAAAATGACAAAATCAACCCCTAACATTTTCACATTGACACAGTGATCAGCATAGCTGCGAGTCATTCCAAGCTGAATGGCATATGTGTCAAACTTCTTGTACCACATCCGTGGTTACTGTTTTAGTCCATACAAAGACTTCTTCAATTTACAAATCAGCTCTTCCTTGCCTTTGCTCACAAAGTCTTCAGGCTGTTTCATGTAAATTTCCTCCTCTAAGTCCCCATGAAGGAAAACTGTCTTCACATCCAGTTGCTCAACCTCTAGATTATAAGCAACTACCATGGATAAGACAAATCTAATATATGTCAACTTTGTTACGGAGGAAAATATCACATTATAGTCAATTTCCTCTATTTGCAAGCACCCTTTTGCAACCAGACGTGCCTTGTACTTTTCTACCATTCCATCTGCATTACTTTTCTACTGATTTCAGACGAAAATCAGTAGGAAATATCTATGACAAGTGAAAGTGATTAAAATCCATCGAAAGTGTGCATGTGGTGAAAGCAATGGCTTATTGGAATGATGCTTTGCAAACCAAAAGTATGCCTGTAGCCTACATCCTGTAACCTGCAGATTCTCCCAACTAAAAAAGGAAAGAAACAAAATTTTCATGCCTGAAACACCTGAACCTCACCCTATCTATTAATTACCACTCAGAATTTAATATTTCTAGCAATCATATCAATTCAAGATTTAATTCCACGAGCAAATTTGAACAAAAACATCATATCCAAGGCCCTTTTTCAGTGCATAAAACCTAATATTCGAAAAAATACTCAAAAAAGAACTCAAATCAAACTTTACCCACAACAGAAAACAAAAATCATCCGCATAATATCAAATTTAAAACTGATTCATCATCTCGGTTGAACGATTCGAGACTTGCCAATTACACGAATTATAAACGTAAACATAAACAAGACAAAGACTTACCCAAGTTCACCCCAGAATAGTACTATGTCATGCTAGAAGTTCTCACTATTATCAATCTCACAAATCTCTCATTACAATGTGTGCTCAGTACATAAAGAGTATTTATAAGCAACTTAAGACGCCTTAATTAGGGTTTCAGCCCTGCTGCAGAACCACGGCTATTCATGAGTGGGACCCCGTGGTCGTCGGAGTTCTATAAATCTAGACCCGTTGAAGTATGCACCAACTCTAACAATCTCTCACTCGGCAAATACATCATAAACATGGCAAACTTCCCAGAACACTGTTTCTTCAATCTCATCTCAATAGCACACCACTCAAACTTCACTAGACTGACAGCCTTAGTCAAGAAATCTACATTTTTCACTATTGTATCGACTTTCTCCAAGATTCTCACCTTTTCTTCAATTTTTTCCCGAATGAAGTGATTTTAGATATCAATGTGCTTCGTCTGTGAATGAAATACAGGATTCTTTGCTAAGAAGATAGCACCTTGATTGTTGCATTTCACCTTCACTGCTCCTTATTTAAACCCAAGCTCAGCACACAACCTTTGAAGCAAAACCGCTTCCTTCCAACATGAGTATTCGTCATATACTCTGCTTTTGTGGATGAAAGAGCAACAACACTTGGCCTCTTGCTCATCCAACTCACCACCTCATCAAACGGATTGAACACATATTCGCTTATAGACCTCCTACTATCAATGTCTCCTCCCCAGTCAACATCAATGGTTCCTACAATATCAAGATTCTTCTTACCTCCATAACACAATGCAAACTCTGACGTGCCACGAAGATATCTAAGAACTCTCTTGATTTCAGTCCAATGCTCTTTCCCAGGATTAGACATATATCTGCTCAATACTCCCACTGCTTGGGCAATATCTAGTCTCGTATACACCATGGCATACATCAAGCTTCCAGCAGCACTAGTATAAGGTACGTGTGCCATCTCTTTAGCTTTTTCCTCCGTATTTGAACATTGTTCCGCTGATAACTTAGTTGCCAAATGCATGGGAGTCCCTACTGGCTTGCTGTCAGACATGTTAAATTTCTTCAACACTTCTTCAATATACTTTTTCTGACTCAGCCACAGTTTTTGATTTTCACGGTCCCTCTTTATCTACATGACCAAGATAAAGTTTTCTGACCCTAGGTCTTTCATGTCAAGCTGCCTTGCCAACGATGCCTTCACAGTGCTAATCATCTTCCTGTTATTTCCAATCAACAACATATCATCAACATACAAGGTTAAATGACAAAATCAACCCCTAACATTTTCACATTGACACAGTGATCAGCATAGCTGCGAGTGAATCCAAGCTGAATGGCATATGTGTCAAACTTCTTGTACCACATCCGTGGTGACTGTTTTAGTCTACACAAAGACTTCTTCAATTTACAAATCAGCTCTTCCTTGCCTTTGCTCACAAAGTCTTCAAGTTGTTTCATGTAAATTTCCTCCTCTAAGTCCCCATGAAGGAAAACTATCTTCACATCCAGTTGCTCAACCTCTAGATTATAAGCAACTACCATGGATAAGACAAATCTAATAGATGTCAACTTTGTTACCGGGGAAAATATCTCATCAGAGTCAATTTCCTCTATTTGCAAGCGCCCTTTTGCAACCAGACGTGCCTTGTACTTTTCTACCATTCCAGCTGCATTACTTTTCTACTGATTTCAGACAAAAATCATTAGGAAATATCTATGACAAGTGAAAGTGATTAAAATCCATTGAAAGTGTGCATGTGGTGAAAGCAATGGTTTATTGGAATGAAGCTTTGCAAACCAAAAGTTTGCCTGTAGCCTGTAGCCTGTAACCTGTAGGTTCTCCCAACTAAAAAAGGAAATAAACAAAATTTTCATGCCTGAAACACCTGAACCTCACCCTATCTATTAATTACCACTCAGAATGAATATTTCTAGCAATCATATCTATTCAAGATTTAATTCCACGAGCAAATTTGAACAAAAACATCAGATCCAAGGCCCTTTTTCAGTGCATAAAACCTAATATTCGAAAAAATACCCAAAAAAGAACTCAAATCAAACTTTACCCACAACAGAAAACAAAAATCATCCGCATAATATCAAATTTAAAACTGATTCGTCATCTCGGTTGAACGATTCGAGACCTGCCAATCACACGAATTATAAACGTAAATATAAACAAGACAAAGACTTACCGAAGTTCACCCCAGAATAATGCTACGTCATGCTAGAAGTTCTCACTATTATCAACCTCACAAATCTCTCATTACAATGTATGCTCAGTACATAGAGAGTATTTATAAGCAACTTAAGACGCCTTAATTAGGGTTTCCACCCTGCTGCAATACCACGGCTATTCATGAGTGGGACCTCGTGGTCGTCGGAGTTTTATAAATCTAGACCCGTTGAAGTATGCATCAACTCTAACAATCTCTCACTTGGTAAATACTTCATAAACATGGCAAACTTCCCAGAACACTGTTTCTTCAATCTCATCTCAATAGCACACCACTCAAGCTTCACTAGACTAACAGCCTTAGTCAAGAAATCTACGTTGTTCACTATTGTATCGACTTTCTCCAAGATTATCACCTTTTCTTCAATTTTTTCCCGAATGAAGTGATTTTAGATATCAATCTGCTTCGTCCGTGAATGAAATACAAGATTCTTTGCTAAGAAGATAGCACCTTGATTGTCACATTTCACCTTCACTGCTCCTTATTTAAACCCAAGCTCAACACACAACCTTTTAAGCAAAACCACTTCCTTTTAGAATGAGTAATGGTCATATACTCTACTTTTGCGGATGAAAGAGCAACAACACTTGGCCTCTTGCTCATCCAACTCACCGTCTCACCAAACAGATTGAACACATATCCGCTTATAGACCTCCTGCTATCAATGTCTCATCCCCAGTCAGCATCAATGGTTCTTACAATATCAAGATTCTTCTTACCTCCATAACACAATGCAAACTCTGACGTGCCACGAAGATATCTAAGAACTCTCTTTATTGCAGTCCAATGCTCTTTCCCAGGATTAGACATATATCTGCTCAATACTCCCACTGCTTGGGCAATATCTGGTCTCGTATACACCATGGCATACATCAAGCTTCCAGCCGCACTAGCATAAGGTACGTGCGCATCTCTTCAGCTTTTTCCTCCGTCTTTGAACATTGTTCTGCAGATAACTTAGTTGCCAAAGGCATGGGAGTCCCTACTGGCTTGCTGTCAGACATGTTAAATTTCTTCAACACTTCTTCAATATACTTTTTCCGACTCAGCCATAGTTTTTGATTTTCACGATCCCTCTTTATCTGCATGACCAAGATAAAGATTTCAGACCCTAGGTCTTTCATGTCAAGCTGCCTTGCCAACGATGCCTTCACAGTGCTAATCATCTTCCTGTTATTTCCAATCAATAACATATCATCAACATACAAGGTTAAAATGACAAAATCAACCCTAACATTTTCACATTGACACAGTAATCAACATAGCTGCGATTGAATCCAAGCTGAATGGCATATGTGTCAAACTTCTTGTATCACATCCGTGGTGACTATTTTAGTCCATACAAAGACTTCTTCAATTTATAAATCATCTCTTCCTTTCCTTTTCTCACAAAGTCTTCAGGCTGTTTCATGTAAATTTCCTACTCTAAGTCCCCATGAAGGAAAACTGTCTTCACGTCCAGTTGCTCAACCTCTAGATTATAAGCAACTACCATGGATAAGACAAATCTAATATATGTCAACTTTGTTACCGGGGAAAATATCTCATCATAGTCAATTTCCTCTATTTGCAAGCACCCCTTTGCAACCAGACGTGCCTTGTACTTTTCTACCATTCCATCTGCATTAGTTTTCTTTTTGAAAACTTATTTGCACCCAATTTCCTTCTTATCCCTAGGTAATTTCACAAGGCTCCATGTTTCATTCCTGTTCAATGCCTGCATCTCCTTTTTCATAGCATTCTCCCACAAACCTGCATCCTCCAACGTCCTTGCCTCTTTCACTGTGCTAGGATCATCATCAGTAATATTTAAATCATTTAATGCACTACAAGCACTAGGGAATACCTGTTGGGTGGCCTCATAACCCATATGGATCTCCTTAAGATAGGTGTGGTCACTACCTCCGAGCCAACATCTGAATCTTCATCCTTTACATCAGAAACATGAATATCGTGCTCAGACCCAACTGACTCAGAATCTGAAGTATCTGATGCAGTCTGTGGGATAGTCTCCCACTCTTTATCTGTCGGGATAAGATCAATCTGAACCTGCTTTGGCTGTTCCAGTATACCTTGGACAACCACCTCATCCCTTTGTGTTTCTTTGAACACAACATCTCTGCTGAAAACTGTACTATTGTTTTCTGGATTCCATAACTTGACTCCTTGACCCCATCCTTATAACCAATGAAAATGCATTTCATTGATTTACTATCAAGTTTGTTCCTTTTTTCTTTTGGCACATGCATATAAGCATCACACCCAAACACCCTAATATGAGCCAAACTCGGCTTCTTCCCAAATAATGCGTCAAACGGTGTCTGATCCTGCAAAGCTGATGTAGGTGACCTGTTCTTCAGATAACATACCGTAGCCACAGCCTCTGCCCAAAACTCTGGCTCCAAGCCTGCACAACTCAACATACTCCTTGATCTCTCCATGAG
This sequence comes from Bretschneidera sinensis, assembly GCA_023935145.1. Lineage (NCBI taxonomy): Eukaryota > Viridiplantae > Streptophyta > Magnoliopsida > Brassicales > Akaniaceae > Bretschneidera > Bretschneidera sinensis. The sequence goes on from CM043697.1 coordinate 152,430,605, forward strand.
TGAACGATTGAGTCTCTCGGTCACCTCATTCTGTTGAGGTGTATATGGAGTTGTTTTTTGTCTTGCAATGCCGCTTGCCACACAACATTGCTCAAACTTGTCTGAGCAAAATTCCCCTCCATTATCTGTTCTCAATACCTTTATCTTTCTTTCCATTTGATTTTCTATCAATGCTTTAAGCTCACGGAACTTATCAAATGCTTAAGCTTTATTCTTAATGAAATAAATTCATGCATACTTTGAAAAATCATCAATGAAAGAGACATAATACCTTGATTTTCCAAGAGATTGGACCGGAACTAGCCCAAACACATCACTATGTATCAAATCCAGAATACTTTTCGCCCTCATGCCAACGGACTTAAAACTCACACGGTTCTGCGTGCCATGTAGACAATGCTCACATAAACCGAATCTCATGAAGCAATCTGAGACTCCCTTCACCATCTGCTTTGACGATAAAATAGATAGTCTCTTTTCACCGATATGCCCAAGTCTCTGATGCCACAACATAGAGGACTTCGCCTCATCATCTGTCTCCTCTTCAGAGATAAAACCTCCACTGCACTGACTTTGTACTGTACTCCCCAGCAACTTGTACAATGTACAATACCGACCACCTCGTGTGATTACTAGCAATCCACGAGTCATCCTGCATAAATTTTTGTCATAGCTGAAATTCACTCCTCAATTTGTCATCTTGCTGACTGACATCAAGTTCCTGCTGAGGCCCAGAATATGCATCACACCTGGAAGTGTCTTGACTGTCCCATCATTCACTTTCAACTTCACCTTCTCACGACCAATAATTTTCACCGGAGACTTATCTCCCAATAAAACGTTTACTCATCAAAGGTTTCATACTCACGAAACCAGTCTCTATAAGATGTCATGTAAAATGATGCTCTTGTGTCAATTATTATCCAAACACTTAAATCTGATTGAGCCAAACAGGATGCCATATTTAAGTCAACAGCATCATCATCATACTGGTTCCTATTTCCTGAAGCTAAGATCTTGTATGTTCGCTTTTCAGGGTTCACACTCTTACTTCTGCAATCCTTCTTTAGATGCCCGAGCTTCCTACACTTCCAACATTTCAACCCAGATTTATCTCTACTTTTCGATATTCCGTTGAACTTGGGTTTATCACCAGACCACTTGTAGTCTTTATCATGCGTTCGCCCTCTCACAGATAAGGCCTCATTTGACAAATTTTCTGTACCCTACCGCCTCATCTCCTCAAACAATAGGGCTGCCACGACATTCTCAAATGACAGATCAATCGTACCACTACCAATCGCAACTATCAAGTTATCCCACAAATCAGACAGTGAACAGAGCAGTGTAATAGCCTTATCATCATCCGTCACATCAACACTGATAGACAATAACTGACTTATCAAAGTGTTGAACTCATGTAGATGAACAGAGAAAGAATCGCCATCAGCTATCCGAAGGTTGTACAACTTCTTCCGCAGAAACAGTTTGTTTACCAGAGATTTACTCTGATAAAGGCTTTCCAACTTCTTCCAGAGATCTTTCACAGTCTTTTCTCTAGAAACGTTTGTTAGGACAGAATCAGCCAGGCACAACCGAATCAGACTTCGTGCCTTCCGATCGAGTTTCTCCCACTCTGTGATGGACGCTGTAGATGATGCTGAAACTGCCATCGACAATGCTGCCTTTGCCGTGGACGCTGCCACTTCTGTCGTGGACGCTGCCACCTCTGCCGTGGACACTGTCGTCATGCTCATCGTATTCTTCGGCATCTAATCGACTATCACCCTCCACAGAGATCCACGAGTAGATCCTCCATCTTCAGTTTACATAACTCGAAACTCTTCCATCACAACTTCTCGATTTCAATCTATGATCCAATCGACATCTCTGATCGTTAATCTTCAATCACAAAGCTCTTATACCAATTGAACAATTCAAGACCTGCCAATCATACGAATTATAAACAGAAACGAAAACAATACAAGATTTATCTAGGTTCACCCCAGAATAGAGTTAACTCATTACAATGTGTGCTCAGTACATAAAGAGTATTTATTAGCAATTTAAGACACGTTAATTAAAGTTCCGCCCTACCTGCAAAACTACAGCTATTCATAGGCTTTCCCAAACCGCCAAGCAAAAAACCAAACCAAACCCATGCACCGGGCCTAAAAGTTTCGAGCTTAAAAGTTTCGCAGGCGCTGGAGAGCGGGACCCATGATCCTCACGTAAGTATGAATCAACTCTAACATCGGTCACCCCATGTTGAACTCAAATACTAACAATGAAATTAACAAAACACAGATACCATCGAAAATAACAGAAATAAAACTTGACGAACTCAAAATCAACCAAGTATATCAAAAACCAAGTTCGACCCAAATAACACTAAGTCAAGAAAATCAGAAAACAAGGCATCACACTTACAATTCCAGCTAAATCATTATATGGGTCACTCATTTTTCCAACTCGTAACCCACTATATTAAAACCAGCAGAAATACATGTAAAGATGCCAAAAGAAACAGAGAATAAGAAAATACCGGTGCCAATCTAGGCCAAGAACAGCAGTGACAAAGCGAACAGAGAGAGCCTCAAAGAGAAGAGCGCAGAGCATGAAGACCATGGAAGCGACAAAGGGAATAGCCGCGCGTAGCTCAGAGGACCAATGTTTGTAAGAAGGGACTCGTGTAATGGCTACGATGGCGAGCAAGGACCATAAAGCCGGCCGTAGACGCGCGTGCCACGCAGGCGCCATGTGGCGCAAATAATCCACCGCCACGTAGGACATCGCTGCAACCCCTAGGCCGCCGGCCACCTCATGGTGGTGGAGTAAGTCGTGGCAGAGAGGATAAACCGAAGAGAGAGGAAAGTTGTTTTCAGGACAAAGATTGGTTAAATAAAGAATGCGGGATCTACTTGGTTTTAACTTAATCCAAGCGTTAATTGTGGGAAAATTTTCACTTTGAAGTCTGATTTACGCCTTCTTAACTTCGCTTTTTTTTACCCAAGTCCTATAATCAAGGTTCAAGATTTTCAATTCTTTTTCTAAGGCTTAAATCCACATCCGAGACCTTTTTTTCTTTTTTCTTTCTTTTCCTTTTTTTATTGAAACCGATACCCTTTTCTTTTTTCTTTCTTTTTCTTTTTATTGAACCAGAGACCCTTTTCTTTTCTTTGTACAAAAAAATCATTCTTATTTTATTTTATTACATAATCATTAATATTGCAATTTGCATGCATGAAATAGTTGATTCAAAGGAACTAAATATGCACACCCCATTATAGCTATTTCATTAATCATTACTCTGCTAGCCATTGATGAAATATTTGTGCATTCATGATTTTTAAGTAAATGTAATATGAAATTAAAGATAATTGGATGAAGTAAATGCATTTTTTAAGAAAAGGGATGATGAAGTAAATGCTCATAAAGCAGTTAGATTATTAATTTTGTGGAGTTATTTTTCTTTTGTTTTAATGTAGTGGTGAGAGCCAATAAAATCTTTCACTCTACTCAAAAAAATAAAATAAATGTTGAGTTATTTAATTTATATCTAGTATCCGTCCAACTTTTTTTCTAGTTATAAACACCAATCATAAAACTATATAAGAGTTAGTTTTAACGAATTCATGACACTTGCCAAAATAATAAAATAAAGCAATACAAATCTCCTCTTTTAATTAATTTATTTAAGTACAAGTTTATATTTGAATTTTATTTGTGTGAATTTGTATGATGCTCTATGTTATTTTTAGTTTATTTATTTATTTTATTACTACTTAAATTTAAAAATTGAGTCCCAAGCTTCCATTATGTAATATTATGGAAGCTTAGGATGGGAGGCACTAAGCTTCCATCATGTTTATTTTTGAAGTGGTGATCTCACAGATCTGGTTCTATAAGAGTAATCATGAAATCTAGAAAATTCACTAGTAATCGTGAAAAAATTGAATAATAATTACTTTAAAAATATTAAAAAAAATATTTAAATACCAAAATTACTATTTAAATTTTCTGTAAATTTTTTCGAATCCATGGTATTATTTTTGGAGTCTTTTGATTTATGGAAAATTAGATTCTTAAAATTAGAAAATCAAAATTTTCACAAATTAAACACTGATAGTTGAAAATATGAGATTTATAAGGCTTGATTTTTAAAGAAAATTAAGTAACAAAATTGTGAAGAAAGTTAGGGTACGTTTAGTTATAAAAAAATGTTTTTCAATTTATATCTCTATTTTTTAAAATATTTTCTTCAATAATTTGTATATTCTTATTGTAATTTAGAAAGCAATATTTTTCCTTTTAACATAGTATAGAAAAAGTTTTTAAAAAAAATTATTGAGAGAAATGTAAACGAAAATGGAGATAAAAAATAAAAAATATTTTTCACAACTAAACTTATTTTAAAAATGGAAGAAAAAAAATACCATCACTTTGGCACTTCTAATAATAGTATAGATTTAGATAGAAAATTTGAAGGAGTCCGTACAAATTAATAGGTAATATAATTAACTACGATTCACAGTAATTCAAAGTTTTGGTAACCGGAGAATGTATATATCCGCGAAGATGTGAGGAAAAAAACAAGAGAGTTAAACATTTTTAATCTGTGAAATATGTTAATTATGCTTAAATTCTTTTGGCTCAATCCAAGCATTTTCAGAGAAAAAAAATAAAAAATTATTTGATTTTAAAGATTGAGAAATGCCAATAAAAAATTTCTGAAGTTGTTTTATGCACATGTAGATGTTTTATACAGTTTGCTGCCAATTTTTTAAGAAACACTGCCGTTACTGGATCCTAGTTAGGTAGAACATTTTGTTTAATCATCCTAAAAAAAATAAACTAAATTAACCAGAAAACAAAAATTTTAGATTACTAAGCAACAACGTTGAATCCAATGGGATAAGAATACACGATGATTAAGGCTATATTTGAAAACAGTAAAACTGTTTTCAATTTTCAAAAATTGTTTTTAAAAACTCTTTTTTATGTTTGACAAACAGTTTTCAAAAGTAATTTTTTAAAACAGTTTTCTGAAAACTTCAAATTGGTATTTTCTGACATAATATTTAAAAAATAGCCTTAAAATCAGTGTTCGTTTATCTGTTTCATTCTTCCTGCATGGTATATAAAAAATATTAAAATTTTGAAAATAAAATAATATTAATTATTTTTAAATATTTGGTAAATATAAGAAATAAAATTAATATAGATTTTAAATTTAAACTCAAAAATAAAAATAATTACAAGGTGTATCAAAACAGTTTTCAAAATAAGATTATCCAAACAACATTTCATTGTTTTCTGTTTTGGAAACAGTTTTCGAATTACAGTTATCCAAACATGTTTTCTTCAGAAAACTGTTTTCGATTTTCATTTTCGAAAACTGTTACTCAATCATGCCCTAAAACTGTTTCATGCTACAAGAATTCTGCAATGATGTTATTTTTTTGGATTAGACGATAAAAAAAAGGAAAATGAACAAATATATATATATATATATATATTTTTTTTTCTCTAAAAAAAAGAGGAAATGAGAGTAGGTTAGGGATGACGAAAGGCCCTCTCCCTAACGAAAACCTGACACTCTTAGATCTGACAGAAATGAGTTTGAAGAAGATTTTATTCTTAGGGAATGAAAACAAAATTTTAAAAAAAAAATCTCAACGAGGACAGAGACAAAAGAAACACTCTTCAACCCAATTAATTCTCATACCCGACTCCAATCTTTAATGCTTAACTAATGTTTGTGTGGATTGAACATTTATTTTGTATTATGATATTATCTGATGATATTGTGGATTATCTTATATTTAATGATATCATAAAGTAATTTTGTTTATTTAAATTGAGTGTAATTGAATTTTTCAATAAAAAAAGTTGACAAGAAATATATGATTTTTTGTTTTTTTTATTAAAACAATGCTATATATAAGTAATGCATCAAATAATTTAAGAGAAATAATTAAATCATTCAGTCAAGTTCTCATTGACAAAATTATTGATCTATTAATAAAGAATTTCCCATTAAAAATAAAGACAGAAACGACCCGTTGCTATATTTAGAGCAGGCTATATATAGGCTCCATTCATGGCACTTAAATATACGAATTATTGGATGTTCATACCGAAAGAAATAAACAAAGGAAGTAAAAGTCAATTGACAAGGATTATAAATTATTATCTATGAGTATTTTGAACCTAAAAACAACCCTCAAACGAGAACTCCAGCAAGAGTAACATCACTTGCAAAATTCCATACCTTAAGAAGCAATTCTATTGGGCTGTCCTGTAACTTGTTCTAGCGAATGCTGTCTCACCTGTAATTATTTAGTAGTAAAAAGATAAGAATAGATGCCATGTTCCCCCAATTTGATTAGAAGAAAGAATATTCATAGTATCCTAACAATTAAAACCCAAATTTCTAAGACAAAATAGTCTTCCTTTCTATTTATTTATATTTTTCATATATATATATTTTAACTTTGACAACTATAGTGACAAAACCCCATGTAATATCTGACTATAAATGTGTTACCAAGATTTGGGTTAGGCATCCGCAACTTCAATACTTTCCATAAACTTATTCAGTCTTATTTAGCATAGAAGATGATGAGTACACACTCCTTCTACAGCCTACTGCTGCTGCTGCTTCTTGTTAGCTGTTTGAAAGAGCTCCATTTTTGTGATGCTGATCCTACGGATGGATTCACTCTTGTGCCATTAACAAATGCCAACTTTGACTTACAGAAACCATATAACATCCCCCTTGGTGATCGTTACAGTTACAAAGATGGAGTTAGAAGATTATGGGTTTACAACCTTGACGATCCCTTCAAACCAGACAGCACCACCCGCCCACGCACAGAAATACGCATTAAGGTGACATTTTTTTTTTCAAGTATTCGGATACAAGACTTTTAAGTTTGATACCATATAATTATTAATTATTTCAAAAGTTTAAACGGATAGAAAATCAACAGATAACGTATATTGAATTCTTATATACTTTTCTAATACTAATTAATCCCTCATTTGGCTCAACTTCTGCTGTCTCAGAAACTAGGTCAAACACGTTGATTTTTACCAAACCTTAAATAGCTAATAATTTCATAAATATTGTAGTTATAGTTGTTTTAAAAGCACTTTTAAGTCCCTAAAATAGAAGTAGAAATTAATCCAAACGAACCCTAAAGCAATAGCACGAAATATAATTCTAACTTTGTATAACAAATCCTTCTAGGGATACGACTACTCATCTGGGATTTGGCAATTTGAAGGGTATACTTATGTGCCAAAAGGAACCTCTGGTGTGACAATAATGCAGATTCATGGTGCAACTGAAGGAGCTACAACTCTGCAACTAAGAATCTATGGCGGAGACATGAGGTACTACAGGTTCAATCTCATAGCTACTGATCTCTACGACAAATGGTTCAGAGTAAACGTGATTCACAACGTGGATGAAGGAAAGGTGACTGTGTTCATCGATGGTGAACAGAAGTTTGTGGTGAAGGATCAAGGCCCAGGAGACCTCTATTTCAAGTGTGGTGTCTACGCAGCACCAGTCAATTCAAGCAATTATATGGAGTCAAAGTGGAAAGAGATCAAACTTTACAAAAAATGATTGTAACTAAACAAAACCAGTAGCACAGTACAGTGATGAGGAATTAATGGGTGTAAATCGTACTATTTCTGTATTATCCGAACTATTAAATTCAGCTGAAAATACTATGATCATGTAGCTTTCTGTTCTGTCATCTATTATTAAGAACTTTCTTTCCCCTTTTTGATTAAAAGATCATCTTTCATGGTATTTGAGTTGAGGTACAAAAGCACTAACAGATAAGCCAGTACTGATATACTACAAGGTCTAAATTTATCAGACGAACTCTATTTGGACCAACACTGTAATTTATCATAAGAACTCTATTCGAGTGCTACCATACTCGAAGCAAACAACAGAAGCGGAGAAGCCCGTGTGCAGGATTGAAGAACAAAACCTAATTTACTAGTACTTCATCCTCATTCACTGTTTTACAAAACCACACAAGAACCCTAATAATTTAACTCATTCTGTGAAAGAAATCTAACTAGTATGTCTATCTCTGCCATCAGGCAAACGTGTATAGGAGTGCCTTGAATGAAATGAATGAATTGGTGAAACATAACTAACATAAAAAGAAGAATAATAAGAAGAAAAAACATTTCTATACATCACTATGAGGACTTTACACATCACCACAAGGAAGGATACACCACTTTCCAATTTGATGAAAAAAGTACTGCAAAGGGTTTGGATGATCGTCTTCCTCTGATGATGAGGTAGGCATTGGTATCTCTGATGGTAAATGCCGATGAAACGCATCAACTGCAGCTGCAACACCATCTTCATTCTCTATCAACTTTGCTAACTCCATTGCTCGAGATTTCACCTGAGAGAGTCAAAGTTCCATTAAGAATCAAGACCTGTCTTGCTATACAATTGCTGAGTATGTATTTCATTGAAGAGGGAAGCTAAACTACATTAGCAAAGACATTGAGAAACATGAATAGAAGATAAGAATATAATAATATGCTTATAGGGATTAGTAAAGCCAGTCAAAAACTACATTACTCCATAGGTTCATGATTTCCTCAACTAATAAGCATAAAATAGCTTTTAAATGCTCTCTTCGACTCGTGTTCAACATAACATCCTAATTGTGCTTGTATTTGCTCCAATATCTATCCTTAGCTGAATAATAAAGATGAATCCAAAACCAAAAGGTAGGTATGCACTCTACATATCCAGTTAAGCAAGAAAGAAAGCAGCCACATAACTTTGCATATCCTTCAGCATTTAATCTTTGAAAGCAGTGAAGAACGCACACACAAGCAAAGATCTTAAGGAACAGTTGATAGATGCTTAAATATTCATATTTAAGCCCACTTATTTACAGTTGTTAGGTCCTTTATTACGTTAATTTGGTCTCTTTTACTCCATTTGTGTGTTTTACATGTTTTTATAGGGTCTTGGAGAAAAAGAAGCAGTTTTGGCACTTAAAAGGAAGAAATCTGGAAGCCCTGGAGCATTATCTGGACAAAGTGCGATCGATCACGCCATGCAATGCGATCGAGCGCACATGCGATCGTGCGCACACTTGAAGGATCAAGCGCACAATGCGATCGAGCGCAAGGCACACTGCGATCGAGCGCACATGTACGGGCGTGAACAGTAAACTGCATAACTCTATTTTGGAAATAAGAGAATTGTTGTTTTAGGAAGGTTTAGGAACTCATTGTTCTCTTAGGACTTCTCAAAGACCTATAAATACACTTGTGAATCACACACTTAAGACACATCTTAGATAGAAAACACTTCTCTATTTTATTTTACTTGGAGTTGAGAGCTTGGGAGAGAATTGACGCCTCTTCTCTCGGGTTTATTCTTCTCCTTTATGTTTAGTTTATTTATAATGTTTACTTCAGTTAGTATGTATAACTAACTCTCTTATAAGGCTCGATTGAAGCCCTAGTTATGCATTCCCATATTTTTATTCATTGATAAAATCTTTGCTAATAGCTTATTATGTTACTTAACTTGATTAACACCTGTGCTTATTTAAATTCCTCATATGTATATGTAAGGCCAACGTATGCATGTGGTATGGATGGGTTAGTTAGATCAATTTAGATGACTGAGTCCTGGGTCTAACATTAGTAACAAGAGATATCTTATCCGGATACCCGGGTTAATCAACATGGAAAACCGGGAGTAGACACCATGCCCTAGGTCTCATGTGGTTGTCGATTTCCACAGTACTTATGTTTTTTTAAGAACAACTCGAGCAGATACCATGCTGAATCCCTTAAGGAAGAAAAGAGTTAGAGTAGATATCATGCTTAACTCGTTGCTTAGGGAAATCAATAGCTTAAGGAGTAGATACCATGCCCTTAGGTTGGCAACCAGTAGGCATACATAATAAAGCTAGTGCACTGATACCTTATACACATTGGGAATGTATGACTAGTGGTGGTTATCAATGCCCTATGTCTTTATTATCATCAAATCACTTTCCAACAATTATTTATCTCTTTTTACTTTAGAGAAACTAATTCTAAAATTAACTTTACCAATCCCTATGGAGATGACCTTGCTTTCGCACACTAGACTACACTGATGACCTTGTGCACTTGCAAGTATAACTAGTACGATTATTTACCCATTTATTTAGGTATATAAACGCACAACAACAGTTTCTTTCCTGATTCCAATTTCTTGGGCACGTTTAGAATGCAACTTAACGGACACACAAATAGTTACACCCTCTCAATATAAAGGTTATTATCACCAAACACCATTACATTTTGCCTTGTACTTCAATGTTCCCTTGAATTTTAAAAAAGATCAATTTACTTCATACGTTTTAGGCATGTGTCCAATAAACCCTTATGTTGATAATTCCGGCGAAATTGATACCAGTGCAGACAAAAATCTTGACTATTAAACAGGACGAGATTTTTTGTCTAGATTTTTTTGTGCACCAGTATCAACTTTGATCAAGATTTTTGTGTGTCAGTATCAATTTCTCTAGAATTACCATAAGGGTTCATCAGACACATGCCTAAAATGTACGGAGTAAATTGATCGTTTTTAAAATACAGGGGGACATTGAAACACTTGGCAAAATGTAAGGGTGTTTGATGATAATAACCCCAACATAAATACATCAAACTTTTACCCCCCAAGTGATTTTATCTTAGGTAGAATGAATCGATTTATGCATTAATATGACAATACAAGAACATAGGTATCACCATCATTTTGTGTGAAGTTTAATGGTTTTTGATGTTGTACGAAATCCATTCTCATAAACTCAAACAGCCCTTTGATCAGAGCATGATTTTAAAGTAATTACCACTATATTCATCAATTAATATATTACTAAGATGATAGATGAAGGCTGGTTTAATCGTTACATACAAGATCTTTAATGCAGAATCTCTTCCAAAACTTGAGGCATATATAGAAAATGGGCTTACCTCTGGCTGAAGCATGAACCTCATAGCATTCAAAAGGTTCTCAACACTGAGCTGAGATATTGGAATTGGAGAAGGTCCCAGGCCTTTCTGATGTATTCGATCACCCCAAAAGAACTGATCCCCGAAGAATGGCAGTATAGTTGTCGGACACTGTAATTCACAATCTTCTAAGTTAACAAAACTAGCTAGTGAATAGTAAACTTGATGATCTTAAAAGACCGAATTAAAAAAAAAAACTCTGAACTGTCAACCAATCATATTACTTAATGTTAGTAACATCTTTCACTCATCAATAAAAACCTTCTAAAATTACAAGGAGAAATAAACCTCAAGCATATTGAAACATCCACATATTTTCATTATAACATGCAAGCAACAGAATTAAATGAGAAACTGAAGAATATTACCCCAGCTTTTAGTCCTGTGGCTGTGGTTCCAGCACCACCATGATGAACCTGCATATTTACAGCAACATAGCTTCCACTTAATGATATTTTCGAAGATATAAACTATCCAATTTTCAAGAAAGGTGTGCATTAATAGAACTTTCCACATGATCTCACTCTAGCACTAAAATTAGGTTTAGAGAAAGTATGATGAAACTCACCACAGCAGAACATTGAGGAAACAACCAATCATGAGGGCAGTCCTCCAAAAGGTAAACATAGTCAGGAACTTCAGTAACTGCAAGAGCAGCAGGACAGAAACAGAATTAAAAGAGAAACTACACAGGTTCATTACTGGTAAGCATAAAACCAAAATCCAGCATTTGTTCTAAAATACTGCATGGCATGTAATTGGCAAGACCTTTAACAATTATTGAAGCTAGACCCTCTATATGTCACAGCATTAACAGTAATTCATGAGATAAACAAAACATTGTCACACACAAAGAGAGTATTTCTAAGGAAACCAATGTGTGTAAACAGTAGGTGTCAAGCAGAGGAAAGAAGAAGAAGAGTGTAACACAAAACAATAGTCCTAAAACTTTCTTTTTCTTTTGGCCTAAAGTCTTAAATCTTGTAAATATTCAAGCTCTTAATCTTTGATCCCCACAAACGTCCATCATAACATGAAGATTTGTGAGATATAATGAATTAACATGTCATTCATCAACTTCTCCTAAGGCATTGACTCATTTAGTGTCCAGAAGAAATATTCATTCTCTAGCAGTGGTTCAGGAATCTAGTGTTAGAGAATGCCAATATCTTCCTTCATAACCAACATTATGTAATGGACAAGATCAAAGCTTTATGTTTGCGGTCTTGTAGTGTGTGAAAATAGAATTTGCCTATGCCATTCGTAACTTTCGTTTTCATCTAATTTTCTTCCCTAATCTTCCACCATAGCTAATAAGATTAGGAACCACGGAATCGCTCTTCACTTTCCTTATATCTGTGAGTTTGCACCTGCTTAGTGACATTTTCTAGGTGGTATCCGCTCGTCAATATGTCATCAAACAGTGTCTTTAATTATGATGCTGGGCCAAAAGGCAAGAAGAATTTCCAGGGTCCAGGCTTCAAAGATGTGCGGGCAGACTTTCATGTGCAAGAAACAGGATCCTTGCAGCAGACTGATTAATAGTATCAGATCCCAAGTCAAACTGCAGTCCTAATATTGGTAAAAAAGAGTAAAAAATATTGCCATGAGTGAATGAGCTTTGGATGTTTCAAAGGACAGAGGGAATCCACTAGCTTTTGGCATGTCATGGATATGAGTTCATATGGCACTTACATTTAAGAATTGAAGAGTCTAATCCTGGCACTAGGAGGAGACATATCTTTCCATGGAAATTGATAAATCTGATTTCCCCTCTCTTCATTCCTTTCATCAGATCTAGACTGTGTTTGGTATGAAAGAAAATTGAGAGGAAAGAATAGAGAAAAAATAGCACTTTTCTCTTGCTTAGTAGGAGAGAAAAGTGGGAGGATAGAAAACAAGAAGATCCAAGTTCTCTCATGAAACCCACAAATCTTTATACACCCAAATTGGGTGGACAGGAGAGAGGAAAATTGGGGAGAGAGAAGACTGAAATTTGCTTTTACCAGCTTTTTTACATTTGTTAGCCCTTGTTTTAAGGCTAAGAGCGTTGAGAAATGGTGACATGATAGAGAGTATATTGGTAAAATGATACCATCTTCACATTCTTTCTTCCCATTATTCCACTCTACCAAACAAGGGAAAAGGGTATCCATTTTCTTTCTTTCCAATTTTCCAATCTCTATAAAGCGCATAGATGGAAAAGATCACACTTTTTCCCTTTTTCCCATTTTTCCATCTTCTCGACCAAGCAAGGCTTCAATGTCAGTAAAGTGTCTAAAATCAAATTCTACTTGGACTTAGGGTGGCAACTACCTCTTCAAGAGATGACTTCTCAGATTTGTTTGTTGCTATTGAGTGCAATATCTAATACATATGTCAATTCTTTAACATGATATCCTTGAAAGTTTAATAGACATCAGGATCCTGATGATGAATCTACCGCACAGTAAATTAGCTTTCTTTCACACCTCATGGTCTGTTCATCTTCCTTCTCGTACCAAGGAATTTGATCCCTTGATCCCAATGATTCTTTTAATGGAATTTTTTTTAACTAACAGATCATCCATACAGAGCAGTGTTCCAAAAATTATTCTCCTTCCAGTTTTGCTAAGATCAACTAGATGACTATGATGCCTCCTAAAATAATTTAGGTTCTGGCTTAGTCGCTTTCAAGAAAGTTGAGGCCTTTACCATGCTTTAAAAAATCATAGGTTTGCCTTCAGTCTCCATGTCTATAAATGCACAGGAAGGCCGACGAAAACCAAAAATCATTCATTTCTCCACTATGAGGTTATTCATATAGCAAAACCTGGGCACTCTTCAAGATATCTAATCATTTGGGGACTGCTTCTTTACCCAAATTATTGTCAAGGAAAAGCATCAACTTGCCTCCATTTCCTTCACCTAGGAGAACAGAATTTAAAAATCTTCTAGAGACATGCATGAGAATCCTGAAACTATTTTTTTTTTATAACCAAGGAACCTCTAAGACCAGGCCCACTTTGGACCTGGCCCTATACGCCCAAACTGGGGGAGGATAAGAGAATCCTGATACTATTAAAGACAAAATCCATAGCATATGTCCATACTATAAGGCATGGCTCTTTTTTTGAGATCAATTGTAATTAAAAAGGGAACATCTCTCCACACACACTTCCTCTTCCACCTCCGGCTGCCACCCAGAAACCTCAGCTAAGCCCAATTTTCCTTAATGTCTCTAGGAATCCAGTTCAATTGCTCGCCAGAACATTCAGAAAGATATCCCATGATTCAAGCATGGTCTGCAGTCTTCAAGTCTATAGCTATGACAAACTTCTCACAAAAGCAATGTGAAACAAATAAGCTTTCCACTAGCTAATAGCAATGCATTCAACTGGCCCTTAGTTGACAGAGACATAAATGCATGAAAAAAGAGAGTATCAAACCATAAACTATAAACAGTTTGGAAGAAATTAAAAGACAAGGAAACCAAAACAGTAAGGAATTTACTTACGTTTCCCTAGATCTCCCCAACCACGGTCAATTATTCCTCTTTGCCCTGTATCTTTTAGTGCTTCCAATATAATATCCATTGTTTTCTTCGGATTATCAAGAGGCTAAACATGCAATAAATAATATTTTCCAATTATAATCTCTTTATCATTTAATTTATGAAGAGAAAAAATGAAAATAAAAAGATACCGACTCTATTAAGAGACAAACAACATGAAAAGTAAAATATCCATAACTCTTAAATAATTTTAAGATTTCAATCCATGCAAAGGCAGGGAAACTTTAGATTAAAATATAAACAATAATTAGTCAAAAGAAGCTACTATCATGAGTCCATATCATATCTAATTATCTGAAACATAGTACTGTACTAAGATACTAAAGCCAATGTCCCAATTTCTCTCCGCAAATTTCCCTAAACTATCACTCAATTTTTTTTTCATTTAACATATAATTAAGTAAAATGATAATTCCCAGCCATACTTTGCCTCATCACCACAATTGCCTAAAAGAAGTCCCATTTTATTTCCAAATACAGATAGTAAACATCCCTTTCATTTATACAAGATTAAATGCATGGGAAGGGAATGAATTGACCCAAATAATGAGTGACACGTGTCTAGAAATTACTACAAATAGGTTACTGTAATCAAGAAGGTATAAGCACTATTTTGTGCATGTATAAAGGGAGTTTTTCTAATCCTACATACTTGATTTATAGATAGTCCATAAATGATCAGTTATACGTAGCAACAATACTTAAGGAATCACAAGTAATTTTTAATCAATTAAGCCCCAAGCAACATAGCATGGCATCTTTCTTTTGTAAATGACAAAGGGTTGGACTAATTTGACGCTTTAAAGGTATTGTGTAAGAGTATTTATAAAACTGAAAAGAAGGATGGCAAAACGCTATAATAACCTAAAGATATATGATTCGACTGAGGTATATCAGGTCCAGTGATGACAAAGAACTCATCGAAAAAATAGTCAAAAGTTACAAAGTAAGTCAAGTCACGCATAAATAGTTCAATCAATTTACCATGCTCCCAAAGCCAATATATATCGGCTGTTGTCCTTTCTGAATCCACTGAATAAACTCTTCTTGAGGTTGATACCTCGACCCAAGATTTAAAAAACAATAACCAACAACATCAACTAAAGGGCCCCAATCTGCACATTAATTAACTGAAGTTAATCCTTCCAACAAATTGGAGAGCACATTAAGCACGCACATCTGTCCCTGGAATTTAGTAGAACACATTAAAGACAAAGAATAGGAGTAGATAAACTCAAAAAGACTAAATTCATGATGCAGGCAAAACAAAACATTTGAAAGAGCAGAAGGATTTAAGTTAACAAGAACATTGATCCAGTTCAAAACTTAAAACTAATATTTTTATCTCAGAAGAACATGTCAAGAATGAAACTACATAATTTCATTGAATTCCACCATTGAAGTAACTAGTAGTAAAACAACTCGGTTTTGAATGACTGCAACTGTATAATTGTTTCGAACCACACATTACATTGTGCTGTTAAAATGTTCCGCTATTGAAACCATAATTATGTTTGGATGAGCAAAATTGCTGTCATAGCAACAACATGAGTGATATGATATTTGGGAAACCAAAAACTTATCCACCTGCACACATGCATGCAGGTCTACATGCATACGTAGACGGTTCTGTGGTTCTAGTGAGTTCCGAAATCACCATTAAACTAGTATTAGTTACGTCCGATACATCCCCTTTCTAAGGAACACCCATATTCCCTTTCATTTAGTTATGTCCAATACACCCCCTTTTAAATAACCCCGTCTTTACTTTCTCATTCTCTTTTCTTTATGTTTGACATCTTCCACGTTCAGATGATACATTCTTTCCTATCCTTTAAGTCTACCGTAACAGTAAAAGTTTTAACTCCCTGCATATAACTAATGATAGGAATCTTTCTAAGTCGCCCCGCCTAGGACCGGATTTGACAACTCTAACACTGGGTAATGGTCTATATAGGCATCATTCTTCTGATAACAGTTGTTCCAAGCATAAGTGAGCGAGCCCAACAACAAACTCTAATAGGCATGAACAAGGATGAGCGCCTTGAGTTTGTCAGGATAGGGCCCGCTTTTCGGCTGGTTAATTGCGCATTTGCGCTTCAAGGCTAAGGCCTGCATTAAAACTAGACCTGGGAGAGGTAACAAGGGTCATGCCAGAGTAGTAAAACGCACCTATTTGGTGAACCAACTAGAATGTGGCAATGACATGTGGTGTACATTAAGGGTGCATTCAGTTGTGGACAATTCCCATCTCCATTTTTCTTAATACTTTCTTCAACACTTTGGACATTCTTAACATAATTTAGAAAACAACATTTCTCTTTCCAACATAATAATGGAAAAATTGGAAAACAAAAATAGTTGTTTCCCAACTTTTCTAATATTATGTTGGAAAGAGAAATATTATTTTCCAAATAATGTTAAGAATGTCCTAATTCTGGAAGAAAGTGTTAAAGAAAATGGGGATGGAAATTTTCCAACAACTTAACACACCCTAAGTTTCCTCAATGCACCTAACACACACCAACTCATAGCCATAAATAGCACAAAAAAAAGGTAATGTCTCAGTTCAACTAATTACATGCTTATGAGAAGAAATATTTATCGACCGATCATGTAGTGGTGAACTCAGCACACATCAGTGCATGGTTTGCACTTGGACAATTACAATTACATAAAGTACTTCAATGGAGTGAAGAGAAAAAAAGTCATTCATTCATCATTTAAAAGGAGGTAAACTGTAACAATTAACCAAAAAAAGCACATGCTTTAATATGGACGATAAAACAACATCCTTACCACTTGGTTTTGACACAACATGGGGACTCCACATATATCCTGTTGGAAAATGAGATATTGATCCATTGTATGTACTGAAGTATGCAATAGGAGCAAGCTTCAACTTCCTCTTCCTGAAGTCATTAATATACCCCCTTATGCCCCACCATATCAGCAAATCCACTACTATATATGATAGCTGGATCAGATCAGGAGATGTCACAGAAATTAGTCCAATGGTTCATCATATTGCAAATCTTTTGGGGGGGGGGGGGGGTGTGCGTTGTTACAAAAAAAAACTTTAAAAAATTGAGCCCCGACCAAGAACATACCCAATATCCAGCACTTTGAGGTACATGTGCCAAAGGGTGAGGAAATTCATATGTGGGCCTGCCTATTGAAAATAGAAGTAAGAAGGCATAACTGCTAATAAAATTTAACTCAATATACACAAGTGTACAGAAAACACAAGTAGAATTGAACAACACATGGTAACAGAATTGCCTCTCTGGACTATTTTTAAACATAATATGTATGCAGCATACATTTCCCAAGTGAATAATGCATGCATCATGTCACAAGTATATAACTCACATAATTAAGTGAGCGTGTATCATTTCTGTTAACCTAGCACAGATAGTATCCATACAAATATCACTCACCACCCAAATAAAAAAGTGAAAATGTTATCTATCACTTTTTTTAGAACAATATTTTTTTTTATGTTAACCACATATAAGCATTTAATATTTTTACAATCAACATAATAATATGAACGTTCAAAGCAACACACGACAAAGATTAACATGCAAGGATAATCAACTCACGTCCAAGGCATTGTGAAAAAGATGTGAAGTGGTACTCCAAGAGCTTCAGCAACATGTGCATGTCCTGCAAGTCAAAGCACATATTTAGATGATATAATCAACTTTGGAGGTGAAAAAAGAGAGAAAGAAACTAACTGACAAGTTATTTAAAGGAAATATGATGACATTGAATCAACCTAACATGTTGAAATCATATGAACTCACCATAAGCAGGAGGATTTGCAATAATTGCCTGAGCTTTAAAAGGCACACCAGTTTCCATATCTGGCTCCTTGCATGCCGGAAGAAGAGATTCAATAATTGCCTTTAGTTGCTTTCTTTGTAGTGATATTTCTCCTGGTCCAGATGGGATGAAACCCTTATTTCTGGCCATGTCTAAATTAAAAACAACTCATTTAGTGATGCTAAAAACATTTTAAGTGTGGGGAGGAGAAAAGAAAAATAAGAAGAGCCAACTTTTCAATGCATAAAATGCTACATGTGAAACACTGAAGGTTAAAGAGAGTTCTAAGATATATCTAAGATTAAATTTTGTCCTAGTTATACAACCAAATAGGAAGGTATGTATTTTTAACAAGTGTCTAGTCGATTATAATTCTTGCATTTCCACAAACTAGCCGTATTCCTCCATCAAATTAAATTAAAGAATTTTTTCAGTAAACAATACATTATTTCAAGCACAAAAGCTATTATTTACAGGACAAAAATTCTATAAATTCTATAAGCTCTTCCTCATTTACCAAAAAGAAAAGGTTTCCTTTAACCCAAAAATTAAGAATAATGAGCCACCATCCTTGAGATAAATAATGGACTTCTTCCCCCATCGTCATTTATTCCTTTCATTCCACACTAGCCAAAAAATAGATGGGGAAAACAATAATGGCGTTCCTCATTTCTTTAGATGCCTGAATATCGTGTCCCGCCTAAATCTCGTCTTGGATGGACACAGCAACAACCCAGCAAAGGCCTAGAATTAAGAAGACCATATCCCACAATGCCACATATGCCTAGTCCAAGAGCACCACAACAAAAGATGATGAATGGTCTTGGCTTCCTCCTTATAAAGATAACACCAGTTTACTTTTGAAGGTTGTTAATAGTCAATATCTTACCCATGTTGCCTCCCTCGAAAACAAGCAAATTTAGTAGAAGCCCCTGCCTACCAAATTATTCTCCAAGGGAAATTGGATCTTCTCTCTAAGGGAAGCCCCCATACTCGTATTCCTCACGCATATTCCCTCAAAAGAGATCTCCTTTGAATCCATTCTAGCCTTCTAGCTCTAGAACTAGGAATTGGGAACAAAGACAACATAGATAGGTACGCTCGATATAGTAAGGGTCGATCTTCCATTGGCATAATTCTTCCATATATAGTTGCATGATTTCTTTGAAGAAATTAATCAACTACATGTAAAAGAATTACTCCGCAAGTCCATAGGTAACTAATAATAGAAAAAGATTTACAACAACAACAATAACAAAAATAAAGTGCAGTAAAGGTGATCTATCTATAGAGTTACCACCAAAAACAAACAAAATGCAATAGGGAATGTTAAAGTGTATATATGAACTTCATATACATTGTTATCCCATTTCTCATGAGCTTAAGCTTTTGGGATCCAACATTGTATTAGAGCTCCACATCTAGGTTTTGAGTCTTGGGCATGCGCCTTTTCATTTAATATTTCATACACTGCTTTGCCCTTTGACATGTGGGCTTTCTTACACTTGGGTCCACGTGCAAAACTCGTTAATCATAAGAACGCGACTTAGAATATAAAAAGAATAATTGAGTCATTTCCTTTATGCTTAAGTTTTTTGGATAATTGGGAACTCAATTATCCTTAATATGATATATAGGACTTGTGTTCGAATCTTGATAAGCCCCCTTTGTTTCTACCTGTGATAAATATTTGGTTTGGTTTCTGTCTCTAGTTTGCGTTTGTCTTCTTTCTATTTCGGGCTTCAAGTGCTAGGCCCATATCGTCTCTAGGACTATGCACGTGTGAGGGAGACTGTTAAAGTGTGTATATGAGTTAGTATACATCTAGTTTGAGTTTGTCTTGTTCCTGTTTTGGGCTTCAAGTGCTAGGCCCATATCGTCTCTAGGGCTATGCACGTATGAGGGGGAGTGTTAAAGTGTGTATATGAGCTTGATATACATTGTTGGCTCATTTCCCATCAACTTAAGCTTTTGGGATCAATGGTAACTAACATGGAATTGGCATAGAAGAAATGCTCGCATTAGGGACCTCTTACATCCTGCCAAAACCCGAGGATCACCGCCCAGAGGGTAAAACTCTACACCTGCCAACCGTACAAAAGTGCTGAAATTAGCATGCGTTGCCAACCTAACATGATGACCGAACTCCTGCAAGCAAGCATTGGACAATTTTTTATAACAAATCAAAATAATGAAACAAACTGAAAATATGCAATCACCCAAATATGCTACTCCAATGAACAAAGTATAATAGATGGAGATAAAGTAACATATGCATATCCTTTAAACCACAAGTATACATATACATGCACGGACAGACACATGCACATATGTGGATCAATTCTTCCACAAGCAATGTTGAAGATCATATAAAACCTAAAAATTCAGTGATGCATATATTAAAATATTAGGAGAAGCTAACTTTTCTTATTAAATACTACATAATATTAGCACTACAAATACCTAGAGACATGAACAAGATCACCGTAACAGAACAGAGCACCAGGGTAAATCAACAACTAATTTTTAACTTGCCTGAAGTCTCTTTGCCATAGCCAAGAAAGGCTGTACATCGCCCCGTGTTCCTACCACAAGCATGGCAATTTTCAACCTTGGAATTGATTTGTTGGATTCAATAAAAGAAGCATCATCGATGGTGATGGGTGCCCCTTCAACAGGATGAAGCTCCAACAACTCTGAAGCTACAGGTGCTCTTTTAGCAATATCAACTTTCACTGTCCCATCATTTTGGATTCTGACTAGCTCCGCAATAAGTTTTTTCTGAAACCAACATAAGAACGAATCACGAATCACAAATATAGAAATTTAGAGCAAGACAAGAGAGTTTCTCAACGAAGAACCAGATAAAATGATTAGCTCACCAAAAAGCCACAACAACTGGCACATGAAGCAACAGAGCAGATAAAACACTTTGAAGTTCAAGTTTGATTATTTTAGGAGGAAAAATGATATCTAGTAGCCACGGTTGTATAAGCTGTTAGAACATTAAGCAGATATCAATAAGCTTATATACCTTTCCTCATGTTCATAAACTAGGCACTATAGGGGTGCATAATGGCATAAAAGAAGACCATGTCATCCCTATGAAAAAATAAAAAGTATTCAAAATGCAAAGATACGGTATGCAGATGCACAAAGCTACTCCATATTTGCATCCTTCTAATGTGTAGTAAGCATGTTTATCTTAACTTTTTACTCCGATGCCATTAAATATGTATGAGCAGTCGAGAAAAGAAAACATGCATACATGAATGTGATTCTGTGAGCTACCTTTTCACGCTCAGACAGTCTATCCAATTTTAGGTCATGCATTGGTGTTGCCCTCTTTTCCGTCATGGACCTAGAGAATGCAATCGCTTTGTCATCAATTAGCAGATTCCTGTGAGTGTCCCCAACAGGTGCAGTAACGCAGTGATCCAACCCTTCAAGAATAGATTATTTGGCATCGGTGGACATATCAATTAAACTCAAGAACAAGAGGAAAACAAAACTATTCCTCCGTACCTACACACACACACACACACACATATATATATATATATATATATATATATATATATATAACCAATAAATGAAGTTTGCCTCTCTAAAGTGGAATTAACGAATTAGAGGGAGGGAATCAATACAATTATACTTTCTGAAAAAGAGATATGAAGTAGGAATAATTGCTTTTCTGATTTGAAAATATAACGACACCCTAAAACTATAATCAGTTACCTTATGAAAATAACAATAGTCAGTTACTGTCATATCTATCTACTTAATTATAATTTACATATAAAGTGAATATTGAAAGTTGTAAAGTTAAAAATTGAAGGACAAACAAAACTGAACAAGTATGAAACATAAACAAGATTATGAATTACAGACTATAATTTTTCAAAACACGATGACAGCAATGATCCCAGTCACATAATTCACATAAGAGGATATCATGTGAAGGAAGAAGTTCTTCAGTATTTCACCTTCAACGGATCATGTCACACCTTAAACTACTATTGTTGCTTTAATAGGATGGATGCACCCGTTTACAACTAGCTTGACGTATAGCATGACAAAAATCAGTATACCACTATGAAGGGCAGAAGGAGATTATGTTTTGGGTAAAATAAAGGGTGGGTAGATAACACTTTATTTGTTTTTATTTCAGGATTATATAATTGTTGTTTTTGGAAGGAATGGCAAAGAAAGACGAAAGACGAAGGAAAAGAAGAGGTGAAAGTAGAGCTTTCAAAATTTGAAGAACATCAGGTTCTCTCATGTGGGATGTTCTGTTTTGACACAATGTTCATGATTGGTAAATTTAGTGTGTGCGGAATTTCTGAAACTTTGTATAAAGCAAAGTGTTATTTGAGTAGAGACGATATGGCCAGTGGGAATCTAAACCCAGAAAAGGCATTTGAGGTTAAGTCTTATCACAAGATTCTTTTAGAGCTAAAGAAGCTGACTGTGTCCAGAGAACTGGCAACCATATTTTTGTTTTTCATTCTTAACCTTTTTCCGTGGTGATTTTCCTTGCCAAATACCCAAGGACACAGTATTGTGAGTAGGCCACATAAATATTTTGCCTCTTGTTGTTGTTATTAGTTTATCTAATTTATCAACTCTATTTGGTTTATTCGCAGTTTCCCACATAAACCCTTGATTATTAGTAGGTTTTCAGAAGCAAGAAGTCAGATAGTTTGCCTAGCTTAATGTTTGGCTATTTTACGTACCAATAAGGTTGGCCATAGTACTATAGTAGCTAAGAAAAAGGTCAAATAATTAGCAGAAGGGTTCAGTGCCAAGCTAACATCTAGACATTCCAAATTAGACAAAAATAAAATGTGAGTAGTAAGATATACAGAATGAAGCTAAATTTAGATTGCATATACTCTCTCAGAATCTGATGTTATTATGTGTTGTTCAACCACTTCAATCGGAATTCTCATACTCCAACTATATTACAACTCTTAATGACTAGTGTCTTGATTTCAGTCAGGTGCATTAGCTTGCTAACATAGCTGCCTATTTTTTTTTTTTTTTACGGAATCCATATGGCCAAGCCAAGCCTTTAGCCCTGTAACAAATTGTTTGCGAGATTCAAAATCCCTACCAATCATTTCTTTGCTAAAGTTAAAACAAACTTTGATAGTTTGATGATACCCACTTCCCAGCCTGCTGAAGAAACTATTCTAAAGTTTCAGTTAAAAGATAGCAACAAATAATGTCCATATTGATACAGAAAAGGCCATTTCCAAACCTTTTTTTTTCAAAATCAAGTTACACTATAAGGCCCAATGGCATAACCAACTAATAAAAGAAACTACAATTTGAGGTTGTGGCGTACAAACCTCTTAGCGAAGAAGAACTAACATTGAACTCTTTCGACTGAGAAATCTCCAAAACAGTTGAGTGATGCGGTGTATTTGCCTCCTGATTTTCTGCCTCCTCAAGAGAATCTGTATTGGCATCTTCATTGGATGACTTATATTCCACTGTCACTGATTCATCAAGACCATCAGTCTGCCCAAAGTCCTTGTGCATTTCCTGGCTGCTGCTAGCATCTTCTCCTTCTAATCCTTTCAATGGACGATCGACCGAACGACTCCCCATTTTCTTAACAAACTGCTCAGCTTCCAGAGCTAAACTCCACCAGACCCACTCTAATAAACTCAAATATCAATTCCCAAAATCCATATTCTTGAATTCACTCCAAATTCAATCTCAAAATATGAAAGATCAAAATACCCCAACACTTCCCAATATTCAAAATCGGAAAAGAAAACAGAGAGAGAAAGAAAGAAAAATCTAGTCCAAAAAATGTAAAATGCTAATAAAAACTTTTCAATAAGCAAAACTTAAAATACCCAGAACTCTCAAACTCTTCTTCAACAACAGTTCCCACTATCCAATTCCACAATTTTTCTAAATTCTGAGAACTGAAAATACTAAAATATCACAATCCAACAAGTAAACCTAACAACACCCAGAACTACGAAAACCTCTAGAAACAGTTCCTTGTTTCGAAAACTTTTGAGTTCACCACAAAATCAGAGCGTAAATTCCGAGTGCACACAAACAGAGACGAGGTGAGCGAACGACAAAGTCCAAGAAAGTATAGTAAGACTACGACAATTAAAGCTTTAAATGTTACAATAACTACACATGATTGACCAGCCAATAAAAAGGAACGAACAGTCCCACCAATCAGTCAATCAACGAGCACAGAACGTTGGGTACGCCGAAAAATGATTTTAAACGGTTTTTTACAGGGAACCGAATACAAGAATCAAGGAATAAAGTTCACGCTTAGCACGAGAGAAGGAATGAAGGGATTCAAAAACACCAAGGTTGTTAAACTATATCTATAGAAAACAGAAGAAAACAACAGTCTGCTTCAAATGAAAAAGAACCAATAACCAGCAAATTCTGTTTACTGTATAACTAAACTATAGCTATCACCCACTTCACCGATCAAATAATTCTGGAGTCTGGTGAAAACGAACACTGTATAAAGACTTTTTTTTCTTGAAGAAGAAATGAAAATTATGGGTCTTTCGCAAGGGAGAAAAGAAGTGATGAATAGAAGCTGTGATTATGGGGTTAAGAGGTAGTAATTGATAGTTTTGACGAAGAGAGTTAGAATGGTGAATGCGTGCAGGAAACTTCACCGTGTAGGTTTTGGAATCACGTGATTTAAGAAACGTTCAGCGTCTCCATTTTAACGAAATGGAGTCGATTTCTGACATTAACATCACCAACAGTATCACCGTAAACCTGACCAATCACAATCCTATTAAAGAAACCCAAGAAAGACGCCCTAAGTAAAGACTATTTATAAAATATTGAAATAAAAAAAATATTGTCTCAAATTTATTTTCCTATATTTGTATGAGTTGTGTAATTTTTTAAAATTTCATTCATCAGATACAGGGAACAAGGCGGCCATTTTAATAGTCAAATTTTTTATTTTTCTTTTAGAACGAAACACCCTTTTATTTCAAAATTGAGTGAAAGCTTTTTCCCTTCATCTTATTTTAATAAATCAAAACACCCTTTTCTCTTTTGCAAAAAACAAAACGTGTTTTTTTCTCTTTCCTATAGGAAAAACACTTTTTATTTTAAAAATAAGTGAAAACTTTTTCCCAACTTACACTGCCAGAATTACTTCAAAAATGGTAAAATTAATAAATAAAAAAAACTCTTAAACTTAGCACTTACTGTAATTTCACCGCCAACATATTATTTAGAATAATTGCTTATCCCAGTAATCTATATTGTTTTCAAAAGTTTTTCATCATTTTTTTGTTTTGCCATATAATTTTTTTTTTTGAAATAATCTAATTATTGTAAATTTTTTCTCTCAATTTTAAGGATGACAGTAAGTTGAGTTTTTGCGAGTAATCAACTATAACCAAACCTATTTAAGCATGTTTGGATAAAATTTAATGAGCTTGATTATAATTGGTTACTTGCAAAACCCCAACTCATTGCCATCTTTTAGGTGGGTTTGGATAAAATTTAATTGCACGGGGTTGAAAAAAAACAATTAGTGAGTTTTGTTAGTTTTTTATAGGTAGGTTTGACCCTTTAGGTTACATGTAGCAGTTAGACCCAATTATATAGAATTAAAAAAAAAATTTAATGATGCAATTAAAAAGTTCAAATCCCTTACTTTAAGCACAAGCACCAATTAAAATACATTTTCTTTTTATTTTTTTTTAATTTTAAGTGAAGCAATTTGGATTATATATGTTACTTATGTAAGTTTTGCTATTTATTATGTGGTATTTTTTGTGTGCTTTTATACCTTTAATTAATGATTTAAGATTTAAATTAGTATTTTATATTTTTTTGAGTTTTGAATAAAGAAAAAATAAAATTTTTAATTCGTATTTGAGTTTGTTATCTGGTATCCACCCCGCTTGATTCAACATATAAATTTTACGAGTTTCAACGTAAAAAAATGAACCAATAAAAAAGTAATGCAAAAATTATTATACTTAAACTCTCTGCACATGATTTATATCACATTACTTAATACTTGTATTTCACAAAATCATTAATATATTTACTATTGTAATTATTTATTTGAAGGGATTAAATTGTGATTTTTATAATTATTTTTAATTTTAATTATAAGAATGGAATTATAGTAAATGCCAAGTTTAAGGGTCTTTTTACTCATTTTATTATTTTACCAATTTTTCAAAGGAAAACGATAAAATTGCCGGGGATGGAAGTAATTCCGGCTGGCTATTTAGGACGTTCGTTTTAAAACCAAATAGGTCCAATACACAAACGCTGTGTTTCTGTTGGAACCTGACGTTCACGCGCCTTCGCGGAGACATTTTGTGTTCAATTGCTCTGCAAATTAGTCTCATTATTTTCTTCTTTATTGCCGTAATATTCACTCTCTCTCTCTCTCTCTCTCTCTCTCTCTCTCTCTACCTATGCGCCCAAAATCCAGATTCCCTTGGGGAGAACCTCTGATTGGCAATGTTTTGCCGAGAAAAAGACGGGGGGTTAGGCCATTCTGCTCCTCTGGTACAATTCACACGAGCCCCATCTCAGAAACACCCAGTAACAACAGCATATTGATTGTCACTGATCTCATAGCAAAGCAACATTGGTCAAAGCTCAAAGCTCATCTCAATGGCACAAATCCCAACGCACTGCTTCAGCAACTTCTCTGCTTTGGCGTTGACCCAGAGCTCACTCTTAGGTACTTTAAATGGTCACTGAAGGAGCTTAACCTTTCTCTTTCGTTAGAACTCACTTTTAGACTCTTACATTCACTGGCGAACGCTAAAAAGTATCCAAAAATAAGGTCCTTTCTTGATTGGTTTGTTAAAAAAGAGTTCAATTATTCGGGTCATTCGATTTTCAATGCGATTTCAATGTGCGGTGATCAATTTTGTGCTAATGCGATAATTGTTGATATGTTGGTGTTGGCTTATGTGAAGAACTTGAAAACCCATTGGGGATTTGAGGCGTTTAAGCGTGCTGGTGATTACGGGTATAAGTTGTCCGTTTTTTCTTGTAATCCTTTGTTGGGTGCTTTGGTGAAGGAGGGTCAAATTGGGGATGTGGAGTATGTGTATAAGGAGATGATAAGGAGGAGGACAAAGCCTGATTTAATCACTTTTAATATTTTGATTAATGGGTTGTGTAAAGTTGGGAAGTTGAATAAGGCAAGGGATATTATGGAGGACATGAAAGCATGGGGGGTTTTGCCGAACGTGGTAACTTATAACACTCTTATTGATGGGTGTTGCAAGAAGCGTAGGAGCGGTAAAATGTACGAGGCAGATGCAATTTTGAAGGAAATGGTGGCAAACAAGATTTTCCCAAATGTGATCTCATTCAATATTTTGATTGATGGGTTTTGCAAGGATGAGAATGTGTCAGCTGCTTTGAAGGTGTTTGAAGAAATGCAAAGGCAGGATGTGAAACCAAATGTGATTACATACAATTCGCTGGTTAATGGGTTATGTTGTGAGGGAAGGCTTGATGAGGCTATTGGTTTGCGGGATAAGATGGTGAGCTTCTGTTTGAAGCCGAATGTGGTTACTTATAATTCTCTTATAAATGGGTTTTGTAAGGAGAATATGGTGAAGGAAGCTAGGGATATGTTTGATGATATTGCAAAACAAGGAATGGTTCCCACTGTTGCAACATATAATACACTGATCAATGCTTATTGTATAGATGAGAGGATGGAGGATGCATTTGCACTGCGAAAAGTTATGATAGACAAAGGGATTTCCCCCAGTGTTTCAACCTATAATTGCTTAGTTGCGGGTTTATGTAGAGAGGGAAACATAGAAACGGCTAGGAAGCTTATGGATGAAATGGTGAATAAAAGTTTGGGAGCTGATCTCGTTACATATAATATATTGATTGGTGCTTTGTGCAACAAAGGAGAATCAAGAAAGGCAATAAGACTCTTGGATGAGATGTTCAAAATGGGTTTGATCCCGAGTCATGTGGCGTACAATACTTTGATGGATGGCTATTGTAGGGAAGGAAACCTCAGGGCAGCATTGAATGTGAGGACACGCATGGAGAAAGAAGGGAAACGATTTACTGCTATGTCTTATAATGTGTTGATAAAGGGATTTTGTAAGAACGGAAAGTTGGAAGATGCAAATGGGCTTCTTAATGAGATGTTGGAGAGGGGTTTGATCCCAAATCGAACAACCTATGAGATAGTTAGAGAGGAAATGATGGAGAAAGGCTTTGTTCCGGACATAGAAGGGCATCTATATAACATCTAAGGCAGGTTGGAAGAATTTTTGTTGGTAGAAAATGCAAACAACATGCGGTAATATTATATGGTTATAATTAAAAAAATCTTACATGTTTCTCAAACATATGTTTGTTTGGCTTGACAGACCATTAATTACATAGCGTAACATGTGGTTGGAAACGGCTTCTTTTGGTGTTGTTTTCTAAGTAAGTGAAGTTGTATTTCTGTTTATTGAATATTTCTTTTAACTCTTTTTGCCTGTAAATTACATTGCTCAGACTATTTTAATTGCTTTCTGCAGGCCAAATGTATGGAAACTGGAGCATTTGTAGCCATCAAGAAGGTTCTCTAAGACAAGCCCTATAAGAATAGGGAACCACAGATTATGCAGATGTTGGACCATCCTAATATCATTGCCGTTAAGCATTGCTTCTTTTCAACAATGGACAAGGAAGAGTTTTTTTTATTCTTGTATTCAATCGTATTGTAAGTTACTACAGCATGACCTTGTCATATAACAAGAAGCCGTAGATAGTGAAACAATGGACTCCTGATCTAAAGATTGAGAAGGATGGAATTAATATAGTGCCTGTGTGGGTATGGTTGCCAAATCCACAGTAGCAATTGTGGTCAGGATTGATGCTAATTTGTATTGGGAGCTTGATTGGTAAGCCCTTGTTCACTGACGAAATGACTACCGTGCAAGAAAGACTAGTTTAAATTCCAGAATGTGTATTGAAATCATTGTGAAAGATGATTTGCCTGATCACATAGAGATTGAAAACGGTAAATGGGAGGTGACTGAGCAAAGGATTGACTATGAGTGTAACTATTTGCACTTATTGTAATGTATTAGGGCATGAAGAAAATAGATGCCTAATGAAGCTGAAAATGAACAGGATCCAGTACCAAAGAAGTCAGGGATTATGGAGAAAGATGAAATCGATACAAACAATAGCTTGTGCATTGAATCTAGTTTAAAGAGTCAGAGATGCTGTTAGATTTTCAAGAAGCTGCTTTTTTTGGGGATTAATCTTGAGGTAACAGAGTGTGTTGGAGATGAATAACTTAAATTGAGGTTGCTGCTACTATGAAGAAACGGAGTTGCTATCAGGTTTCAAGGAGTTGCTACTAAATTTTGAAATCATGTATTTGAGTGATTGGTTAAGTATGGCTGGTATTGTAATGGCATTTGCATTTTACTCTGTACATTTCATTATATACACAAAATGAATTTTACTCTGTACAAGCATGTGAGTTGCTACTACCCGAAATCTCTGACGCAAGAGATGTTGTCATTTCCTTGATCACAAGAGCTCTTGCTCGATTTATCGTGACAAGACATAAGTACAATGTTCTTCTAGCTTCTCTACCTGCTTCCTAAACCCAGAATCACACTTCTTAAGCTCCTTCAGCAGCTGCAAAGAGAATTTATGTTCTCTCCCCTCCAAACAGAATTGTATCATTGCCTTGTTGTGCTCAACATCATCGTGGAGCCTAGCGACAAGTCTACTCATTGTGTCGAAATCCCTATTCAAGATGTAAGTTCCTTTAGCTGCAACATCAAGCTGCTCCCCAACTTTCCTGAGAAACCCACTTCTGAAAAACCCATATTTAAAGAGCTTATTCTTCAAGCGCTTAATTGGGAAGTTGAATACTGCTGGCCCCATAAACAGAGCAGTAAGAGTATGTGCAGCTAGAGCAATGGCTGTGATCGCGACCAAGCCACAAGCTGCTGTAATGCAAACCCCTGATGCCTTGTGTATATATTTGATCAGCTTAATCTTCCTAGCCACTTTTTTCCTCTTTAACTTAAGGTGGTGCAAGACTAATGAGTATTTATCATCAATCAGCTTAAAATCATTTCTGTTCGGATTAGAAAATGGGTTGTTTAGTATAATGAATGATCTAAGCTCTGAAATAATCATTTTGACACTCTCAGGAGAACTATAATCATCAATTGCGTCGAGTGCTCGCTGAATGAATTGGTAGTTATGTTGGATTTGGTTGATGCTTTGAAGGAGATGACTGCATATTTTTGAAGCCTCTGCACTTATATCAAAGTAATTGAGTATAAGGCCTTTGAGTTCAGGTACCTTTGAAAGGATTGCAGATTCAAGAATAGTTGGTATTTTCTCTTGAACATGTTCAAGGAGGATCTCATGAGAGAATTTGTGGTGACAGTTGTAAGATGGAGATGATGGCTCCTTCTGTACAAGTAATTGAGCTTTGGTGAAGAATTCTGCATAGGATTTTGTTCTTAATGCACTGAGGTACTCCTCGTTTACGTTCAAGCTTTTATTTGCATCTCTCATTTCCTTCCCATCTGATGAAATCATGATCAATATTATTCGTGAAAAACTCAAAAGGCTAGCTTTTGTCTCCATAAAATATAGGAGTAATAATTTATTTAGCTTCTGATATTTAGAATCTTGCATGTATACTTCCAACTAATGATTAAGAGAAATCCCAATATATTAATTTTTGTACTAATACCATTTAGTCATTTACAAACCTGACTTCAACTACAACAAATTTGCTTTGCCTTATAATCTTAAATGATATTTGATTTGTCTTTAAAAAGACTACAACAAATTTGCAAGGGTATCATGGATAGAAAATAAAGTGACCTATTAATTATTACAAAGAAATAAACAAAAACAGTTAAGTAACTGTATAAATACCATTCTAACGTGTCTTATGCATATTCTTATAAATAAATGATAAAAATAAATTTTTAAACAAAAAAACTTATAATTACGCATATATGTCTAAACTTTTTATAATCAGTTTGCTAATGAATTATGTATAAAATGAAAAGCATAACTTAATTGGATTTAAACATATATATACCTTCCGTGATCTTTGAAGCTCTAAACTTGGTCCACATCTTGAGTTATTGTTTACAAAGACAATAGCCTTTTGATGATCGTAGATTAAGAGGGGCAGCTCTCAGTCACTTAATTTCAGGAAGAAAATGATGAAACAGATATCTTTTGGTGTCCAACTTTGGCTTCCTTATAAAACTCTTATGAAGGAAGAACTTTAACTAATGAGCTATATATCCAACTTCCTAGCTAGATTGTCTGTTGAACTGATATTCCTAGGCTTTATATATAAAGACTCTTAAAAATATTGTGTTTCACGCTATCATTTTGATACACTCTAATCTGAATCATCTGATCTGGTGGAGAGAGAGAGAGAGAGGTGGATTTTCTTCTCCAACTTGTTTGTGCCAAGATTTAATGCTAAATTTGCTGAAGAGCCCTCCCATCTTCAGGACCCTTTTTCCATCTGCAGGTAACTTCCGTTTTGCCTTTGCCTTTACATGTGTTATCTTCCTTGTTACATGTTTTTGTAAGCTAGCTATAAAAACATTTATAGAACAGTTCATCTGGGGGCTGAAATGCTTTTGCTATATATAGAAAGTACAACCCATGACACCCTTGATTCAAGAGTAGCAAATTGCAAATATATACCCTTCACAATTGTATCAAGATTGTCACCTAGGGTTAGTTATAGCAGCTTTCTAAACTATATATTCATGCATTTACTGGCTCACCTAAGAAGTTATCAGTGTATTTGGGACGGAGGTAATCGAAAGGGAGGGGAGGGTAAGAAAGGAGAAGGGTATCCTGTTTGGATGGTATTTTTTGGAAGGGATGGGATTTAATTCCAACTTATCCCCTCCAACTCCTTATCGCCCATACTTTCAATTTGGGGCTATGTTAGGGGAGGGGATTGAGGGTTATTTATTTATAACTTGTTATTCTAATTTTACTCTCGTCATTAAATTAAAATATCTTTGTAATTAAGGGTATATTTGTACATTCACAATAATTTATCCCTCCCCTTTCCATTCCTCTTTCCCTTCTAAACAAATAAAAGAAAGATACTTTATCTTCCTTATCCTTTTTAAACATCTAAAAGCATAATCAGTACTCTACCTTTCCTTCTCTCTCCTCCCATCCCCTTCCTTTAAAAAATCCTCCCCATACCCTCCCTTTAGAAACTCCTCCTCCCTTCCCCTCCAAACTTCCAAACATAGTGTAAAGGCTGCAGCAACTTGGTTTTCACCGTTTTGTAAGTTAATTTCTAACATATGGTAAGTAGGGTTAAAAAGTAAATAGAAGACATATGTAAAAGATACGAAAAGGACCGGCTAGGCCATGCACCTCATCAGCTTTAATTTTGCTCATGGTTGACTGTCCTAATTAAGAGCACTTGTACTTCTCTGTTTCAGCTCTGCATTTTTTATTGCAGTATGATCTTTGTAATGGTACTTTCAAATGATAATAAATTATTATATATATAATTCGAATTAATGTATCGTATATGAGGGAGATCGATGCTGTATATTCTTAATTTGATGGTTATTTAATCAAATATGAGATGAAATTATTGTGCTAAAAAGAGTTTCTGCTTGCTATAGTTCAATTAGAATTGCTAAGAAAGCCTTGTTTTGCTTAGGTATTGAGGCTTCAACGAGGCAGGTCTTTGGAAATGAGGCCAGATACATATATATATATATATATATATATATATATATATATATATATGTGTGTGTGTGTGTGTGTGTGTAAAGGCACAAAATTTTGCTAACAACCTGATCATGTCTTTCTGCTTTCAACTAATATTGCTTTCCATTAGGCTGTTAGGATTCAAGTGATCCAAATCTTTCTCTCTCATGGGGTTGAGTATCTTGTATGGGACTATAATACCTCAAATTAAGAATGATCAAGATGGCCAAGCAGTGAGGTTGTTCAATGCGAATGGTCGAATGACGATAGCAGGCTCATAGTGGTGATTACACAAAAGTCATTTTATGGCCATGAAGAACTTCTTATGATGATGGAATGGTTAAACTTGGAAGTGATGCTAACTGGATGAATTTCTTATGGTGTAGGAAACTACTTGAGTTATTTGGACCGTGTTGTAAGATAGTTTCAAAATCTAGCTACTTGAAAATTCCAGTGGAAGAATTTTGTTTAGATTAGTTATTCGGACCACACTTGATATCCAACCCACCTATAATAATATGATTAAAAATTAAATAAGTTTATTAGTTAAAGATAATACATACAACTTTATCAAAAAAATACATACAAATATTTTGAATTTGAAAATAGGTAGATTTAATTTTTAAAAATTATTTTGACAGATAAATGGTGTTAATATCAGTGTCCACATCATTGCTTACATGGTCCTTTTGATATATTCCACTTATCTATACTTGTTATTAATAAAGTCGGAACCCTCATTTAGTGTTCACCTCTTAAAATATCTCATAAACCATACTTAAATATATAAATCAAATATTTAAATAAGATTATATATGTAACTCAATTTACTCTAATTCTTCATATCTTTCTCTTTACTATCCCATCAATTGTCATAGGGTCATTTTTCAGCATGACACCCAGTCTGTGCGGCGCCCCGCCCCGCCTTCACCGAAGTGGTACTATCTCTCGAGACTGATTGGTTTCCCCTTCCCTTGGGCTCCTCAGGGAAGCGGCTCCAACCCCCAACCAGTTTGTGCAGGGTGGCCTACCTCTTCTCGCACTCCTGCGAGCTACCGCGAGCTCTCGCATTGCTACTTCCTTTTCGCAACACAACTCTCTTCACCCATGGTGCCCGAAAGTTGTTTCCTCCAATCAATCCCGATTTTAGGGGTGTAACAAACTTCCCCTGTTAAAATCTTGCACGCCCTCGTGCAAGCATACCTTCGGCAACATCTCATCCGAAGACCCACACATACGACTCCTAAAAAACTCTCTGCCTGCTTGTTCTCCCCACAAGTGCTTGGTGAGCGCGCGTATACTCTGCTTGCTTGGGTTTTGTCAAGTGTTTGGCGAATGCGCGCACGTAGTTGAAGATATGGAACCTGGCTCTGATACCAAACTTACTTTCTCCATTATTCCATTCAGAGTTATTTTTAATTCATGTTGATTTTCTCTATTATTTTTTATCTTCTCTATATTTTAGATTGTTCTTATTTCTTTTTGTGATTCTAATGTTCTTTTTTGGGTTCTTTTTTATCTTCTCCTCAGTTGCATCTATGCCGGAAAAATCAGCACAAGTGTTGCCCTCATGCAGTCTATGGTTGAAAGTTTCTCGGAGCTAACAAGATATCCGAACTTTCGACGTGAACATTTATTATACACACGTATAGCATACACCTTACCTCTTAGCTAACATGTGAAAAGCACATAAGCATATCATAGATCCCGTTAAGAGGTGAAGATAACGTGAACATAGAATCAAGAAAAGCATGTAAGTAGCAGTATTTGGTTAGCTTTGATTTGTTATTGCTAACTTAAAAACAAAAGAAATTTCTAAGGTTGGCTCATGGCTGCGCAAACTAAGCCCAAATAACAGCTTCTTATGTGTTACACTCTAATTTATTTGAGTTGTAGTTGTAACGTCTTAAGAATCTCTGCCGTCCTAAAATTCGTTGCGGTGGCTTTCTTGTGGCTTACGATAATATCTACCTTTTAGATAAATTCTTTTATAATGGACCAAATGGTTCAAGGTTAACGTAGAGGAGTTTGTAATTGTTGGGGTTTAAAGTACATTAATATATTTTTAATATAATTGTAATTTATATGGGGTTTAGACTTTAGAGTGGATTAATATATTTTTAATAAAAAAATATAATTGTAATTTATAACCAACGATAAAAATGTATTTATTATTTTTTTTTTAAAAAAATACTCATATGTGTTGTCATATAAGAGAAATTTTTACATCAAAAGCAGTTAGAACCGTTGATAAAGAGAAAATAGAGAAGATTCCCCATCAACGATTGTAGCTACTCCAGGAGAATACCAATAAATTTTCATGACCTGCGCGCGCAAACGCCTTTGACCATTTCTCCTCATGAGTACAGGACAGGTCATCCACGTGGCATCCACACGTCCGATCATACCTAAATCCTCAAACCAAATCAAACACTAGCATCACAGTCATCCCGATTGTCCGTCACCCTAACATTCCCCTCGAAGAAACACCGAGTCAAACCCACACGAATCGGAAAAACAAAACAAGATCAAGAACAAACAGAGAATCCTCGATTTACCGGCGACTGGCTCCCCCTGTTTTCCCTGCTTTAATCGCTTAGCTCCTTCCCCTTAAACAACATAGCCACGCGCTCCCACACCCCCACTCCAGTCTCCTTGATCCCAACAGAATAACAAACCCCAAAAACAGATATCTCCAAATCTCCCAAATCCCAAACCCTAACTGAGAGAATATCTCAATTTCTGTTTAGAGAAAAGTACTGTACAGTGAGAAATTCAGTTTAAATTCTAGAGAGAAGGTCTAGGGTAGAGAGAGAGAAAGACGGCCCCTGAAATGGCGTCCTCTAAGGTGATGCCATCTTCAAATTCGAGAAATCCGGATCTCTCTCGTCGCTCTTCTTCTTCTGCATCCCCCTCTACAAAACCCCTACATCAACTCCAACACCAATCTATCTCTGATCAAACCAAAAACAGCCATAATAACAAAAGCAACAAATTCACTTCTACAATGACCATTGACGGTATTCTTCGCAACGTTTACAACGCAAATCCTCATTTGGAATCCACTCTCCTCGACGCCTCCATCACTCTGATCGAAGCTCCGGCCCCCACTACAACCACTGCAGCAACGGATACCAATCACAACCACAATCAGAATCAATATCAGAATAGTGACGACTCCATGAACGTGGTGGCCAAGACCGTCGACGAGGTCTGGAGAGAGATTGTGTCCGGGGAAAGGAAGGAGATGAAGGAGGAGGCCCCGGACGAGTTGATGACGCTCGAGGATTTCCTGGCCAAGGCTGGGGCCGTGGAGGAGACTGCCGACGGAATGGATGTGAAGGTGCTTCCGGAGAGGTTGAGCGGCGGGGTCTACGCCTTTGATCCGGTCACACCGAGCCCCTTCCAGGTGTTGGACAAGGTGGAAGGGTCGATCGTCGGGTTTGGGAACGGAGTGGAGTTGATTGGTGCTGGTAGTGCTGCTAGCAGTGGAAGTGGTGGAGGGAGGGGGAAGAGAGGGAGACTGATGATGGAGCCTATGGACAAGGCGGCGCAGCAGCGGCAGAAGAGGATGATCAAGAATAGGGAGTCGGCCGCCAGGTCTAGGGAGAGGAAACAGGTGATTTCAATTTGTTTTCTTTTTAATTTTTTTTCTGGAAATGTTTTGGGTTTTGATTTTTGTAATTGATTGTGAATTACAGGCATATCAAGTGGAATTAGAGTCGTTGGCTGTGAGACTAGAAGAGGAGAACGAGCGGCTGTTGAAGGAGAAGGTATTGCATTTTTTTTGTTTAATATTACGGTATCATTTGAAGTTTTACTATTCCCTCTGTCCCATATTTTTAGTCCATCCGGTCCCATATTTTTAGCACATCTTTCTTAAAATGGATGCCCCATATTGTTTGTCAATTTTCTTTAAACAGGATAGACTTTACAAGTATAACCATCTTCTTTTTATCTCACACATAACTCTTTTGTAGAATCCACATGTATTTTAACTTTGAAGAATGTTTTGGACAAAACAACATTTGCATTAAAATTTGTGCAAATAGAAAGTGGACTAAAAATATGAGAAGGAACGGAGGGAGAATGATTTTTTATGGGTTTCCGGATTTATTTGTTTCAAGTTTATCACGGAGAAGGTATTTCTTTTTGTTTTTCAACACTGCAAGTTGTATGATGTCAACAATTGATCTCTGTTGATCTGAAATGTTGTAGCTCTGCTCATTTGCAGTTATCTTAGTACCCAGTTTTAATAGAGTAGTTAGACTTTACAGTAGTATCCAGTTAACCACTAGGGCTCTACTAGGACATTTGCGACAACTATTTTTCAATTAACTTTCATATGCCAACATATGAAAGATACATACAATCCTTTGTTAATTCAGTATCAAAAAGTTGCGTTATTGATAAGAACGTGTAATAGATGTTTTATGCTTGGTCTCTTTGACAAACTGAAATATGCCAAATTAAGTGGAAAACAAATATTTTGAAGTACTAACTTCCCTCCAATTCAAACAATTAGGTAGCCATCAACCATAAAATTGCATTACACATTTCTTGATATTAGTCTCAGTGAAATTGAATAACTACAGGAAATGTGGATATGATTGGCAGTTGAATCTGCATAATGGTTGGTTCTACTAGGAACATTTTCCTTGGGGACATGGATTTTGTCATCCATAGAGTTATTGAATTTGTCAGTCCAAACAAGAGGGCAAACAACAACATCCAAAAACCAACAACCCCGCATTTCAACTACTTGGGCTGGGGTTTACTGCCAAAAACAATAAAATCTGTTTTGCCAGCCATTATAATATTTGGTTCTTATGAAATGGTCTTCCGGCACTGGTTTTTTTTTTCTTTTATGTTTAATATTTGTTTCCTGCCTATGGTTTGCGAAGTCAATGCCAGAGAAAATATGGAGTTACATGTCTATTTTAAACTATGACAATTGTTTTCACATTAGGATAGGGTATCCCTTTTGCATAATAGCATTAATAAGTTGACTTTTGTGACAACTAGTTATTTGTAATCTAAATGTGCACGTATGTATCTAGACTTAAAAAAGTTGAAATGCACGATATATTTTTACCTGTTTTCCAAAAGAAATATCCACTTAAAATCCATGCACACACATTGACATACATTTTTAAATCTTCTTGTGGTGACTGCTGATATGTTGGTTTTACATGTTAATCCTGGATTTGGGCCTTTTTTGTGAATTCAAAGCGTGAGTACGAATGCTGTTGTGTCACATATGCTCAAACTTGAACCTAATCAAGATCTATATGTATTAGCAAGTTCTCTTTCTCTTCCTTTTGTTCTTTCTGTTCAAAGATAAGCATGATTTTTGTTGCTGGTAGTTGTTATTATTTAGATAAGTTGCAGTTGTAGGTCACTGCTCTAGAAGAAAACATGTGAAAAATAATCAAAACCTAGTTGCTAAGGACTGGTTTGGTATATGTAAAATAAGAATTGAATAATGTTGATAAAATTGCACTGCCTCAAGGATCAGTAGTAAGTTTTGTTGTTCTTGCCACGCTGCTCTACCCCCCTCCCCCACCTGGCAGGGTCTTCTAACTAAAGTTGGTGCATGACTGCTAGCTGGTAGCTTTATCAACTATGATTGCATAGATCCAACTTAGCTCTGTTAGGTCTTTTTTTCAGTAACTTTCAATAACTGTTATGTTTTCTAAATCTTACCCCATGCAGCATGCATCATAAATCATGTAGTTTGGTAGATTTATTGTTCTGTTCTATTTTATTAGTTAAAAAACTAGTTATGTTGGATAATTGGGTGTTGGTGTACTTTTTGTTCTTTCTTTGATTTTAGTGTGGCAGTAAGCGGTTGAGATTGTACTGTTTATCTTAGCATTCTGAACATTTCCCTTTATCAACTCACATGGAAACGCATATGTTCTCTTTTCTAACACAATTTTTTCATGTGCAGGCTGAGAGAACCAAGGAAAGGTTTAACCAGGTAATGATTCTATATGCTGTAACTGTTCTTTTGTCAGTATGGTGAATCTCTGCGTTTTAACTGGGAAAATTTATGTAGAATTAATGGTAATTGGATGCTGGGAAAGACAATTAAAACATAGAAATGTCTCTCTTCAGTTACATTCGACTTAGCAAGTATCAATGTAACTCGTGACAAGCTTAAAACTTAAAAAAAAATTAAATATTGACAATGGTCTTATTGCACTAAATGAATATGATAATGTTTTTTGATAAAAACAAAATTCTCATTAAAGAGCACCA
The DNA here is from genome assembly GCA_023935145.1 of Bretschneidera sinensis. Taxonomy (NCBI): domain Eukaryota; kingdom Viridiplantae; phylum Streptophyta; class Magnoliopsida; order Brassicales; family Akaniaceae; genus Bretschneidera; species Bretschneidera sinensis. The sequence continues at coordinate 152,470,101 of CM043697.1, forward strand.
AGGGGATGCCAACATGAGTACAAAAAAGCTATTCATTTACAAGAAAAAATTTGAGTTCAATAAGGTATATCATTCTCATTAACACCATAATTTTCTTTATACCAAAAAGCCAAAAATATTAGGCTTAATTTTAAAAATACCTTGTGGTTTGCCTGCTTTCCATTTTTCCCCATGTGGTTTATTTCATGACGAATTGGACCTTTTGCTTTGTTTCGTTAGCTAGGGGATGACGAACTTTAATGTCCACACGTGTGAACCATTTTTTTTTAATTAATTTCATAAAAAAACTTATGGTTTACCCCGATTTTCATTTCATACCTTGAGGATTTGTTTTTGTCAAATTGGACCTTGTGCTTTGCTGTGTTGATGGGGGTAAAATTGCAATTTTTTTCGAAAACTAACCTTCATCACCCCATTTGCTAACAAAGCAAAGCACAAGGTTTGTTTTGTCACGAAATAAACCACAAGGGGTATAGTGGAAAGCGGGTAAACCACAAGGTCTTTTTTAAAATGAAACCAAAGTATTAAGCTATTTATCCCTTACAAATATGTATCAGGGTCAACACACCCTTCAAAGCTCTTCGATTCCTTTCCCTAAATGAACGTGATAATGTTGCTTAAAAGTTAAAATGAATAAGAATGAGGGAGAGAATGAAATTCATTCTGCAAGTTCTCTATTGGAGTTTTTGGTATGTGATTGGACTTAGTTGTATAAATCTTTCATGAGGATTTTTTATGATGTGTCACCATCGCAAGTAGCTTGAGAGGACTTACACCTTAAACCACATCACATATGAACAACATTCTTAATATGTTTGGATGAGGGAAAGGAGAGAGAAGGAGAGGAGAAGAGTACCCTTCCAAATTCTATCATCTTCTCTCATTTATTCTACTCTAGTTTTCTCTCGTTCCCTTCAATCCAAACAAAGGGTAAGATCTCTTGCTAAGAAGTAAGGTTCCATCTCATTGTGCCATGGAATTTTTTGTTCCATCTCATTGTGTCATGGAATTTTTTCTTTTCTTTTTCATGTAAAAATTTCATTAGAAGTTCCACTTTTTCCCTTTAGAAAAAGATTGATCTACATGCTCTCTCTCGCTCTCTCTCTCTCTCTCTCTCTCTCTCTCTCTCTCACTCCGTGTGTGTTCGGTAAGATTTGAACCTAGGATCTACTGCAACCCCACCTTATTCTTTTACAATCTTAGCTGCCCAAGTTATCATTCTACATGTCTTAGCTTCTTTTCAAGTTACTCAGGAATATTTTGACACGTCGTATAGCTTCAGGCTAGCAACATCTCAGCCATTAAACAATAAGTTTTACACTACAAATTAATACCAGATAGCTAAAGTCGAAGCAAATAACAATAGCAAGTTCTATCATGGCCTTGACTAATATGAGGACAGGAATTTCTGGGAAAAGAGCAGCACGAGATACTTCCTACCTTAGTATACTAATTAGAACCTTCTATTAACCATTTTTTTAAGGAAAAGAAAGGTTTTCATGCAATTGAAGGGCATTTCAATTCAACTTCATATGTAAAGTTCATACTATGATGTCTAACTTGCCAAATCATACATTCTAATAGGGAGGAAAATTTAAATACTGTCCATGGTTGCTTTGGAGGATTGATGTCAGCATAGCTTTGGTGTTTGTGAAATTAACTAGTTATGTAGGCCTCTCGAAGAATTTGTTGTGCACTTTCCTTCAAGACTTTCAAATTTTATAAATTTTGGCTGATAATGAACAATTTAGAAAGTAATTTAAGGGACATGGGTAAATACCCTTTGTTTTTGGTTTAAGGGGAATTATTTAGAACATGAAGAAGAGTTCTTTGATTTTCTAGACTTGCTATCTTGTAGATAGTCCTTTTTGTAAATCAGTTGCATTGCGTTATTAATACAATTTTTATTTATCACTTATAAAAAAAAAATTAATACACTTTTATTTATCAAAAAAAAAAAGTATCCATGAAGCTCGGTATTAAGTGGGATTGTTTCATTTTCATGTTTTTGTTATTGTGCTGTGTGCGTGCAAGTGTGCCTGGTAGGCCTCACTATATTTGATTTACTATGGAATGTCAATGAGTTGGGTGTTGTGCTACTAAATGCTAAAGTTTGAGGGAGCATTCATCTTGCAGATGGATAAATGTGAGTGCCATAGATGGTTCAGGGAACAGCCATCTGAGAGCTGGCTGCCAGCTTCTTTCTAATAGGTTCTAGTCATAGAGGAGGGAGAGACCTCTGTAATTTCTGAAGCTTAGGAGATTCTATTACTGTAGTTTAAAGTGAAATCAATCAATATTATTTTATAAAGTGCTAGTTCTAGAGTAGGTGTCTTACGAAAAATGTTCCCTACCTCTTAAAAAAAGAGGAAAAATGTTCCCTACCTGAAGTTAATTGGGAAGGTAGGAAACAGATCGAAAGCAAAGAAGTATGATATGGAGGAAATGAGGAAAATAGCTTTCGCTGTGAAGATTGTGAAAGGTTAGTTGGAAACCTGGAGTGAACTCTTTTTCTTATTGAATGAATGTCTACATGTCACTTCGGATGGCATTAAATAGTTTTTCCAAATAAATTACAAGTTGCATAAAAGTTTTGTTATGCTTGTTATTCACATTTGCATGCAAACTGGTATTTGAACTGATATAGAATTTTTATTTGTGAGAATATGTTTAGCTACATAAAGTTTCTGTAGTAAAATTACCAATGATCAATTTTCAAGTAAACTATATTAAAACTATTTCAAGGTTTTTTGTTTTTGATAAGTAATTATTTGAAGGTTTCTTTGTGTGTGGGTGCTTGTGTGCTTTTCATTATATGATATAAATAAAAGTTAGAGAAGAGAAATAGTTACTTTATTTGTGAAGGAGGCATGAATAAGCCTAATTTTTTCTTTAGCAAGTTCGCTTTATTTGTTATTTGATCTTTTCTTTTCAATCCTTTCATGATTTGACCTTTAATGTTGCCCTTTACTGTCATACTTGAAATGTCAAATTCAGAATATGAGAAAGTTTGGTAGAGGAATAGAGGATAGTTGGGATCCCAGGGACAAGCAGGGTGTAGTAAATTATTAAGTGGTTGATTTTCTTGTTGATTTCCTTTGCAGTTAATGGAAAAGGTGGTCCCAATTGTGGAGAAGCGAAGACCGCCACATGTCCTCCGGAGAGTTCGCTCTTTGCAGTGGTAGATTAATGTTTGGTTGTGGTGTCAGATGGAAAAACAAACACCCTACTCTTTAACATAGGGAGGTTTAAACAACCAAAAAAGAAAAAAGGAAAATGAAGAGCAGTGACTTCATTTTGGACATTTATCTTCATTTGAGTTAGATATTTCAATCCGATGGTTGTCTTAGAGCAGTCGTGGTTCTGTGATATAAATATAAAGAAGGGATTGCAACCTGAGTCATGGAGGAAAATTCCTTATTACTGAAAGAGGGGGGATGAAGCGCAGAAGGCTAAAGTTGATTTATGTAGTTAATGATTGTTGCAACGTAAGCTATGTTTCCTCAAATGCCAATGTCAAGGGGAAATAGAGGATACTGGACTAGCATATTGTATTTATGTGTTAACAACCTATGATAGCTCTTTGACAAAATACAGATTGTTAATAGTGATCTATTTATACTAATTGTAGGCCTTCTGATATGATTATCTTTCTGGTGAAGGAGTGTTTATGTGTGCGTACAAGTGTCCTCTGGATATGTTGTGATGCCAGATTTGCGATGCCATTTCATCTTCAGAATTTTTTTGTAAAGCATAAGCTATGGTAGGGCTTTTCTACTCTGAAATATTTGTTTTATAGATTTGATAGAAGCTGTAATGTCTTGAAAACACTAGCTTGAAACCTTGGCTTAGTTTAGTGGTTACTTAGTCCTGGTGACCCGGGTTCAATCCCCTTCTTTGCCAGTGTAACTAAAAAATAAACTCGAAAGGGAAAAGGGGCTGATGCAACGGTTAAAAAAAAAGAGAAGAAAATAGACGCTTGAAGGGGAGGAAAAATGAAAAGGAAAGATTAGGGAAGTGGGTACTTTCTGCTGAAAGCCTGAAACGAAGGTTTTTCCTAAATATATTTGTTGATGAAATCGCTAGCCGTCTGAGCAACCTGCAGCTGCTAGTCAGAAAGTATCGAGTCTCCTATATGGAATCTCCAGAAATGACCACCAGGTCGAGAGTCGGTGTTTCTTAAAGACTCGTTTCTTCTTTTAATTTATCCACATTGTGAGATTACTCAGAAGTTATAATTTGCTCATTTATGTTGAATCATTATTCCCAGAAAGGAAATAACTGAATCTTTTCAATGTAACATGAAATTCAGAACAAAACCTCTAGAAACAACAATGAGGCATGGAATTGTGGAGTCTTTGAATGGAAATCTGTACGTAAACCTGATTTAGATTTGGGTTCAATTGTTGAAACACACCAGGCCAACCTCCATGGTCCATCCCTTGTGTCTATTTCTTTGTTCAGAAAATCATCCAACCTAATTCCCAACTACGAAGAAATAGTCCCCCCTCAAACCAAGCCATTGAAAGGAAAAGAAAACAACTAGTATTGGTCCTTTATTTTATTATGAGGTTTTTGAAGTACTTTTGTTACCGTTCCTTTTTGAGTTTTGTCTTTTAATCCTTGTCTTTATGCTTTAGTCCTTTTATTGTTAGCAGAAGTTGGGCCACATATTGAAAGTTACGAATTTGTAGCAAGGCTGTTGGTCTTGTGCAATTTATCTAATCCAACTTCAGCTTCCAAAACTTGGCTTAAAAGCATAGTTTAAATGTGCATCTGGCAGGAGAGCCAATTTTTAATGAGCTTATACAACAAAACCCCAATATATAATATTGCGTCCATATTGTCATAGCTTACTATTTGGGGGTTTGCGTCTAATTTGCTGGTTAAAACTTAAAAGTTGATTTTTTTTTTTTGGGAACAAGAGCTAAACCCATTGAATTTTTCGTATTCAGTAAAGTATTCATGTTAACTGTTGATGAGACCTTGACTTGATAGTAAAAGATTAGAATGGTAAGATTTTGTATCACAAGATTTCAAATTCGATGGTAAAAAAAGAATTAAAAAATGAATAGATGAACCGCAAGGCTTACTACTAAAAGTAACCTAATTGTCTGCCACAGGACATTACAGGAAAAAAATGGATATCTATCTTTGGCTCTACATGTAATTGGAAGATTATAGGTTGCGAGTTGACAAATATTTTGTTCTAATTTTCTTTAACGGTAATAGGTAGTCAATCATTTTATTTCAAATAGTCAATATTTTGTTTCATCGTTTTTTTTAATTTAAAAATCATAATGTTCGAGTAATAATTATAAAAATATCAAGTGATAACTAAACAGAGAGCAAAAATAAAAATTTCAATTCTTTGAGTGATTGCGTCATTTTTTTCATTAATCTATCCTCACATTAAATAAAATGATTGAACAAAAATATTGACTAAAAATCATTACTCAATTTTTTTGTGTGCTTGCTACTTGTGTATAATTGGTAATGTAGAAACTAGGCAACAGGATCCATTTGCTTTTCTTTTTTTGAAACAAATGACAAATCATTTGTTTGCTTATTATAGAATACTTCCTCTCTTCTTCTTCTTCTTTTTTCCGAATCAAAGAAAAAAAAGGGTTTTCCACTAAAGAACTGAGATTTTATTCCCTTTGAACATAATTACATTAAAAATAAAGTTGCGAAAGAAAGGTTAGAAGGAAAATGGTAAAGATTTCATCAAAGCAAGTCAATTGGATTCCTCAGCCTCCCAAGGGAAAAATGTGAAGATTTCATAAAAGAAAGCAATTTTGATTTCTCAAGAAAAATGATAGTTTATATTGTAAAATAGAGATTGCAGGCTGATAATCACAAACTAATCATTTTAGAATAATAATTCTCATCATTTTATCACAGATATCCAAATTCCCTTTCTCACTCCATTTAATTAATTTATCTTTTCTTTATTATTAAAGTTTAGAGGTAAGTTTTTCCACAAACAAAATCATACCATCTTTTACTGTATAAAAATTAATCACACAACCTGTCCTCCATTCAAACTCTTTCCCATGGAAAAGCCAACCCTTCAGACACTTTTTACAGTACTCTCTCTGTCAGAGTAATTTTAGAATATTTCTTTTTCAAATTTTATAAGCACAACCTCTCTTTTCTTTTCTCGGTGACTGACAGAGTGAAGCCAGAAATAAAATTAAGAAGAAAGTCTCTCTCTGTCTATAAGTTCTCTAATCTACTCTTTCATTGCTTTTCTTTCTAAGTCACAAAGAACAAAAGAGTAGCAGTTCATGAAGATTTTCTCCATGCTCATGCTCTTCTTCCTCTCTCTTGTCTCTCTACTCCTTCAACCATCTCTCTCCACAACAATATTAGTATATGGTGGTTCAATGTGGAAAGACTCTGGTGTTCATGTAGGTGATTCTATAAGTAAGTACTTAAAAACTCACCAAGAAAGAAAATTATATTTTCTTTTTTAGGTAACTTAAATAATTTTTGAGTCTTTGTTTACCTACCAACTAACATTCCTCTGTTTTGTATTTTATGCTCCTTAAATTTCAGTTTTCGAACACAAGAATCACTATAATCTCTACATTTTCCAGAACAAGAATGCCTTCAATCTCTGCAACTTCACTCAAGCTACAATCCTTACCAAACCCAATTCCACCTCCTACACGGTATGTTACTTTCTCTCAAAAACTTCATTTGGGTACTTGCTCTTACTCTGTAAATTTCATCTGAGTTCTTTAAAAATGGCTCTAAATACTTTGTTCTTCTTCTTCTTCTTCTCAGAATGCTATTAATTGGCATCTCAGAATTGCTTTTTTTGTTGATTAATTTAAAATTAATGACTTTAACTTTTACCCATTTCCTTACAATGACAAAGTATCCCAAGATTTACGGGAAATTTTGTTTTTCACTTTGTAATTTTCCTTCTTAACTAAATGTTTTCCGACTCCAAATTTTTCTTCAGTGGCACCCATCACGCCCTGGTTTCTACTACTTCTCCTTCAACAACGGTTCTCTCAACACATGTCAACAATCTCAGAAGCTGTCAATAGAAGTCATGACAACACCACCACCAAAAACAGAAACTCCTTCACCGGAGCTTCCTCCGGCACCGATTTCAGGAGGTGTGGTGTCGCCTTCTCCGGCGTATCCGTGGCCCTTCCGGCCATTACAAGAGGCTTCTTCGCCAGGGCCAGCTCCGACTGCAAGTGCAAGCTCACCAGTGACAGTGCCAAGCTTAGTGCCTGACAAAGGTGGAGGGATCCCATTCATCAATAGCAATCCTGCTGTTCCTTTGCCTACTGGTGAAGTCGACTCTGCTACTATACGACCATTGCCCACTTCTGCCTACGGAGGACAGGTACGTTCGATTAAGGTCTCATTTGACTGTTTATGGTTAATAAAACAGTTTATAAAAAATAAGTATTTTGTAAAACAACAGTATTTTTGAGACAAAATTCAAAATTTTAAAATCAGAAAGCATTTCATAAACCTGAAAGTTTAGAAATTGATTTTTTAAATAAAAATTTGTTTTTCTTATAAACATAACCTTTGGCGAAGTTTTTAGTTTTTAACAACGGTAAAATTATACTGTTTGATAAAACAGAAAACAGTTTTTTAAAATAAACTTAGTTCCTTACAAATAAAAACAATTTCATAAACTATTTTTATGTCTCGTTTGGTTTAATATTGTTATAAAAAATAAAATTCAATTCATAAAAATTACTTCAAAAATGAATTTCTTAAAAACAATAAAATTTTCATAAGCCATTTTATACCTTGTTTGATTTAACAGAAATAAAATTAATTTCAGAAAAAAATGTTTAAAAAACCATAAATAGAAAATACTGTTAAAAACAAACGGTAGCTTAAAATGGGAGGTGTGCATCGGTACATGTAGTGAATCTATTGATGGGTCATGGGTCTCTTATTGTTGGGGTTGGAGTGCAGGTGGTGGTGGGGTTACTTGCAGGTCAAACAGCTCTGTTTTCTGTGGTTTTGTCACTTCTGCTTTTGGTGCTGTAAACAAGAAAAAGAAGGAGCAGAGAAAGAATATGGGGTCCAATGAAATGCAATTTGTGTAAAAGAAAGAAAAATTAGTAATATTTTAGTGGGCTAATATGGACCAAAGTAGTTTTGTTTATAGAGGGTAAAGTAGGTGCTTTATAAGGGCGATGATTATTACTACTACAAGAGATGTAAGGAGATGCTCTCTTATGGCCTACTTTGGATTGATTGGAATCATTGGCACTTTTGGTCTTTAATTAATTTTGGCATGCGATCGAGTGCTCCCTACTTTTTTCTTTTTCTTCTTTGTGATTTGTGAATTGTTATTTCCATTTTTGACGATAATTTGAAGTCCATATGCCAATTGAACTTGTGATGTTTGCTTTCATCTTTCATGTGCATAAACAGTTTAAAAGCTCCACATTTAAATCAAGTCTCATGAGAAAAAAGTTTTGCAGAGCCAGGGAATCAAACACAAATCACTTTTTCTTTCTTTCAATTCAACACAGGAAGAAAAAGTAGTTAAAAAGAGAAACACATTAATACATTTCTTTTAAAAAGGAAATATTACTTCTTTGCATGTGTGGCATTTCCTACTTTCTGTAGAAGTGAAAATTTTATAAATTTGGCAATAAAGTGTAATTGGAGTTGTCAATCAAGATTTCAAGAAATCAGAAACTGATTTATTGATTCATCAATATGAGTTTACAGAGATCTGAGTAAGAAGGGGATAATTTAATCTCAACTACTGTTTAGCTAAGGAGAAAGAAAATACAGGAATTCACCTTGGAAGAAAGATATAATATACTGCCAAGAACAACCACCTTTTATATTCAGAAAGCAACTGATCAGAACAGACGTTACTTCCCGCCAAGGCCAAAAATACTCCATATGAACTTTAACCGTTTTAACCGCCCAGCTCAATACCATATCAGAAAGCAATGAATTGATGCCTTACTCATATTCACAATCAACCAAATGCAATTATTAAAATGCCCTTACCATGTTTCTACTCAATTTAATTTATCAAAAATGTCACATTTTAAAACCTAGCCAAAACGAGGAAAAAAAAAGGAAAAAGAAGAAGAAGAGGATATGGAGCTAGAATTGGCACTGAAGATCACGCGTACCAAAGATGATATCACTTCCACGACCGATTTTCGAATTGCCAAAGATCCTTTTGGTACTCTTTTTTGGTCTAAAGAAACCAATTCAATGTTCATCCTCATTATCCATCTCAAAGGTCCATCTTAATTCCATTTAATTTTTTTTCCCTTTCAATTTCTTTTCTTTTGTCGAATTTGTGATATCAAGGTTCAATGCATATTGGGACAAATTAAAAATGCAGGTTTTAGAAGAGAAAAGATTGAGATTGAGATAAACAAAGAAGGAAATCGGATTGCAATTAGTGGGAAGAAGGCAGTTGAGGAGATGGTTCTGATAAGATGGATTATGTGGAAGAAAGAGGTTGAGTTGAGGGCATTCAGAAAAGTTTTTCGAATTCCTGATGTTGTGGATTTGGACAGAATCAAGGCCAAGTTTAATGAGGAAGAATCAACATTGAAAATCACCATGCCCAAAAAGGTCAAGGGAAATTGTGGGGTAAAGATTGAGGAAGAAGAAGAAGAAGAAGAAGCAATTGAAGATAGAGGGAACTCAAAACCTGAAAACACACAAACTGAATCTGATAATGTTCCCGAAAGAGCAAGCAGTGGAGAGGCGATGCAGGAAACTGGTGAAGAGCCGAAGATTGAAAAAATGGAAGAAACAGGCCGAGTTGTGGAAGAGGCCGAAATTAACGAGAAAGAATTACCTGAAGAGCCACCAAAGGAAGAAACTTTTAATCAGGCAAAGATTCAAAGCACAGAAGAGCAGAAAGAGGAATCTAAAGAGTTTCATGAAAGAGACGGTAAAGATGAGATTGGACCAGAAAAATCTAAAGAGCCACAGAGCGAGAAAGGAATCGACCACGAAATAGAAGAGAAGGTGCCTGAAAGAGTTGAAGCTCAACTAATTCCAAAACAATCCGAGGAGCCTAAGGTTATGGCCACCATAGAAGAAGCAGCACATGAACTAGAACCCCCAAAAGAATCAGCAAAATCCATTCCTAAAGAAGCAGCACCACTTGAAACCACAACAGCAGATAAAGAAACAATGGCACCTGAGTCAACAGAGCCGCCACTCTCAATTGAAGAACATCCTGATGTGAACAAGAAGTCAGAAGTGGAGAAAGCTCCAGAGGCAAAGCAAAAGGCAGAGGAGGTGCCGGTGAAAGATGCAGCAAATCATCAAGCGACTCAGAAAACAGAATCACCGTTAGTCCAAGTTGAAGAGAGAAAGATTATAGATGATAATCATCAAAATTCAGACAAGCAGGAACCCAGCACTGATGTTGAAGAGTCAACGAAACCTGAACCTGGGAAAGAAGAAATGTTGCATCCAAATCATGAGGCAGATAAACCAATCAAAGATGAAGTTCATGAACAAGATAAGGAGACTACAAAAATGAGAGATCGAATCGAAGAAGCAACTGATGAAATTAAACCACTGGAAGATAATAAAGAAGCAAATGAACATGAATCTCAAGAAAGGGAGAAAAAGAAAGATCTAAATGAGGGTGCAGCTCTAGAGAAAAAGTCTAGAAGGCCTAAGCTGTATGCTCCTTGCTCCTTGTTTAATGAAGAAGAATCAACATTGAAAATCACCATGCCCAAAAAGGTGAAGGGAATTTGTGGGGTAAAGATTGAGGAAGAAAAGGAAGAGGAAAAAGAAGATAGAAGGAATTCGAAACCTGAAAACACACAAACTGAAGCTTATTGTCTTCCCAAAAAAGCAAGCAGGGAAGAGGCAATACAGGAAATAGGTGAAGAGTTGAAGATCGAAAAAATGGAAGAAACATGCCGAGTTGTGGAAGAGGGCGAATTTGACAAGAAGGAATTACCTCAAGATCCATCAAAGGAAGAGACTTTTGATCAGGCAAAGATTCAAAGCACAGAAGAGCAGAAAGAGAAACCTAAACAGTTTCCTGAAAGAGACGGCAAAAATGAGATTGAACAAAAAATATCTAAAAAGTCCGAGAGCGAGAAAGGAATCGAGCAAGAAATAGAAAAGAGTGTGCCTGAAAGAGTTGAAGCTCAACTAATTCCAAAAGAATCCGAGGAGCCTGAGGTTATGGCCACCATAGAAGAAGAAGCACATGAACCAGAACCCCCAAAAGAATCAGCAAAATCCATTCCTGAAGTAGCAGCACCACTTGCAACCACAACAGCGGATAAAGAAACAATGGCGCCTGAGTCAACAGAGCCGCCGCTATCAATTAAAGAACCTCCTGATGTGAACAAGAAGTCAGAAGTGGAGAAAGTTCCAGAGGCAAAGCAAAAGGCAGAGGAGGCGCCGGTGAAAGATGTAGCAAATCATCAAGCGAGTCAGAAAACAGAATCACCATTAGTCCAAGTTGAAGAGAGAAAGATTATTGATGATAATCATCAAAATTCAGTCAAGCAGGAATCCAGCACAGATGTTGAAGAGTCCACGAAATCTGAACTAGAGAAAGAAGAAACGTTGCATCCAAATCATGAGGCAGATAAACCAATCAAAGATGAAGTTCATGAACAAGATGAGAACTCAAAAATGGGAGATCGAATCGGAGAAGCAACTGATGAAATTAAACCACTGGAAGATAATAAAGAAGCAAATGAATATGAATCTCAAGAAAGGGAGAACAAAAAAGATCTAAATGAGGGTGCAGCTCCAAAGAAAAAATCTAGAACAACCAAGCTGTACGCTCCTTGCTCGTTGTTTAATGAAGAAGAATCAACATTGAAAATCACCATGCCCAAAAAGGTGAAGAGAATTTGTGGGGTAAAGAATGAGGAAGAAAAGGAAGAGAAAAAAGAAGAAGATGGAAGGAATTCGAAACCTGAAAACACACAAACTGAAGCTGACTGTGTTCCCAAAAAGGTGAGCAGAGGAGAGGCAATACAGGAAATAGGTGAAGAGTCGAATATTGGAAAAATGGAAGAAACATGCCGAGTTGTGGAAGAGGGCGAAATTTACAAGAAGGAATTACCTGAAGAGCCATCAAAGAAAGAGACTTTTGATCGGGCAAAGATTCAAAGCACAGAAGAGCAGAAAGAGAAACCTAAAGAGTTTCCTGAAAGAGACGGCAAAAATGAGATTGAACAAGAAAAATCTAAAAAGTCGGAGAGCGAGAAAGGAATCGAGCAAGAAATAGAAAAGAATGTGCCTGAAAGAGTTGAAGCTCACCTAATTCCAAAAGAATCCAAGGAGCCTGAGGTTATGGCCACCATAGAAGAAGAAGCACATGAACCAGAACCCCTAAAAGAATCAGCAAAATCCATTCCTGAAGAAGCAGCATCACTTGCAACCACAACAGTGGATAAAGAAACAATGGCACCTGAGTCAACAGAGCCTCCGCTATCAATTAAAGAACCTCCTGATGTGAACAAGAAGTCAGAAGTGGAGAAAGTTCCAGAGGCAAAGCAAAAGGCAGAGGAGGCGCCGGTGAAAGATGTAGCAAATCATCAAGCGAGTCAAAAAACAGAATCATCATTAGTCCAAGTTGAAGAGAGAAAGATTATAGATGATAATCATCAAAATTCAGTCAAGCAGGAACCCAGCACAGATGTTGAAGAGTCAACGAAACCTGAACTTGAGAAAGAAGAAACGTTGCATCCAAATCATGAGGCAGATAAACTAATCAAAGATGAAGTTCATGAACAAGATGAGAACACAAAAATGGGAGATCGAATCGAAGAAGCAATTGATGAAATTAAACCACTGGAAGATAATAAAGAAGCAAATGAACATGAATCTCAAGAAAGGGAGAACAAGAAAGATCTAAATGAGGGTGCAGCTCCAAAGAAAAAATCTAGAACGACTAAGCTGTATGCTCCTTGCTCATTGTTTAATGAAGAAGAATCAACTTTGAAAATCACCATGCCCAAAAAGGTGAAGGGAAATTGTGGGGTAAAGAATGAGGAAGAAAAGGATGAGAAAAAAGAAGAAGAATATAGAAGGAATTCGAAACCTGAAACCACACAAACTGAAGCTGATTGTGTTCCCAAAAAGGTGAGCAGTGGAGTGGCAATACAGGAAATAGGTGAAGAGTCGAAGATTGAAAAAATGGAAGACACTTACCGAGTTGTGGAAGAGGGCGAAATTGACAAGAATGAATTACCTGAAGAGCCATCAAAGGAAGAAACTTTTGATCGGGCAAAGATTCAAAGCACAGAAGAGCAGAAAGAGAAACCTAAAGAGCTTCCTGAAAGAGACAGCAAAAATGAGATTGAACAAGAAAAATCTAAAAAGTCAGAGAGCCAGAAAGGAATCGAGCAAGAAATAGAAAAGAATGTGCCTGAAAGAGTTGAAGCTCAACCAATTCCAAAAGAATCCGAGGAGCCTGATGTTATGGCCACCATAGAAGAAGCAGCACATGAACCAGAACCCTCAAAAGAATCAACAAAACCCATTCCTGAAGAAGCCGCACCACTTGCAACCACAACAGCAGATAAAGAAACAATGACTCCCGAGTCAACAGAGCCACCGCTATCAATTGAAGAACCTCCAGATGTGAACAAGAAGTCAGAAGTGGAGAAAGTTCCAGAGGCAAAACAAAAGACAGAGGAGACCCCGGTGAAAGATGTAGCAGATCATCAAGCAAGTCAAAAAACTGAATCACCATCAGTCCAAGTTGAAGAGAAAAATATTATAGATGAGAATCATCAAAATTCAGACAAGAAGGAACCCGGCACAAATGTTGAAGAGTCTACAAAACGTGAACCTGAGAAAGAAGAAACATTGCACCCAGATCATAAGGCAGATAAACCAATCAAAGATGAAGTTCATGAACAAGAGGAGGAGACTACAGAAATGGGAGATCGAACTGAAGAAGCAACTGATGAAATTAAACTACTGGAAGATTATAAAGAAGTAAATGAACTTGAAAATCAAGAAGGGGAGAAAAAGAAAGATCAAAATGAGGGTGCAGATTCAAAGATAAGGTCTAGAAGGCCTAAGCTGTGTGCTCCTTGCTCCTTGTTTAATGAAGAAGAATCAACATTGAAAATCACCATGCCCAAAAAGGTAAAGGGAATTTGTGGGGTAAAGATTGACGATGACAAGGAAGAAGAAGAACAAGTGTTTGAAGATACAGGGAATGCGAAACTTGAAAACACACAAACTGAAGCTGATTATGTTCCTGAAAGAGCGAGCAGTGGGGAGGTGATATCGGAAATGGGTGAAGAGCCAAAGATTGAAAAAATGGAAGAAACAAGCCGAGTTGTGGAAGAGGCCGAAATTGACAAGAAGGAATTACCTGAAGAGCCACCAAAGGATGAAACTTTTGATCAGGCAAAGATTCAAAGCACAGAAGAGCAGAAAGAGGAATCTAAAGAGTTCCATGAAGGTGACAGTAAAGATGAGATTGGACAAGAAAAATCTAAAGAGCCAGAGAGCAAGAAAGGAATCGAGCAAGAAATAGAAGAGAAGGTGCCTGAAAGAGTTGAAGCTCAACTAATTCCAAAAGAATCCGAGGAGCCTAAGGTTATGGCCACCATAGAAGAAGCAGCACATGAACCAGAACTCCCAAAAGAATCAGCAAAATCCATTCCTGAAGAAGCAGCCCCACTTGAAACCACAACAGCAGATAAAGAAGCAATGACACTTGAGTCAACAAAGTCGCCACTATCAAATGAAGAACCTCATGACGTGAACAAGATGTCAAAGGTGGAGAAAGTTCCAGAGGCAGAGCAAAAGGTAGAGGAGCTGGTGAATGATGTAACAGATCATCAAGCGAGTCAGAAAACAGAATCACCATTAGTCCAAGTTGAAGAGATAAAGATTATATATGAGACTCATCAAAATTCAGACAATCAGGAAACCAACACAGATGTTGAACAGTCAACAAAACCTGAACCTGAGAAAGAAGAAACATTGCATCCAGATTATGAGGCAGATAAACTAATCAAAGATGAAGAAGTTCATGACCAAGAGGATGAGACTACAGAAATGGGAGATCGAATGGAAGAAGTAACTGATGAAATTAAACCATCGAAAGATAATAAAGAAGCAAATGAACATGAATCTCAAGAAGAGGAGAAAAAGAAAGTTCTAAATGAGGGTGCAGCTCCAAAGAAAAAGTCTGGGAGGCCTAAGTTGAGTGCTCCTTGCTCCTTGTTTAATGAAGAAGAATCAACATTGCAAATCACCATGCCCAAAAAGGTGAAGGGAATTTGTAAGGTAAAGATTCAAGAAGACAAGGAAGAGGAAGAAGAAGAAAAAGTGTTTGAAGATAGAGAGAACTCGAAACCCAAAAACACACAAACTGAAGTTAATCATGTTCCCGAAAGAACGAGCGGTGGAGAGGTGATACAGGAAATGGGTGAAGAGTTGAAGATTGAAAAAGTGGAAGAAACAGGCCGAATTGTGGAAGAGGCCAAAATTGACAAGAAAAAATTGCTTGAAGAGACACAAAAAGAAGAAACTTTTGGTCATGCAAAGATTCAAAGCACAGAAGAGCAAAAAGAGGAACCTAAAGAGTTTCCTGAAAGGGATAGTAAATATGAAATTGAACCAGAAAAATCTAAAGAGCCGGAGAGTGAGAAAGGAATCGAGCAAGAAATAGAAGAGAATGTGCATGAAAAAGTTAAAGCTCAATTAATTCCAAAAGAATCCGAGGAGCCTGAGGTTATAGCCACCATAGAAGAAGAAACACATGAACTAGAACCTCCAAAAGAATCAGCAAAACCCATTCCTGAAGAAGCAACACCACTTGCAACCACACCAAAAGATAAAGAAATAACGACACCAGAGTCAACAGAGTCGTCACTATCAATTGAAGAACCTTCTAATGTGAGCAAGAAGTCAGAAGTAGAGAAAGTTCCAGAGACAGAGCAAAAGGCAGATGAGGCACGGGTGAAAGATGTAGCAGATCATCAAGCGAGTCAGAAAACAGAATCACCATTAGTCCATGTTGAAGAGAGAAAGATTATTGATGAGAATTATCAAAATTCAGACAAGCAAGAACCCATCACAGATGTTGAAGAATCAACAAAACCTGAACCTGGGAGAGAAGAAACATTTCATTCAGATCATGTGGCAGATAAACCAATCAAAGATGAAGTTCATGAACAAGAGGAGACTACAAAAATGGGAGATCGAATCAAAGAAGCAACTGATGAAATTAAACCACCGAAAGACAATAAAGAAGTAAATAAACATGAATCTCAAGAACGGGAGAAAAAGAAAGATCTAAATGAGGGTGCAATTCCAAAGAAAAAGTCTAGAAGGCCTAAGTTTTGTACTCCTTGCTTTGTTGCAGGATCAGCCTTTCTTTTCTCTCTTATAGTGATTGTTATTCGCTTAACTAGATCTAAGAAAAGATGAGTCTAGTTATATCTATAAAAATTTTATTTGCTGATAACTACTACCATATGATATTCTGTATCAAATGGCTATAATTATTCAGGAACTATATCAGAGTCCATTTGCATATTCCTTGTCCTCTGCATTAATCTGTTGCATCTATCTTTGACATGATCAATCGATAACTACTCTATTCTGTTTTAAATTAAGAAGACTTGAAAACGAAATATGGTACCTGAATAATCCATTACTCCAGTATATCGATCTTACACACAAAACAGGAGGCTAAATCCAGGATTTGTCATTAATATTGTCTCCCGAGCAAGTTATGCTCAATTCCGAGCACCATCAATTCAGTTGGTGCCGAGCTGACAGTGGCAAGCGGGAATAAGCCCGGGCCAACCCTTCACAAGCCCCAAGCGGACCCACATACAGTAGCTCTAGATATTGTAGACAAAACCACGGGACGATCCCGCACAAGAGGCGAGCCGACCTACCCTTTCAGTAGACAGTAACTTCACAAAAGCCTAGGGTCGACCCTCAACACACATGAGGTTCATGAAAACCTCGACCCGACCCCTTAGATATAGAAACCCCAATTTTCGTCTTAAACCCTAATCCTTTTAACTCCCACAACAAAAATTAAATGTTTGATAAACAGTTAAAACAAATGAGGGTAAGGTAATAGTCAGATGGGATGGGCAAGCTTTTTCCCTGCTTAGGTGCTTGAGATTGAGCTTAATCTGTCCAGGGATAACATTGATACAAAATCAATTTTAAGGAGACGTAAATGAAATAATTGAAAGTGGGGAAACTAAATGGAATTCGCATGACAGTGAGCGCACCATTAAGTCAACTATATTAGTCTGCAGAGCCGTTTGTTATTATTAAAAAAAAAATCAAAGATCAAAACCCACTTACACAATAGATGAAAAAAAACTACCTCTCTTTGGTTCAATTATTTTTCTAAAATAGAAAGTATTTAACCTAAACAGAATTATGAAAAGACACAAGTGTCACTAGAGACAGCCAGACAGGTTTGATTTTGTTCGTGCTATTGGAAACATCAACGCCCACTCTGGAAAGTCCAAATACTTTGGTAAGGTTCAGGGATCTATGATCCAATTCATCAACAGAGAATTTTGGATACAGATTTTAAAGATACAACTAATGCAAAATCCATAATGCAGATCATAAAGATAAAGTAAAAAGATGCTAAAAAGGTTATAATTTTATTCAAACGGCTTTCTGTTCACAAGTAACATTGACAAATTCATGCAATAAACTCCACAAAATAAAACATCATATGGCAGAACAATTCGTGGATGTGCTTGATTTGGACCCAGAAACCCTACCATGATAGGTTATGCTCACAACTTCTGTATCATATACTTTTTGTGGCTGCATATGCTGTATTCTGCAACAATCTGTTTGAACTACCCGTGTTAAGTAGATGACCCTAAAAGAAATCCACCCCTAATTCCATTGTAGTTCTGACTTCTGAACACATCACTGTTGATAAGATTTTCTTTCTCAGTTAAGAAACAACAAATATGTCCAATTAAGATTCAATCATCATCTGGTATCTTTTTCCTTAAAATATTTTCACCAGAGCAAGTTCAAAGGAAATATTACAGATAAGTTCATTCTGGCTATATTCAATGTTACATCATGCCAATCGTTTTAAGAGAGCTAACCTTGCTAAATATGGAGACCTTTCAAAATAAAGATATTCTCGAACTGAATGTAATTATGTAGGCAATTTCTAACCAAGAAAAGCAACAAAGAGCTTTTGGTATTTAAAGCTGAACTGTTATGACAGCTAACAAGGAGTTGTAAGAAGGGCCTTTCCTTTGGTAGATATGCGAAAGGCTAAATAGCCCTAAAATAGCTTTACATAATGTTATATTCCACCAACCATGCTGCTGCTTCATATCAAGGATGTGAGAATGATGGCTGGTCCGTCAAGCCCCTTTTAACTAACAGATACAAAGGCAGTTATATATAAGAAAGAATGAATATGAGGATTTGTGGCAACAATGACAAGATAATGTTTTCACCAACGCCAACTAGCTATTCAGCAAAAATTTCCCAACATACCATGAGAAAATACATCTGAAATACTTTCAAGTTTCTTGAGATTCTGTAAGGAAATAACCTAGCCGACATCCAAGTATGAAAATACTTCTACTCAAAGACCGAGGTATCTGTGGAATTAATTCAGTAACTTACATCTTGGAGGTTGGAGGTCACTTTACAAAGATGATCTCCAGTAGCAACCATGAGAGCCTAGTGCACTAGCTTTCTATCAAATAACTTGTGTTTAGTTTGGTAACTCTTTTTTCCTCTTTTCAGTGTCACTCGCTAAACAGCCCAATGTGCCTTTCCGAAAATACTGCAGCGTACTTGGAAGTTGCTTCAATGTTAAAGCGCTATGAAGCAAGTAAATAGAAACATACCTGGACAGCTCATATAAGAACCACACCCTTTTCTCAGGTATCCATGACAGGTGATAATATCTGCAAGAAAAGACTGGGCATTTTTGCTGGCATAAAAAGAGGAAGCTTTTTTCATTTGGACAATGCAAGTATGTGAATCTAAGACTGATTACATGCCTCACTAACAGAACAGAAAAGGACTTCGGTAGTGAGTATAAAATAAATGTATGATGGAACCTTCATAGAGTAGGGGACACAGGAGGGTTTGATGCAAGCAAACATCAGAAGCCAACATAGTCAAGCCACTAACTCCACATAAATATCCCATGGCACTAAAAGAAATGCAAACACCTCTTATATAGATAACACAAATATCTCAATCCAAATTTCTTAATGCGTCTCTAGTATTTCCGTGCTGATCAAATCATCCTCACTAATTTATCTATACCAGGATTCCGGTACATGTCCAAGTAATATGGCTATGCTTATCTTGATTGTGCAAAAGCAATATGCTTTTAACATTCTACCTTTCACACCAACCAGGTCAAACAACAGCCTAACGCTCTGAAAGTAGATAGGCATATGTTCTACCCAAAAACGAGCAAAGATGCAGAAAGGAAACCCTTGAAACACCTCCATGATGTAATATCTCTTTTTTTTTTTAAGTACATGATAACAGTCTATGAGACTACAAGCACATAGTCTCCAGGTCAAGAAGTAGGATTTTTTTAGCAAATTAGTTGATGGAATATTTCTTTTATCAGCTCAACATTTCCTGGGATCATAATCATAACCCAAAAGTTCCAAATGGCTTTCCAAGGACTTGACATGGGATTTGATGAGAATATAAATAACAGTACAAACTGACGGCTCAGTGAAAATGTGCAGGAAAAATTTGAGTTCTCTCTACAATACCCCCACAAAGCAAATCAAGATCAAGCAACCTATCAGTAAAGGGAAAACTAAAGCTTGACTGAATTCTATGGACCCGCCATTTGGAAACTGCAAGCAGAAACTCACATATTTTCCAGTAGTTTGTTACGTCAAAACTATGAAGTCCAAGGGGATTTTAAATTCACTCGATATAATGCCATACCCTTGATCAGATTTTTAGCATTTAAATCTAGCCTCACTACTTCAACCCATGGGGCTCTTTTTTGGGTGAAGGGTTACCTGGTTTAAAAAAAATCATACAAACTACATTAGAGAGAGTTAGAGAGAGACAGTCTGATATCAGAAATGACACGTGCAAGTGCCTACTGAATGAGCAGATTAAACATTATGAAAAGAAACATAAAGACAAGGGTTAAATGAAAAAAAAAAAAAAAAAACTCTCTGCAGACTCAGAAATTCAAAAGAGACTAGTACTGATAGACAATGAACAGGGTTTTTGATATGCTAGATTATTTGCATTGACACAAAATTCAATAACAAAAAGGTATATAACAATTCACTCTTTCCAACACAAATGGTATGTACCAATGATAAAAGAAACAAAATCAGCTACGAACCAAGATGCAATTGACTGGGAAATATGATTATACAAATAGCAACACAAGCTGGCATCAGCACTGTGGATCGCGAAGATCCAATTCCATATCCTACTTTCTTTACACAATATATGGTGATAAAATACAAAGAAATTTTTTCCTCCTTACCCTTTTATTTTCAGCGAATGCCTCAATCATTCTTCTCTTCATTTTCTCGCTATCTTCAGCTTCCTTGCATTTCAAAAAACCAAATTTGAAAAGTTTAGCATTCAAACGCCTACAGTCAATCAGCCAATACACATTACTCAGGATTGTGAGCCCTCCCCAAAGAATCAAGCCCCTCAGTTCGGCTACGGACAATCCTATGGAAAACCTCTCTAACTTGTCGCTCCAAGGGGTCCAAAGCCTCTTTCATCGCTTCACAGACCTGTCCTAACTCCTGCACTCTTTGTCTCACCTCTCCCTCCTTATCCTCCGTCAATGGGAACTGATGAGAATCCGCCAAATCACTCAGCAACCTCGAGCATTTCTCAATCTGATAAATCTCCCTCAACAATCCACAAGCATTCTTCCTATCCCTCTTCTTGGACTCGTCTAAAATCTTTTCGTGAATAGACATTATGGGAGCCGCCCAAGTGAAATGCCTAGGAATATAGAAGTGGACCTGCAAACCGCGGTCCTGGCATGGAATGGCGGCCACGAGAGTCCACATTACGAACAACGAAACTGAAGCCATGGTATAAACGGGTACCGCAAGGCCATTCGTGGCGACGATTTCGTTCGCTCGCGGCACAGCCAGGCTGTTCCCAATCGCCAGGAGCTGCCTGGCAGCAGACCAAGACCTCGAGACGCTCCAAGACAAAGATCGAAAATGACCCATGGAGCGATGATGATGGTCCCTGGAGGAAGACGTGTTGTTGTTGCGGCCGAAAGAGCGGTTGCGGTGGGCCAGCCCGGCACCGGAATCCTTGTCGTCGAGCATGGAAATGGCCAAATCAATGAGAGCCTTCTTGGCGCGGCGGAATTGGCCTTCACCAAGAGTCCTGTGGTTGGTGTCCAAAGCACAAATGACGATCTCCATAAGCTTATGCCATTGCCTGATGTGATCAATCCCATCACGTATGGCGTTACAAACGTCGAGCGCCTTGACGGTCCGTTCGAAGAAGTCTGCAATCAAGCGGTCCATAGGGGGTTTATGGAGGTGCGACTTATTGTTGAAGAGAATCACTCTGAATTCCTCTTGGCAACAGAGGAAGGCATCAAGCAGCTTGCGGACCCATGAGAGAGAGAGCAATTCGTCGGGTCCCGCCGATGACAAATCGAGGAAGCGCTCGGTCACCTGCTTCTGGAAGGCTTCCATCTCCATCTCAACATCCTGGGTCATCGCCTCCATCGAATGCACCTGATCCCGCCGTAGACTCAGTATTGAACGACCGAACGATCCTTGATATTCCGTTGCGGGCATTCTCACATAACAAAAATATCAAAATTTATCAAATTTCCAAATTTATAACACAATAACAATTATCAATCTTAGTTTCTTCTACAATCGAAAACGCGATCAACATAGAATGCAACAATTCAATCTGAATCTAAAAAATTCAGATAATTGAGATTTTTTCCCCTTCTCCTATTACAGTTTAGAAAGAAAGAGTGTGCCCTTTTGGAGAGAAATAACGAGAGAATGGGGGATGAGAAACCCTAATGGAATGAGAGGCATTTTATTGGGGATTTTTGGACCGCGTTTCATGGTTGTTGGAAATAGAAAGGTCTAAACTGAGAAGCTCAAAATTTTTACCATAATTATAATTTATAAAAAAAACCATGAAAATTTCTAATTTGCCACTATCTCACTCTACTTGCTAGTCTCTATTTTACTTGCCCAAAAAACATGAGATCAAAACCTTTACACGCACTGAACACGTCCGGCTAATATCCGCTCGCTCGGCTTTGATGACATCTCAGCCGTTGGATTGGAATATACTATCGCTGTCCGCATGTACTATGCTTGGTC
The DNA here is from genome assembly GCA_023935145.1 of Bretschneidera sinensis. NCBI lineage: Eukaryota > Viridiplantae > Streptophyta > Magnoliopsida > Brassicales > Akaniaceae > Bretschneidera > Bretschneidera sinensis. Next base: position 152,492,444 of record CM043697.1, read on the forward strand.
TTAGCTTTTTAAGTTTCACTTGGGTGGGATTTTCGAAAGTTACATGACTGTGACAGAGGGTGTGTGCATCGAGAGCCATCCTCATGCCACGTTACGGTGCTGAGTTGAATGGTGACAGGGGGGCTTCTTGTTGAAGACGTGGGGAAATGTGACTGGACAAGAGGAGAAGACGCAGTCATAAATCCGATGTACACGTGGAAGATATAGCTGGGTCTTCGTTGGCGCGTAATGTGGAGAGGGACTTGGTCTTATTCTTTTCCAGAAGAGACCGAGCATGACGTGTGCTCCTTTTGAAATTTTGACGAAACTACCCCTATATAAAGAAATTGTCAAATGTTTTCTTGTGTCTTTTTCTAAGTTCAATCTTGGATGGATTTTATGGGTGAAAAAAATAAATAAAGATAAATTATATGTAAATATTCGTAATTTTAAAATATATAGATACTTTTTAGAACATATATTTTTTGATTTAAAATATATAAATATCCACCCTCGAATATGCGTTAAAACACGAATACCTTTGAAAATATGCATTTTTCGATGTAAGAATACAGATTTCTTTATAGAATATGTTTATCCAGCGGGTATCTATATATTTTAAAACTATGGGTTCTTATATGTAAGTTAGTCCATACTACAGATAGCTAAATATAATTTACTCAAATAATAATACTTGGCTCCGTATCAATGTAGAGAAATTTCTCTCACTCACTTATGTGTCAACTTCACATTGAGTCGTGTATTAAAAAATTATATGCTAATTACATGATAAAATATTTAATTTGTTTATTAAATATTTTAATAAGAATATCATGTGACTTTCACATGTTTTTTTTAATATACGACTCAATATGAAATAAATAATACTTAGCTCTACACCAGTGTGAATGAATCTTCTCTTACCTATTGATGTGATAATTTCATATTAAGTCATGCATTAAAAAATCATATGCAAATTTTATTTGCACGTTATTTTTTAATACATGATCCAATATGAATAAAATGAGGTTCCTCCACATTGGTGTGAAGTCACGTTATTTGATAAGAAGAGATTTTTCTACATAAGTGTAGAGGCAAGTATTATTCCAAAAAAAAATCTTGTATGGACTTTGGGATAAATCTATCCTTACATATTAATCATGTCACATAACTTTTTAAGTATAATTTAACAATAATTTATAAAATGATATCACTTTGATGAAATATACTATTTGACAATAATTAAGGTGTCATTTAATAGTAATTTAAATTATTATTGAATGATATTTCAATATTATCAAATGATATATTTTATATCAAATTATTGTCAAGTTATACTATTAAATGGTATCGAAAAATTATGAACCTTTAACCACACACACTATAATGGAACCCTAGATTTTGCATTCAAAATGAAAATAGAATAGCATTAATTAAAAATAACTTGGATTAATTTTTCCTTTATTTATTTTTTTTGTGACGAGGTTTATTTTTTTATTATTTTAGTTGGGTCGAAAGTGTCAATTCAAGTGAACAGTATCTCTATGAACCATAGGTTGGACCCTGAAAAGGACCAGTCGATTATAAATTAATAAATAAATGTAAAATGTGATGTAAAAGAACAAATTAATAATATTTCATATGAAAACTTATCTAACAAGTTCAAATGATATCTTCATGTCTCTACAAATTGGGATAAGATTCTTAACTCAGTTTAGGTTTTGAAGAATCTAAAGTGAGATGTGATGTGTGGCTTAAATTGATGCATTACTTTTTCTAAAAAAAATTACTTTGAGAATAATTGTAATAAATTGATTGCCGCATATATTTTTGCAAGGAGGTTTATTCTTTTTTCTCCATCTCAATCTCAATCATTAATATGATAATAATAATAAAAATAAATTATATTTAAGCACTTGTAGTTTAATCTAATTTATGTATAAAAATTTGTAATTTTAAAATATACAGATATCTCTTGAAATATATATTTTTCGATGTAAAAATACAGATTCTTTTTCGAAATATATCTATCAAGAGGATATTTATATATTTTAAAATTACGAATTTTTATGTATAAATTAAGTTAAATTATACGAGACTAAATATAATTTACTTTAATAATAATAATAACAATAATAAAATCTCTTATTTGTACCATAAGATTATAAATAATTGCATTATCGGGTTTGTTTAGGATTTAGTTGAAATATTGATCTTGTTTAGGTTGTTCACAATTTAAATATCTACAAAATCATATTGACATAGTCAAATTAAAAGAGAAAATAATTAATATGTACGTATTCAACATGCGGGGTATTTTTTCATCGCCAATTAAAATGACATGTGGCACTCATAGAGTGTAAGGATGTAAGCCCATAACTTAAAAGACATCAATCAGAAGTATGATCAAAGATAATTTCATCAAAGCACAAATCTTGATTCTTGAAGGACAAGGATCAGAATCCATTTCATATTTATACTCTACTTCAATACATTAAACAACGAGGCTTTTATACGTCATAAAATCTCAAGCTTTTTCAATAATCTCTTTCTCTTTTAGAGTGTTGATCCAAAAGCTTGGACGATTTTTAATTTACGTGTTTTAGTATGCGTGTAAGATCATCAATTATCAAATTTTGACATCAACGAAACATTATAAAAAATATCTATTTTTATTTTTATTATATATAAAAAATATAGATAAATGTCCTAAGACATACTTAAAGTTTTAATTTATTAATTAAATTTAAAAGGTTACATAGATCAAATATAATAATTCATATACCTTATATATTCATATATATTATGTCATTTATTGATTGAAAATGAACATATTAATCGTTTTCATGATAATTACTACTTGCTTATCATGTAATGATTGTTCTTCAAGTTGATGATATGATGTCGAGATATATAATAAATGTATTTGATATTAATAAAATTATCTCATAGAAAGAATATACTAGTAATTAAGCAAGTGTACCCAAACTGGACCTAACTCCAACTTTCAATGAGATTTTTTTTTTCAAAACACTATGATGATTGTCGATTATAATTTTTTTCTAATTTTTTCTTCTTTTTTTGGGTATTAAATTTTTCATCGTACATATCAATAATTTCTTAGATATTATTTGTGCTTGAAGTTATCAAGAAAATAACAAAAATCAGCTTTAGTTTTGTGAGGGCAAATTACCATTCTTAATGTAGCATATGGTGTGTTTTCTAATAAGTTAAGTCTTCGTATTTTTTAAAAGTTTAAGTTAAATATCTCAAAATTCGTTCATTTAACAAAGTACTTTGATAGGTTCTGCTTGCATATCGTCTCTAGACACATCTCGGACTAATTCAAAAAACTAATAAAAACAAAAGTTTGAAATCTAAAATTAATTTGTTCATTTAACAAAGTCTAACTTTAATAGGTTTTGCTTGCATCTCGTCTCTTGACACATCCGGACTAATTCAAAAAACTAATAAAAACAAGAGTTTGAAACCTAAAAATTAATTTGTCATAGGTCATACAAATTTTTCTTTGAAAAGAGGAAAAATATTAGTAATCAGAAGATTGACTAAATTAAAACACAGCTCTTAGAAGGAGGAGGAATTCTATTTTGAATTGAAAAACCATCTCACGTGTGGGTTGCAGGGGCATGGAGCTTATAAACGTGACAAATTCTTCAAGGGATCCAGATGCATATTGTAGAACAAGTGGGCAGAAGAATGTGATTTTGCAAAAATATAAAGAAAATTCAATTAGGTGACAGAAAATCTTTCGTTACTATTTTTTTAATTTTTCCAGTTCAGAGACCAATAAACTTATAAACTTGATTTGCAACAATCGAATTAAGTATACATCATATTAATTTATTTTCAGTATAGCTAATTAAATATAGCTTTAAATTACAACATTAAAATTATAATTTTGATCAGTCTGGCCAAGAGCTCGCCATGTCAAACTGGATGTTTGGCTGACCTTAATTACCCTGTAAATCTAATCTTTCTTATGCTTCTTAAAATGTTTTTGTTTTGTTTTTATAAATAGAATTTAGGTTAAACACTTTTTAAAAAATGGTGTATGAAATAGTTTTGTTTATAAAAAATTGAATTTATGTTAAAAAAACTGTTTAATTAAATAATAAATAATTTATAGTTCAAATAAAAAAATTATAATTTCAATATAAATTGTTATAAAAACCATTCGATAAACCATGAATCACTTTGACTATTGACCAAATGGATTCCAATCATGTATCAAACTCTAATATATTTTTTTGTTAATAGCTCCACAGTCCTTCATTACATGGTATAAAGATTGAGTCTATGATATGGTTTATATAAATGACGAAACATAATTTTTTAATATAATTTGATAATAATTTGAGATACCATTTGATAATAAATTGAAATACTAACTTATAGTAATTGATAAAATAATATTAACATTTTGGTAAAAGATATTATTTGATAATAATTTAAGCACAATCAAAAGATACTTATTACACTAAATTACAATCAAATATTAACAAAAATCATATAACATTTTATATATATATATATATATATTATAATATATAACATTATTTATATCAACGATACCATAATTGCGTTGGGAGTTGGTGTATAGAAAAAAATAATATTATTATTGTAATAAACTATCAATATCAATCCTTTCTTATAGGAAAAAAACTATCAACATCACCACATAAAGAATTCCCCAGAACTCCATAATACAGAAAAAGTTGCGGACGTATAATATGACAGCCTCAAATTTTGTCCAAAAAATATTTATTGCCTTTTTTTTTGGCTTTGTAATGAAATTCGGAATTTAGGAGTAAATTGGTAGGCTGCACATAAGTTGTGGTCCATAATTAAAAATATTAAGTAAGGCCCACAGCCCACTAGATGGAGACAAGGTGAAATGAACAGGTTTCGCTCTATTTTCACATGTCTCTTTCTTTATTCAACAATTAAAAGATTAGGGATATGCCCTTTGGCCTAAGAGAAGGCAAGAAACCATCAATCACCAAAAAAAATATATATATATAATTTGCATTATTTATTCTATAATGTTGACACCAAATGTCACACATGTTCAAGAAAGTGAAAAATATTAAATTAAAAACTGATGACTTAAATGTTAGGAGTTGATTAGAGTAAAACTGAGCTAAAGTTGAAAGGAGCTTGAGTTTTGTTCCGGAGTAAAAATCTTATTTGAATTGAGTCAATTTAAACTAAACTCGTAAAGTGAAATTCAAGTTCAAACTCGACTCGCGAGCTAACTTGAACTAACTTTTCAAAATAAAATAATAAATATATTTTTTCAAAATAAAATAAATAAAATTGATATTTTATATTTTAAAATAAATAAATATGTTTTTTTAATATATATTAAACATATAAAATAAATATAATATTTATTTAATTTATTAATTAAATCGAGTTTATTCGTAAACTTGACAAACGGAGTTTGACAAAACACGAACTCTATTTGATAAATTAATCGAACCAAAATCATAACTCTAACTAGAATTCGATTTAATCGAATTTCAAACCAGAACAGCTCCACTCAGTTTCACCTTAATTGCTGCCCCCAAAGAATTTGACTTCAATCATGCGTTTAAAAGAGCTCTTCAATCCACCAAGAGTCCAACTTTTTATACAAACACAATACTCAATTGAAGATAGATAATAAATGATGCAGCAAGAGACCTTCAAAATGCATTTTTTCTCTACTGAAAAAAATAACATATCCCAATTTCCCTTGCCGTTCATTTGATCTAATCCATATTGATTGATAGGTGGGTCCTGTTTCATATTAGTGAACCCAGACATGGTTTTGTTGATTATTGCAACAAGACAATAATAATCGTTATAAGCAGTTGGTAAGGTGTTGATGAGAACATGATGTGATCTCAACAAATAAGACCCATTTCTCTGGTCTCCCACCAACATCAATCAAAACCCTACTAAGCCCCCTAACCAAAGAGTAGACTAGACCCATCATCCTCTCTTGCCAGGTTTCTTCACCATGACTTTGAAAGATCAATTCAATCAACAACACTCCAATAAAGAGGACCATAAAACCAGCTTACTTGAAACCCACATAATCTCCACCAGGCTGTTGCATTAACAAGATAAAAAACCATTCCAACTCGTAAGCCAAAAAAAAAAAAAAGGTGAAACCATTTTTTTTTATTTCAATTTTGTTACTAATCTCAATTTTGTCTATGAACTTTCAATTGTTGAAATTAAATCTTTGATATTATTGAATTGGTTAAATTGGGTTTTACCGTCAATCTGTCGTCAGTAAAGTGTTAATTTCCCACCACCAAAAACCATGTCAGTCACATTAAACTTAAATTAATATTTCTTATATGTGAAAAGCCTCAAAGCTCAGTTGAAACAAACCGATTTGATGAAAATCAAATAAGATTTTAAGATTTGTAAAAAGTATTTTTGATAATTCAAATATAAATTATGGCAATTTATATTTTTGTTACGCTGACATAGCTTCTATTAGTGAAAAATTAACATTTTACTAACAACTCAATTGACGGTAAAACCCAATTTGATTAAAATTTAATAGAATCTAGAATTCAATTGCAACAATTGAAAGTTTAAGGACAAAATTGAGATTAGTAGCAAAATTGAAAGAGCAAAAAATGGTTTCAACAAAAAAGAAAAAAAGAGAAGCTCTTCAACTTCACCAAGAGAACCACAAATTTCCTAGGCAGAAATAGATATCAACTCATTAGAAAACTATAATAGCTAATCAATAGAAGGGCCTTGTTGACTGAGCCATTCAATAAAACACAAGTCTTTAAAAGCATCAAATCAGTGAAAAGCATAAATTTAAGTAGCTTATAAATCGTACTATCAAGTCAGAGCTCACCTCAGTATGTTGCAAGGTAAATATGCAAGACATTGCTGGAAACTCCAATAAAGTGTAAGGTACATGTAACATACTATAAGTCAAACCCTTGCCTTCAGGTATGCCGACCTCAAGATCAACGGTCAACTCCTTAACTGAAACCATTGCTATATTTCAGGAAAAAAATGAACAGGATCCGATATATTGATTTCCCTTTAGGAATGGTTTGTCTCATTAATTGAACAGCATGACTGAAGCATGGGCAACTGCTTGAAATGCATGCTTGCAGACAAGAAAAATAAAGCCTCTGATTTTAACAACATTCTTTAGTGTGCAACAAGAACGATATATTTAGAAGAGAATTAGAAGCTGAAGCACAGTTAGGGAAATCCATTAGAGAGACCTTTCGACATGTTCATTCAACTCTCTTTAGGTACAACATCAGCCACAAAGATGCTACCTGAATCGCACCATCCACCCAATACATCCATGTTGGAGCACTGCAGCATAGGTTAACATTCAAATCTGTGAGACATCTTTCATCTTATCTGACTAGAACGAAGATGCAAAGATCAGAAACAACAGACATAATCAAACATTGATTCTCAGTTAAAACAATTGATTGACTTGTTAAGGATGAAACTGGATACTTCTGTAATTATGTGCATGTGTAAATTTATAATAGCAAGCACAAGCACCAACTGAAAATAAAAAATGAAAAGATAATATGAATCATTTTTGTAACACAAATTCGCATTAATTTCAAGCCAAAAGAGAAAATTATGTCAAAAGTGTGAATATTTTAGATGACGACCAATTTCCGCCAAGGTGCTTGTTCAGTTCCTTACACACATCATTCAGTTTTGAATGAAGAAAATGAGAAGACAGAAGCTTCAATGAAACTAATCCAAACAGTGTCACATACCCAGTATTAACAATTATATTAAAAGCCAAGGAAGACAGCCCGACTAAAGACCAGCGTATGTATGTTTAAGTGTATGCGTGAGTCTCAATACTATCATAACAGAATTTCAGAAGAATACAATACCTTACTGAACCCAAGCCAATTAGAGTCTCCTCTAAATGAAAATGCTTTGTTGTTTTCTCTCCACTGTCCACAGAAGACCTGAAAATATGTCTGTTACTTCAAAGTAACTGAGGTAAGAAAATCCAAAAGCACTCTTACACAGCGAAAATTCAGAAAGATAGTCTGCCTAATGCATTTTGATATATTAGTAACATGAGCTATTAAAGTTTGCCAATCCCTCGTTCCATTTAATTACTTAACCAGATAAGGTACTAACGACTCCACACGTCAAAACAAACCATGTCAGCCCACCAACCCAGCAAGTTAAACAGCAATCACCTCATAATCAACCCCTTGTATATAGATGTATTCGGAGTTAATCGAGGAGAAAGCAAGTCCAGTAATCTGCAGTACGAACAAAAGAAAAGTTATTTAGCCACAAAATGAATCCCAAGAGACATGAAAATGCATGGAAGTTCGGTAGATTGAACAAAACAGTGAAAACTAAGGCATAGAACCAAAAGATATCGTACACTAAAAGCATTTGCAGGTATAACAAATTAACAATAAAACTTTTGGCCAGAAAAACTCCTCTCATCACCTGAAATTCCTATTACATATTCCTGTGTCCATAGTAGACCTCATGGGTGAGACTGCGAAATCAGTTAGATTTGAATCGAGAAGATGTATACAGACCAAAAAGTAAAAAAAAAAAAAAAAAAAAAAACACACACACAGGGAGATGTATTAATCTTCAAGAAACGAGGGGAAACAATCTAAAATGAAGACCCCTTTGTCACCCTTTTCACATATACAACATTAAATCAAGCAAATGTTACATCACAAGCTAATAAACGAATCATAGATAAAGGACAACCTCGACATGTGTTTTGACAACTGTCAAGCATTTTCACAAAAAAGTTTACAATATCTAGCAACCACGGGAAAATATGGTCAAAAAATCAGATAAAAGCCCTAGTTTTTCACAATATAGATTTCCATAGAAAATTAAATGTAATGGCACTCTCAATCTATTTGGATCAAGATTATTGTTGACCCAATTCTACAAGTTTGCAGGCTGTTTATTGAATATACTTATTTTCTAAAAGAGGTTTAGGTAGGAATTTGATATTAGGCGAGGCGCCATCAGGTTAACTTGAGGTCCAGGGTCTAAAATCTGGTTCATGGTAGAAATACATTTGAGCCTAGATTTCTTTAAACTGAACTATGGGGCTGAGAGGGCGCGGATACATGATATTGGTTTAGGCAACAGCAAAAATAGGATGAGGTCTAGGGTTATTCTTGTCATCCAAAGATCAAAAAACAAAGCACCGAGTCAGCAACAAAAAATAAATATGATAGAGCAGCAGAAGTCTAAGTTACTGCCGTAGCAAATCTGTAATTGAAAATTCAATTAAATTTCAAATAAAGAAAAGTCCAGAACAATGAGAAAGTCATTAAGTACTTTAACTGACCTCATATTTCGAACAGTTTGTCCATCTTGATAGCGCTGACCATCTACATCCAAGAATCTAACACCAATTAGGGTCTCGTTCTGTTCAATGTGATATCATAATTGTGCCAACGTATTCTCCCCATCAACATTAATCATATATTAGTATATTACTAGCAGAACTCCTAGAAGAGGCTACACTGATTCAAAAGTGAATAAAGTTGAAGATTGCTCAATAATGCATATATAATTTGCTTCAGACAATGTAATGGTGCTGAACCTGCGAGGATCATAAATGGTCACAGTGCGATCAGCTCCTCCGACTGCAATATTACCAGTTACAGAACTGCAGACAGCATACAAAACATCACCAACGGAACCGCAAATTCGTTGTAGACAACCACCATTTTCTTTTATTCTCAAGTCCCATATTGTCAGCTGCATTGATTCCAAAATAGGAATGACAGTAACATAAGCCAAAAAAAAATATTAATATGTTGAGAAACCTATTGAAGAACAAATCTGAACCTGGCAGCCTTCAGCAACAGCTAACATAGAGCTTCCATTCCCATTGCCTAAATTCTGTATGAAGTTCAATGAAGATGGATACCAGAGCCTGAAATATAGACAAATAAAGTATATGCATGTCCACATGGAAACTTCTGCAGATGGGTAATGAAACTAAACAAGTTGTCTGACAAAATTTAGAAATATTAGGTACTCTAAATAAATAAACTTAAATAATGAGTTCTGCCATATTCATAGTAAGTCACAGAACATATCCAAAAGAAAATGTTCAGGACTGGTTCACAGAAAATGGCAAAAAGAAGGCCCACGACGACTGCACAAAAATACATGCAAGCAATTTCGCAATATATTCTGGTAGAAAAAAAATTGGGTGACAAGTGTATGGGACCTTTGGCCCGACTAATCCTCCCGGTACATGCAAACCGCCCGGTCCACATGTACTAAGTAAAACTCGGAATAAATTCCACGGGCATGTCCTTTAGAGAGTTATTTGCACTTAGTAGGGAATCGAATCCAAGACTTACGCTATGCGAGATGCTCATCTTGGTTTGTCGTACTACTAGAGTTAACCCCCCTTTTTTTTATTGGTAAAAAACACGCACACACCACTCAAACCTAGGACCTTTATGACTCAGGGATTCAACCTTAACCATTGAGCCAAATCCTCAATGGCTACCAGAGTTAATCCCTTAAGTTTATATAGTGATTTAGTTGTTCTTCTGGAAAAAAGATGACAAAGTTAATGACAGCACCCATAATTTCTAAGCTTTAACCTTCATAAGATTATATATCACAGCCACCAACAGTAAGTTCTCCATACTTGATTATTTTGGGCATGATCAAAACAAAAGATCTAATCAAATAGCTACTTTCACATAAAAAAACATTAAATATTAGATGGTGAAGAAACGGTGGCAGGGCCAGACCCTATCTCTCGAACACCCAATATTTCAAACCACCAGTTTGATTACAGCAAAGTTAATATTTGAATCAGTTCAAAACTACCGGTTAAACAGATCCATATTTCTGCTTTGTTGTCAGTAATGATACCTGTCCCCAGTTTCATGATATGTAGGGTCAAGGAAGATGGGAAATTATATTTGAGCACACACATACAGAAACCTATCATTTAAATCAGTTTAAGACTATTGGTTAAACATGCATAATTCTGCATCATAGCTAAAATTGACACCTACCCCAACTTCATGAGATGAAGGACAACAGAACATGGAATATTATAACTGACAATTACCCCAGTAAGATTTTTAATTCAACATTTTCCAGAGTCATGTCTCATCAGGGTGGGTATCATTATTTATACAGTCATGAAAGCCGCTGGACATTAGCGCAAGAGGTAGAGGTTTGGCAATGTTGGAGTTACGCAAACCTTACCAATAAAAATAATGAAGTGGAAAACGTGCTCACACACAACTTCAAATTGGAATAACAAAATAAGGAAACTTGACCAACATGCAAAATACTCACGTACGTAAAGTCCGGAGGTGGATATCTTGATCATAAACATCAAGGGTTTTACAGAAGCTACGTGCCACTGCTACCTGTTATAAGAGACCAGTCAGGGCAATACAAGGTCCACTTTTATGTCAGACATAGTTCAGGCAGAGGACAAAATAATAAGAACAAATAATATTAATAAATTTTTTATGTAGCATATAACGTATATTAATAATAAAAATATGATAAATACAGTATTTACAGATTGATCTCAGAGATACTTGAAACTAAGATCTCTTATGAAGGAAAAGAAAAGAGATATAAACAACAAAGAAAAATTTATCCCCAGTCAAAAGTTGTCTGGCAAATTCAAATATGTATGATTTTAGCAAATTTCAACAAGCAGGAAGCTAAACTTATGACAAACTTAGCGAAGATTGCATTTTCCTGACAACTGGCCCATGACAACGCATCTGTAAGAACAAGAATATCTAGGAGTTTAAACTAGTTTAGTAGAAAAATAAGGTACCATGGACCACTGACTCGGACTGAAGCAGAGCCCTGCCCAGCTACCCTCGCCAACAACACAACCCCGAGGCAGCACTGAATAGGTAAGCCTGTCTACATCTGAAATTTCAAAGGTACATGTTGGTACACTTTTACCATTTAACCAAATCAACAACGTGAAATAAGATCCACTAGAAACACACATACAAATACATAAAGATTTACCTATTCCACTGTAATTTGATTAATATCATTATTAAAATAATATACCCTAAGGACCAAAAAAAGGGAGAAAGTGTACACTAGACAGTTTTGATGACTTTTACAAATGTATATTAAAAAAGGAATTAACTGAAATGAGTAGGTTTTAAAAAAATCCATGGCACCAGCTGTTAACTAAGACAGACCACTAGCACCATACCAGCACAGCATCAAATGCAATCAAGTTAGTTAATACTAAAACTTGTGATGATTAGGTTAGGTGCCTCCGAAATTTTACACGATAACACTAGTTTCACATTCATTAAGAAGAGGAAGAAGAGAGAAAAAGGGGCGGTGTGACACCCAGCCGGAGCAGAAAATGGTTCGTGTAATAGTTTATGTGACTGTTAGTGTGGGAGCAGTGAGGGCCCCTTGAGAAGATAAGGTCTCACCACCCAGCAGCAACAGCAATCAATAACTGGTTAACATAGTAATCAATCAGCTTAACCTCGAAAAAAGGAAAAACCATATATCTCTTTTCTCACATCTTGACTAGGCACTGCCTGCCTGCTAAAAACTCAACTTGCAAAAAGAAATCAATATAGAAACTAAAACTTGGTAACAAAGAGATGAACAGATCAAATCCTTTCAGAATTTTGCAAGGTTGTAGACTGTCCAAATCCATATAATTTCAACTAAGAACATATTTGCTGCACGGTTTACCATCAGATCTTCACATAATTTATACTAATATCATGAAAATAAATGAAGATAATATACCTTTGCCACTGCAATCCAGTTTAGAGACAATAAGGTGGCCATAAGAATCGACAGTTCCCAACACTAAATAGCCCGTGCCTGCAGATGTTGCATCATAGGAGTGAGCAATTGTCAACAAACGTGTCCATGCCAGTATGGCAGCTACATCAAGATTCGTCAAATGAAAGAAAGAACAAACAAGAAATATGCACAGCATACCTGAAAATGAGACAAAATATAAGTTCTGTATTCAAAGTAGTTCATCCTTATAATTATTTTGAGTAATCAAAACCTTTCCAATTAAAAATAATCATCATTGACTAAGTGAAGTCCAAACAGAGCTGGAATCGGCAGAAAGGCAAAACTTGAATAAATAAACAGGATGAGCGTACGCACGTCAAAGGTATTGATGTGGGTTCTCAAGATTCGATGATCAATGAAACTTGTTATACTGAAGTATTTGATTTTAGACTACAAGTGAACAACATAATTAACAAAAAGAACAAATAAAAGAGAATAAAAAAACAATGATGACCAGAACATGAAAAACAATATGAATCGCATTAACCAACCTACCAACTGCTTTAAATGTCACTTGACAGTATCACACAGAGATAGAAAAACCACAAGATAGTACATTCAACCTAAAAGAATGCATTCTATAAAGCCGTAGCCAAACAGAGAAAAGAAACATATACCAATGTCAATACAAAACCCACTTACTTTCAGTCTCAGCAAGCACTATGCTCTGAATTTCTGAACGATGAGGGCATCGGTTGACTACCATAGAGTCCATAGCCTTCAAAGGTTTGAGAAAATATGACATAATTAACACATAACTAGACAAATGACATTAAATAAGCCGACATTAATTCCCTGTAATCCATCTTCAAGCAAAACAAAGACGTTATTTTACAAATGCGCAACAGCCTATGCTTATAGTCATGAAAAAAGTACCTCAGTTTGTACAGGGATCAGGAGGCTTTCTTTCCCTTTGTCAATGAAAGAATCTTCCATTGGAATCTATTAAAGAAAAAGAAAGTGGAGAAACAATTGTAAACAACTATTAATCAAATTAAAAACTATATATGAAGGGGGTTAATTTGAATTTTGTCCCATGTTCAATTGATTACTATGTACTTATCAAAAACAAGATTAATTATCATTTCAATGCCCCAGATCATCACCTCAAACCACCAACAACAAACAACTATGCAAGTTTCAACACTGACTCAACCTTAGCATTGTTATTTTTCATTTTTTCTCCTCTTACCTTGAAGAACCCATTCTTATGTTTCTTCTTATTTTAATTGTTTTGTCACTTGATTTGATTTATGTTTTTGTTATAATCAAATATCCTTTGAACTTTTCCATCTTTAGTTATCAAAAAGAGAATATATTTCACGAAAAACATCTGAATGGGTCCTAAGGTAATGAGGTATCGACATTAGGCAAAAAGAAGTTTCAAAATTGGTCTTCTCAGAATCAAAATAATGTCATGGTAATGCAAAATAGCAAATCATGCATACCCACAAAGCAGCTCGATCACTATATTAAAAGACTGAGCCAAAATTAAACATTCTCTTCAGCTTTAGTTTTTATAACTTGATTTAGCATTTCAACAAAATGATTACCAAGAAACATACCAAGCCAAATTTCTTTTTCCTTCTCTGGGTATGTAACACTCTTCAAATTCAAGAGAAATAAACAAAGAAATCTTTGTTTACGTATGTGGGTGTGAATGATTAATACCTGGAGTTTGTACATGTGGCAACCGGAAGCGATGTAGACCCAACAAGAAGAGCCATCCTCATTAACCTGACCAATAAATTATCAATACACGTGTGTGTATATATATATAGAGACAGAGAGAGAGAGTAGTAGGAAGTTAGTCGTAGGTAAGGATAAAATGAATACATGGAGAGCGAGGCGAGTGGACTGAAGGTTTGCAGGAGATGGGTTCTGAATGAGAGTTGACGGCACCACTGCCTTCCTCAGGCTCTTCACCTCCAACTCCATTACCATTGTCTTCTCTCTCTCGCTTTATCCGTATAAAGTAAGCGCCGTGGCGGGAAAACTTTGTTCGGAAGTTCCAATGACTGAAAGAAAGGGTTTTTTTATCTACCAGTAACAAATTCGAGGATTGAACGGACAGAGAAATACGCCTATGCAAAAGGGTTTTAGGACCCTGTCTGGTTAAACCCTCTCTCTCTTCCCTCTTTGTTAGCAATTTTGGGTCGAATTATGATCCCTTGCTACTAGAAAAAGAATCATAACTTGTAATTTTTTATAAATAATTTAAAGGTTATTATCATAAAAAATTCATTCATGTTGCTTTATGTTTCAATGCTATTTATATTTTAAAAGTAATCAATATAACCCTTATATTTTATATACATGATAAATAAATTATTTCATTGATAATTTCAACAAAATAAATTTTAGTGCACACAAAAATCTTGATTATTAAATAAGATAAAAAATTGTTATGAATTTTGTGTGTTTAGGTATCAACTTTAGTCAATATTTTTATGTGTATCGATATCAATTTTGACGAAATTATCACTAAAATAATTTATTGAACACGTACCTAAAATGTAAAAAGTAAATTGATCATTTTTTAAATACAATGGAACATTGAAATACATGAAAAAATGTAAATGTGTTTGACGATAATAACCTATAATTTAATGAATAATAAATTTTAAAATATTTATAAAATAAATTTAATTAATGTTGTCAAATTGCTTTATTTTATTTATTAAAATTTTAAAACAATTAAATAGTTTTTTATTTTACAAATTTTATTTATTAAATATAATATGTACATACAAATACAAATATAAAAGTAAGAATCTTGCATTAAAAAAATCAAATAACTAAAAAATAAATTAAGATCTTATTTTTAAATTTAACTTTTGAACTAAAAATAAATCAAATAAATAACTATTTATCACATTTTTTTTATCTACTCAACGTAACATGAATGTATATGTAAAAAAGTTTGAAATGTGAGCATCTAAACTGATTCTAGAGGAAATCATAAAAAAACCAAAATATTGTGATTTAATATTTTATATAGTAAGACTTATGACGAAGCTCTACTATCTTGTTTTATGTTTTTATGCTACAATCTTATAATTATATTTATCAGAGTTAACACTATTGATTAAATGAATATTAATCCCTAAGCATAGACGAATAGAGAGAGTTGCTGTGTGTGAATAGGGATTAATACAAATTAGATAATCACTCTAAATAAAGAATGTTTAAAAATTAAGGCCTATATAACCCACATAATTTGAAAATGCCAACTCTACATCCACCTAGAAAAATGTCGCATAAATTCAAATTTCCTTATTCAAATATGATCTCATAGTTACCATTTATTGAAACTCTAATTTAATTTACTTTATTACCCAAATTAATTGTAATTTACTTTTTTTTAGAGAAGCTTTATTATTTGTAAGTTTTCCAACAATATACATTGATCAAAATCTACTCCACACAATCTACAAGACCACAATTGACGACCTAAAACTTTTTATTTGGATTTGGTCATGTCATTTAATATTAACATGGAGTGATGAGATCATCAATAATAAAATTGGTGTAATACATCAATAATTCATGTTTATACCTATTTTATACCAACAACTACACCAATTTTATTATAAATAATCTCATCTCATATGAAAGATCTCAGTTTCAACCAACAACTTGCATGAATTATGATTTGTACACGACAGATTTGAAATTCTTCCGTGATAATTTTATTGTGAAAGTGACGATTCTTTACAAGCCTTTGCTCTCGCAAGCTACGATGTTTTTGTAACTAATTAGTATGCATATAAAACATAGAAGACAAAATAATTATACTCTCCAAAAACCAGAAAGACCTTTTTTTTTATATTGAGAGAAAATTATGTTTTAACTTTTAAAGTTTTTTCAATATTTCAATTAACTTTTAAAATTTTAATTTATTTAAATCAATCTTTCATGTTTTGATGTTATTTCAAAACTTACATCAAGTGAAAACAAAAACAAGTGATTAGAACTGAGAAGAGACTATCAAAAAATGAAAATTTGATTTAAATAAACTAAAAATAAATCAAATTCAAACATTAAGAAAACCTCGAAAACAACCTTCCTTATTTTTATAATTAGAGATGAATCGTTTGCAACACGAGTTCTTCCGGTACCGACGCTTATTTTGGCAATTTTCTTTCGGTCAATGGAAAACGAGATCAAATATTTTTATTACTAGATGTCCATTTTACATGCTGACAGTAGCTGCCTTAGCATAATTATGGGCTCTTGCACATTAGATCTACTTGGGTCAAAACTGTTGGCCCGAACAGCAAATGGTGTGGTGGATCTTTCAATTTAATGCATTTTAGTTTGAACTGACAAATCTTCTGATAATCAAATACACAAAACTATAATGTTTAAAATAATACAGAAAGTAAATTGTTGTACCCTCAGATCGTTAAGCTATCAAAAATTTAAGACCGAGGCATCTTATTTTCCGTAAACGCCAGTCCTCATCTCCAGTGATAAACAGAATGAACAACAAGAAGAGGTAATGGTAAATACTGGAAGTGCTAATGGAGGGTAATAGTGAAAACCATAGCAGCTGCGTTGCTTACGACACATCATTGGGAAGCATTAAACATTCCAAGCTGCATGCAAGGAAAACACATACACAAAGCTGATATGAATTAAATTACCCATTTTGAATGCCAAAAGCCATGGCATCTGAACAAATACTATGGACCGAGGCACAAACACACAATGACAGCACTAAACGTTAAAACATGGATGTACAGCGGAGATTTTGACAAATTGGCATGAAGAACATAAAAGGGGTATTGAAAGTTAAAACCATGCAGGTTTAAAAAATCAACACAAAACATTGTTAGTCAAACAAGAGTTTAAACTACGAACTCCACCGAAACGAAGATTAAAAAAAACATGAGAAAGATAAAGTCCCTTTAAAGCAAATGGCAGTTCTCATTTGAACATCAACATTCAATATAGAATGCAACAGGAAGAAACAACCGATTTCTTGCAATAAAAATGTCACCATCAAACAAAAGTATATATAAGGATTTCTCAAAATTACAAAATGTATGAAGACAGACAAGAGGCCATAATTCAATCACTAAATAAAATTAAATGGAGTCAAGATAATAGCAAATTGACAACTCATAAGAATAATGAAAGCCCTCAGATCTCATAGCTATTATTTGGTCATTGACGGTAATCTAAATGGGTTTTCATTAGGAGCCTATTCACATCATCTTCCGTGCCAACAAGATAGATATATAGATAGATGGTAAGAAAGAAAAAAAGAAAGAAAGAAAGAAGGAGGCAATGACAACGGTTGATGATAATAGTTAAGGCTCACAATAAAAACCCATATCACCCCTCCTTGCAAAGAGTTTCCATCATTGGGCATTGGAAAATATGAATATCCTTAAACAACAAACTAAAAGACAACATTAGCAAAAACTAAAACATTTGAAAAAAAAAGTACAAGAACAACAAACACAACAATTGGAGAAAAAGGGTTCACTTTCACAAAATATAAGTAAAACAAGTGATCAACAACCCTTATTTTCAACCCTCAAATAGACAGTCTAAATTGACATCAAAGCATAATTCGAATAGTAATTCCAAAATATCAACAACCCTCATTTATTAGAAACATCAAAATATTGTGTATTCAACGGATACAAAAATAAAAAACAACGAAAAGAAAACAGAAATTATAGTAAACAAGAAAAAAACTGTAATAACCAGAAACGGCTCCATGGATCACAAACAATTAGATCCACAGGTTCCTATCAGCATGCAAAACATGAGACTGCTCTTAGTCCAATCATAGCATCATTGGTCATTGCTCTTATTCTACCAGAGACGTGGCATTGGACTATGATAACAATAAATACATAATTTTGTACTAAAACAATGTCCAATTAAAACCAATCAGACACATAAACCAGTTGAAAATCACACAAGATAAACACCATATCCCAATGGATCAAAAGAACTAAAAGACTAAAAATCTGGTGAAGATACTAATCAGGGACTATGATGGACGGATGAGAACAATGGAGTCCATCGTGTTACCATTGCTGATTAATCGCCAATTTTTGCACTTCTACTATAAAGCATCGAAGACCTCATGCAGATAAACAGTAATTTTTGGATCTTAATATAAAAAACATTTCAAGACAAGAAAATAAGACAATTTTTGTAACTAAAACTTAACAAATGGAAAACAATAACAAGTACAACGAAGGGGGAAAAGAACTGTTTCATTAGACAGAATACTTGCAGAGAATAATCTCCACACTTGAGCACGATGTATACCAAGAGGCTCAGGCCAATCGAATTATAATATACAGCAAATTAGCGAAATCAAGCAGGATCTTCGAACCCTTTGGCCAATAAGCACCATGCTTACGATAATTATACTTGTGTGTCACCAAATTAACATAATTGACGTTACTAGAATATCTAATCAAACCCACGTACCAACATGTGGCATAACGTAATATATGGCATATGAAAAAACAACAGACGCGATACAATTTTCTTTAAATCATATCCGAAGTACTAATATTCACTTGGCACAAATAAAAAAAAAGGCAAAAAAGCATACCCACATAAAAGATTTAGCACAGAACTTATAAATGCAAAAACGACTATAAATGGGGAAGTTCAGAAAAAGCTTTCTAGGCTTGCCTTTCCTTCAGTAACGCAGTGAAAACAAAACACTGCTCAGAGCCCAGTGCATCTATCATCATCACCATTCACTAAAACCCAATTTAAAATCAAATGCCCACAATCAAAAACCACACATTTAAATGAGCCCTTTAAAAATGCACAAATAAAAAAAAATAAGAAAGGAGTGATGTATCAAATTAAAGCCCTCAGATCTCATAGCTTTTGAAATGATCATTCACAGTTTAATGCTAAAGGTGTCCACCAAAGCCTTCACACACCACCACCCACACGGTGTATGTATATGTGTATGTATGTATATATATGTATGTGAATGGGGAGGATGAAGAGATGATGGCGTAGAGAGTAGTGGTGAGTAAAGGCTAACGAATGAACCAAAACCAAAAGCAACCGCTCAATACATATCTTTGGTGTGCATCATCGGGCTAAAAGTTCGGACATCGAGTACCAAAAGCAAACACATTTTGTTCAGGATTAGAAAATTGAAATTGCAAAATAAAAAAGAAAAAAGCTATAAAGTAAAACCTAAGATCCATAAAGAAAATTGGCAGAAAAAGCAAAGAGAAGAGCAGTGTGTAAAATAAACTGATTGCGCTTCTAGTCGCTTAGATCGGCTTCAACCGCGAGAGAGGAGAAGCGCTGAGGACAGCTAAAAGAGAAGGGGTGAGATGCTAGGGCTTATAAAGATGCATGGACCTGAATTGCCGAAAATACCCTGGACTTCAACGGAAAATATCTAAGTTACTTGGGCTTTGTTCTTCCTGAGGGCTCGTACACTTGGTAAAAATCTTCACGGAATGCAACCCCATTAGCTCATTTTGATGGGCATGAGCAACAGTTGGCTATGATTTTGGGCCTAACCCCAATCTCATTCTCTCCATAAGGGCTAAGACCCCATAAGCCATAACTCAACGTGAGTTTACTCGTATAACAGAAAAGGTTTCTATAGAACTCGGGTTTTTTGTTTTAATAGTTACTTTCGAGTTTTTCATAAAGAAGATCTGAGTTTAATATTTTTTTTAGTTAATGTATTAATAAAAAATCATATTTCATGAGATTGAAATTGAAACAAGAATGTTGATTAATGTTGCTTGTCTAGTATCAAACTTACAACAGAAAAATTCTTACTTAAAAATATATCTCATTTTAAAATAAAAATAAAATATTTTTTTTTCATATTGTTTAATGATAATATGAACTATTATGTCATGTGTCTCTCGTAAAAATATGTTAGACAAAAACTTCTTTTGCTAACCATTAATATTTTGCTTCTACCACCTATTAGGAGGGGCTTAGTCCAGCTCACTCATTCTAAGCTGGTTAATTGATGTGTTAAATCAAATAACATTAAAATCAGTTTAATATCATCAATTAAAGTTTTTTATTATAATTTTAAATTAAAGAACTAAACTGAACCAAGTTTTAAACGTTTCAAAATGAACATTTTCAAATATGCAATTACATCTTTTTTTTTTCTTGATTTCCAAATAACTTACAAAAAAAAGAAAAAAAAAATACTCTTCCAATTCACGCAAGGTTACGGATATTTTCGGTAGGAGGATTCGAAATTACTGTTAGAAATTTTTTAACGTCTGTTTTGGTGTGCTTAATAACATCTCTCTTTTTATAAGTCTTATATATAAACACTGATTTTTTTTTCTTTAAAAAGATTTAAATCCCAAACAATCGGCATCATTCAACAAATGTAAAGCCCAGGCTGTCACTCAACAAAAGCCAATTTTTATTTTTAATAATTACAACTTGAAAAATGGCCATTGCCATTGAAATCCACAATGCTAACGTTATCTTCTAAAAAGAGTGGCGTTAGTGACCACTATGCGAGTCCTTTAAGAAATCCATAATCCAGTTTCAAGTTGCAACCTTTTTTTCTACAACCAAATTCCTTAATTAATTAGTATAAATCTTCAGATACCATCAATCGTTTTTCGTCCCTACAAGAATTTCTCTCCATGCGCATATACAAGATCCAATAAAATATTTTTTTTATGTTATCATTTTAAATTGGCCCTGATAGAGAAACATATTAACATATTCTCATCATTATTTTAAAGATCACTTTAGGTCATATTTTCATCAATGTTTTAAGGATGACATTTTTCCTTTAACAACCTATATATACCCTTAATTGTATAGAAGAAATCAAGCAAGCATTTGTACTACTCTTTACTCTCTTCAATTCTCACTTCTCTTCACTCTCTTCAATTCTCACATGATATCAGAGTGCTCAAGTCACCAAGCTTAAAAACCGATCCTCATATCTTCCTTATCTCTCTCTCTCTCTCTCTCTCTCTCTTTTTTTCTCTTCTCTTTCCCTACAATGTCATCTCCAATCAACTCATCAGATTCATCAAACTCCTCAATCTTCGAAACACCGGTTGTTGTATCAACTGGTACTAACCCTTCCATACAAACCAACAATCTAATCTCTATCAATACTGTATCCCAAATCCCATTCAAGCTATCCGAAGGTGGTAATTATGCCTCTTGGAGATCTCAATTCTCTAATTTACTGTTTGGTTATGATTTGCTAGGCTATGTCGATGGCACACATACCTGTCCTGCATCCACCATCAACATAACTGGGGGAACTGAGTCTGTTCCGAACCCAGATCACAAGAAGTGGCTGCATCAGGATCATTTAGTACTGCAGGCTATTCAGGCCTCCCTTGCAGGTACCATTGCACCACTTATCTCCACCTGCAAATGCTCTACTGAAGCGTGGAATAAGCTAGAAACAACTTTTGCCAATCGATCGAATACTAGGATGCTCTCCCTTCTTTCCACACTCATGAGGATCTCTCAAGAAGGCACCACCATAGCCGAATACATGCAACACATCAAAACAATTGTTGACGACCTTGCCTTAATTGGGCACCCTCTGAGTGATGCTGAGATTGTCGTTCACACCCTCCATGGCCTCAGTAATGACTATAAAGAACTGAATGCAGCCATACGTACAAGAGAAATGGCTATGACATTCGAAGAGCTTCACGATAAACTTCTAGATCACGAGACTTTTCTAAAACGAGAAGAAGGGAAGAAAGTGACAACAACAATCACTGCCCAGTACAACCATCATCGCTCCAACAACAATAAAAATAGGCCAGGTTCTGGAAATCATCAAAACAATAGAATGGGAAACAATAATTATGGCAACAAGACATTCTCCGGCAATCCACAGACCAACTCTAGAAATCAAGGTTTTCATAAGTCCTCCTACTCCCCCCTCAACAGCAATTTTTCCTATAACACAGAGGGAAATTTTGCTCCAGCAAGGAACTCACAACATCAACCATGGCGACCAAACAACAACCATGGATAACCTAAGCCAATATGCCAACTCTGTGAAAAATTTGGGCACACAGCAAAGGTTTGTCGGTCTCAAGTAAGGCCAAACCACAATCCCAGCTGGCCTCAGACGAATCACTCGACCACAGATCAACAATCCAACAGCAACAATTGGCTAGTTGACTCTGGTGCATCGCACCACATTACCTCTGACTTGCAAAACCTCTCTGTTCACTCAGATTACAATGGGAATGAAGACATAATGGTTGGCAACGGTAACGGTATTCCAATATCTCATATTGGCTCTACAAAACTCACATCTTCAAATATCTCATTTAATCTTAATAATGTGTTGTGTGCTCCCCACATCAAAAAGAATTTACTTTCAGTTTAGCAATTTTGCAAACAAAATGCCACATCTATTGAATTCTTTCCTGATTCTTTTATTGTGAAGGATTTGAGTACGCGGGCATCCTTGGTGCGAAGCCAGAATAAGGACGATGTCTATGAATGACCCTCTATGTCATCATCACCATCATGTGCATCTGTTCCAACAATATACACAGCCACCACAACAACTACCGCTGACCTATGGCACCGACATCTAGGCCATCCCTCCGAATCCATTCAAAAAAAAATTAGTAACTACATTTTCTCTACCCGTATCTTAGTCTCTTTCTAGTCATTGTGATTCGTGTCTCTGTAATAAAAGTCACAGACTTCCGTTTGGCTTAACAAGTGTGTCTTGTACTTCTCCGTTAGAAATTTTATATACCGACGTTTGGGGACCATCACCAATCATGTCTTATGACAATTTTCGGTACTATATAATTTTTGTGGATTACTTTACAAAATATACTTGGTTCTATCTTATCAAACACAAATCCGATGTTCCTCTCATATTTGACAAATTCAAGAAATTAGTCGAAAACGTTTTTCAATTGAAAATAAAAACAGTCTATTCCGATGGAGGTGGTGAATATCAAAGCTTGGCTTATCACCTATCTCACTTTGGTATTCAACACCTCACATCTCCTCCATATACTCCTCAATTAGTGGGCTCTGCTGAAAGAAAAAACATCGTCATCTAGTCGAAACTGGTCTCACTTTACTTCACCAAGCCTCACTACCTTTACGGTTCTGGTCTGTGGCATTTCAAACAACCACCTATCTTATTAACCGTATGCCCACACCAGTCCTTAAGTCCCACTCTCCATTCGAAAAAATATTTCAAAAACAACCAAATTATCACAAACTAAAAGTATTTGGTTGTCTGTGCTACCCTTGGATCTGTCCCTATTCCACTCATAAGCTAGCTCCACGATCAAAACCATGCATATTTATTGATTATTCACTCTCTCACAATTCCTATATCTATCTTGATCCGTCCACATCAAAAACTTTTATTAAACGTCATATCATTTTTATTGAGTCTCAATTTCCCTTTCAAAAACTTTCCATACATGAACCACGAATTAACATAGAATCTCTACATCAATGGTGTCCCTCAAATCTCTCTAATCCTCTCACAAATCTCGAGTCAACATCTCATGAATCTGTCACTCACAATCAGACACCTTTATATCCTTCCCTATCTACATTAAATCACATACAATCAAGTTCTCCTCTACCAGCTGCCCCCACTAATACACACTCCTCAAATCATGGTGTTGATGAACAAGTGGATCCTCATGTCACGCTGTCTGTCTCTGCCTTGCACCAATCACACTCCCTGGACTCCTCTATAAATTGGGTAAGTCATGATTCTTCTCCTCATTCATCTCCCTCACAGACTGCTCCATCCAAATCGCTCACACCACCAAAAATAACTACTAGGTCCCAACATAATATCTTCAAGCCATGCAAAATACTTGACCTTCACACCACCACCTCCAAAACCGATGAACGTCCTGAACCCACAACATATCGCCAAGCCGAAGAATTCCCTCAATGGCGTAAGGCGATGAGTGATGAGTATGACGCCCTTCTTAAAAACTCCACATGGACTCTTGTACCCCATCACCACACACAAAACATCATTGGGTGCAAATGGATATTTAAGATTAAGCGGAACCCCAATGGTACTGTTGCCCGCCATAAGGCTCGTTTGGTTGCCAAGGGATTCCATCAACGACCCAGAATTGATTACACAGATACTTTCAGTCCTGTTGTAAAACCTACAACAATTCGCCTTATTTTAAGTTTAGCGGTCTCCTATGGATGGGACTTGCACCAACTGGACGTTAACAATGCTTTTTTTCAGGGCACACTTTCTGACAATGTTTACATGCAGCAACCTCAAGGCTTCACTCATCCACAGTTTCCTACTTATGTCTGCAAGTTGCACAAGGCCATCTATGGTCTTCGCCAAGCTCCCCGTGCATGGTATCATGAATTACGTGGCTTCTTACTCCTTCACAAATTTGTGAACTCTAAATCAGATAGTTCTTTGTTTATCTTTCACCATGGACAGACCACACTCTACTTGCTTGTATACGTTGATGACATCATCATTACAGGCAACAATTTCGTCTCTGTCCAGCAGTTCATTGATCAGTTGGCCAATCGATTCTCCTTGAAGGATCTCGACCCCTTGTCATATTTTCTGGGTATTGAGGCTCGCAAAACTCCAACTGGTTTGTTCTTGTCGCAGCGAAAGTATGTACTTGACATCCTGCACAAGACGAATATGGCACCCCTCACCATGACGCTACTCAGTTTCGACAGGTCTTGGGATCACTACAGTACCTGTCTTTAACATGGCCTGATATCTCATTTGCAGTCAATAGACTGTCACAGTTCATGCATTGTCCTACCTCACATCATTGGGCCACTGTCAAACGTCTACTGCGGTACCTCAAGGGAACTTTCAATCATGGAATCTTTCTTCACAAAGAATCATGTCCGCAACTCCATGCCTTCTCTGACTCTGATTGGGCAGGAAACACTGACGATTGTACATCCACGTCTGCATATGTTGTGTTTCTAGGTGCCTCACCAATCAGTTGGGCTTCTAAAAAGCAACGCACCGTTGCTCGCTCATCTACTGAAGCTGAGTACCGTGCCATAGCTTTGACTGCTGCTGAACTAAACTGGATAACTAATATGCTCCAAGAACTACATGCTCCACCTACAGTTGTACCTACAATTTACTGCGATAATATTGGTGCCACATACTTATGTAAAAATCCGGTGTTCCACTCACGTATGAAGCACATTGCTATTGACTTTCACTTTGTTCGTGACCAAGTTGTTAATCATCGGTTACGTATTTCTCATGTTCATACTAATGATCAATTGGCGGACTCACTCACCAAAGCACTTCCTCGAAAACAGTTCTTGTATCATCGGTTCAAGATTGGCATCCGAGATGGATGCTCCATCTTGCGGGGGCATGATAGAGAAACATATTAACATATTCTCATCCTTATTTTAAGGCTTACTTTAGGCCATGTTTTCATCCATGTTTTAAGGATTACTTTAGGCCATGTTTTTATCCTTATTTTGAGGATCACTTTAGGTCATGTTTTCATCCATGTTTTAAGGATGGCATCTTTCCTTTAACAACCTATATATACCCTTAATTGTATAGAAGAAATCAAGCAAGCATTTATACAACTCTTTACTCTCTTCAATTCTCACTTCTCTTCACTCTCTTCAATTCTCATAGGCCCTTCCACACATGCTAGGGTCAAAGATTATGTAATGGTTTCAAAGATACTATACTTATACTTAACTAGATAGTTGGGTAAAGTCATATTCTAATAAAATTATTTTCTTTTTGATACTAGTATACGTATGGCCGTTTGTCACGGTTATTTTATCAAATATGTTTCAAAAATAATTTTGATAATTATAAATCGAAATTACATCTACATCAAAACCAATCAAGTTTGATTTTAAATAAACTGTTTAAATTCAACCCAAATATCGTTTATATTATGTAAAGATGATTCAAAACTATAAAATAAAACAGTGATATTGGAGAGCAGTAAAGTTTGATTTTATTTTTGACTCTTAGTCAATTAACTAGTAAAGTCGTGACGTACCTATATCAAAATTTCATTTGTAATTTACTGTTTTATCTTTTTAATTTTTTTTATAAACAACATTGTAACAATTTTTTTTGGGTTTTGATTGATTTTATTGGGTGTTATTTTAAGCGTTTGTTCGAGGCTTTCATAAGTTTTTTACTGGCATGGGTACTAAGTATTCAAAATGTAGAATGCTTAAAAAAAGTGCCAAGAAGAAAAAAATCACATGGGTATACAAGGATCTAATTTGCAATATTAATACAGCTTCTTAAAGGAATGATTCCATTCCATCAACCTTTCCTAATGTCCTATAGTAGTATATAATCAAAAATCACAATACATTATAACAAGAATACTACTGTATGGTGTATTTATATACCGCGTGCGTGGCATGGGTATATATATTTATATACTATTGAGTGTATGATATATTTGTGTTTTAGTTGCAGAGAGAGAGAGAGAGAGAGAAATGGACTCTCTAATGCTAATGCTTATGGTTTTTGATGCCACAGGGCCCAAAGTCAAAAGAGAGGAATATTGGAGTAGATACTCATACAAGTCACCCTGACCAACAAATCTTATATAATTGGCACTTAAGTTTAGATGCCAATCAGTGCTCACTTCTTAGTATCTGTCAATTGGGGTTGAGCCTCCAAAGGCTCAATCAATCAGTCTCTCCAACAAACCTGCTTCTCAATATTGGCCTTTTAAAGATAACAGGTATGATCTTTCATGTTTGCTGCTTCAATTCTCAAAACTGTTATTAGTTTCAGTTTTTGATAAAAAAAAATGAAATTAAAAATGGTTTAGTGTTTGAGTAAAACAAACAAATTCATTATTTCAGAATCTATTTTCAAATTTTTTATTTTTCTTTAAAAAAAATTAATTTTTTTGGTTGGACACAACTGTTTTTTTGGGGAAAAAAACCATTTGAAAACACTACGTGTTATACTTTCAGTTTACACAAAAATGTCTTTGTTTGTGTTGACAAATAATCAATCACAATTTGGATGTATGATATTGAGGAAATTAAAAGAGATTGACATGATTATTTATCTATGAGATCAGATAAAATCACGAAGATAAAATTAATCAAGAAAATTGAGCTTAGATCTTTTACTGTATTAAAAGTATGGTTAAGCTTACAATAAATTATTTTAATAATAGTTTTAATATGAGCTCGTTTAAACAAGAGATCAATGAAATTGCTATATTGTAACTCTTTCTAAACATAGTGTATTATCGGACACTTAATTGCACTTTTTTTATGGCAAGGGATTTGCACTCAAAGAAAATATCATATCAAGAAGAATTTATTTTCATGTTAATCATTGTGTAAGTCTCTATTTTTAAACTTGTAATATGGCCATTTATTATTAAAATTATTCATTTCTCCCTACACATGAGTGGTCCTTCCTTATACTACCAAGTTTAATATATATATATATAATACATAATATATATGTATGTTGTAAGTTGTAACAGGTAGATGGAATAATTCAACATCCCAAACAAAATGCTTATGTAAAAGGTTCTTTGCCATCTCATGTTAAACAAGATGTGCTAGGACCACCATCTTTCACAATTAAACTATTTTTCCTTTACTTCTGTATTTTTCCCCTTATCTTCAAATGCAAATGAAAACTTTGTGAAAGACAACTGACTCAAATGTATTTGAGTGAAAACAAGGAATTTGTCATATATGTTTGGACTTTGGAAGAAGGTGACAAGTGTATTTATATTTAGGTGATCATATCTTTTTCTATTTGTGAACAACGAACAGCAAAAAATGAAAGACTACTGCCTACGGGCTCGGCAAGTAAATGAGACCCCTATTGCATCTGCTTGAGTCATGCTCCTCATTCCATGGCGTAGATTGTACCAAGTATAAGCAGGGCCTTTAAACCCCAGGTCCATGAAATCACAGTTTTTAATAAAATTTTGGAACCTTGTCACCCTACTTAAGCTGAGCTGAGAACCCCCCATCTTTTCAGCAGAAGAGAGCATATCAGTCATATCACAATTTACGCCTCACGATCAGAGTCGGGCTGGCGTAAACCACTCTTAAAAGAAAACTGAGAGTATTTTCTTTTCCCACTAACGCATGAACAATTTGAGGCAATGATGACAATACATTCTCATCCCACAACAGCCATAAGCCACCCCACCTCCCAACAGGATCAGAGACAAAACTAGACTGAACATTCCGACGAAACTCGGGCCTCCCAGATCCTCTACTGTTCCATAGAAGAATATCCATCAATAATCATATGATTATGAGCCTGAGTTTCATCTCTATTAGGCTGAGCGTTTGGCAACTTCACTTCACGTGAGTGATCAATCAGAGACAAGGTTGACTTTATCTGATTAGCGTTCCCATCATCATCAGGTGGTTTTTGTTTCAGAGTTAAGTTGCCTGACCCTGTGACCCCTTCACATCCCCCACTTGATCACTCCCCTCTCGTATTCACAATCACAAGTTCCGAACCCACGCAAGGGCCTGTTCTTTCAACCTCTCTCATTTCCTATTGCGCTCCATGAGCCTTACCCAAACTACGTTGTTCCTCCCCTTCTATCCTCCACCACCTTATATGTCCCTTTCTCATTCATCTTCTCAATTGGATGGGCAGAGAAATGCGTCTGCAAAACTTGTGATTGGTGATCTTGTTAAGCAGCAGTGTGGGAATGGGCTTTATGATGATCCTTGTTACCAACCTAACTTGATGGGCTTCGAAGACTCAACCCAGGCCCATTGTTACTCACAATCCCATTCAATATAGTACCCTCCACCACCTCAGCGCTCCCGTTTTCCAAATTAGGATCCTCTAATCCTTTCAAAGTTTCAAAACATGATCCTCCAGCATCTTTCCCCTTGCATTTCATTGAATTTTTCTGCTTTATTTGCTGCTAATTCTTCGGCTTACTTCTTGTATTCGTCAACGTTGTCATCACCCAAATTACCTCCCTTTATTCAGAAAACTAGTGTTGAGGTCCACTCTTATGACTGCCCATAATCATAAGAACATCCTCATGATAATATTCAAAGGTAATCCCGAAGAACTTATCCAAACGGAGGTTTTATCAATCTTTGTGGTCTTTGGACGAAGCCAAATCAATTTGAAACATATATATACTTGTTTGATTAATCAAAATTTGACAAACTATGATTGGAATTGATTAATATGTGTTTTTTTATTCGCTTGATCTATTTGTACATAATGAACATTGCCTGCCTCTGTGACCATCGAACATGACTCATCGATCTTGTCATAGACTTCCATAAAGATGAAGTACTCTGCTTTTCAAGCATTGTTCTTCTTAAGTCAACTGATAAGTTCCCTAGTTACATGAAATTCAGTGACTGTCTGATCAATTTAATGTAGGAGGCACAAAGAAAAGACAACGCAGTAACAAGTAGTAATACATAGCTCTTCACCAAGTAAAAATCCATGGTCCTTGGTAATTTTTTCAAGGGATGATAATTTTTATTACAAAATAACATCAATTACCATGAATCTCTACTGTGTTTTAATGAAATGTAACACAAATATTATAAATGTTGTTAAAATATTTTTTCACATTATGATAATTACCCAAAAATAGGATCATTTACCACCCAATGTATTGAGGGTGCAATCAGACTTGATGGATATATTGTTTGAATCCACTTATTAGTTGAATCTTTAAACTGAGTTGATGAGTCCATTGACTTTCTGGTGGCCACTGACATGTTAATAGCACTTGATAACAACAACAGTGCTTCTATAGGCAGCATGTATTTAGCTCTGGAAAGAATCACCTCAACTTTTAGTTGCTCAACACAGAATATCCAGCAAGGTAACCATTATGTAAACATTGTGTGGCTACCAAAGGGAATGGTACAATAATTAGCAGACCAAAAGGACGAGGGAAATCTAATGCTCTCTCTTGAGGCCGGCCACAGTGGACCAGATCCATCACTAAACAGCAGCTAATTTCCACAATCAGCACACCATGAAGATAGATGGATGCAACAAAGTGCGAGCACTACTACGGTATTAACACATTGGGGGCCAAACCAAAACTTAGTTCATCAAACAACCATTCTATCTCTGTTACTTGGACTTGAATGCGGGTTTTGAATGTGTACACTTCTGACACGGATGCTCATCTATTTTTTTTTTTTTGTATTTTTTCCAAAGATTCGCAGGTCCAAGCATCACAGCCATAACATCAAACATGTTTCGAAAAAATGTCCGACACGAGTAGCAACATAGCATATAACCAATCATCTTTAGCTTAACAGAATGATTCTAGCAAACAAACACCTTTCAAGTCTTTTAACTGTTCTTTTTGGATAGTTCTTATGAAAAAATAAGGTTTAAACAGAAGACAGATAATGGAACCCTCCAAAGCAAACTAAGCCATATGGAAAGGATTAGAAAGGGATAAAAAAAAAAAAAGAATAAAAGGGCTCCCTTCCGATGTGCACAGATGATGTTCTGCGCTTTCCAGTCAGACTATGAGTTGTACATTGACTGCATACAACAACACATCCTATAGAACAATAGAAATGAGAAACCATTACCTCCTAAAAGTTCTATTTCTTACCATAGTCTTTTTTTTTT
This sequence comes from Bretschneidera sinensis, assembly GCA_023935145.1. Taxonomy (NCBI): domain Eukaryota; kingdom Viridiplantae; phylum Streptophyta; class Magnoliopsida; order Brassicales; family Akaniaceae; genus Bretschneidera; species Bretschneidera sinensis. Next base: position 152,523,924 of record CM043697.1, read on the forward strand.
CTTTCTTCTATTCACATGCCAATTTGGTGTCAAAGCTGCTCAAGCAGATAGTAAAGGCTTGAAATGCAGACAGAGGATATCGGTAATCCATGGTGAACATATCCTTGCCCACCTTACCAAACTGCAGAATAATCTTGTCATGCTCCGATTGGGCAGGCTGCGCAGGTGTTGGTGCACCGGCAGCAGGTTGTGTTGCGGCAATCAGTTGAAAATTCTTGACAGAAGCAACAGTTACCCTGCCCCTAAAGTTGAGGCACCAGCACTGCAACTGCTCATGCCATCTCGGTGCTTTATTTCTAAGTACCACAGGTCTCTCCTTTCCGCCCTCTTCATCACGAGGGCCAACAATATCAGAGAACCGGGAGCTACTAAATTCAGTTGAGTTATCAACTGATTTTGAGAAGGAGATGCTCCGGAACGAGTCCTCAAGAGAACGAGGGAGAAGTTCAGGCTGGCCAGGGACAGTGCCACCCGGTTCTAGGGCTGAGGCAGGAATTGAGTGCATGGTACAGTGCATCCTGCGAGGCCCTCTAGTACCTAGTACATTCAGCTCATATGTGACCTGGGCAACATTGTAGCTACCAGTAGGGACCTTTGGAGAAACCTTTTTGGAGTAGAATCTACGGCTTCGGCCAGGTGGGGAAAGCTGAGAATTGTTGTATGGAGGCTGTGTGTCATAGATAATGAATTTGGTGCCCAGAAAATTTGACCTGAAAAAAGGAGAAGATGTGTACTCTAAGATTACTGATGATAAACAGCTATCTCCCAACAAGCTCATTTGATATTAATTGGAACTAAATTTTCAACCAAGTTGCATTTATTACAATTATATCAAAAGGTACATAAGTTTTCTTCCCTTTCTGGGAGGTGAAAAGGTCAGAGACAGACGATACTTACTAAAAAAGGTCTACGACAGACGAGTTCATGCATGTGAGGATGGCATGCTTATGTCGAAGCATAGCATATTTATCAAGAACATAAACAATCATCCTCTATCTCTATAAGGACATATTTCCATCAAAATTTATCCTAAAAAACCTCCAGCATTAACTACATTAAATAAAATATAAACAACAATCATCATAATCACACCCTTAGATATAAGACATCATTCATTGGAGATTTGGAGTGTTTCCCAACAGAGAGAAAATGACTTACGACCAGAGCTAACAACATTCTGCGGTCAGAACAAACGAATGACACTGGGGGCAGAAGGACCAATGAATATCGACACATATATACATTGCATATAAACACAAATTACAACTGAATGCGGATTATCCTAGAACCTCCTAATAAGAAGAGAAAAAATCTGGAATGCACACCATATGACACCTTGATTTTCTTTTTCAATAATACTGGTTACTAGCGAAGAATCATCCAAATAAAGGGGCTTCTTGCTAAATTTCAAGATTCTTACAACTTCCTATTTTCTAATTATAGGATTGATTCCATTAGCAAGTATTCAGGTATTGCGATGTAAAGTAGATTCCTCCTACCTCAGTTTTCCAATGTAAGTGCTGCTTGATCTTGATATGTTGTCTGCATCCATAGAGATCACATACTCTGTGCAAGTAGTTCTCCGAGTCCGTTTTGCAGAAAGAAGAAACTTCCCATTTTCAACAAGCAACGCTGCGAGAGCACAACACCCATTATAAGGCAACCACAAAAAGAATGATAAACAAAAAGGAAAATCACACATCTTCCCACGCGCACCCTACACATACACACAACACCAACACCCACTCCCAGACCAATACTTACACCCACCCACAGACATATACACACACAACACAGATGCAGACAAAGAGACAGGCACAGTCAAATGCGAAGCATAAAAGGATGTATAAATAGTTGCATGAAAATAACCAATTTCATGGTGACTTTCTTTGCCAGCAACAATACGAATATCTTCTTCAAAACACACTCATCAAAAAATGAAACTGGCTGCATATGTTTAGTAACATTTTGTTCATTTATTCAGAAGGTACATTCAGAGAGAGAGAGAGAGAGAGAGTATACCGTGCACATCAAGCAAGTATCAAAGTAGCATTTCAGGTTTTGGAGGACGCTTCTAATAATGATGTCAACATCAGGAAATAGGAGACTAAATAATTAATCATCAACAAAGTCATGTCTCTTAGCTCATTCGAAAAGTAACACAAAGAAACTTTCAAAAGGAATCCAACACATGATCACATTACAATTATACACATGTTAGCAATAAAAATCCACTACTTCCTTTTCTGAATAAAGATACCAAGCATTAATTTAACGAGTTAAATCAATTAAAGGCACACCAATCACAAACATGGTATACCATATTTGAGAAAAAAATTAGCAGCAGCCAAAAGGCAAAAATTGAAGCTTACCAGGGCTAAGACAAAGGAAAAGGTGGTAAGTTAAATTAGATTTGTCCCTCTTTATGAAGCACTGAATGGCTCCATCCCTGGACCCTGGCTGTGTAAACAACAAATAAATCAAAACCTTGTCAGGCACGACTTCTTTAGGTGAATTTCATAAGTGCATTCACGTGTTTCAAGTTCTTATAAATAAGTTTACGAACACAAAGCGAAATAAATGTATCATGAATCAGGTATTAAGTAATCATTTCATATAACGACATCTTAAAAGCAAAGACAAGATCATAAAAGATCTCACCTGTTTCAGCGAAACTGGGAAGGTGATTTTCCCAGAGAACTCAGGACTTCTGACAATTTCTTTGCACATTTCCCTCCATGACCTGCACACGGCAGCGCATGCAACAACATGCTTGCGAGCAGGCCATGTGCTCTCACTTGCCTCCAATCTCTTGATCACATCACGCAATAGCTCGGGTGGGAGGCTAGCCCAACGGCTATTCTGGATCACCATAGGCTGGTCATGCAATTCATGCACTGAGCCATGAGATTTACCCCTGTGATTACCAGGCAACCTCACCTCAAAACTACGCCTTGATAAGCTCCCAAAGCCATCCCTCACGTCACGAACTATACTGCGAAACGACATGTACTCTAATAGACTAATAGCCCCGAAAGAGTTGATATGTCTTCCAAAATCAAAACGGTTGCATAAATTATATATTGCACTTAGGTCAAACAGTGACCACTGACCATTACACGCACATATAACTGCAAATCAAAGAAGCTTTGTTTAAATTCCATCTTCAATACTTCATAACCAAGAAAAAAAAGACAAAGAAGACAGATAGAGTAAAAGCACGAAGCAAGAAAGGAAGATTCTTATCAGAAAAGAAAAGCCTCACATGGACCAAAAGCACCTAAAATGCCCGACTTTTCTCATAAATATCTTTTGGCGGGTTTTAATCCTAATTTCAAATCCCAGATTGAAGTTAATTCAGTTTTACTTCTAATTCTGTACAATCTCATTCAAATGAAGAATCTTTATACAGATGCAAAAGATACAACTCCCATAAAAACCAAAACTTCACTAAATTCATTCTGGGTCAGGCATGGAGAGAGATAGAGAACCATTAAAAGAATGGTAAAGGGCAGTTTCAAAATTACACTACAGATATCAAATGAGTTATAATACTAGTTCATTTTCCTTTCTACCCAAATTATATTTCAGACAATTTTTTTGGTAAAATGAAGAAAAAATTTAACCCATTAATGTCTTGTATACAAGTGTTTCTCTCTTCAAGTATATCACAAATTTTGGGATAGTAACATCTAAAGCTAAGCTAAACATTTCGAGCAGGAAAAACAAACCCCAGATCACAAAAGGTTCTGATAATCAACCTTAGCACTGGTCAAAGGCCAATCGTTTCATCACCTCCAAACCTTAGATAAGTAAATGAAAATGCGAAGATCAAATCTCTATAAGGAAAGCCTACAAAAAAGCACAAACTACATCATCAGAAATTCAGCAAGGAACCATGAATCACATATCTTAAAAATTATATGCAAAAGTAAAGATAAATCCTAATTTTTTTAGATATTATAGGGAAATGCAGCGTTACTGAAACCAGTTAAAATAATCAAACGATAATTTTAGAGACCTGAGATCACAACGAACACACTGTAGAAGCTTAGACCAAAAAAAAAACACCTTAAAAATCAAATTTTGAGTCTTTTATTGAATAGTTGAAGAACCCAGAAAGCAGCCTGAAAATCTAAAGATCATAAGCACGAAATTTAGAGTTCTAAATTTTTTTGGTCAAGAAACAATGAAAATTAACTGTACGTAAAAGGGAAAAAAATTATAAAAATAAAAAGCAAGGGATCTAGTAAACCACAGTACCACACAGACCATGACCAAAGATAAGGAGATAAAAGAGATCAGGAGTAGCTCACCATCTTCTCTCCCCTTCGTCTATTAGATCCTTCCTTTTACCTCACACGCTTTCTCTCTCTCTCTCTCTCTCTTCACTTTCTCTCTCTCTCTCTCTCTCTCTCTCTTTAAGACCCGGACACCAAACCTTATTAAATCCACTTCAAGAACTTACATTAAAAAGCGCTGCTAAATTTTATAATCCTCGATTAGTTCATTTGTTTTCATTAGTTAAATTTATTACTATCCATGTTTATCATAAAAAAAAATCTATTAATATCATAATCTCAATTTTGTTTATTTTCTTAGGCTTAGCTTACCTTTCCAAACGAACGTGTTGTCCAAATTACCAAAAAATCCTCGACGGTTTACTTTCCCTATACTAACTTCCGTTACCTGAGCCTCGCAGCCTTTTTGCTAGCTGCCTAGCTCCCGCTTTATTACGACGGTGTAATTAAATTGGTTTTATTCCATTCAAAGAAAATTAAATTAGTTTTATTATTTTTTTAATTTAAACAATATTAAATTAAAATTTGGATATTATTTTTTTGGTAAAAGAAATGATCAATGAATTACTGTCACCATTACGGTTTTATTAATTATTAAATATTATTTCCAAACAAGGGAGACATTATCTTTAAATCCAATTTATGATCACTGTTTTATTATTTTATTAAATAATTATTATTAAAAAAATAAATATTTTTATGTTAGAACTTAGTAGGTCTTTTTTATTTTTCACTTTGATAGTCAAATTTTTTTATGTTAGAACTTGGCGCAATACATTTTGCAATTTAATAATTATAGGACTTTTTGAATAAATGATCACTTTTAAATTTTTTATAATAAAAAAAGCTTGAATTTAATCATTTTTCGGTCAATGTAACAAAAAAAAATAGTAAAACAATTTAATAAAATTTGTAGTGATTGATTAATATGTAAGTTTTTTTTCAAAATAATTCTTTACTTTCCTATGTCAAATAATTCAGTCTACTAATAAAAAAAAATAGAAAAGAAGAAGGTTTGTTTATGATTTTTGGATTAGGCGTGAAGGGATGTGATTGGTTTGTTTAATGAGGATCATCGGGTCGGGTTCATGTAACCAAAATTATGACATGGGGCACGCTGCCATCATGCAGACTTGTTGGATTGCGAAATGACAGTATTGTTCATGTTTAATATATTAACATAACATGCATATTATAAAATTCAAATCATTAAAATTATGATATTATAAAATTTTAAATTTGATTTTTATTTATGTGATATTATGATAAAAATATATATTTAAATTTAAAATTGATTATATTTTAAGCAACATGTTCTATTAAATGATTTGTATGAGTCATTATAATTATTACTAATATATTTTTGGATGAACTATTCAATTTAATTAATCAATTTTAAGTCATTAAAAAAAGAAAAGCTGAATATATGTAACACTGTGTATTACATTGTTACCCAAAAAAAAATCATTGCGTATATGTATAATGTACATAAGAGGACAGTAGACTAACACCGTTTAAAATTGGTCGAAGCATGGTACATGCTTGTTTATTGTGGTTCTTGTTCTTGATTTAAGAAAACCCATCAACTTCCCATGACAAGAATTTTTTTTTTTAAAAAAAGTAAAATAAAATTATATTTTCATATTTGATAATAATATTTAATTTGTTTGTCCCATAGTATTTGTTTTATTATTTTATTCATTTAATTAAATGATAATTTTTTCGTTAATTTGAAATTAATAAATTATTTAAATTTTTCAAATATACTTTGATAGAATATTTTAGTTTTTAAAAAGTATTTTTTTCACAATTTTAATTTGAAAAAAATATATAAAAATTGTCAAAATTACATAAAAAAATCTAAATGAACAAACTGTGTGGAACGGAGAGAGTATAATTTTTAAAAAAACAATATTCACACCTAAAAGTTTTAGTTCACTTAGCAAATGAGTTATTATATCCAAAACAATTAACATCTAACATGAGAGCAAAATTAACGATGATTTTTGTTTGTCAGACAGAGACACATAATATGATATATGAACTACTTATTACGTACCTTTTTAGATGAAAGTCATTTGTGTTTTTCTATTTTTAATAAAAAAAAATTAACTGTAGAATAAATTTTTTGTTTTTTTTAAAAAAAAAACTCAAGATAAAATTGTAATTACTACTGTCAAAATTGAGATGAAATTGTCTATTAGAGAAAAAAATCCATCAACTTCTTGAAATAACAAGTTTACCCTTGTGTGAAAACTTCTAGTACTATTAATAACAAAATATAACTTGAGCAGCCAAATCAACCACTCAACCCACAATTTCATTTATTTTTTATTTTTTTCTTTTTTCAGTCAAACAATAAAATAAATCACAATCTACTAATTAGCCTTAACAAGTCCTTATAACGTTATCTTTTTAATTTATTGCGAGAAATTAATTATTTGGAGAAAAATTGGGAGATGTTATTAAACCTTACAAGTCCTTAATCATAATTTCGTAATTATGGTGACCCAAATTCAATCATTTGAGTTTGAAATATACTCCGTATCAATTCAATCAGCTTAATATCATGGTAGTAGGTACAATGTAGCTTTTTTGACTTTTAAGGGGAGTGGAAAAAATAGGAAGTATTTTGCAAGTGGGATCCAATGAAAATGATTTTTTTTTAATGAAAAAAATGAACTTGTTTTTGGTATCATAGAGATATATCAAAGACTAAAAGATTTGGCCACTTGCTTTTAATGATGTTTAAGGTCAGTTTAAAATTAACTGTTAAATTGAAGTTTAATTTATTAAATATTAATTAATTAACGATTTGATTTGATTAAATTTTTAATAAAAAAATTTAAAATTATTTATTTTTTCGGATGAGTAATATCTTACCTTAAATGGGTTGATTGATTTTTTAAAATTAATTAATTAATAAGTGAAAATAAACAAGGTGAATTTATTTAAACTACTCTCTATGAAAGTGAAAATGAAAATGAGAAGATGCATGTAACTAAAGTAGCTTGTGATTCAAGGAAATCATAAATGTTCGTTGGCATATAGACAAGACATGAAATTGACCTGAAACAATAACATGAACAGTTTTTAAATTAATTTAGGTACGGGGCTACTGATCACCTTTTGAATATCTTGCCTTAAAAGGAGCCATTCACATTTACATTGGACTTTCTAAGAGATGGTAGATGAGGATGACTGAGGAGGCTTACCCCTTAACTACATGGTAGGTACAAATCAAGATTATTTCTGTATAAGTTCGGAGAGGAGAGGACAGGAGATCCAAGAGAATACTACTTCTCTAAATTCCCTAGTTTATTTTACTTATCTTTAGACCTAATCTTTAAAAACAAATTGGTTTTATCTTTAAAAAATAGAAATTAAACCAAATTTATTTCTTTTTAAAAAAAAAAGATAGTTCCAAACTGAATTTAAAGAGGATTCAACTGCTTTAATTTCTATTTTGAAAGGGATTAGTGATTCCATAAACTCAATTCTGTGGTCGAAAGGTTAGTGGTAATTATAGAGAAATTGAATAGTAATTTAAAAAAAAAAAATCAAATAGCAAATTTACTATTCGATTTTATCATAATTATTAGTAGACTTTCTGAGTTCCGTGATAACTATCATGAAACCGAGTTCTTGATATCATCACTCTCTGGATAGAGTGTCCAAAAAAGGGGTTGATTTTAGCATCCAACTTGGACACTCTTCTTAATAAAATAAAAAAAAAAAAAAAAAACAAAAAAATCTAGAAATAATGAAAATCTAAAAAGCTGAATTTGTGTTCGATGCAAAAGTTTCATATTTGTTTTACCAAATGTTAAACAACTTTTAGTTTTACATTTATTTTATCAAAAACTATCATAAAAAATTTTTCTACATTAAAAAACTAAAATTATAAGTAAGATAGACCGTACATTACATTTTCCCTCTAAAACTTCAAAACAATAGAGAATTAAGAATATGTTCAGAAAAGTTTATGAAATAGTTTATGGTTTTTATAAATATAAATTAGGTCAAACTCATCAAATTGGTTTGTGAAATGTTTTTTATTATGAAAAATTGACTTTGCCTTGGTAAAACTATTTTCACTTATTTATTAAACACTAAACAATTTAGAATTTCACAGCTATTTTATTATAAATTAATAAAAAACCATAATTATTTAGAATTTTATTGGGTTCCGCTTTGTCATGGCCAGGCTATTGAGAGAAGAAACAGAGGCTGCTTATGGCATATGCTTTGTGTTTACACGTATGTTTGGCTTGGCAGTGACCCTAAACGATGCTTACAAAAGGCTTCCCGTGTTAATGAAGCAGATATTCTTTAATCAGTAAAGAAAATATTTCATAGAGAGCATCTTTTTCCCTTTCATTAACAACAAAAGTTTTGGTTAAACAATAAATTTTGCAAAGAATAAGATGTACCATTACGAATCCAAAATCGAAAATCAAATCAACATGGGCAGTGAGATACCCCCTTCTTTTTACTAGTACCATATTCTTTTCCAACCTGTAATGCACTAATTTTTGGGATCTTCTTTTTTGGATTTCATGTCTATTTCTATTTCTTTTTCTTTTCCTTTTTCCTGGGCAGGCAAGCTTGTACTAGTTCGTAGATATGCAAGATCCTACTCAATTTAATGAGAGATTAAAGTAGTGATTCATAGGCTTAAGAAGGAGTGATATCTCTGAATCCAAAAGTTTAGATCCCAATTGTCTCGAGTATTTTATGCACAAACATGTCAAGTGCCTATGATACCATATTCCACCTTCCCTGAACTCTGAGTAGCAAATCACAATGTGGATGACACATAAGCAAGCCTAAGTGGGTGAAGATGCCAATTCACAATGTGGCACCTAATAATATCTATTAATTATTTCCCTTAACCCTTTGAGTTTACTATGTATATATAGATGAGATTAGGGTTTCTCGGAAGCAATTTGGGAGTTTACATATGGTTTGGAATTATCAAGCATCACTCCATGTTTTATCAAGTCAAAACATAGGTTCATTTGGGTCAAAATAATGTATTGGTTTTGTCACACTTTCCTTCCGCTTTGTTTATTTTCAAGTTAAAATTATAATTGTATGCTTTAAGTGAGTAAAAAATTGAGCTTATTTCGAGTTAAATTCGAGCTGATTTACAATCTTATAGTAATTAATAGGGTGATTGGATTTGCATTTTCACTGATTGGGCTTAGATTTTCTTTTCAGCCTATATCTACGGGCCGACACGACCCAAAACAAACTGGACTGAGTCGGCATGGCTCACACTACCACGTGGAGTGTCGTGCCTAGCATGGTCCAAGTGAATAGGATTGTGTCGGGCCTAGTTTTTTAGGCTCACAACACAACATAACACAACACGAAAAAATGACACGGTATGAGGCCCAACACGAGACAAGGTACGACATGACACAAGGCACGACAATGCACGAGGCCCAACACGATACGGCACGAGGCACGACTCATAACATCTAATGAAATTCAAAATTACATGCAATTTAATGTCACTATAATGATGATGAGTCAAGAAGAATTATATGTTGATAAATTTGATATTTTATGAGGGTGAAAGAAAAATGAACATTATATACTATTCTTAGCATGATAGTACGTGATCTACTAACTGTTCAGTGTCTACTATAGCATAAGAACAAACATTTAGTGCAAGTTATAGAATTTTGGATGAATTGCGATTAAGACTATTACCGAAAACGCTATAAAATGTTAGTATGCACAAAGAATTGGCTAAATGCAAAAGACCATACAAACTACATATTAAATAAATATTAATATAGCGGATCGAGTGACGATTTAAGAGATTAATATTGAAGAAAAATTTGTAACTCCTAACCTGCAAGAGTATAAACTGTGAAAGGCTAAAAAATAATAGTATCGTCTTTTTAATTTTTAAAATTTTTAATTTGATTTTTTTATATTTAACTCATTTATAAGTCATTTCATCATCTTTGTTTATTTTATATGTTGTTGTTTTTTAAGTTATTTATTTGAAAGGTTTTTTAAACTTGTAATTTTTAAGTTAATTGTTCATGTTGTTATTTTTGTTCAATTTCTAAGTTATTTGTAATATTTAACTTTATCAAAAAGGTATTGTTTTTCTTGGATTTTGATCCCTCTGACCCGATTCCGTGTGAGTTACCATGGAATCGAGAAACTTTATTTGTAATTACAAGAAATTACAATAGTAATTGAATAAAAAATAAAACATTTAAATATTCAATTACTATTACAGTTCTCGTGATTATTAGTAAAAATTTTTGGTTCCGTGGTAACTCATACGAAACTGGGTTTGTGAGAATATGACTCGTTTTTTTATAATTATAAACATTCAATTCAATATTTAAAAGATTTTTTTTACTATTTTTAATAAAAAAAATTAATATATATATATATGTGAGACCTATAAACCGATCCAACACAGTAAAACTCAATAGCCGTGTGAATCTTGGACCGTGCCAAACGTATATTTTTAAAAATTTAACAGCATACGATACCTTGATTGGATCGTGGACTCTCTCAATTGGCAATTGCACATTGGACATCACATGGACATAACATTATCTGGTGGGCTTGTGCATTATCAGATGCCATAATTCATTATTACCATGCTCATTGTCCTTTCCCCATCCCATCAAGATCAAATCGTCACTATATTTTTTCGAACCCCCCCAATCATGAATAAAATGAACTTAAAAAGTTAAAATATCCAACAAATCATAGTCTGGACATGCTTTGAATGTTCCAAATTCTTTCCCAAGAATGATGAAAAAAAATTTCTTTCGCCAGATTTTTGTGGATTTATTAAGATTTTGGCAAGATGAAATTTGTTAGTTGAAAATTATGGAGAAAAGCCAGTTCAGTTGTAAAAAAAATTATTTATATTTTTTGCAATTTTTTTTCAATAATTTGAATATTTTAATCGTAATTTAAAAAATAAATATTTTTTAATATAATATTAAAAATTAATAAAAATATTATTTTCACTTTTTTAATGTTATATTAAAACAAAAAATATTATTTTTTAAATTATGTTAAGGATAATCAAATTGTTAAAAAAATATTAAAGAAAATACAACTGAACTTATCCAAAAAGTTGATAAAAACTTATCAAAAGGTTGTATGTATCATGTAGCTTCTATAAAATAGTACAATGATGGGAAAACGAGGGATTCTTTGTCGAGATTTAGTTTATAGAATTTTTCTGAATCAGATATTGGAAAAAAATTATACCATAAACAAAGTCTAGGTAAGAAATTTCCCAAAATAACATAAACAAGAAAAAAACAAAGGAAAAAACAAAGAGAACTAGACAGGGAAGCCTAGCTAATTATCTTTGCTAGTTACAAAGGAAACTCTAGTGTGATGATGCTTTATGAGAGAACTCCCATTGTGGAATCGTCTTTATAAAAAGCCACCCACCAGTCGGTCGTCATTGATGTGTAATGCACTCCAAAATGATTTCCTCTTTGTTTTCTGTAATATTTTGTTTATTTTTTACACTGTTTTCATCTTCTTTGTTCTTCCCCCACAACACACCATAGAGGCCACCCACCAGCAACACAGCCCCGCCAACACTGCCATGGAGATTCAACCAATGAACCCTTGTCAATTTTTCATAATAACTATTAATATATTCTAACATGTCATAATGTAATATTCAAATAATTAAATGATTATTATTTTTAATTAATAAATTAAATAAAAATTTACAAATATAATTTAATAAAGTTTGCAAAGATTCAAAAACCTTTTTTTATAATTTTTTATCAATAATATATTAAAAAATTAAGATCAAAATTGTTTTAAAAAATCAACGTAACATAATTTAATTATTGAAAAAAATGCGTTGTTAGTGTTAGCCAACAACACTAGCAATTGTCAATTAAAATGGACACATATCATATTTGCGCGAGTGACAACATTTGAGATTGTCTCTAACAAAGCTGATGAAAAAACAAAATTAATCTAACAAACACGGTCATGACATAACAGAGGATTAAACCTTCCCCAATGAAGGGTTTCTTTCCAGAGGAACGCTGAGAAGATTGCTGTTATAATAAGTGCTAATGGAGTGAACATTGCTGTGAAAACTGGACCTTTCTTCTCTATAGCCCAAACTTGCAACCAATAAGTAATGCCAGTCACAATAATCCCCTGCAATATATTTTCACTGGCTTAGTTAATTCACATGATTAAAAAAAATCAGAGGATGCATACATTTGAGGGAGCAAATAGCTTCTCTGTTTTTGGACCAACAAAATTTGCTGGTTAAGGTTTTCGACACAGCGCAATTGCTTGTCACTGTCGTTGATTGAGCAAATAGGATTCCCAGAGTCACTAATTCAACAAAATTGTCCTAGTCACTTGATGTTATTCTGTTGGATTATTCATACTGTAGTACTTCTATAATGGATCCTTTGTTATTTCATAAGCATATATAGTGTGAACGTGGACCACATTTCACATCATTAGTATCATAAAAAATACCTAATTAGTTTATATGTAAGGTCTAGTCATTGCAAAAGTAACTGAGGTAATTGACCCATGATGATATAAATGGAATTAAATAATGACCTAAGTCGACCATCATGTGATATCACCATCTAGTAATTGGTTTGATTCGTGGTTTTTTTGTGAAACATGATTTGATATTTTTTTTACGAGAATGCGAGAATCTAAATGAGAGGAGTTTATGATAACATACATTTTATGTTAGGAGAAATTTTTTTAATTTATATATAACTATATTCTAAATGTAAAATATAATATCCATATTTGAAACGTGTTTGATGGACAAAATAAAAAAAAATAAAATAAGTGATAGCGAAATAAAATCAATCAATATCGGAGTGTAAAATGAGATATCTCGTACCAAGACTTTTAAAAAAAGTTGATGCTAAGGGTTTGCCATATTCTTACTAATAAAGATATGAAGTTAAAAAAAAAAGGATGAAACATACACAATAAGCCACAGAAAGAAGAGGAAAACCCCATTCAAGTCTCCATGCTGATGGATTCCTCTCCACTGCAACTGCCCAAAGAGCTGATTGTATGCAGCTAAAGAAGCATTGCAGAGTAATGGACCGTAGTTTCGCTGGATATTGCTTGATAACGAGTGCCTACACACAAGAACACTAGTCAAAGAGCAGAAAAAAAAAGAGAGAGAACTTATGCTAGGTAAAAAAGAAACAGTTTCTTAAAAAATAAGAATATGAAAATTGATTTTAAATTTGTCTCGTATAAAACGCTAAACAGTTTTTAACTCTACAATTATTTTAGCAAAAATCGTTCAAAGTTTTTATTGATAACTAAACCCTGAATAACTACAACTTAACCAAACAGTAACTAGAGAAAGTGAGAGAATTAACGTTGATATGAACCTGTAATATAAGAAACAAACACCAAGCAGTGTTGGCTGAGAGCATAATAAGGGAACCTTTTATCCATTCCCCTAAGGGGCGACCTTCAATTGATGAGTCGGCTGCAATTTGCTGTTGATCAGTTGCTGTATACCAGCTCATGAACTTCAAAGGTGGCCCCTTAACAAAAGCAAAAACCAAAGCCCCAGCAACACCAACAACAGAACCTAAAACCTTTGCAATTCCATGCAATTGTTTTATGGAAACATTTTCCATCCTGAAAATATTCAAACCCATCATTAAAAAATTGTCCTGTATGTCTATTAAGTGTTCGCTTTACTGTTTGGCATAACTTTTGAAAGTGAGAATTTTTTTTTTTGTTGCTTAATTTACCTTAAGAAAACAGCCATCATGAAGGTAATGGCAGGGATTGTATTAGTAGTTGCAGCAGCAAATGTGGCAGTGGTGTAGTTGATTGCTACATAGTAGAGATTTAAACTGACGGTGAGCCTGAAATTTCACACATTTTATTATTAGAAACATTAGTCTGAAATGATTTTAATTAATCAAATTGTGGCTCTAATTGAAAACAAGTTCATACCCAAATAAGGAAAGCAGAAAGATCTTGCAGACTAAGATGTATGACAAGGGACAGACCTTGTTACTGCAAATTACAAATTCAGAAGAAGAAAAAAATGACAAATTAGCGAGTTCACAAGGCATCAGATGAGAAATGGAGAGAGATTGAAAGTGTTGAAGAAATGTGCTTTTAAGTAACCTTTCAAGGAAGAAAGCAAATGGAGCTAAGGCAATAGTGGCAAATGCTTGCCTATAGACAACAAAAACAAAAGGGTTCATTCCTTTAGAAATTACTGCTTTGGAGAACAGAGCCATTCCTGCATACACAAATTGTACAAAGAGCATTGCAATATAAGGCTTATGGCTCTCCATCACATTTGCATAACCAAGTAAACTCTTCATGTTTCACTTCCTTTGTGGTTATTTAGATTGAGAAACTCCTCTATATATAGAGAAGCCAAGCACTTAGCATTTCACTTTATATGCACATAATTTATTTAGATTTGGATTTATTTTTCATCGGTTTAAACTTTAGTGATAATTAATCAAATGTTATATCTCTTAATATAGATACGTGCTTAAAAAAATAATTGAATGATTAATTATCTCAAAAATTTAAATTAATGAAACATGATTTAATTATTTTTTTATACTATATAACAACACCAAAGCAAATGTGACCCAAATCAGTGAGTGCCGGTCTAACTATTCTTTGAAAGTGTAACAATATTAAAGCAGTGTAAAAATCTGATAAGGAAATGGCCGAATGTCATGAACAGTTAAGCACTAAGAAGCTGTGATTATTTCGACCACCATCAATAAAAGTGCTCAATGTTTATAGGATAAGAGGTCCTTTCGTTATCGTTTTAATTGGGTAAGAGACCCTCCAAAAGTAAAAAGTCCCCCTCGTGAGTTCCCATCTTTGTTTTGATGATAAAAGCTTTAGAAAAGATTTATAATTAAAATGTTACCCTCAAATCATTTTCGTCCTATGAAAAACAACTAAATTGGTTGAGTTGGACGTGCACTGAAAAAAAAAAACATATCAGCCTTGATTGGAAAAAATCCTTAATTTCATCACTGCTATGGGATTCTTTTAGCACCCTTTGTTGCTTTTGCTTTAACAGTCTCTAGTTGTAGGGTATGCTTACCCTACTGAAATTAGGCTGATAGGCATGTCTCCAATTTTGCGGAGGTGGTCTTGGAAAATAAGAAAAGCAAAAGCCAAAGGACACGTACGAGGTTAAAAAAAATTGATTTCCGTATAAAGTCAACTAATTCGAAAAAATGAAAATCCCCAATTATTTGATGCTTTCATAACAATCAAGTCCAATTCAACAGTCACCATGTTTCTTAGCTAAGGTTTGAAAATAAGAAAGAGAGAAAATATTTGGAGAAGAAGATACACCGTGTTTGTGTTTAAGACTTGTTGAAATTAATCAAGTGCAAGAATTGTATATATTTCATATTTTTGTTAATGCATTTAAATAAAAGGACTTGGTTGTCGTTTTTTTCAAATTAAGGGATTGAGTTGCAATTAGTTTCCAAACTGGAGGATAAGAAAATGTTATTTAGCATTTACCCTTGGCATATTGTTAGATATTTTAAAATAAAAACAGGTGAGAACTAATAAATCCCATTCATGAAAAAGAGAAGTTTGAAATTTGGAGTTGTACTGAATTTGTGTAGAATTGTACTGAATTAGTCAATTAGAGAATCATGGAAGAAAAAATAATTAGAGTGTTTTGCTGTGATTGGGAATTGGTAATGGCTCCATGCATATCGTTTACAGATGAACTTGTGCTCTTTAAATCAACTGTTACAGATGAATCTTGATGTCCCTTTCCTGGGAAATCAACACGTGTTCTTATTTGAATCATGGATTAGGAGACACCATTGATACAATTGTCCTACCATTATAAAGATACGCCAATCAACATGCCACTTCATTGTTTGAGAACATTTCTTGCCACTCGCTGGTTACATTTTAACGTAGGGTCGACTTTTTTACACGGTCAATTAGTTTGTTTTTTACGGTAATTTTTTTATCAAAAAATTATTTTATTTATAGTAAAAGTAAACTAATTGATGGTAAAGAAAAAACTTTTGTGTGATATATCGTTTGGTTTGATTTGATTTGATTTTGATTTATAATTTATAAAACAGGTTTTAAAATAATTTTTAATAATATAATAATAAAGTTAAAAATCGTTTATAGTTTACAGATGAATCTTGATGTCCCTTTCCTGAGAAATCAACACGTGTTCTTATTTGAATCATGGATTAGGAGACACCATTGACTCAATTGTCCTACCATTATAAAGAAGCCACCAAAGATACGCCAAACAACATGCCACTTCATTGTTTGATAACATTTCTTGCCACTCGCTGGTTACATTTTAACGTAGGGTCGACTTTTTTACACGGTCAATTAGTTTGTTTTTTACGGTAATTTTTTTATTAAATTTTTTTTTTTTATTTATAGTAAAAGTAAACTAATTGATGATAAAAAAAAAACTTTTGTGTGATATATCGTTTGGTTTGATTTTGATTTATAATTTATAAAATAGGTTTTTAAATAATTTTTGATAGTATAATAATAAAGTTAAAAATCGTTTATAGTTTACAGATGAATCTTGATGTCCCTTTCCTGAGAAATCAACACGTGTTCTTATTTGAATCATGGATTAGGAGACACCATTGATTCAATTGTCCTACCATTATAAAGAAGCCACCAAAGATACGCCAAACAACATGCCATTTCATTGTTTGAGAACATTTCTTGCCACTCGCTGGTTACATTTTAACGTAGGGTCGACTTTTTTACACGGTCAATATATTGTTTTTTACGATAATTTTTTTTTTAAAAAAATATATGTTTTGTTTATCATAAAAAAAAATATCTATTTGTAATATATCGTTTGGTTTGATTTCGATTTATAATTTATAAAACGGTTTTTACAGTAATTTTTGATAGTATAATAATAAAGTTAAAAATCATTTATAATTTAGTAAAATAATTCGTGAAAACGATTTTTTTGACACACATTTGAGTTTTTAAAAACTATCATAAATCGTTGATTCTTTTTATAAATTATTGTTTTATAAGCGCTTGACGTAATTTTTGTTTATAAAAAATATAAATCATTTCATAAACTTTCTAAAAAACATATTATACTGTTTGACCTAATGCAGTTTTAATTTTTGGTTGTTTAGCTTAGTGTACTTTCAGATTTTGACTGTCAAAATTTAAAAGATTATCTTTTTAAAATAGTTTTTGATAAAATAATTGTAAAACTAATAACTGTTTATCTTGACTTCTTGAAAGTTGATAGACCATTTTTCTACACATTAATTATTTAAAAAAAAAAAAACTAAGACAATAAAATATGTATGGTTATGGTCTCTTGACATCGAAAGCCCATACTCCTGTCCAAAGGCACATTAACTTGGATTTAGCAAGATACACAAAATATAGCTTTGTCTGGGAATGGATGGACAAATGGGGAATAATTTTTTTTTTTTTTTTTTTTTTTTTTCCATATGTAGAACCTTTCCTTAAAGGATATGGGTCTTTGGGCTTGGAGGGCAAAAGCAACTCCAATCATCAAACTACTTCCACTTGATTTTTTTTCTTTTTTATGGGAGTCACATGTGTGTCTGGATGTTTCAGCATGTGAATTTAAGTCCAAACACATCATTTGGATCTTTGAATGCTTTTGCATTTCCAATTCTTGGGTTCAAATTTTAATTATGATTAAAGACTTATGGAAATGAAATCAAATGAAATTGAAATTCATTTTATTTTTAAATGATTGAAGAAAAGAATTTATTTATAAATGAATTGTAATGAATTTTTATTAAATTGAAAAATTTTATTGAATTTTTTATTTAAAATATTTAGAATAAATAAAGAATTCAAAAGAAGAAGAAGAGAGAGACAGAGGAGAGAAAGAGATAAGGAATGAGAGAGAAAAATAAAATAAAATTTTGGTCAATATAATTTTTTACTTTTCATTTGTGAAATTTATTTGTAAATTATATCAATATTGATAGAAATTATAACAAACTAACTCAATTCCATAACGAATTTATTTTGAAATAAATTTTATAATTTTTTTTATTATTCAAAACATAATAAATATAAAATCACAAATAAATTTCATAAAATTTATAAAATTCGTTTGTTACGAACACATTTTAGGTTAACTGGACAAGAATTGATGGGAAGGTTTCGAAAATGAATCAACTTCTAACAGTAAATAACTAAACTTATTTGTCCTAGATGAAAACGGAGAAGCTAAAATAGTAAAATATGATGAGTTCTTTACCATTTATTAATGAATTTAGAGTCCTGCCCAAATTTGTTCCCAAATTTAGAGTCCGGTATTGTACCTGATACTGCGAAGAATATGCAAGAAAGGAAGGTTGGATGGTTACCCGTTACTCTGTTTTTGTTTGGAAGTTAAAAGAAGAATAAAAAAGTAAAAGAAGTCTGTCAAAACAACTTTTTCTTGTTTGGTTAGAAAAGAAAACGGAAGGCATAGGATTAATTAATAAATCACAATCTCTCTCCCTCTCAAAGCCCCAAATCAAAGGGTATAAAAAATTGGGGATTACATTAACAGAGGATTTTGAGTTTTATGAAAACGGGTTAGTCTATTAATACCTCTTCTATCCGTCCATTAAGAAACTGGCAAACAGGCTTACAGTACCCAATCCTCTCTCTTCCAATCCCATTTGAATTATTTTGCAGTTTATGGAAGAGTAGCCTGTGAGGGATAAGAACATGCTCTTTTTTGGTATAATAATGCACGTGTTGATAGTACAATAACTGTTTCTCAATGGCAAATGTATGGGTGGAAATAGTTTTTCACAACCCTGTCCACCACTACAATGTTCATGGAAAATGACTTTCATTATAAAATTTGTGAATCTTCTCAATGTGTAAACTATCTCAGTTATTATCCTTCATATATCCAATACATACTTTCGAAAGTCACGAGGAAAAGGAAAAAGAAAAAAGTAAAATTGAAAAGTTTGTTCCGCAATACGTATATCGCGGGATTGGTAGGTCATAATTGCATAAAGCTCTTCTTGCCCAAGTGATGGTTCGGTTCAGAATTTTTTTATTATTTTATCGAATATAAAATTAATAATAGCAAAAAGGGCAAAAGCGGGTCTAGAAAAGAAAAACAAAAATAGCGAAAAAGAAGAAGAATGAAAAGTCATTTTGGCTAATCTTTATTACTCCTTCTGTCTAGTAAAGGTTATATTTAGTTTATTTTTGAATGAATGTCTCAAAATAATTGTGTATATTTTAAAAATGAAACATAAAATATATTTACTTTTTAAAATCATCCCACAAAAATCATATGAAAATATTATTTTAATTATTTTATGGGTCCATAAACATCGTATTAAAGATATTTATAGAGTACTTGAAAAACAAAATTTGTCCTAATCTTTGTGTATAACAGTTTGGTTTGACAGAATTATTACCTATAACAAAAGAGACATTCGTACCAACTTATATTTGTTCTAGTTAATGGATTCCCATATTAATCGAAAAAAAAAAGGCTTAAACGAAACTTTTGGTTAGTCAGTGTCATTAGCTAAATGTATTTCGAGAGAAGTTGATTTTTCAAACCAATCAATTTTTATATATAAAAATATATTATTGTGTAGGTGAATAAAAAAATATAAATAAATTAAATCATCGTTACAATTTTTTTTATAAAAAAAAAAAAAAACTTAAAAGGAAAAAAAGTATATAAATCCATTGACAGCTATCGAATTTCCGGATAATTTTCAGATAAATTAGTATCATGCTCTTCAAATTTCACATTCTTGCCAAAGCTTAAACACCTATTTATATAAATACTTAATAGCTAACAACTTTGCCAAATTTCAGTATGTTATTGTCAAATCAACTGTTTGAAAACTGGAAAACAAAAACAGAGTAATCATTAGATGGGCTAAAGCCCATAAATTTTTATGTTTAAATAAAACTGGGCTTCCAACCAAATTTCCAATTAAGAATAAAAAGAAGGGGAAAGCAGGCTTTCGCCGGATATGGACCATTTTCGTTCTAAATATCAATTTATGTTTAGCTTCTTAGTTGTCCAGTTGGACAAGATACATGCAAGGAGTTGATGTATAAATGCATATGTTGCAATACACAAGAAGTTGATGTACTGATACCTTATGACTTAAAGCATTGTTTGGCTAAAAACTGTAACCCTGTAGTTATAGAGCATTTCATGCCTTTTTACGTTCACTTCTTTTATCTAATTAAAAGGGGTAACCGGTGTGACAATTTTATCTGAGTGTGATCATGAAAATCTTTATCTGTTAAGAAACCAATGTAAAAATAACTAGACAATAAAAATTACAGGTGCTCTCAAAACCGGTTGAGTCATAATCTAACTTCAACTCCATCGAAAATCTAGCATCAGGATCACTTATCTTCATCTACTATACCTTGATGTTTGCCGACCATAACATGTTCAATGTTTTGATCTATTCACTTATCGCTCGGTACTACTACCATCCATTACACACACATGAGCATGACAATCCTTCAGCACACCAAATTAGTTAAGGTAAAACAATTCTATCTTGTTGATGAGTCACAATCAAGAGATAGACTTGCACGAGAAAAAAAAAAGGAAGGGATTTGCTTTAACGGTTACATATATGTGGAAGGCATCTAAATCCAGCCAGCTATAGAGAGAAGTTGTGGCAGCAAAGCACGCAAATTAGAAGAGGTTGTCGACAAGAAACAAAGCAGTAAAACTAATATTGTCTTTGTTTTTGTTTGTAAGAGAAGCAAAGTAGGTATGTACAAACATGAACAAAATGTGAGACTACCTTTAGCACAATCTCATCATCAATTACGTACTCTTCACCCCTCTCCTCTCCATTTAGCCAGCAATAACACATTGCCCCCCATTCTCTTTGATGTTTACCTACCTTCTCCATCTCCTCATTTTACTATTATACCCTTCTACTATCCTATCCCTCCTATAATATAAATTACTATAGATATAATTATCAATTAATCATTGTTTACTTTTTGTATTGGGAAATATTAACGTGCTTGTGTGTATATATATATATACACAATATTTTGTGGAGAAAAAACTTTTTTTTATCCCAAACGACGATAGGATTAGAGAATTTAATAAGCGAGATTAAAAATATTATTTTTCTAGAAAATGCCATGTATATATCCAGTCAAAATTGACGTGACTATGGTGTCTCTCTTTGTCTTTTGTTACTGTTAAAGTCGGTTAAATTTTTTTAAGAAAGTTAATCAAGTATTTATTTCTTAAGTTTGTGGAAAAAACTTACCCAAATCAATAAATTTTTTTTTTCTTTTGCAATATATAAGCAATTATTAAAGCCACAATTCGATCTAGCTTATATTTAGTTATTGTTCGAGAGAGTTTACGAAGTGGTGTTTGTTTCTTATAAATATAAGCTAGACCAAACATTTTAAAAATTGCTTTTGAAAAATCAAATCTGAATACTTTGTATACTAATAGACTGAGTTTGTGTTAAAAAAAATCATTTTCACTAGAGTTTTATTAATTAAAAGTTGTTTTAAAAACTATTTTGACAGATATAAACCAAAATTATTACTAAACTAAATTAAACCGTACCATATATATTTATTTATTGTGACGTTATATGTTAATAATTATTTTCTTTTAATTCATTTTTTTTTATATATTTTTGTTTTGTGGTGAATTTCTAATTATAACTTTTTTAGAGAATTACGTTTTTTTTTTAAAAGAATCCAGACAACAATAGTAGAGTTAGAACCGTGCATGCATGATTTATATAATGAATGGCGTAACCAAAATTGCCAAATAATTAACGTCAATATAATCATGATATAATTACAACATAAATTTTCCTTGCGTGTTAATGTTGAACTAGTCCTTATAATTTATGCATAATAATAATTAATGCCTTGCCTATTGATTTAAAGGGTCCCACTTTCTTCCAATCCCTTTGTTTCTTCACTCAATTCAATAATTGAGTAAATGAGTTGATAGATGTCATTACCGTCCAAGTACTCTGCTAACCCTTGAGGGGGGTTGCTTCTAGTTCTAGGACTTTTTTTGACACTATTTTCTATTCTCTTATAAACATATCTTCGATCAAAACAGTACTCATTACATCGAAGTACTTTGTGGGATCATTGCAATTAAGTTATTGGAAGTATGAATTTTAAAATCAAAATTTTACCCTAATAATTCTTGATTGATGTTACTTATACGATTGAAACGATTGATAGATAATAAAACATTGTGATATATGTAAATATGTGTCATTGAACATGTGGTGTAAACGCACCGTTAATCATCATTTATGTACGATTGATTGCTACTAATCTTTTTGATTTATGCACGGAAACTCTCTAAAACTAAATAATATTATTCTTTTTTTATTTGTGTTTGAAGTCAAAGTTTGATATTTTGATCCAGAATGATACGGAATTAATTAATTTATGAACGAACTTTCAAGTCTCAACAACCATACATCAAGAGGAATTATTGCATGGATATGGTTTAATTAAATAGATTTGAATTATTATAAAGTGTCATGTTGACTTAATTCTATCGTATACATTCATTATCATGACGAATTATGATTGATTAAACTTAATTAAATCAGATGCAAGAATTTCAATTAGATCAGTAGCAAGTTATTTCAATTAATATAGATCACACATAGCTTTAATCAAAATCTTTAATTAGACTGTGAAAATTAATTAAAGAAGTGTGCATATCTCAATTATAAACATCGTTTGGATGAAATTTAAATAAACTTAAATTAAGTTTAAATATCTTTAAAAGAAAAAAAAACAATTTTTTACCTTGCGCCAAAAACATTAGGCATATTCTTGACAAATTAGAGGTCACATCCTACAACCCACAAGCTACCACCATGGTCCAAGAATTTCAAATAATATATACAAATAATGAAGATTTAAAATAATCTTAGCCAACGAAATTTTCATACCATTTATTACGGTTGGTCCCAACTTAACTAAATTGGTCACTACTTACTTTAATTCATAAATGGCATAGCCTAATAATAAGAACATGACCTACATCTAACTAGTTTAATTCAACATTATTCTACAATAAATAACTCAACCAGTTATAAGAAAAATCATGTGTAAGGTGAGTTTATTGAAATACTTTTCAATAGAGGATGACTTTCAAGGCAAGGTTAGTAAAAGTAAACATCGTGTCTGCCCTTTATTTGTCCCACGTGGCCTCACGTTTATCACAGCTTAAACTGTCCAATAAGCTAGTTGAAAATTAAACCAAAGATTAATCCTCTCTCATAATTACGTATGATTAACGGTACTCACTTCGATTCTTTCCGTTTATGGTTTTTAAAATAATTTTTGATAAAATAGTATTGAATTAATTTTTTTTTAATGTTTAGAATTTGAAAGGGTTTATAAAATAATTTTTGTTTCTTTAAATATAAATTAGATCAAACATTTTTAAATAATGGTTTTTGAAATGTTTTTGTTTTTTTTTGAATTTATGAGGAAAAAAATGTTTTCATCGTTATTTTATTAAATTCAAAATAATTTATAACTCTATTTTTGTTTTATTATAAATTATTTAAAAAATATTTTTTTACTGTTATTTCTAATTATACATGAGTGAAACACTCGTCAAAACAATTTTTTAACACAATTTGAATTGTCTAGAAAAATAAAACAAATTAATAAACTCTCTCGAAGGTACTTAATTAGTAATAATAATAATTAAACAGTATTTTTGATAAAATAAATGTACCCAGATGATGAATACGAGAATAACATAATTTTTAATATTGCTTTGGAAGAGTATATTTTTTTTATTAATAATTAATTCAATAAAATGAATTCAACTCTTCAATAGTAAAAACTATGAATTAAAACTTGTATATTGCTTTTGTACATTAATTTAAAATTTTTAAATATGATAAAAATTATTTTATAAATAAATTATATATGTATCAAATTTTACTTAGTTGATCGTAATAAGATATTTGTATAATTAGCTTGTTTGATTAGTCTCGGTCAATGGGATACTTCTTAGGGGCAGTTTGGTAATTTCGACACGAGTGTAACCAACGGCCACTAGAATCCAAAACGCCTCAAAAAGCAAAGCTGACCTACAGGGGCCAATTTATTATCCCCATCGTCGCTATCTGCAGCAGTTGCCACTGCTGCAAGGAAAAAATTCCATTATATTATTTTACACGTAAAATTAATTTTTCTTTTTGGTACATTTTTCCACCTGATATACTTCAAATATATATATATATATATCTCCGGTTATTTGATTATTATTGTTAATGATATTTATTATATAAGGGAACAGAAGGAGTATATTTTATTAACCAGCAAGAACCGAACAGATGACTGAAGATTCCACAGCTGAAATATATTTTTCTTATTTGTTTTCTTGAAATTGACAGGCAGATCCCCACCAAAATAAAAATAAATAAATAAAATCACCATACTCTTACATCTACATAAAACCCTCAGAGAATTCACCCTTTTTCTTTAATTTTTGTTAATAAGTGTTTTTTTTTCGATTGAGCTGTAATTGCAAGGAGCTAGCTAGAGTGATAACAACATGCCACTAGACAGCTCGGACGATGTGGCGGCTCCGGCCACCGAAGCCCACGAGCTGGGCAGTGAAGTTGGCTTGGTGGGATCAAATTCAGGTGAGGAAGGTGACCGTAGTTTTGTCGGTAACCGGTGGCCTCGGCAGGAGACTTTGGCTCTATTGAAGATACGGTCTGATATGGATTCTATCTTCCGTGATTCTAGTCTTAAAGGTCCATTGTGGGTTGAGATTTCCAGGTGAGAAAAATAGTATTATTAATTCTTTCTTTCTTTTTTATTTTTCTGTTTTGGTTTTTGGTGAAAATGGAAAATTCAGCTGTTTAAGCTCAATCATGCAGATCTGTGGATTGGTTTTCCTTTTTTGGGTACTGATTTTGTGAGTTTGAACTCATAACCATAGGATCAAGAAAATAACGGGTATGAGCTCGGCTTCAAGAAAGCCAAGGGCCAACATATTGTGTTTTATCCATGTGACCTTAATTGGTTGCTTCATTAGGTTTTCTATGCTCATTATAATTCCTGTTGGGTTGTTTCCTTTTTAGCTTAATCTTACAGTAATTTCTTTCCTTTTAGTTTTCTTACTTTTCATGTTTAATTTCTTAATTGAAAAATTTAATATTTGGAATTGTTTAATTTTGGTATTGTTGTTATTGATAGGAAACTAGCGGAACTTGGTTATAATCGAAGCGGCAAGAAATGCAAGGAGAAATTCGAGAATGTGTACAAATACCACAAGAGAACCAGAGAAGGCCGAACCGGAAAATCAGATGGGAAAAGTTATCGATTTTTCGATCAATTAGAGGCTCTTAAGAATCTCCATTCCCTTCCATCACCACCGTCAAAATCTCATCATCAAACCACAATGCCGACAACAACAACTGCCTCATCAGTGCCATGGAATAACACAAGCCCAATATCTACAAACAATATTATTCCTCAAAGCAATAATATTGTGATCACACCAATAACAAACCCTACCATTACCATCTCTACACCTCCACCACCACCACCAACGACAACACATATTGTGTATCCTTACCCATCTTCTAATTTCCAAAATATTAATTCATCGAATAATCTTTTCTCGAGTTCCACTTCTTCCTCCACCGCATCGGATGAAGAATATTCAGCTGAAGGACGTCATCGAGGTAATAGGAGGAATAAGAGAAAGTGGAAGGATTTCTTCAAGAGACTGACTAAGGATGTGATCGAGAAGCAAGAGGAGTTGCAGAAGAAGTTCTTGGACACAATAGATAAACGCGAGCATGAAAGAATCGCACGCGAAGAAGCTTGGAGGATCCAAGAAATGGCAAGAATCAACAGAGAACACGAAACATTAGTCCAAGAAAGATCTGCGGCAGCAGCAAAAGATTCAGAAGTCATCGCCTTCTTGCAAAAGATAGCGGGACAACAACACGAAAACCCAACACCAGATCAACAACAACAACAACAAAACCCAGCAATGATTTTGAAAAAATTGGATATCACTCCAAGATTGATGGATATGAATGGAGATCATGATAATCACAATGTTGTAGGTGTAGCATCAAATATTCCAAGCCCTTGTAGATGGCCGAAAGCAGAAGTTGATGCTCTAATTAGGCTTCGGACGAATCTTGATGTTAAGTATCAAGAAAACAACGGACCTAAAGGGGCACTATGGGAAGATATCTCAGTGGGGATGAGAAACCTTGGATACAATCGTAACGCGAAGAGATGCAAAGAGAAATGGGAGAACATCAACAAGTATTTCAAGAAGGTGAAAGAAAGCAACAAGACGAGGCCTGAGGATTCGAAGACTTGTCCTTATTTTCACCAGCTGGATGCTCTATACAGAGAGAAGAACAAGGTCAATAATGGTAGCAAGATTAAACCTGCAACCGATATGGGGCCACTGATGGTGCGCCCAGAACAGCAATGGCTGCAGCCTCAGCTTGAACAACCGCAGCCAGTGGTGGTTATGGATCATCAAGATATGGAGAAGGAAAATGAGGGTCAGATTCAAGATGAGGAAGAATATGGAAATAGTGATGAAGATGAAGATGAGGGAAGTAATTTTGAGATAGTAGCAAACAAACCAGCAGCCTCAATATTGGACGCTAATGGAGAGTGAGACAAGATACAAAGCTCGTAAAAAAGTTGGCATGAGCGGGGTGGTAATGTTGAAAGAAAAAAAAATGTTTCTATTGTTGTTATTACTGTGGTAAAAAGGATACAACGAGAAAAAAGAAAGAAAGAAAGATACTACTGTTCTTTACCAAAAGGTGAGTTTCTCGGTTAATTTTATTCATCTAGTAAAAAAATAAATAAAATCAGTAATGCTCCTTTATTTTTTTATTTTATTCATTTAGTGAAAATGGGAAGAATTTTTAAGTTTACTAAGGATATATCCTTTGGCTTAGCAGTTTAAAAAGTTTAGTTTATTGTTTTTAAAACAATTTATAGTATAGTAAAACATGAGTATAGTTACAAACTGCTTATTATATAATAAAATAATAATGAAAATAAATTTTTAAAAATAAATTTAATTATTTTATAAACTATTCCATATGAGCAGTTTTTTTTATATGTAATTTAACATAATTTTTGTTTATTAAAGTAAAAATCATTCATACATTCGCCTAAACTTATTTTACGTGCTTATTTATGGATCAATACAGAATACTTTCAGACTTCACATGTACTAACTGATAAAAACTAAATGAAGATTCTTGCATAGGTTAAGTCTTAAACTGTTTGACTCATTAATTATAGATGTTATATCATTAAATTTTCAACGAAAAAAAATCTTAAATTAATCACCATGGTATGTGTGAATAATAAAGCTATAAGGTCGTTTTTTCATTCTTCATATCTGCTATAAGTAGGCTACAAAGATTTTTTTTACGAAATACTTAAGTATTATAAAATCAACATTAATAGTTGATATTAAAGCTAATTAAATATCATTAAAAGATTTTTAATTATATGTTTTAAATAAATCTTAAGTTAAAGATTTAATGGGTATTATTTGGGTTCAAAAGAAATCTTAATAAATGAACATAAAATAAAAATAAATGATTGTTTGAAAACCTAAATTCGATTCGTCCCATGTTGTTAAGAAAAGAAAAAGGAAACTTCTTTATAAGCATTTTGGGATTCTTATCTATTGTGTTATAAAAGGGATAGAGTGAAGCCTCATGGCACGCACGCGTCCTGGCCTCGGTCTCGACCCGAGCTGAGCTTGAACCCGATCGGGTCGTATTGACGCTTTAAGAGCACAAGCACGCATCGTTGCATAGGAGCCCTCGCCTTGAACCCATCCCCTTTTTTGATACAATGTGGCCTAGTAAATCAAAAGATACGATTCAAACAAAAGGTCGTGAGAAAATACACAAGAGACATGCTATTTTCATCAATGGTCATAACTATACTGATTAGAAGCGATCTTAATCGTCAAAAACATAACATACACGATCTGACGACTCTCGTTAAAACTAAAAAATCATGTATTTTCAATTGAAAAAACATATCTTTCCAATACTATAAATACCTATGTCTCTCATTTTCAGATTACAAATTATATTTTTTTGTTTTCTTCTCTTTCTCTCTTAAAACTCTATCAAAATATTTTCAATGTTTTAAAACAAAATTAAATCTGAAAATTTTCAGAATTTGATGTCTGTTTATAGATTTTAAACAAAAAAACTTGATTGTATCGAATGACTATTTATTTATAGCTCATAATAAACTTATATTTATAAGTAAATATGAATAAAATTTTAAAGACATTGTTTAAATTAAGTATAAATACTTACATTTTGTTTTCATCTATAAAATTTTACAACATTAAGTAGCACGTGAACGACCTACTTCTGAACGGTTTGGATGAATGAATGGAATCCGATGCGTGTAACCTGGATCGTAATACTACTTACCGTTGAAAAGAAAAAAATGTTGAACTGTATGAATTTCAAAGTGGCATGAACACGTGTACGTGAGAAAGAGAAAGAGAGGGATGATCATGTATGGTGGCCTTTCAAGTTTCAAAAGGTGAATTCATTCAATGTACTGAATGTGAACAATTAGTTAAGCATTTTCTGTAGGCCCCCTTTTTTTTAATCTACTTTTCTTATGACGTGTTACCCTTATCGTATGAAACCATTCTTGCTTTTAGAGAGATAAAAGAGAACTTTATCTACTAAGACGAATCTTCTAAGTGAATTCTTTTCAATGCAAAT
Source organism: Bretschneidera sinensis (assembly GCA_023935145.1). Taxonomy (NCBI): domain Eukaryota; kingdom Viridiplantae; phylum Streptophyta; class Magnoliopsida; order Brassicales; family Akaniaceae; genus Bretschneidera; species Bretschneidera sinensis. The sequence goes on from CM043697.1 coordinate 152,553,070, forward strand.
AAAAAAAAGGACGGGATCGCCGACGTGACAACCTCCTTCATCATAAAAATTTATATTAAACGTTAAAAAACTAAAAATAAACTTTTTATAAAAAAAATTAACAAAATAGATTTACAAAACATAATTATAGATAATAAAACTTTCTTTAAAGTTCGATTTTATGAGAAAAAATGATTTCGAAATATATTCAAATTGTATTTTCATTGAGATATGTTCATATACAATTATAAAAAAGACAGAAAAAAAATTATAAATAATCGTAATTTCACCTTAAATACAAAATAGATATATTTTGAGAATACATGTGTGAGTATCTACTCATAATTAATTTAATTTAATTTTTTGATGTAATTCAATCAATATATATCGATTTTTTTAAGAAATAATACAATAAATTAAACAATTAATTAATCCACCCTGGTTCTCATGATTGACGAAAAAGTTGAACATATCATATCTTGTGGAGTATATAAATCCAAGTTCCTGCAATGTTTGATAATGCATCGATCGTCACTCCCTTCCTTTTCTACGGTCCATTTCGCTTGACTTGCGAACACAGCACTATGCTATAATCTATGTGCAGCATGATTATTTAATGTTGCCCACTTTGTTGGGAGTATAGGATTATGCATATATACCCATTAATGAATATGTAGGCCCATAATGATATGAGCATTCATCATCTAATAATTCTCTCTCTAGATATATTTGTTTTCGTTTTTATTTTAAAATGTCTCAAAATAATCTTCTTTAATTAAAAATATTACAAAATTTATACTTTCTCCTACTAATAATATTTGTTTTCATTTTTATTTTAAAATATCTCAAAATAATTGTCTTTAATCAAAAGTCAAAGTTTTTTTTTATCACCCTTTCATTTTTATTTCAATTTTTAAGTGGTGTGGATGTAACTAATGCATTTGTTTAACCGTTGGGCTTTTTTTAAATAAGACAAATATTAAGAGATGTAAGAAGTAATGTTTAACCATCATTCTTTAGCTCAATTGGTATCACTCAAAGTTGAATGTATATGAGTGTTCGATTCTTTAGGTCAACAACTCCGAGTTATGGATAAAAAAAATTGTTGAATGAATGTATTAAAGTATAAAGAATTATTTGGTTCATTTTTCATTAGCTTAAAATTTTGAAATAATTAGTAACTTGACTAACTCTTAACATGTTATCCGACCTCCATATTTTGATTTTGAATCGACTTAAAAATGCTCAATTTTTCATTGTTTTTTTTTTATTTTTTTATTTTGGTTCAATTTGTTGCCCTTTCAAATATTTGGGTATTTTTTTCATTTAGGTTTTGTGCAAAGCTTGAAAGGAGATAAGAAAAAAAAAACCTTCTTTATATGTTCTGTTCGGTTAGGTACATCCTGTTTTCTTTCTTTCTTTCTTTGTTTATTGTTTTTTTTTTTTTTTTTCGTTTGTTCTTACTAAAGTATGTGGCAAGAGTAGTGCTATTACATTTTAGGAAAAGAGATAAAGGTTTCTTTCCCTAAATAGCCATCATTCCCTTTTTAATTTCTCTTTCCTTTTTTATGCAATTACAGCATTAGATTTGTGGAGGCAGGAGGGTTGCTTTTGGGAAAAGAAAAGTTGCACCATGGGAATAAGAAATATTATACTAGGAAAAGTGCAGTGTGTATAACCTAAATAATGAATTCATCAAGCCTCACCATTCAAACGATGATATTGCTAGTTAATCTCATTTTCCATGCGCATCTCATAGTCATATCCTCTGCACTCATAATTTGGTTGCATTGATTAATTGCATTCAAAATTTTCAATTGCATCTAATTATTCCCTAACTTTTTCATAATTCCTAATAGATACATTTTTTTAATGAAACTTTATTCTAATTAAATAGAAAGTTCAATTTTATATTGATTATTGTGGATTTCGATCTGTAGGAGTAATGTAATAACATATACATATATTATATAACATCGCATCAATAAAAAAAGACCTTACACGTAAGAAACATGCAAGCTTTTGCATGCCTCACACATGTGGTTAATATGGTAAAAATGGAAATTCTTTTTATCTCGTGTTCAAATATTATTTTTCTCCCTCTAAATCCCTAATTTTTAGAAATCTCAATCATCTTCTCTCTCAAAGATTTGTACAAATTTCTTTCTCAGATCTCTAAATAAACACACCCACACACACATAACTTGCAACCACAAAGACTGCCTTGTGCGAGGCAATATGCTCAAATCTATTTTTTTTATAAAAAAATTATTGTTATTGTATTTTTGGTTGCATGTCGTGTATGAGCTGGTTGAAGATCTAGAATGTGCTGGGTAAAAAAAAATTCTAAATTTTGATTATTTGGATTTACGGAGGATTGATAGGAGTTTTGGGATGAATTTTGCCATGGAGTGATTTGGTAGAACTGAAGATTTGAAGAATGTTTAAGGGTATTTCTACAATATTAAAATAAAAACAAAAGTTAAATATCGTGTTAGAATTGATGTTCAAATTAACAAAATATAGCTATTAGTAATTATAGAAATACATGATACTATTTGAAAATTGAAAGTGTATGCTTTAATTAGAGATTAACCAATTTGTGTTTCCCCCCTATTTTTTTTCTTTTTTAAAAAAAAAAATATAAATATCATATCAACACGTTTGATGTGTGAAATTGAATTGTGATTCCACGTAAATAGAATTAACGTGGAATAAAATTGTTTTTCTACTACTACAATCTGATTGTGTATGCATAATATAGCTAATTTTTTTTCAATTTTAAAATTTGGTTGGATCTACTAAAATGTTGGAATTGTGGCGGAATCTATTGTAAATGTTGAGATCCTTTCTATTCAACATAGATAAAAAAAATAATGAATTATAATGATATTTTAATATTTTTAAAACTATTTATGTGTATTAAATAATATTATTTTATATCTATTTAACTATTTTATTAATTTTAAATCTATACATAATTAGCGGTTTTCACTTTAAATGTTCGTAACTGTTAATGTATTATATGGGCTTAGTCCCACATTGGTTGTGTATAGCTTTACTTCTCCTATTAGCTTATATAAATAGGATAGCTCCCTTTGTAAGTAAATCACACCATTCAATACAATTCTTCTCTTTGTATTGTCTCACTTCCTCTCTTAAATTCAACATGGTATCAGAGCCTTAATGGTTCTCGGTATTTTAAGAGTTGAGTATGCTCTGTGATTGCCACTATTAGTGGATCCTTCATATCAGAAATTCTCGGTATATTAAGAGTTGAGTATGCTCTGTGATTGCCACTATTAGTGGATCCTTCACATCAGAAAAACTTCTAGTATATCCTTTTCATACCTGTCTGGTCATCACTATAGTCGGAGTCTCATTCTCCATCGATATCATCTCCGCTGTCGCTTCTGTTTCAGAAACACTGCTGCCACGTCAGCCCTAAAAGCCACATCAGCGCCACCTCACTGTCACCTCAGTGCCACGTCACCCATTGACATCATCTCCGCTGCCACATCAGTGCCACGTCACCCGTTGACATCATCTCCGCTGCCGCTCCTGTTTCAGACACGCTGCTGCCACAGTAGCACCACATCAACAACACGTCAGCACCACGTTACTCGTTGACCGTCACATCATCAGTTGACTGCCGTCATCAGTTGACCGCCACATCACCGGTTGACTGCCACATCATCAGTTGACCGTCACATCACTGGTTTCTTGGAGGTTCACCTTCCTCTTTGCTCCTATGGCTGAATCGGACTTACCCCACCGACAGAGCACACACCAGAAGCCCTTATATTGCAAGTATTGTCATTCACAAGGGCATGAATTGCTCAAATATCCTTCTCGCCTATGTAAAGTCTGCAGAGAACCGGGTCACTATCTTGCAGACTGCCCTAAACTTCCATCTGGAAATCAGTCAAATGGGAACCAATATCACTCTCGAGGCTCATACAATCGGTTATATTCCAAGCCAAAGAATACTGCTGCCGTAACCACTGATGCTACACCAACTTCATCCAATTCTCCACCTGATTGGAGTGGTTTCTGCACCGTTCTTACCGAGGCTCTAAATAAAATCGGTAACAATATAGCCATGTCAACTACACCAGGTACATCCCGATGGTATTTCTATTCTGCTTGTTGCAATCACATGACTTCTGATGCCTCTATTTTTTCCTCTAAAACCCGTGATGAGCATGCGCCTACTATTCACACTGCCAATGGATCAAATATGCTGGTCAGTCATACTGGACATGTTGATAGTTCTCATTTGTCTCTCCCTGACACATATTTAGTTCCTAATCTTACGCTTAACCTTATATCTGTTGGACAACTATGTGATCTTGGACTTGATGTGCATTTTTCTTCTACTGGTTGTCGTGTGCAGGACCCTCAGACAGGAAAACTCCTTGGAACCGGCCGTAAAGTTGGACGCCTCTTTGAGCTCACTCATCTCCAAGTCCCATCCTCACCATCACCAAATCAATCAGCCGCATCCATCCCAGCACTCTCACCTGTGGAATTGTGGCACTCTCGGTTAGGTCATACTTCATCTAGCCCTCTATGTTCTCTTATTTCTAGTGGTCAGTTAGGTTCACTTCAGCATGAGTCTTTTCATTGTATTCAATGTCAACTTACAAAACAATCAGCTTTACCTTTTAATGAGAGTCAGTCCGTTTCCCTTGCACCTTTTGATTTAGTACATTCTGACGTTTGGGGGCCTTCTCCTCATGCATCAATGGGTGGTGCTCGTTATTTTGTTATATTTGTGGATGACTATTCTCGTTATACTTGGTTGTTTCTTATGAAAAGCAGATCTGAACTCTTTCAAATATATTCTGATTTTTCTTCTATGGTTCAAACTCAATTCTCTCGGAATATCAAAATTTTTCGTTCAGATAATGCAATGGAATATAAAGACTGTGCTTTTCTAAACCTACTTCACAAAAATGGCATGCTCCCCCACCGCTCGTGCCCTGGAACCTCCCAACAAAATGGACGAGCTGAACGCAAACATCGACATATTCTTGACACCGTTCGTGCTCTACTCATTTCGTCATCATGTCCTGAACGTTTCTGGGGTGATGCTGCATTCACCGCAGTATACACAATCAATCGTGTCCCTTCCACTACAATCCAAAATCAATCTCCATTCGAGCGCCTTTTCGGTAAACCTCCTGATTACTCTAACCTCAGAGTCTTTGGTTGCGCTTGTTTTGTTCTTCTCAAACCACATGAACACAACAAATTACAACCAAGGGCTCATCTGTGTTGTTTCATTGGATATGGTATTGAACATAAGGGGTATCGATGCTGGGATCCTATTTCTAAAACTCTTCGTATCTCTCGTCATGTCATTTTTTGGGAACATCAAATGTTCTCTTCCTTACGGTCATTTGACATATCAACCATCACTAACTCCAGATTCTTTACTGATCCATCTATTAAGTTATTTCCTGAGAATCCAGTTTCAGGTACTGTTGAGTCCACCTCCGAATCACCAGCTGATATCACCCCTTCCGTTCCAGAACCACCGGTTGATCCTACCTCTCCAGACCCAGACCCAGACCCAGTTCCAGCTCCAGAACCATCAGCTGACCTCACCTCTCTGACTCAATCGGTCGTACCCGAGGATATTCCTATGTCTGATGAGTCTGCACCGACTCCCTCTGAGAGCCATCCTCCAGATCACCCCCGCAGATCTACCAGGGTAACTCACCCCCCTTCTCATCTTGCTGATTACCATTGTGATTATCATTGTTTTTCCACTATACTTCATCTGCATGAGCCTCAATCCTATAAGGAGGCTAGTATTAATCCTCTTTGGCAGAAAGCAATGGATGAAGAACTTCTGGCCCTAGCTAAAACTCATACATGGGATATTGTTGATCTACCCGCTGGAAAAACTCCTATTGGGTGCAAATGGGTGTTTAAGATCAAGACACTTTCTGATGGCTCTATTGAACGATATAAAGCCCGACTTGTTGCCAAGGGATTTGCTCAGGAATATGGCATTGACTATGAAGAGACATTTGCTCCAGTGGCGAGGCTCACATCTGTCCGAACACTCATTGCTGTCGTCGCCATTCGAAGATGGACTCTATTTCAAATGGATGTCAAAAATGCATTTCTGAATGGGGAACTTCTTGAGGAAGTCTATATGCATACACCTCTCGGCTTGGATGCCACTCGAAACAAAGTTTGTCGCCTTCGTCGTGCCTTATATGGTTTAAAACAAGCTCCACGTGCCTGATTTGCCAAATTCAGCACTACCATTCATCAGTTTGGGTTCACACCGAGTGCTCATGATTCGGCTCTGTTTATCCGCCATACTGCCAACGGTATTATCCTTATTTTACTGTACGTGGATGATATGGTTATTACTGGAGATGATCCACATGATATTTCTGAACTCAAAAAGTTTCTCAGTGGCCAATTCGAGATGAAAGATCTTGGCGTGCTCACCTATTTTCTTGGCCTCGAAGTCTCATCTAATTCTGATGGATTTTTTCTCTCTCAGGCCAAATATGCCTCGGACCTCCTTTCCAAGGCTGGGATCACTGATTCAACCACTGCCACTACTCCTCTCGAGCCGAATGTCAGACTTACCCCACTCGATGGTTCACCTCTTCAGGATGCCACTCTATATCGTCAACTGGTTGGAAGTCTTATATATCTTACTGTCACTCGCCCTGACATTGCCTATGCCGTTCATCAGGTCAGTCGGTTCTTGTCCGCTCCTCGGACCACCCATTACTCGACTGTTCTTCGCATTCTTAGGTACGTCCAGGGTACTTTATTTCATGGGCTTCATTTCTCAGCACAGTCTGCCCCCGTTTTACAAGCCTATTCTGATGCCGATTGGGCCGGAGACCCCACCGACAGACGTTCAACCACTGGTTACTGTTTCTTTTTGGGCAATTCTCTCATTTCCTGGCGTAGTAAGAAACAAACTGTGGTTGCTCGCTCCAGTACTGGAGCTGAATATCGTGCCATGGCTGATGCAACTCAAGAACTTCTCTGGCTTCGATGGCTACTTGCTGACATGGGTATCTCTTCTCCTGCTGCCACTATCCTACACTGTGACAACAGGAGTGCTATTCAGATCGCTCACAATGATGTCTTCCACGAGTGTACAAAACACATCGAGAATGATATCCACTTCATCCGTGATCACATTCTCCAGAATACGGTTCGTCTACAATCCGTCAGTTCAGCCGATCAGACAGCTGACATTTTCACTAAGGCTCATCCACCCGGACGCTTTCACTCTCTGGTTTCCAAACTCAAGTTCACCTCCCACTTATCGCCTTGAGTTTGAGGGGGGATGTTAATGTATTATATGGGCTTAGTCCCACATTGGTTGTGTATAGCTTTACTTCTCCTATTAGCTTATATAAATAGGATAACTCCCTTTGTAAGTAAATCACACCATTCAATACAATTCTTCTCTTTGTATTGTCTCACTTCCTCTCTTAAATTCAACAGTAACAATACAGACTTTATGATTATCTCTTTAGTTCGTGGGTAAAAACCAATTTAACTTCTTCTAAGAAGTTATAATTTTACCCTCATTTCATCTTCTTCAATACTTTTTTATGCGATATCATGTAGTTCTCGGTTAGATATTTAAGAAATAATACTATTTTTTGTGTTTAGACGTAAGGAAAAACATCAATACAATTGACAAATTTAAGAAAACTTGCATTATCATGGCTCAAACTAAGGGTGTGCTCGGGTTGAATTGAGTTAGGTTAGAGGTCAATTTTAACTCAATTTGTGACATTATATTTTCAATCCTACCTCAACCCAACCCAACCCAACCCATAATAAATTATAAAAATCTCAATTCTAACAGAACCCATAAAAAATCAAATCAGGTTTGAATTAACATGTGAAATCAGAATCGGACTCAATTGATTATTTAGATTGTGTTGAGCCAAGTTGACTAAGGCCGCATTAAATTCTTGAATTATATTTCTCTATTCAAATATTAAGTATTACAAATAAAGTTTTAAAACCATCGTATTAGTATATTCAAATATCTCCCAATAGATTACAAAGGTTCAAACCATAGACTCTACGTTTAGGTCTGTTGAGGTTTAAGAGTGGCTGTAGAGAAAATATGCCTATTTTGTCAACTACTTCATGCTTATTTTAGTTACATTGAATCCTCAATAAATTAAATAGTTAAGACATTACTATAAAGTTTATATAAAAATTTATAATAAAAAATCATATAATCAAATACGAGTTTACGGGCTGCAGTTTGAGTTAGAGTTAAGAAAACTCCAATCATAACCCAATCCAAATTTAATTTGGGTTAAAATTTTTCAACCCTACCAACTCAACCTAAGAAAATTTCAACCCTAGCTTGCCTAAAATCCGGGTTGGATTGAGCTAGTTTGCTGAAATTGCACCCCTAGCTCAAACGCACACCCATGAGTTGGCCAGGAAGTGCCCTCAACCAACGCACCAAGAGATAAATGAAGGGTAAGATTTATATGAAGTTCCTTACATGGAGTTCATGAAATTACTTTTAAAATTTTCATGTTTATAGAAATAAAATTAATAATCAGGACCTATCAACTAATATTCGTCTCTGAAAATTTTAAAGCTACAAAAATTAACATATTTTTATAAATTTTAATTTATAATCTAAACTTTAGTTTTTCATATAAAATTTAATAAGTTTTAAACCGTTGATGAAATATATGTTAAATTATAATTTTTTGTAATTGATCTATTACATGAGTTTTATTGAAAAAGTGAAGTCCAATCTCGAATTTTAATTTTAAAAATAGTTTTGACAAAATTTGTATAAGGAACTTTGTGTAAGTTTTGCCATTTTCGTGAAGTTCTCTTTAAAAAATTTGGTGTTTGACTGTTTGTATATTTTTTTACATTCAATTAATGATTTTAAATTCTTTTTACTTGCAAATACAAACCTAGTTGGGCCTGGTGCTTGGCGTGGCTAGGCCTTCTAATACGCATGGCTGACTTCTGCGTGTGACTGGGCCATGCGCTACGTGTATCTAGACCGACCGTTAGATGTTGTTGGCCCAAGAGGGATGATTTTATAGCGCCCAAATTAAATGATATATTAATTGGAAAAAAATGGGGTATTTCTAATTTCTTGTCCCTTTTAAATATAAGAGCTAAACTCATTTTATTATTGAAAATATTTATAATTTTTATTAATTCAAACTTCGAGAATAAATATTTGTAATAAATCTACTGGGATCAGAAGACAAAAGACAAAGTTTGGAAAAAAGAAACAGACCAACTCAACATGTCCACTTGTCATTCATTTTTATTTACAAATATTTTTTAATATTAAAAAATTCGCCTAACTTTTCTTAGTGCAATATCCATTTGAGCTGTTCTATACAAACACACCCCACAAACATTTATTCATTTTCTTAGGTTCTGTTTAGGAGATTTTACTTTTTGTTAAAAAATGATTTATAAAATAATTTTTATTTAATTTAATTTATAGAAATATTTTTTTCTGTTGTTTTATTTTTGCTAAGTAATTTATAGTTTTATTGATGTTTTACCATAAACCGTTTCAAAAATCATAAACTGTTTATTTTACTGTTAAGCCAAACGAGTCTTTACTTTTTATCTCCTAACTAATCCCATCCTTGATAGATAAAAAGGCAATAAGAGTAATTAAAACATTTATGAAATCAAGAAGATTTTGATTTTTGCACTAACACTGTGTTTGGAAGTTTTGAGGAAAAAAAAAAATAAGGATTGTTAAGAAAAAGAAGGGTAAAGAAAGGATAGTAAACAAGGGGTTGGAAAATTTTCATCGTTCCAGAGTTTTACAAAGCAAATAAGAGAAATGGAAGCTCGCTTCCTATAAAAACCCTACAAACTCTTTATTTGGGGTGTTAAATATTGACATGTTTTCCGTATATAAAAAAACTGATAAGCATAATTTTTAATTAATCATTTTATTTTGTTATAAAAAAATTATTATTTTTTCCTCACTGAACCCTCAAAAACTTTTTCCAAAAGACATCGTAAAGGGAAGAGATCGGATAAGAACTTTTTATATAAAGAAAAACGAAAAGTAATGATCACTAGGAAAGGAATCGGATTCAAGCCAAGAAAGCTGACCAATGAAATTTTTCAACTTAAAATCAACTTTATTTTAGAGTTTATTACATTAAATGACAATTAATAAATAATTTGATTCATTTTAATTAAATTTTAAATAAATTTTTTAAAAAATAAACTACAATTTAAAATTACTTTTAAATTAATCCAAACATCCCCAATGACCATTTCAACTACGAACTGACTAATACCTAAAGAAAAAAAAATCACTCCACTGGAAATGGCAGTCAAAAAAGTATCTTAGAAAATGCGTCATCGGCTGAAATTAAATGGAAAAAAGCTAGTGCTGTATTATGTAAACTAGGTGGACCTGGCTATATAGTGTTATACTACTCTTTTCACTTTGTTTGTTTGGCAAGTTGGCAAGCAAGGATCCATCACAGGTCCAAGTGGGCATGATTGAATTTTCCTCTTGAATGGTGATTGGTGATAAGTTCAAGGGCAGGCTGATGTTGTCCCTTACTCCCTTATATATATATATATATAAAACTCGAAATAGACAGTTAAACCATAAGTTGATTAACCCTTCAGAACCACCAAGGATCAAAAACAATTGTAACCAAAAACTTTAAAAACATCAGAGTTGGGACCCAAAAACCCAAGTCAATTCTCTCTTTAGCTAGATGCTAAACTATCACCTACTTGATTACCCTTTCTGTAGCAAGAAGAAAGCCAGCAACTGAAGAACTCAACCATTATTAACTCATAAGCTTGAGACAGTCCTCGAGAAAAGTCAGATTTTGCAAATGAAAGACTTGCCTCCTACAAATTAATTAGATAAACAACAAAAATAGAACCGGCTTACAAGAATGATCCATCTATGACTTCCTCACATGGCAAGAGAGATTGACATCAATATAACTAAAAAATTTAAGTTCATAAGTATTGAATTATATAACTCACTCTTATTTTAATAATTTTTTATGTGAGATTTAACTCATGTGAATATTCTAACAAATTTTCTTCTCATGTGTGAGTTATATACTAAACTCCTCCTTTAATGAAACCACAAGACACTCGATCGATCAACAAGAGAAACCAAACCAAACCAAACCAAACTCAATCATAAAAGATCACTATTGATTTTTATTTATTTCTGATGCAGGATAACTCACATATGAAAATCCTAACAAAAATAATAAAAGGAATTCATATTTCACAATTGGAGGTGAGATTTTTAGATTTATAAGAAACGAAAGTATTTATCTTGCTTCAACTTTTTATTTATGGAATTATTATTATAATTATAATATTAGATAGGAAGATAAACTTTTGTAGGTGTATTGTGATGGCAACATGAACTTTTATTGTCTAACAGTGTAGCTGTCTAACAGTATCTATTCTTATCCATAGACCCAGACCAATCAATATTGTGGGACACATCTTTAATGGACAACATTGAAGTATTTTCATCAAGCTGGACGAAACTTGAAGTTGTAGGGTCTGCACACAAGGCAAAAGGAAATGGCACTTTGATGCTAAACAATGGCAATGCATTACTTACTATATAGGAAAACAGGTTCCCCATTATTTAAGAACAAAAAAACAATGGCTGTACAAATTGACTTATGGAGATTCATTTCAAATCAAGTCACTCATTTTATTTATGCCCTAGCTTTTTAATCGAGGACGATGGCTTAAAAAGAGTTTGTGTGGTTAGTTCTCATGCAAATTTGTGTCCTAGCATTGATATATTAACATCCGTTTTTACATTAAAAATAAAAGTTGTACATGAATTTGAATATAGTGTGCATTGAAGATTAGCATAATTATATATAAAGATAATTTTTAAATGAATATTAAAGTAATTTTTTTTAATAGTGATTAAATAAAAACTTAAACAAAACTCAACTAGAACGTTCTCTTTTGTCTTTTAAAGTCTGATTTTTTTATTTTTTTTCTTGTTATTAATATCATGAATGAATTACCAAATAAAATTTACACGGAATAATTGAAACAATAAAGAGAAAATAAAGATATTTTCATATATAAATCTGTGTTTTGAGTGTGCCTAAAGAGGATATGTATACAAGTATTTATATAATCCTACACTACATCGCACGAAAATTTCAAGTTTTTATTTTTATCTTTATCCGTTACTAATCGAGTTTCTTTAAATTATCATTCAATCATCAGAATTGTCTCGATGAATGATAGTGATTGATGGAATTAATCACTTCATACCAACGCACGTTCCACATTGATAATAAAATAAAAAAATCCTAATTTATATGTAAGTTCTCTTAACCCAATTAAAAGTAACATCAAATAACAATTCGGAGGATCAACCCGTAGTATTTTAAATTTTTTGCGTGATGGATTACAATATGCAAGTAATTTGGTCATTGTACTTAGAAGAAGATTCCTTTTTGTAGACTGTTGAAGGTCCACGAGTACATGTGATGTTGGCATTTTGTTGCAAGGGGTTATATGGTACTACTTGATTCTCCTATTTTAAGCTCATATATGTTTTTTTTTTTCGGCAGCACCATTTGATAATTAGACCTTTATAATGAAAAATGTGACTATGTACTCAGCCACAAAAATAAACATATAGTACTGTTATTCAGTCAAAAGGACTTAAACAAACACAACTGCTAGTAAATTAACATTTCTCAAATTTACAAATACAGCACTAATCACTTTTTATTTATTCTGTGGCACCTGAACCTCTCTCTGTCTCTCTCAAACTTATTTTATTTTTAGCCCAAAAAATAAATAAATTATAAAAAGAAACATATAATCTATATGCTACACCCCCAATCTATTCCTCATTGTGTATAAAAATTCAATTTGAATTTTCTCCACCTCAATTCACCGTCACCTGAATCCGACCGACTTGCCGGTCGGATATTCTCCAGAAATCGATCAAATTTAGTTCTGATAACCACCTCCTTTGTTTGCTACAATCTTCTTTGTTTTCTCACTCACTTGTGCCCATTGAGACTCCTTTGTTTGCTACAATCTCATAACCACCTCCTTCATCCTCTCCCTCCTCCTCCTCCTCATCATCGTTATCATCATCCTCTTGATTTTGATCCATGTGATCAACATCTTCCATTATCAAATCAGGCCGCTGATGATCAGTAGTAGTAGGCGGCCATTGCTGCTCCGGTTGTACCATCAATGGCACCGAATTCTCAGGCTTTATTTGATTGGATGAGCTATCAAGCTTGCTCCTCTCCCTATAAAGAGCATCAAGTTCGTGATAGTAAGGACATGTTTTCGAATCCTCGGGCCTTTTCTTGTTGCTCTCTTTCACCTTCTTGAAATACTTGTTTATGTTCTCCCATTTCTCTTTGCATCTTTTAGAGCTGCGATTGTATCCGATCTTTCTCATACCAGCTGAGATCTCCTCCCATAGTGGTCCTTTCGGTCCATTATCTTGATACTTAGCGTCAAGGTTAGTCCTTAGCCTTATCAAAGCAGAAACCTCCACTTTAGGCCATCTTGAAGAGCTTGGTGGCGATGAGAAATTCTGATCTCCATTGTTCATTTTCGTCGTGTCTAAATTTTTCACCAGCTGAGGCGATGGTAGTGCTGGTGCTGGCTGTTGAGGAGCTGGTGCTGGCGGTCGCTGTGGCTGCGGCTGTTGTGGTATTGGTGGTGAGGGATTATTCTGTGGTTGTGGCTGATTTTGCTGTTCAGATACTTTCTGCAAGAATGCCATTACAGCTGCATCTTTAGCCGCGGCTAGTGATCTTTGTTGATCCAAAATTTCGCGCTCTCGATTGATTCTAGCCATTTCTTGCATCCTCCAAGCTTCTTCGCGAACCATTCTTTCACGCTCGCGTTTCTCAATAGCTTCCAAGAATCTCTTCTGTAGCTCCTCTTGCTTCTCCATCACTTCCTTCATTAGGCTCTCGAAGAATTCCTTCCATTTCCTTTTCCTCTTTCGCTTTCCACCCAATTCAACATCCGATGAGGTTGATGAAGAGGTGAAATTTGACAGTAGATCCGTTGAAACGTTGGGAAAAGAAGATGGGGGATTGTTTGAAGGAGGATTTGTTGGTGGTGGTGGGAGATTAACTGAAGGGTTTGTAATCGGTGGGAATGAAGGGATTGTAAGGTTTATTGTTGTTGGGGTTGTGACAATATCGTTTGGGGACATAGTGGGGATTGCTGTTGTTGATGGAACAGTGACTTGAGACACAGTACTTATTGCTGCCATTGTTGTTGCTGTCGTCGCCATTACTGAATTTATTGAAGGTTTCTGGGTCTGCTGGGGTACTTGCTGTAATTGAATTGAAAAAGGATGATTGTCGAGAGCCTCTAATTGATCGAAGAAACGATAAGTTTTGCCGTCTGATTTACCACTTCTGCCTTCTTTGGTTCTCTTGTGGTATTTGTAAACGTTCTCGAATTTCTCCTTGCATTTCTTGGCACTTCGATTATAACCAAGTTCTGCTAGTTTCCTGACAACAACAGTAGCAAAAACAACTTCCATATTTCTGTTTTTATCCTATTTTGGTTTAAAAATAAAACAAAAGTCTAGCTAATTGCATTGGCACATAGAATAAACATGAAGAAAAAAAACACAACAATTAGGACAATAAAGTTACTGTAATTAAGACGACGAAAAAAGAAAAGAAAAGGAAAGGCGCAAGATAATGATGAGGAAATTCAGACCAATTAACTATATGTATATGATTTGATGAACACAGTTCTCTCCTTCTCCCCTTGAAAAAAAAAAATTATCAAAGTTATAAATTTTTTATGTTTCATCTCGATTTTTTTTTTTACATCTTGTGAATTTCACTAATCAATAAATAAGAGCCAAACATTAAAAATCAATGTATAGAAACTCAACCCTCATTTATAAACACAACACAATTCAGCTGTGAATTTATTAGAAAAGGCAAATGCCAGAAAAGAAAGTAAAAAACACAAACCCAATTCATCAAAAGTGCCTGAAATCTAAATTCGATCTACTCAATTTTCTTAGCAAGACAAAAAAAAAATAGGAAAGCTAAAAACTTATTAATATAAAAACACAAAAGAAGTGTGAATTTAACCACAAGAGCATAAACTGTGAATGACTGGAAACAAACACTCTGCAACAAAACCCCAAACGCACAGATCTCTACATCATAAGCTCAAATCTCCACCAAAAAAGAAAAAAAAAAAAGGAAAAAAAAGAGAGAATATAATCTCACCTGGAAACTTCTTCCCACAATGGACCCTTAAAACTAGCGTCGCGAAAGGTAACATCCATATCGGACCTTATCTTCAAAAGCGCCAAGGTCTCTTGCCTCGGCCACCGGTTTCCTCCAAAAGTGCGATCACCTTCATCAACAAGATGATGTACCCTTCCTTTTTCTTCATCCCTAGAATTATTGATTGGACCCACCAAACCAGCTTCGCTGCTACCTTCACGAGCTCCACTAGTAGTACTTGTACTAGTAGTAGCAGTGATTGCAGCAGCTGCATCGCCGGAATTCCCCACCACGACGTCGTTTGCCGCTGTGGTGTTGTTGCCACCAAGCATCATGCTATCTCTTCTTCTTTTCTCCTTAATTAGTTCCCTCAACGGAGCAATTACCAGCTCCTGAAAGGGGGAAAATAAAAATAAAATTTAAACCGAAAAAAACAAGTCACACAAGACTCGAAAGTCGAAACGAAAGATGGTGAATTCTCTCCCGAAGGGTTTTATGGAGATTGTTTTTGTATGGTGAATTTATTATTTATTTCGGTGGGATCTGCTTGTCAATCTCAAGATGTTGTTATTTTATTTTTTACTTTTTCTTTTATTTGAGCTGTGGAATCTTCAGATTTTCTTTTTCTTTTATTGTTGGGTTGGGTTGGGTTGGCTGGTTAGAAAGAACAGGCAAGAGGGTTTTCTCTCGGTAATAATAAAAGTTGCACAAAAAGATATAAAATTAGTACAAATAAATAAATAAATTACTTACTGGAATTTTTTAACAGCTGCACGTAAAGACGATGGTGATAACTAGTTGGTTTTTGTCTGTCCAGCTAAATTTAGTTAAAGCCGTCCCATGTAGGTCAGCTATTATTGTAGTATATATATATTTTTATTTTTATTTTTAAATTTTAATTTTGGTTGTTTTATACTTTTATCGGGTGGAGATGATCAACTTTGCTTTTTGGGGGTGTTTTGGATTTCAGTGCCGGTTGGCTTACATTTTATGTGAAATGACTCAATCACCCCTAACATGGATTCCATTGACCTTTAATCATTGAAGTTAATTTTAAATAAATATTGTATTAAATCAACTGATTAGTGATTAGGGTTTGTCTGTTTTATTACCTCAATTTTTTTAATATTGGGTATTATTTAATTTTATTTACCTTATATTAAAATATTCTTTTGTTTTTTTTCCCCTTAAAATAAAGGAAATCTGAATAACAGCTCATAAGTTAAATTTTTTTTTCTTTTTTCAACTTATTGGGTGAGATTCATGTGGTACACTAGTTGTGTCGTAAAGGCCCTACTATGACCGTGACAATTGTAATAAGTTTGACAAAGTTTTGTTTTTCATAATTATGCAAAGAAAATTTTGTCATGAAACTTATCTTATAAAAGGCATTTTAATTAGTGGGACCCACTGTTGAGTTATATACTGTAGTTAGATGAATTATGTAGCCAAAGCCATTTATGAATTGAAGTAAATGTTGACCTATTAGGTTAGGTTACAACCACCTAATAAATAACAAGGAAAAAAATATTATCTTTGAAGTTTTATTGATGCATTTATTTGATAATTAGTTTTTATTAAGTGTTAATTTGTTTATGAAAGTTTTATTTTAATTCAATTAGACTTTCGGTGCATTATTTAGTGTCTATTCTCATTGTGCTATACAAATTTTAATAGATAGTTCTGGACATAAGGTCCAATTGGATCGATATAGGACGTCCATGGGTAAATTAATGATCATTGAAAACTATGAGTCAAATAGACACAACAATAAAACCTCAAAGGTAAATTTATTTATTTTTCTTATATAATATATCAAAATTTAATGTGATGACAATTATCTTTACAATTAGGTACAATTTTAAAAGTTTTTGAAATAGTTTTTATTTTTTATAAATAAAAGGTAATTTAATTTTTTTTTAAAATAGAATAAAATAATAATTTTATAATATTAATTTATATAAAAAATTATAATCATTGCTAAAACACAACATTTTGTATAGCTGTTATTGTTTTATAAAACATATTTTAAAATATTATTTTGTAAATCGTAAATAAAAATTACTGTTAAATCAAACTATACCGATAGATGTTTCGAAAACTTATTGAAAGTTATGAGACCAATGCTCGTTGTAGCATTTAATGTATTTGATATTTCTCTGATTTTGTACAACTGATCTTAGCCATACAATTATGGCTTGAGCAAGCACTAACGTTTCATTTCATACTTTAGTTTTCAATTTTTGGGTTATCATAGATGAAATTGCAATTGAAAATGACTTGATATTATCATAAGGTTATTGAGTTTAATTTTTCATTTTTAGCCTTTTTTGGGTGCAGATCTTTCCGTTTCGTTTTTCAACTTTTATTTTTTTTCATTTAAAGATTAGTAAAAAACCAAAACAAATCAAAGCTTGTTGAATTCAAATATTCCTCAAAATTGATCATTGAATATATTTGTTTTAAACTTCTAAATAGTAAATTAATACTCTTTCATCCCCTGACGTCCAACAATAAATGTTGTAAAGATAAAAGTTTTCTAGTCAAGCCCAAAAGGACCTCTGCAACTAATGAAGTTAAATGAAAGATGGAGAATTACCAACAAAATTTTAATTTGGTAAAGAAAAAGGAGGCCATTTCAATGGTAAGAGTTCGTCCACTTCATTAAAGAAATTTTGGATTCAAGTCTTTTTATAAGTGTTTGTTGATGCTAAACTTAAGATTTCATTGCACGAAGAGTGAAGTGGTCCTTAGCTTCGGTCTCGACATAGGTATGGTGGGAACTACTGCAGATTCACTATGTGTGTTGAGCTCAATGCTCCTTGACGAGTATGTGAGATAGCTTACCTACTTACTCAAATTTTTATAAAACAGGAGAAAAAAGTCATTATGAGGAATGTGAAGGGACCAGTTCGAGAAGGGGAGGTGCTCACTTTGCTAGAGTCTGAGAGAGAAGTTAGGAGGTTGCGTTGATGGGTTGTTTTGCAAATGCACTCCTTATTTGAAAATTTTAGAGATTTGGATCTTATTCTTTCCTCCACCTTCCTTGAAGTGTTCCACTTGCTCACCTTGTTCGGCTCTTCTCTTGATATAATCACGAACAATTCTTCAACCTCGAACACACTTGGTTTTTTCGACTTATCTCTATATGAAGTTACCGCGGAAACCTCCCCATCATTCCAAGCTTCTTTACCCACCATTAACTTTTTGACTATATCATCTCGTTTCAGTTGCAAGTACTTTATCTCTGTCAACATACAACTCAACAAATTAGTGATAATAGAATTAAAAAGGCTAATATTCATCATACATTTTTCAATCTTCAGGTTATCAAATAGCTTAATATTAATCATGCATATTTTTTGTATTTTTATCATCATAAATACAATTTTGATACCACTTACTTTTTGTATGATGGAATGAATCTCTACGTTATATATCTTTTATAAATTTGTATTAGACATTAATTTCTATCCTAAGAGGATCCGCGGTATAACCATTAAAAAAATCAATTGCCATCAAATTCAGCTTACTCAATTGTTGGTGGAGTAAAAAAAAAAAACCAAGTGGAATGCCCAACATATAATGCGAAGGAAGTGGGTCTAAACCAATCAATAGGTTATTTAATGCACAAGATTATACAAGAATAGAAGTAGACTATGCCATCATTTGGTGCACGAATGAAGTAATAAAGGCATCTTTAATGGAGGGGTACTCGGGTACTAGGGTATTGCTTTGTAATAATGAGAATTAGATAGGGTACTTGGGTAAAATAAAAATTTGTAGGTGAGGAAGAAAATTGGTGAACATCAATGAAAAGTATACATATACGGATATACCCATGGAATTTAGTCTACAGATTATTATTTTTTTATTCTTATACCCATGGAATTTAGTATAGTATATATATAGCTTGCTTGTCTTACAAAACACAATATTTCTGGTAATGGTTGCTTCGCTGGCTCAACTTCTCTTAGCTGTACATAAGGATAGATGCCTCCTAGAACTTGTCTATATGGATAGATGCCCTTCCACTATGCCCACTACTACATTATTTACAGCCTAAAATGTAATATATAAGCAACAGTAAATCTCTCTCTCTTCTTATTTAAATGAGAGGATGTATCATATGAATTCTCAAGCAAGCAAGAGAGGTTCTTCCTTAGACTTAATTTATAGGAATTTTTTAAATCAAAAGTACTTGTTAATGTCAGATAAATTTTTTTTTTACGTAAATATAGATCATATAATTTTTTTGAATAGGAGGTATTTACCATCGTTGGATGGAGACAATTCTTGTTCAACTCAATGATTGATTTCTTGAACCAAGACATACACAAAATGACACGTACCACAATAATAATTAAACAGTAAAAAAGTTTATATGAAAATTATCAGTGAATTTTCACATAATTACTAGTGTGGTTTTCTATGATCTAAAAAATCTCATTTGGATTTGATTTGGACAAAAAAACTCTCCTAAAGAGAGAAATAAGAAAAAAATTATCTTTCTTAATATTTGACAATAAAAATTATATCCAAAAAATTTCTAGGAATATTTTTTCCTCAGAAGCAAACTGTCATTTTATAATGATAAAATTTAATATAAAAAGTGAATTTGTCTCAATTATAAAAGTTTCACAATGAATGTGTCATCTGAATTCTGGAGTAATTATTGATGTTAGATAAAATTTTCTTTTACCTAAATGTGGACCATAGAATTTTTCTAAATTAAACATAATATTCACCATCATCAAATAATGACAATTTTTATTCGATCCATTTTGAGATTGATTACTTGAACCAAACCACACACGAAGTGACACATATCACAACAATAGCTAAATAAAAAAATTTATTAGTGAATTTTCATATAGTTACTAATGCAGTTATCTCTCATCTAAAAAAATCAATTTTGGATTAGGTCCAGACAAAAAAAAAAAAAAAAAATCTCCCAATAAAAAGAAAAGTAAGAGAACAATCGGATTGGTGATTGATTTGCGAATTTTATATAAAAAAAGAAGTTGTTAAGTGTGATTAGTATGTACCAACTAGTTGACTAGAGAATATGAATGCAAATACGTATATATCTTTGATGGATTATTATAGAATTTAGTGAGGGATTGCAGATATTTTGGAGAATCACAATCACACAGTGAGACAGCAGACTGATATAAAATGTAAACAGTGGTGCTTTGAAAATGATGGAACAATGATGATGTTGCTTACAAATTTCAAATGGAAAAAAGAATGCCGATTATGACATTGGACGGAGAGATCTCTAAGAATAAGTTCCAAGAATTAAACCCTTCTTTTTGGCCCAATGGAATTGTCGTAATCGCCATGGGATCAAGTATTTCGTTCAAAAATTAAAAGATGATGCTGTTAGACATCGTGACTCGTGAGCTCTTTCCCACACCAGTGAATCAAGTCACTGCATGGATTTTCTACCTGTGAACCCTCTATAAAATACAATGGATACTATTTGCATCTTTCAATAAATGCTGGAGACACAGTATTATTGTTAAAAGTGCTAGCTCCAGGGGACCAGAAAATTCCACAAATAAAAAACAGTACATTATCGTTTTACTGAGGTTAAAAAAATAGTGTAGCTGGGTGACTTTTAATTACACATGTAGCCATAAACAAAAGGTGGAATTTCACATGGGTGGGCATGTGATGTGAATGTACAGTTATCTTCTGTCTACCATGTGGATTAACCCTTCGATTTTTCTGGCACCAGCTCAGAAACCACCAAGTTGAGTCCTTCTTCTTCTTCTCAATGGAGCCCACCAAGCAAAAAAAAAAAAAACACTTATTTCTGAACACCATGAAATGATCTTTTTATTGAAAAGAAAATAAATTGATAAGGCAATGGCTTTAATATGTCACCCATCAACAGGGGTTACAATAATGTTACAATGACTCACCCAGACTCTTTTTCCAGCCATCATCACTTTATACTAATTTATTACCGAATTAAATGAAAGATTAAAACTATATAATATGACATGGGAGATATTCTTGTCACAATGATTAGATCTCAAGTGATTTTGCTTTTTTTTTTAAACTAGCATTCTATTTAATCTATTATTGTATAAAGTGACGATGGGTTAGTGAAAGATTGAATTAGAATCTCTTAAAAAAAAAAAAATCCACTGAGTTTAAGATATCTATTTTTATTAGTGTATACAATTTCAAACGAATTTTGTTTGAGCAAAATGCACTTTTAAGTTCAAAAGTCTTTAGTCTAAATAATGTATATAATTTTTTTTAATTTTTATTTATTTTAAATGTGTGATAACTGACATGTGAAAATCCTATTAAATCTCTCCCTCACGCGTGAGGTATATACTAAACTCTCACAAGACAGATAATGAAGAGTACACAAATACTTTTCATTCATAAACTCAAGCACGGGATAATGTCTTGTGAGTCACATGATCATAATTAAGTTGAATTAGGTTTTGATACCAATTTGTTAATGTCAGTAGTACCTCACAAGACGAAAAATCACATGAACACGAGTTTAATATATATGGATGGATATCAAATGACTCAAAAATTTAAACTTAAAAGTCTTGAATCCAAACCATAAATTTATCCTAAATATAAAAGTTCCATAATCATTTTATTAAACGTTAAACAACTTTTAACACTAACTCAATTTTATTAAAATATTGTTTCAATAGTATTTTTTTTAATTTTCATCGGCGAAAATCATGACTTAAGATACCATATTTACGGCTTCCACAGAGTAAATTTCAAAGCTGGAGATGATGAGAAGAGTAAAGTGGAAGCAATCACCAAATTCACGATTTCATGTTCCAAGATTTCATATTAAGATAAGTTGCTAAGGAAAATTAAATACAATTCAGTGCATCCTAAGAACATGGAAAGCACGTGAAAGCCGCTCAGCCAAAACGGCGGGACTGAAACCTAAACAATTGTTAGGCTGCTTATGGTTAAATTATACTGTCATTATTAAAGCGGCGATTAACAAAAGCAAAGCCCACGTTAAGTACAGATTTAGTAAAAGAGGGCATTAAGGATGGGCCCCATGCAGAGGTGGGGACCCCAAAGCAATGCACTAAAAAATCCCATATTGAGCAGGGAAGAGTGGAGGCCCTGTGTGCCCATAAAACAACTTATTACGGTGGAGGAAGAAAGAGAGAGTACCAAACAATCAAACACGTTCCTCTCACGTCCACTTCTCTGCTTTTTTACCCTTTCCAATTTCAATTCGTTTTACTGATCATGAGCAGTCATCTTGTCCACTTCTACTGATGTGAGACACAAAATAGATAACAGGATAAGACTTTTGCTTTTAATTGATTTTTTTACTATAAATAAAATTTATGTTAATAACTTTTAAAATGGTTTATATAATAATTTTACTTTTTAAAATTTGAATTTGTATATAAAAAAATTCATTACTATTTTATTAAGTAGTAAATAATTTATAAATTTATTATTATTTTACTATAAATCGTTTTATAAGCACGGACTAACTCTAATGTCAAATAATAATTTACGTGAATATAAATTAAAATTTTCAATTAAATGTACTTTTTGACTTAGTTACAGTTTTAATTGTCACGAAATACTGTTAGGAGAATGGGCTTTATTTCTTATAAACAAAACTTCTACTAAGTCCAAACTATTTTTTTAGGTAAAATGTTTAGGAACTTTGAACAAATTAAAGAACCGGTTAACAAAAGCAATCAAAAATTAAAAAATAAGTTATAAAAAAACGAGTGTATATTATAAAATCTATTTTGTTGTGGTTTTATTAGACTGTAAACTGTTTTTAGTTTCATTGAAAAAAACTGTTTTGTAAATTATAAATCAAAACTAATATTAAGTCAAATAACTTTTAAAATGAGTTTTTTAAACGATTTTGATAAAACAATAATAAAGACATGAATTAATTTTTTAAAAGTTTTTTTTTTCTTCTATTGTGTTGGACGTAATCTCTTTTTTATTTAGAAACTAAAATTGTATAAAAAGCGAGGCGAGACGGTAGTACAAGCATTGTCACACCAATTGATGCATTATTTAATCTCATCAAGTGCTAAAGCCAAAGTAGGGAGGATAAAGCGTGAAAAAAGCGGTCCTTTACTTCTTTAAAGCTACAACATGGAAAGTAGGATTATTATCTTGGCGCCGCTTTCTTCGTTGCTTTTCTCTTTGGCACTTGTGATGATGTAAAGTCCGACTTTGGTCAAAGAAAAACAGAGGCATTCAGTTTCATCTATGCGAAGAGAGTTTGAACAACATCAAATTGTGGAATTTTCAACTCATTCTTAAACCTCTTTCCACACCCCCCACCCACAAAAATAAATTCACTCTTTTTAGAATATCATTTTGAGAAGAATGAGAAATAAGGATCTTTCTGTCTGGTATAGATAAAGAAATCAACTTAAAATTTATTAATAATATATTATATTTTAGTGTTTAAAATTACTTTTAAAAAATAAACTATTGAAATGTTTGATAAAAAAAATATTTAAATAAATTTAAAATTGTTAAAATGATAAAATTATAATCTAAAATAATATTTTATATTATGAAAAAATATATAAAATTTTGAGCAAACACAAATATAAAAAGGACATCGAATAAAATCAAACTAAATTATAATTTGAAGATGATTTGAGAAGTTAGAGTATTCATATTTTTTAAAATTTAATTATTTTCTTTTGTTGAATTAAAAAAATACGTAAAATAAAATATTTACTTATATGCTCGTTGAATTAAGTTATAAACTGAATCAAACATGCTCATAAATCATTAAGCAAAAATAATTTTAAAATTATTTAATATTTGATAAAAAAAATTATGAAATTTATATCCTTAACACATTCAATGAATTTTAAAAATCTCGATCAGAGACAAAAACAAAAATTTAAAAAGTCAGTGCGACATGACGTAGTCCCATTCACTTAACCCGTGGCGTTCGGTCATTCATTAAACCTGTGAATGGACATTTTCTGTGGACCTTTCTTTTATGTACATCTTTTCCCTTAAATATAAGGGTAACATCCTGAAAAGGACTGATAAATAATGTCTTTGATTGTTTTTAAGCGCATGGAGGATGATAGCGCAGCATCAGCAAATATCAAAATTAAGATGACAGATTGAAGCCATTATCAATCTTTAAGCATGATAAGACCATATAACTACTACTTGCAGTTTATAGCAAAACGGTTTGTCAGTCTGATAAAATTGTTTTGGGTAACCAATTGAAAACAACAAGATCAGTACGGTATATATAGCTCTCTCTGAATTTACGTAACAAACGGTAACCAAGAATTCCTTAGTTAGGAAAAGAAAATAGGAGTACTATTTCTTTATTTGAGTAGTGTTGCTTATGCAATATTCATCGATACAAACTATTATCGATGAGATTCTTATGCAATTTTACTCTACCTTGTGCCCAATGGGCGCGGAAGCATCGAAACAGTACGGGAGGATTCTGATGATCTTTGGTTTGCATATAATTTGATTGCTGAAGGTGATACAATTATGGCTGTTACTTTCAGGAAAGTTATTGCATAGAGGAAGAGATGACGAACGCCATAGGTTGAAGTTGGAAATAAAAGTTGAGGATGTTGATTGATTAGATAAAGGAGGTTCTGTCTCTTCAGGAATTCTGAGATAACAAGGAAAAAAAGTATGTCAATTTGGTTGACTGAGTTAAGGGTTCAGGGGGCTAAGCTTGTGTTTTCATATAGGAAATATTATTTAGCAATGCACTACCATAGCCAAGGCTGCAAATACATGTCTAGAATGTTAAGAATGAGTTTCATAGGTTAGGTAAATCAATACACCCGTGGAGTAAATAAACTTTTCATATTTATAAATTTTCTTCGAAAATAAAAATAAACCAATCCCAATCACAAGGAAGCAGAGCGACCCAATCACATGCTCATAGGAATATTCTACTAAACCAAGTTTCACTTTCAGAACTCGATTCCATACAGGAAATTCCCATCGACTAGCCTGACATCGAAAAGTGCATAGGAATCAAATGAAGAGGATTTCAATACCATCTGCAAAACTTTACTTAAGAATTTTAATTAGTAAACACCAAATTGCCTTTCAGAATTGGCAATTTTCAGTTGCAGAAACTCTATATAAGACAATGAAACAGCTCTACAAATAACAAAATTACAACTGCATTAGGTTTCTGCAAGTTTCTCTTGCAATACCGACACAGTTTCAAGACAATTACCAATGAAAGAACTGAAGAAAACTATAAAATACGTTTAAAAGAGGGTTGTAGCTGTCAGGATCAATTGAACTTCAATATCAACACCTATGCACAAAAGCTTAACTTGATCATCTCCATGTATGCGGAATGCTCGTGGTCTCCGTATCAACTTCTGACTATTTTTGATAAAGTAAATATATCAACTTCTGACTTACTGGAGTAAAAAGATACAGCTATTGTAACCTCCTAAAATAAATCTATTAAGATTCAAATTCAACATCGACAAAAGCCTGAAGAACTTGATAAATAAATATGAGACAGAGAAGAGTGATTCAATAATTATTGCTGTACCAAATTTATGCAAACAAATTTCATGACGGACATATCTAAAGCACAGATAGAAAAAAGAGATTTTGTAAAGTAAATGGACTAGAAGATCTTTTTGCCAACCCATCCTCTCAGAACATGAAAGTTGTAAGACAACAAGCAAAGGGACAAATCTTCACATTAAGCATCTGTTACAATGAAAAACAAAATCACATATCATGCAACATTTATCCAAGTCATTGTCTTTTCTTTTTTCTATTTTCTATTTTCAATTTTCAATTTTATGGCTGCAAATGTTAAAAGTGGCCTCCAAGTTATTGCTCTCAATGGCTTACTAGTTGTGTCACCTGCCTATTGACAACATGCAAGCAGAGCTTGTAGCTCCTTGTAAGAACTATACATCAAGAGTTAATATCCCTTATGATGCTTATAGCTTACAGAAATAAGATGAACATGAAACTCATTTCTTAATAAAGCTCAACACAAACAAGTTCGAGTAGCAACTGACTTTGAGGTCTATGAAACTATCCCTATGTATGTGAAAGAGTGAAAGTGGTATGCACATGCTTTTGAGTTTCCATTTTCACTAAACAGCTGACTTTTATTGGGCAATACAAGCCATTCATCTACCAGAGTGCCCATCTCATTACCTCATGAATTCTTATGAGAAACTATATTTGATGTATGTGATTAAATTTTCAAATTTCATTTATATAAGCGTGATATTATGTAACCTCGGAAATTGCTTCATGATATTTCTCTAATTAATATGAGATATTTTAATCTAATTTCATAGGAAGTTGATTAACTAATGTTTCACTTATTTCCTAATCATTCAGAAAAAGAAGAAAAAAGAAAAAAGAAACCTTAATACAAAAAGAATTGTAGATCAGCTGATGAGAGCTCAACCCATTTGGATAACAAGTTGCTACGGGTCCCTCTCCTACTTGTCAGCACCCATTCTCCCTCCCTCTCCCTCTCATACACATGAGATAGATAGCCTAAACAAATCATCAAACAATTAAAAAAAACAACTGTTACATTACTCCACATTTGGTCCAATAAAAAAAATTATCAAGAAGAGAAAACACTTACTTTCAGAGAGAGAAAGCTCCTGTTTGGGTCATGAGTTAAAGGCATGGTAGGTGAAGAGTGGCAGCAAAGCCAGGCGAGACATGGAAATCAGCTGCAGTTGTGCTCCTTTTGCAAAGCTGACTCTGCTCTCTTGTGCGTCTCCATTGCGACTTTAGAGTCCAGAATTCACTTTGTCAACAAGACCACTAAGTGCCAAGAGCATGAGCAGATGTGCAAGGTGTGCAAGCAAGCCCCAACAGCCGTCACGTGCTAGGCCGATGGCTGGGATGTATTTTTTTCAGTGAAGTGTGCCCTTTAGATAATAAGGCATAAAAAGAGTTTGCTTAACACGAAGTCTGTACACTTCACATAAGCCCGGCAAAAAAAACAATGCCTCTGTGCACTTTTAGAGCACCTCACATCTCATCGCGTCTCAAGGCACACCTCAATTTCAGTCAATAAAACATTATGGTCATAAACTAAAGCTAGGAAAAACAACTGTGGGGGCAAATTGTTACATTAAGTATGCGTTTGGTATTGCGTGGGGTCACAAAATCTGCTTTTTCAACTTCAAAATTTAAACTGTGTTTGGTAAAATTTAATTACTAACCGTGTTAGCAATAGTTGTGGTACAAAACGTGCATTTCTCAAAGCTACTCATAGGGTGATGTAGACAACAATGAGTCTTAAATGCAGTAAAAACGTTTTTGGCTATTAAAGATATCCAAAAATATCCTTTGACTTAATGAAAAATTCTTACACATAGAAAAGATTCTTTATCGCTCTTTCCAACTATAGAGACACTATCATTATTATGTCTATTTTAGATATTTTACATAATTACAATACTTTAAAAGCTAATTTTACCAAACATTTTAAAACTAACTTGGAAAATGTAATTTACCAAACACTACATCGTGATTGTCTCACATAATTTTTGTCATTGTACTTTGAAAATGCTACAACAATCCCAAACTCACCCTAAATATTCAAAATTACAATTTTAGGTTAGAATTCGCAATGAAAAGAAAATGACTCTAGCAGCAGAATTCTTCAGCCATAAGCAAAATAACACTTCACTAAAGGCAAAACAATAAAAACTACCATTTGATTTTACCATTATCCTACTTTACACGATATAAATTAAGGCAAAGTTACAATTTCCAACAAGGTTTCCCCATCTAATGTGTGATACTCCAGTTTTTTTATCAATAAAAAGTATTTCATTAAAGGGCATCAAGGGGTGCCAACCCCTATACAATTTCATCTCGAGGACTAAATACCCATAAACTCTAGAAATTAGCTTTCATTTACCAAAAGAAAACCATTAAACCAAAAATTCAAGCTGTTTCACCATCTACTTTTAATCTCTTCAATTGATCCATCAACACCTTCAAAAGCTCTTCTATTTCGTTCTTTTCAAACCAACCAAAAGATGGCCAAGTGTATCAAAGAAATCATTTCTTTTTTAAAAAAAATGCATGTGCTTAATACACGACCAAGTCCACAATTCATCCCTAACCGTCACAGCACAAACCCAAGTGGTGCCAACCATCAAAAGTGCTAGGTTCCAAACTTTCCTAGTCGAGGTGCAATCCAACAAAAGATAGAACACTGTTTCTGTATCTTCTTTATAAAGAAAACATCTATTAACAAGTATTTTCCCCCTTTTTAGAGGTTGTCCTTAGTAAAGATTATTTCCCAAGTGACCTCCCAAGCAATGAAAGCAACCTTAGTTGGAGCTCCGTTTTCCATAGCAACTTCGAAGGTTATATGTGATACTCCATTTAAAATCAAAACGACACACCAGTAACAGAAAAAAGTTGGCATGCATGGAATTCAAAATATTGCAATAAAAGAAGTTTGACAAAATGTACACACGCTTAAAAGAAAATCCTTATGCTTCGTGGGAGTCCTGCATACAAAACAGTGCGTCTATGCGTCTTAGGAGCTCGTCTCAAGACACCCCTCATTTTCACGTTTTCAAACATTCTGGTGATAAGCTACTGCTAGGAAAAAAATGATAATCCAAACATTCAAAAAAAATATAACTTTTATCATGGAAAAAAAAGTGGCGGGAAACTCATATTAAACATTCAGACTGACAAATGTATATATGATCAAATGAAAATAATTTTCGCCGCAAAATTCTTCAAACATAGCCAATACCACTTCACTAAAGGCAAAACAATGAGAACTGGTAATTGGTATTGTCACTATCCTACTTTTACACAATATAAAGCAAAGTTTTAATATCCAACAAGGTTCCCCATTTGATATGCAATACTCCATTTAAAATCAACAACAGCTTACCAGCAACAGAAAAGGTTGACAGGCATGCAAGTCTCACTAGTCATAAGTCAGCACCCAATTCCCTTTGCTTCAACTCTAATGCCATACGCTTGTTCTCTAGTTTCATTATCTCATTTTCTATCCTCATCTTTTCCAGTTCACGGTCCCTTTTCTTGCTAAATCTCTGCCACTTGAACCGCTGTTTCTCCAAATCCAACATCTCAACTTGAATCTGCAGCTTCTGTTCTTCTAACTGAAGTGAACGAGATTCAATCCACTGCTTCTGTAACCAAGCAGTTCTTGTGCGTTCAGGTAAGACTTGATTCATATCAGCTTGGGAAACATGTGGATGAGGATAAGAACCTTTGTTGCAATCCTGAGAATTCAAGGAATTCTGAAAACAGACATCTTCATGGCCCTGGCCTTGTCTCAACCTCTTCAAAGAGCCGCCTAATGCCCCGTGCATTCCTCTTCCATCCCCATGTGGAGCACAATGTTCCTCGTATTCATCATGATTATCAGTTTCCATATCATGATCATCTTCATCAAGATCGTCATTTTGGTGCCTACTCACATCATCATTATCATGATCATCTCGGCTTCTCAGAGCTAATTGCAGAGAACGCTGCAATACCGGATCATGAGGTAGATGCAATCTGTTTCCATTATGGTAAGAGCACATCTCTTCATAGAAAAGATGCTTTGAACTTAGAATTTTCCTAACATCATCTTTCTCTTTATCTGTTAAGTAACCAATCATATCCAACAGCATAGGATTCTCAACAACCTGGCAAGAAGTGCCCCTACCAAGCATATCGTTAAGCTTCTTATACCTTTTATTCAGGTCATTGAACTTATCCTCGCACTGCTGCGGTGAAACATGATAACCCCTTTCAGCCATGACTTTCGAAACCGATTTCCACTTACCCTTTTTCTGTAAAACTGCAAATTTCCTTCTTACCCCAGCACTACAATCTGAAGATGCGTCCTCACCTATATAAGACACCGCAGTTATCAAAAGCCTCACCATCTTATCAGTCCACTTCACACGCTGCCATGGTGACCCCTTCTTCCCTTTATTTGCGTCATTATGACCATCAGCACCCTCTTCAGTGAAGCTAGGCTCATCCTCATCACTCACTGGGGTTTTTCCCCTTTCCCCCTTATTGTAATCCGTCACTGGAATGGTTTGATCACAACTTGGCATCGTACCCATTGTGAGTGGAAAGCCCTCATGAAGTGAGGGATGGGCAGTAGACCCTTGTCGAGAATCAGGGTGTTGATGTTGGTGAATGGTGTTCGGGTGATTTGCAGGATGATGAGCACTCACTGATCCGTGCAAATCAAGGCCTACATAAGAAGCCCCACCTGGAATCATACATCCTTGTGACAGATTCCCTTCCATTCCTTGTTTTAAGCAACAGTATAGATCAGAACCAAGAAACAATTTCACCCAAAAACCCTACTCTATGTGTATTCCCTCCTCTGTGCAAACCATATACTCAATTGAACAAAATCAAACATACCAATTTCTTGTTTTTTCCACCTAGAGCATATCCAGTCATGAAACGTTCTTCTACATGCAAATTAACAGAAAATCCAAAAGCCCAGTACATAAAACCAAACTAAAGAGCAAGATTCATATGCCACTAAGAAATCCAGTTCCCAAAATCACCAATAATTGAAGGAAAGAGCACCAAAAAATCCAAAAGTAAAAATATTCCTCAAAATTCATAAAAACAAAGAAGCAAAGCTACTCATCTGCAGAAACATCTCCAAAACCCTGAACACTCACAAGTGAGAAAAGACATTCCTGCAATTAAGCCGATAATCAAGGGTCCAAGATCACGAAAATTATCAGCTGAACTCCCATCTGACTCGGAGACTGAGCGGGAATATAGAAGTAGGGGGATTTTGGTTTTTGTGCATATATACATGGAGAAAGGAAAAGGAGAGTTTAAGCAGGTTCAATGTATGGGAAGATCCTAGTGGGTCCATTGGGGCATTTTCTATGTCACGTCGCCAACAAAACTGCTTTGTAAAGGTAATGACAACAAAATTGAAGTTGGTACCAACGTACCATGTAAAAACCTAGTAAAAATATTTATCATACTTCGGAGGGAAATCATGTATCTGGATTCTGTTATAAATAAAAAATATATATTTGGATTTTGGTATTTATTAAATTATTATTATTATTATTATTATTAAGTGAGATTAAAATTATGGTAAATGAATTACTCATATACTTCGTTTAGGTATAAATATTTTAATGTTAATTTTAACGTTTTTGAAAATTTTAAAAAAAATTTGAATTTTGGATGATGTAAATAATAAATTATCTTTATCGTTTGATGTTTGAATAATGATTGTTTTATTATGATATGTATTAATAATTATAATCATATATAAAATGTGTTATTTTATAATAAGACAAAATCTATTTATACTAAAAAATTATAATTAATTTTAAAATAATTTTTTTATTAAGATTAATTTATATATTTTAATATTAATTATTTTTTTTATTAATTTGTATTTATAATTACATTTTTAAAATATACATAATTTAATAAATATAATCAAAACAAACAAAAACCAAATAAGATGCGAAATTCACTATCGAATCGGAATAAAATTCACAACTTTCATTTCTACAAAAGTATTAAAACAGTATAGTAGTAATAAAGTAGTAGAGTAGTTGCCACTAGTAGTACTGTGTTTTTGGTCAACCTCACTGTGAAGTGCTAATTGACCAGAGGAGGAGTGAGACAACGAGAGAAGAATGGCGAGCGAAGAAGAGAGCGCAGTGAAGGAGCCGTTGGATCTGATAAGACTCAGCCTTGACGAGCGCATCTACGTCAAGCTCCGATCCGACCGTGAACTCCGCGGCAAGCTTCATGTATGTATAAAGTCCTATACTTCCGCTTATACATATATACTTAACATGTGTATGTATTTGCTGTTAATACTTCAGGATCGGTTTGTATATATAGGGTTCTCGATACATGTTTTTTCTTTTGTGTGTGGTTTATGCCTTATGTGATGTGTGCGTATGCGTTTTCACTCTCTTTTGTTTTTCTCCAATTCTAGGGTTTGATTTTTAGTTGCCAATTCGAATTTGGGGAAACGTACTTACCTTGTATTTGGTAGAATGGAATTGATGACTTGAAAATAAAATTGAGTGGATTGTGACTTTTCTCAACTGTAAATTTGTAGGTAAAACCTCTTTTTTTCTTTTCCCCATGCTGCTAAATGCAACGATTATTTTTTTAATCAGGCCATTAATAAAGGTTAAATTAAACTAAGAAAAGAACGTGTGTGTTTTGGGTGGGGTGGGGTGGATAATAGCTCCATAATAGCTGAGAATATAATGTTATATAAATGGTATTGGTTTTTCAAGACAAGATGAAAATCCTAAGAGTGCGTTTAGTTACAAGAAAGAAACCTTTTTCTGTTTCTCGTTTTTAAATTTACATAAAATAGAAAATGGGAGCGATAATGCCTTGATGGCTAAATAAAACTTGTTCTCAAAAATGAAAATGAAAAACATGGTAATTTCAAACAACGAAAATAAATTCAGTGTTTTTGATAAAATTAAAACAAGAGCTGAGATAGAGAGGCAAAATGAAAACAGAAACTGAATGGTTTCCATTCTCTAAAAATAGAAAATAAAAACTAATAACTAATGACGTTTTCAAGACCAAACACATTAAATTTTTATAAGATAAAATGATAAAGAATTAATTAGATTCCCTATACGTTTAGGTTGCCTAAAATATTTTTCTTACTTTTGTGTTAAGAACATGAAATTAAGGTTGAAATTTTGGAGGTTTGTTCCACGATATTCCATGGGTGTATTGGTATACCTAGATGCCTCATGCACCTCAAATGCAATCTCTACAGGTCTCTCTACAGGTCGGTTGATGCAATGCTTTGTCAATAATGACTAAGTTTCCCTGTTCTTCTTGATTTGAAGAAAAATGCATCTGGTAAATTTTTTGGTTTTAGGCTTTTAGCTCCCCACATCGTAATATTCCCATGAGCGAGACCTGGTATCCCTATTAGATGTCAGAATCCAAACTGTCTGCTTGATAATGATGAGAATGATTTTCATAGTAGTTAGAAACTTAGAAATAAATGCATTCCTGATTAGCAGATTCTATTCTTCTTACTTTTTTGTTTATCCTTGCCCACTCTTGCAACTTCATTAGTTATACTAATCCACAGCATGGCGATCTAAGATAGTCATGGTTATAGTAGCCTGTTCGCCGATTTAATATATTGTCTAGCATTGTTGAAGAACTTATTTTTTAACATGGAATAATCAGCTGGAAAACCAACCTAATTGGACGTAATAGAGGTGCTATAATATCCTACCCAAATTAGTATTCAGCTTGTCAACTTTGTGCCAACCCACAAGAAATTCGTGTTGGGTTGACTTGGGTTGAATGGGCCTCACTTTTAACTGAAGCTTAATAGCCCGTTCAATACTTTCTAACCCGAATTGTCTTTACTCTCTACTCTAAGTTTGCTACAATGCCAAATAGCCCCTAAGATATTCATGTTGCAATTTTAACTTTTTTCGTTTTTTTCTGGGGTTATTCACCAGAGCAATTAAAGGTTTTTTTTATAAGTAAATTTTTTTATTAAAAAGCACCAAGAAAGTGCACCAAAAGCCAACGGCTATTTACAAAGCAAGAAATCTAAAAGATCTTCATTATTTACAAATAAATTCCCTCTAACCCGAAGATTAAGAGTATTGAACCAACTATCTCTAATGGTTGCAATTGGATTTTCTAAACCATTGAAAGCCGTCCGGTTCTTATCTCTCCACACTATCCATCAAATAAAATGCGGAATTAGCTCTAAAGCCTTTTTGACCTTCTTAAAAACTCTCAAACTACTCCATACCCCAATTTCATCTAAACGGAACCCACAACTACCCAAGAAACATTTCTATAAGCCATTTCCCTCAAGCTTCTAGCTAAAGAGCAATCCACCAAAAGATGATAAACGGACTCGGCTTTCTCCTTGCAAATGTAACACCTATTGACCAACACCTTCCCCCTCTTTTGAAGATTGTCAATAGTAAGAATTCTATCCTATGAGACCGCTACACAAAAAAAAACCTTTCTTGGGAGCCCGTGCACGCCAAATAGCTTTCCAAGGGAATTGAGGGTGATCATTTGTAAGACCTTTATCAACGAGAATGTTATAAAATCTTTCTCCATCCTTTATCCAATCTAGGTCTCCGTATCATAACATCCTCCCTCTCCACTTCAATCCTAGAAGAAAATAAGGAGTCCATAAACAACGCGACTTCTTCAACTTCCCAATCATGAATATTGCGGATAAAAGGCACAACCCACGAGATTTAAACCCAAAATAATTGAGGTTATCGAATCTTTTTGAGATTTTAACCCTAGACCTATCTCAACTTCTCCCTACCTTGTAGCGCTTTAGCTTGCTAGATAAATTTAGCTGACAATCTTTAATCTATTTAAGCAATGAATGTCTCCTAAAATTTGTTGTTTTGTAAGGACTGCATTTTTGAACTACAAAATAATTACTTGGAGCTCT
The DNA here is from genome assembly GCA_023935145.1 of Bretschneidera sinensis. NCBI lineage: Eukaryota > Viridiplantae > Streptophyta > Magnoliopsida > Brassicales > Akaniaceae > Bretschneidera > Bretschneidera sinensis. The sequence continues at coordinate 152,587,834 of CM043697.1, forward strand.
GTGCAATAACATCATTGAGGAAAAAATTAGCGAATTTCTTTTTAATTTCAAGATTCAAATCTGTTCATTAAGCATTGAAATTTTAACTGTTCTTCGGTTTTTGACAGTTTTCTCATTTTGGCTTGCAGGCTTATGATCAACATTTAAATATGATTCTTGGAGACGTTGAAGAAATTGTTACTACAGTAGAAATTGACGATGAAACATATGAAGAGATTGTTCGGGTATGTTACAAATTCACATCATCTACTTTGCTTTAAATTTACGCTCTTAATGCCTTATACTTTGTAAGCCAAAATATTTGAGATAAACAAGTTAATGGGTAATGTTCAATCAATATGGTATCACTGCTGTATTTGAGAAAAAAACTGCTCTGTTGGATATGAGTGATGCCTGCTGACTTTGTCAATTACTTGAAAAGAATTTCTTGTGGAAGTATGTTTCCACTTTTGGAAAGGATTTCACTATGGATAGTGGTGGAAACTCGTGATTTCAAGATTTATGTTTGTAATTTTTTTTAAAAATTATTTGAAAGAGCACCAAATTCAGGGGAGGGGAAAATAAAGGAAACGATATTGTTTGTTAACATGGAATGAGAAACTTACAATTGTAGAAAAAAAATCATTTTTCCAGAAATTTTAATGAACAAATGTTTGCAAATGCAATTTTTTTTCTGAAAAACTGGAGAAGTTTTTATAGCTAAATGTACCCTTGGGCCCATTTAGTTGTTAAAAATGTACATTTTCCATCTCCATTCTCCTTATCACTTTCTTCAACAATTTTCACTTCTTAACATAATTTAGAAAACAACATTTCTCTTTTTAACATCATATTGGAAAAGTTAAAAAACAAAAAAAAATGTTTTCCCAACTTTTCTAATATTATATTGGAAAGAGAAATGTTGTTTTCTAAATTATGTTAAGAATATCCAAATTGTTAAAAAAAATGTTATGGAAAATGGAACAACTAAACGCTCCCTTAGCTTTTCCTTTTGAATGACAATCATAAAGAGGTTTCCTTAATGTTAGGTTTAACTAGTTCAATAAGTACCATTAATACTGCAGAATCCAAACCCTTAAGTACAATGTTTATTACTATGGTGTGCTACTGTGGCTTGGAACACAATTACGAAAGAATGGGATGAGGCAGAACCTTCCAAGTTTTTGAGTGGGACTCTTTTCTCTTGGATGTGCAATAACGCAGATCTAGTATTAAGAGTGACAAATAAGTTATCCCACACAGGTTGACTGGATCGATCCATATAAGAAGGTAAAAGGCAAATAGGAAATAACAAGTGTAATGAATATTGGATGGATTTTGAAAATACTAGGTCGTGAAGATCTACTTCGTTCAACTTTATTTATCAAAAGAAAAAAAAGACCTCCACTTTGGTTGATTTAAAAGATGAAAACGTTCTTCTTTTACTTATTTGCGTGATGACTTATCATTAATTTTCCATTTCAGACTACAAGGCGCACAGTTCCTTTTCTCTTTGTTAGAGGAGATGGAGTTATATTGGTTTCACCACCACTAAGAACTGCTTAATTGAAGGATGCAGTTTCCAGTGCACCTGCAGGCAGAGTAAGCACCTATTATGGTGTTCGGCTCTGTGCTGTTGTCACCTCTCTTTTTTCTTTTCCTACCTTATCAAGGTCTTGTCAAAGCTTATATAGCGAGGAAAGATTTGGTACACTGCAAATTCTTAGTCAATTATTGTAATATCCTTCATTGTTGGATTTGTATGAGCTTCTTGCTATTTGAACCTTCACTTTTATGCCTTGCGAAACAATGATGGACCACCTCTCATCATTTTCTTTTAAGTTACCTCTTTATATCTCTATAACTATGGACAGTTGGACATTTATGTAATAGCATCAGGCAGTGCGTCGGTCCTAGTCACACCACCCGCGCAAAGGACAGGACCAGGACTGTCAACCGTATCTGGGCTGAGACAATGCAATTTCTTTGAATCTTCTTCAGGCTGTTTCCTATTTGATAAGAGTTTTCCTTTCATTTGCCTACCGTAGCATTTTGTCCTCTTTTAACAAACATACTAGCAATATATTGAAAGGTGGTCAGCTATACAACCACCTCTGTGTCATGAGCATACTGGCATTCCTCGTTTGCTACAGAACCTACTAATACTGAGAATGAACAGACAGAAGGTGCATTAAGAGAGTGAGTGGTTAATTTAATCAGAAAATTCTATTCCTACTTTAACATTTAGTTCTTAGAATAACAGCAAACTTAACAGAGGTTTTCTTCAATTTCAGTTGTACTACACCAAGGTCGGATCCACTGGTTTAATAGATTGTAGTCTGAGAGATACTGAGCCAAACCATGCTGCACGTAAATAATCCAACAATGCATCAAAAAGGGCACTTTTATTAACATGGTTTCAGCATATAACAAATATGTAAACAACATACAGAATCTACCTGGCTGACCAAAAAGAAACCTTAAGCTCATGAAGAGGGATTACAATGAAAAGAATATGAATTTGATTCAGCCACCGTATGAAATACCATGCAACACATACATACAGGTGGAAAAAAACAAAAAACAAAAAAGTTGCAGTTCTGACTAATCTATCTATGCCTGTGCCGGGAAAAACTAGGGGATCCCATTGGTAGCATGCCTCTGTAGTTTCTGCTGGGAGAATCCATTAATCCTCTGAAAGAATTATACGCAGCTTTAGCTGATTCTGGTACGGAGTCCAAAGGAATTGACACCACAAAACATGCTGTGTTGATATGGGTCCTCTCAAGCTCTGCTTGAAGCAACTCAGAGGTATGCTGTTGTGCAAGAGCCTGAAGTACACAAGAAGGAAATTAAGATTCTAAACTAAAAACAAAACTTAAAATAAAACTTAATCCTTCCTAATATGAAACTATTTGCTTTTCTTATCAAAACTGTATTTATATATGTATATACAAGTCACATCGGACAAGCTAACTTTCCCACAAAAAAGATTCTATAGAACCATTTCTGAATTTCATGGTATGCATTCAGCATAGGGACATTACATCCCACATTATAATTATGATCACTGATACTGATTGGCAATTTATTTCTAACTCTCCACTTCTCAGCTTTTAGGTTTCCTGAAATTTGACACTAATTATACCCAGGTTAACCAACACATGAGGTGTTATGATCAAGTTAACTCTTCAAGTCCTATCCTCAATATACATAGATACTACAGAAAGATATACAAGGAAGAAGAATCTTACGATCAGGTCATCTGGAGATACATTCATTCCTTGCTGTTTGTCATCAGGAACAGCATCTTCACTCCCACGAGTTGGCCGGCGGTGATGCCCTGGATTCTCAACAGCCTCACTGACACCCTCAGTAGCCTTTTCCAACAATACCCCTTGCAAAGACTTTAGAGACTCCGTTGCATCAGCAGTGAAATATTCATTCAATATAGTCTCAAAATATTCAAGCTGCAGAAGACATGAAAAGAAATTAGCCATCTAACCCACTCATCTTCATTAAAAATAAACCTATGCAGAACAAAGCATGAAACAATCTTAGCAGCTCATTTTTCTTATTGCACTGTTAGCTAGTAGATTTCGTAAATCTTAGTTTGTCTTCAGTTTCCTCCTCTTTTTTCTCAATACTTTTTGTCTGTGTTGGGATGGGGGTGGGGACGCTGCAAATAAATATTCAAAATCTGAAGCATAAATATTGTTAACAATTCTAAAGCTGAAAGCAAATAGTACAAGTTATTACAAGAAACTGAATTCATCCAAAGCAATAAAGCCAAAGACGCTCAGCAGTTGAATTCAAGACCTCTCCAGTGAGAAAGTAAGTTAACATAAATAACCTCAAGCATCAGTTGGCAGAAACCATTTGCATCAAGTGACCCAAGATCTTTCGTTTTGGTTTCATGGAAAAGGCTGAGGAAAGTATCAATCAGACCTTCCACCAGAATACCAAGTGTCTTGTCCAAGAGGGGCCTAGCACCAGCAAAGACCTGCAATAAGGAATTATTAAGCAAATAATTATGACAGTAAACCACCACAGGAGATATGTAATTATGAACAATGTCAAGTGTTCCTTAAAGAAATATATAATAAAGAGCAAATTAGACCGCACTCCCATTTAGTATCTTAAAATCTCACCTCTCCATTTACTTTGGGTCAGCCACTGCAGCCCTTAAAGTGGTATCCGTTCACACAAAACCCACTTTCACAAAGATTCCCTTCCAATTATACCCTTTTTACCTTTTAACATTAATTTCAGTATTTTTTTAACTACAACCCACCAGCACGTGTTACACGATTATTGGGCCATTAAAAATATCATTGGAGCAAAGCCATGTTCTTGTTAGCAGCATATATAAAGACTCCTGGAGTTTTACTCTTAACGGTCACTTCTTCCTCTTCCCAGCTTATTAAAGAGAGAAAATATGATAGAGAGGAAAAATTGGCCGAGAAAAATATAGGAGTGACTGTTTTAAGAAAGACCAAGTAGATTAGAAGGAACAAAATTGCAAGTCAGGTAAAAGTTCTCTCAAATATTTCTAGAAGGTAAAACACATTTAGGTGTTTGATAAAATATCTCAATGACTAACATGTTATCTTCCTATATTGTGTCAGAAATTCAGGATATTGTGGTGTAAACAGAGACCACCATAAGGGCTACGGTGGTCTCCATTTACAAAGGTTCCCTTACAGTTATCTTACCAATTAGGCTGATTGATAAGGATGCAAGTTACTATATCAATTTTATATCTTAAAACACATTTACTATTTTTTTTATCACCTTATTTCTTACAAAACGCAAATTGCAGTATCTTTACCTTGATGCTAAATTGGATCACCTTAGACTTGACCCATTGATTAGCTTACTTGCAAGGTTGAGTTTATTAACAAATCAGTGAGAGGCGGGTAAGTGAAACATTAAAGAGAGGTATTAATGTAAACAGACAGAGATACTCGGGACTTAATTGGATATGAGGATTTAATAAAATCTTTGACAGAATATTCACTATAAGGGCTGCGGCATCCTGTCCAAAAAGTATATGGGTGCAGGTGGGATTTCAGGATACTTCGTGGAGGTGCAGTGTAATTTGCTCTATAATAAATAATACAGTGAGAGATTGAAATGTTCAGTCATTCAGTTGAAAAGCATGAAGGGCAAGATGTTCTAAGAAAAAAGGAAAAGAAGTGCGGAAAAAGAGTTAAAAAACAAACACTTGCCCACTAGATGCAGGGTGATTACCTCTGCATGCACAGCTACTAGAGTGTGCAACAGTTCAACAGCAGCATCACGCACACCCTGAAAGATAGGACATTTTAAAGTACAGTTTTAGTTTCTAAAATAACTCAAATAAGGAAATCATAACCCAGATAAATTCAATAATTCCTCACTTTTACTGCAGCTGCTGCTCCCCATTGAACACCAGAATCCAACAAATAGTTCATTGCAGCTGTTCTGATCAAATTTGCCTGGTGAGAAGACACAGAATTGCTAATGTAATCACCAAAAGCTGAAGAAAAGGCATAGAAGAATAGTTTTTTTTTTTTAATAAGTAAAAGGCTTTATGGTTTATCATTAGATTCCTGTTAACCTGAATGCACAAACGATATAGAGAAACAATGTTGATAAGCCCTTCACTTTTTTCCCCACTAAATTTTCACATGTTACAAACAAGAACAGACATATATTAAATCTGAGCACTCAGACTTCTGATGACATCTTATTCCTAGGACAATTGGAAAGTTAATAGGACCCACAACCCAGCCATCTAGTAGCTTTCTGGGAAAGAGATAAACAAAAGAAGGATTATCAGATCCAAATGGGTTTTGTCTTATCAAATTATTTTAGGCAACTTCCAATTTCTTGGTTAAAAATCATAGCTAGAGATTGAGTTCTCATTGGAAGATGGAAGCCAATCATACTTTAATAACCAATGCTTTGAGTTGGTTGAAATGCAAAATAACCATTGACACAGCTAGAAAACCATGCTTTCAGGAGAATCAAATGCAATGTTGCATAAATTTTTTACAATCTCACAGTGTTCAGTGTTCTGATTTTTCCCCTTCTTTTGTGGTGGTAGTGGGGGAGGGGGGAAGGATCAGCATTCTGAATGAATATTGAAGTCCAACAAAATAATATTTCATTGATTTTCACCATTCCAAATTGCATTTTCAAATCAATTGGTTAAATAGCAAAAGAGCGATATATTGGATGGAATCATCTGGCACAAAGTAAAAAGATATAAGATCTCCTGAACTGTTAAGATCCTCACACTTATTACTCATCTTAGAGCCTTTAAATGGTTGCTCAAGTAACATTTTCAGTTTTGGTAGCAAATGCACCCAGCTCCACAGCACACGGTGGTTCAGATCTTATTAACTCTCTCTTTTTTATAAGTAAGATCTATTGACTTTCTCAATTGATTTTGCTTGCAGCTTTGCAATATAAACCACAACAACAATCATTTGAACAACGGGCCCACCACCATTGTCCCATAAAAGGGGATTTAGTATTTTCAGTATGATAAATCAACCTAGAAATTTCTGATGTTACTATTAGACACAGGCTACCTTCCATCACAAACATAAATTTGGCACCATTGCTAATTTATTATTTAGGACTGTAGTATCCGCTCCATATGGTAACACTTATTCATAACCCAGTACAATATACAAAAAAGTTGTTTTTTCCCTTTTTTTAACAGTGGGCTTGTAGCCTTGTTCATATGTGTCTGTTTCTACATGTAGCAAGAACTTTTCCATTTCAATTCAATAAATACTTTAGCAATACCTTAGCAAAAGTATACTGCTCAAGGACCTTCTCTTCTAGCCCAGAGAAAGACATCACTAAATCATGTATGTCACTGTCCTCTTCATCTTTTTCCCTGCAGTAATGAAGACAAGAAATAAGCATCAGCAGATGGACTATAGAACTTTATAAAAAATGTTCATATCTATATTTGTTCATCAAGCAACCCAAGTTTGAACATAAGTAACTGATCAACTGGATTGGGCCAGATAGACATGGACTGACCCAAACCAATCTGAGTCCTTCTGCTTAAGACTAGGGCACGCAGCTTTAACTGTGAGGCAGACTGCAATGTAACCACAGATCTCACATCTCATCTAACTTACTCCCACAAGAAAGCAACAGCACTTAAACCTCCCTCCTAAGGAAGAACAATGAGTTCCTGCATACCTAGATTGCAACCAGATATGCTTGTACTTGTTGTACAACTCAAAAGAAAGTTCGTCTTTGCAATATCCAATATTACTTAAGACTATCAACAATCGTTGGTGGGGATCAACAACACTTCCTGGAAGATCAGAGGATGATTCTTCTTGTGGTTCATAAGAATATCCATTTTGTAAATTCACACTTTCCTTGCTTGATTTGCTTTGTGCAAGCTCGTTTCCGATATGCTCCAAGTGACCTGATCAATGTGCAGAGAATGAAGACATTATAATTTATCAAAGCATATTCTGAAAATACTTTAAAAACATAAATTGATACAATGCCACATCCATCATACCTGCAATATCCAGAAAACAGTTAAAAAATGCAAGCCTAACAGATTCTTGAATTTCTTGAAGTTGTGCGAACATATCTTCTGAATTTGTAGCCTCACCCTTTAAAGACTGAATCATCCTGGAAAAAGCATGTAGCACACAACACAATTATAGAAGGGTAACTAGATGTCCCAAACATCAATTAGCAAATAATGTATAGCTGTGTTCCTAAAAGAATCCATTGAAACAGGCAAATGCAGACAAACATCCAGCCAGAGAAACCAACAGAATCTGTGCTTCATCAAGTAAATATAGTTTTCCTGATACCAGATATTACAAATGTTATTCATAAAAATAATGTGGTCCTCACATTGAACATTTTATGTATTAAAAAAACTAGAGCTTTGATATTCCAAATGAACTTATCTTGAGAATCTTAGTTTAAGTAATCATCGAACATAAGACATGTTGTCTTCCTAATTTTAACTGACACAATATGCATTATTTCCCTTTCTTCAGGGCACGTTCAAGTTTAATGAACTGCCATCATGATGACATGAGTTAGTTGTTAGGTTATTGTACTGCATATGCAGCATACAATATTATTGTAATCCCAAACATTTTTGCTTTTCTCTCCTCTCATCACAGATTACTACTATAGTCTAAATACTCCACTTTTGACAAGCAATCAAGCTCTAGAAAGCTCTTTTTATCTTTTTTTTTTAGCACATAAGAACATCAGTCCATCATACTTGACACTTCAACTATACCCTAAAAGAGAGAGAATGCTTGAAAATCCCTACATCACAATGAGGTCATCTTTGAAGTTCTGCAGAACAAAAGAATATAGGTAAGGTCAATAAGTCTGACCTTGTCCTCATACAAATCTTATTATCACTCATATAAAATCTGTGTAATAATCTTTTCTTTTCAAAAAACAAAAAAAAATGGTTTTGTACGAAGTCCTGTGTAATAATAAACTCTAAAACTTACAAATTAATCTGATCAATCGCTGAGATCATGAATGAACGAAATGCTAGAGGCAAGTAAGAGATTGTGTATGGAGATTTATTCCTTTCAAGAATAGATACAGGCAACCATGTTTCCTCTTTTGATATCTCATCCGTCGACACCCGCATCCAAGTACAAAGCCTTAGTATGTAAATCTTAGTGATTTCTGCTTGAAGTGTTCTTAATGCCATGACTGTCAGACAAAGAAACAAAACGATCAGAATACCTGAATAAATACCTGAATAAAACAAACAGTTGCTTCAGAAGAGGCTCATATACCAGCTGTAGGAGGAGCCGACTCTTTCGCTTCAAAAGCTTGGCATGCTTTGGATATTTCCTTAATGGCATCACTCATGTATGACCAGATAATATTTGATTCATCAAGATCACGAAACGTGTTGTGAACCTGCAGAACAGTAAACAACTTAACCGAAAATATATAAAGCACTGCCCATGACTAGAGCAGATTGAAATATAAAGGCATTCAATTTAACTCTTATGTCACAAAAGTTACCCAAAACAGAGATAGGCAATGCCTATCAGAATAACAATGAAAGAGAAATGAAAACAATTCCGTAAAATGGATTGGGAAGTCCTGTTCTATCATTGTTTATAGACATGCAAGGCTCACACCATAAAATAGTACTAGTAATGAAACAAACGTTACAAAATTAAACCACAGAAAATACTAGATAATTAAACAAAGCATGCTTCATGTTCTATTGAACTGATACTTCTATGAGGATTATAGATATTGAACACACCTTGAACTATTAAATTTTAGATGATTTTTAAAATTTTAACAGCAAGGTTTAATAATTTTGGCAACTTATTCGATGCTTCATGAACATCACTAGCACATACCAGACAGTTCCAAGCAGCATGGAAGGATACAATGACGAATTAAGACATGCATGTTGAGTGTTTTGATGTAAGTGATCTTCCTTCTTGAAAATTAGGAATACTTGCATATTTAAATTATCAAACCTAAAACATGGAATATTTAACCATGAATTCTTTTTCTTTTTTGATAAATAACACTATTGAAAATTGATGCTGATAATCTCAGCGTCCGACAACAGTTATATCCGTGCTCAGACTGACAATGAAATCATGTTAAAACTTGAAATCTGCCAGATACAAGTTCAAATTACTATACTTGAGATGGAATAAAGAAGGCCAGAATCCACATAATTTGATTCCCAGTTGGGGGAAAAAACTACCAAAACTCAGGAAAAACAGACATGTCTACTCACTAACTTTGTGTCTAGTTGCACAGTATAGGAAAAGTAACAAAACGGTGTCAGCTGACAAAGACAAGTCAACTTTTTAGATTGTATCAGAAAGTACTTGACTTCCATCAAAACTCAAAGCTGACTTTGGTAAATTTCATTGCTAAACAACTAATTACATTAAACATAAATGCTAAAGTGTCTTTTTCACTACCACTTATATCAAACAAAAGGAAACAAAACACCCGAGCAATAAAATCCAGTTCTAAAACAAAGAAATGCACTGTATGTTCACCTTCACTTCATATACAGATATAGTACCGCGTATCATTCCAGCAACTTCATCAAGAGAATGACTCGAATACCTCCCCTCTCCGACTTGTTCCTCAGTTTTATTTGCTGAAGCGTCAGAAACTTGGGAAGACTGCAAAGATAATAACCAGAATCAAAATGAAGATCGAATTTATTTCTCACAGAAGAATAATATACTTTTATTTAAGAAGTGACAACAGAAGAAAAGAAATAAATAAACAACAGCAGAAGCAAGCAAGAATATGTTTTTGCTCCACAAGTCAGAAGCAAGGTTGACAATGCATTAATCAAGCTTCAAAAATAACAAAGTTGCAGCATGCACATATTCCAAATGGAGAAGTGAAGATAAATATCATATCAATTGAGCAACAAAGCTGCAATAAGAAAAGACAAGTTTAATCAGGATGAATAAAAATATCCTCAGTGAGGCTTTCTATGTTGATTTCAGTCTTCCGTTTCTGCAGACTGCAAAGGGGTTCAGCATCTTGCTTAACTTTTATGATCCTTTAACAGCTTAAAACAATATATTTTTTTATAACTGCTTAAAACAATATTAGAGACTAAATTCTACCTGAATGCTTATCGCCTACTCTCATGGAATGCAACTTTACATCAACATACTGCAATTGTTAATGAATAATATCCATAACAGACAATATAGATTCGAAAACTTGAGTGTTTCTAGAGTTTGTTTCCTATAGAGCTCGGCCCTATTTGTTATGGAAAACAACTTTACATTAACCTATTGCAATTGTTAATGACTAATGACCATAACAGACAACTATTGACCCAAAAACTTGAAGTGACTCTAGAGCTTGCTTTCTATGGATTCCGTTTGTCAAACAGCTTAGGAATTTCAATCATTGAAGAAAGTTATTTATGCAAGATTTTTTTAAAAGGAAAAGAACATCATTTTGTGCTTGAAAAATCTTTAATGTGCACTTCTTCTTGTTCTTTTTCCAAAGGGTTAAACATTTACAACAAATTTTTCATTTCACACCAGTCAAATAGTCAATGATACCTTACATGTCTACATTGCCTATGCTACAGGTCAATCTGCAAACAACATATTATTGTCTTTCTAACCCATATAAGTGCTGAAGGATAATTTTGGTGATTATACCCAATCAAAGATATGCTAACAAGCCAACCTGTGAACATTTTAGTAAATGTTAATCCATATAAATATGGAGAAACTGCAAATGATATCAAATGCATGGGTATGGTAAATGAGACGATGAGGTAGAAAAAGAACAAAGGAAAAGCTGGCGAACCATAAAACTATACGAGATAAAACATGAGTGCCAAATTCTGTAAGTCCGTTTAGAATAGAGACAGTGTTTACAATACCTTCGCAAATTTCCCACTGAAAACAGAAAGTGCTATTTTCCAGAATGCTGGTATGTGATGGATAAGCACAGCAGTTAACCTTCTGATGTACCTTCCTCTTAGAGCATTAACTTCTTCACCGTTCAAGTCTACCGGTTGTAAATCGAGTGGCACTTGCATGTTCCCAAGAGAATATTCAACATCTGACTGACAGTAATGAAAGAGAAGCATAAGTAAAAAACATTTGTAGGCACCAAATCTTGGTAATCTCACATATCAATGTCAGATGACCATTCTTAACAATTGCACTCACATATTGAGCTAAACTTTGTTGAATTTGCCGCCACTTTGCATCAGACAGAGCTCTTTCACGCATCTCATTATGCAAAGTTTCCATCCCTGCTTCATGATCTAAGGCGCACTTCTCAAGCAAGCCTCGAATCCTGTGATTCTGCCAGAAGAAAAACCTGGAACTTTAAGAGTTCACCTTCCAACTATATATGGGAGTGATTTCAACTTATTGTTAAGAACCAACATCAGATATTTTTCTTGTTGTCGTGTGTGCTTGGAAGCACTGCCAGGTTGGGGGTGAAGTTGAAAGGTAAAGACAGTGATTATTGAAATAAGGAACTTTAACCAAGGTCCATAGTATAACTACACCAGCTAAAAGACTAAAATCCCCAAACAAACAGGAATCTTATGATAAACAAAATCCAGCTACAAATAAACTGAAAAATTTGCAAAGAACATTTGTGTCGTATGCATCTACTAACCTGTACATTTAAGTAATGCCATACAGGATCTGACTCAGGTTCCAGCTCCAACAAAAGCCTCACAGTGTTTTCAAGCTACATGAAGCATAAAGCTTTTTAATATAAAAAATAGTAGGAAAGTAACATAAAGGTGATACAAGAAAGAAAACAAATAAAATGCACATAACATGATACTAGTTTCAACCCGTTCATTACTTTGATGCTTTTGCATCTCCCCACCTAGCCAAACAATCCATCACTTATCTACTAGGTCCAACACGTTAATGGCATCTAGGTGAGAGGTAGGTCGCCTATGCAACCAAAATGTATGCACAAGTGGCCTCTTTGATTTGTTTTCATCAGACAGATTTGAGCCCTCAAGTGTAAATGGTTGCAAAAGAATTCAATGTGGTTTCCTAAAAGATAAAGAGAATGTAATCCTTTGCCAAATGCTATAACTCGTGGTCATGGAGATGGATGTCACGTTCCAACACAAACACGGATGTCAAACACTAATACTCCCAAAAATCTAGAGACAAGGATTCAGCTATATACATTTGTGTTAATGATTTTATAACATCAAAACAAGCATATTTAATGATGATTGAGCATCCATTTGCTTGTAGAAAAACCTAACATAGCTAAAAAAAATTATACATGCAATATCTGTGTGTAAATTTCTTTAGGAAAATACATAGCACTCTCATGATTCTGCAAGTTCTTAGTAAAATAAGCCAAAAACTCTCTGATGACTGTTCATACAAGCTTCGGAAAGAAGTTGATATGATTGTTGGGTCATCAAGCGTTTTCACATCAATTTTTCAATAGAAAGTGTGCAACAAGTCATAGATCAAAAGTTGTAACAAAATTTCCGTCCTCTTTTATCAATTTCCCACCTTCCGATCAAAATTTGTATAACCTAACATTTTAAATTTTGTAATTGTTGATTTTAACAATTTATAGTCATTATCTCTAACTTCAAGGGAGCAAAGGACCAACATGAAGATGATATGCAATGAGATGATAAGTGATAAACATGTGTTTTATAATATAATAACTCTACGAATAAGCTATGGACATGTAAGGCCTTAGGTCATTGTTACTTCTTTTAATGACTGTTTATCATAAACGCTAATTGCCATAAGACATCAAAACAGGAAGATAATAAGCTTACATTTGTAAGGTCTATTTTTGGATCCTCCATGGACTTGTAAAGTGTGCCTTTGAACTCGTGCATCACCTTCTCAACCTCTTCAAGAACACGTTTAAGTATATTTACCTGAAAGTGACTTGTAACCATAAGTATAACAACTTAAGTAGGATAAGAGCATTCTCATGCAAATAAATCATTAGCAAAACATAGATAACATCCTTCTGACTAAATATAAATGCAAATTAGCTCTTACTAACTATCTTTTTTTTATAAGTAAAACTGTATTAAAAGAAAAAGTACCAAGGTGGTGCAACCCATATACAAAGGTTATCTACAAGATAGAAGCTCCACAAAATCTAAAAGATCAACCTCATTCACAAAAAAAAAATCCCTTTAAACCAAAAATTAAGGGTATTGAACCAATTATCTCTAATTACTTCAATAGGTCTATCTATACCATCAAAAGCTCTACAATTTCACTCATTCCACACTATCCAAAGCTTCCTTAAATTCCTTAGAAGCACGCAACCCACTCCAAGCCCACACTTCATTTTTCACGAAGCTGGCACACACCCAATAAACACCCAAAACACTATAAGCCATCCGACAAACTTCTAACCAAAGAAGACTCCAACAAAAGATGAAACACGTACTTGGCACAAGCTTTGCAAAAGTAACACCTATTAACAAGCACTTTCCCCTTTCTTTGAAGATTATCAATAGCAAGAATCTTCTACCAAGAGGCTTCCCACACAAAAAAGTACTTTTATAAGGGCCCAAGGGCACCAAATTGCTTTCCTAAGGAAATTGGGCGAACCTTCTGAAGGAGTCCTATCAATAAGTATTTTATAAAAAGATTTCACCTCGAAACCTTTTTCCGAACTAGCCCTCCATCTAGTCACATCCACCCTACAACTATAAAAGGCCTTAAAAAAACTCTCAACCTACCAATCATGGAAAAAGGTACATCCCAAGAGATCACATCATTACTCAAGGAAATGCACGAACAAATGAGAGCTTCTTTATCTCTCACAATAGCAAAAAATATCCGAAAATTGGTCTTTTAAAGGAGTGTTCTTGAACCGCATGTCATATCATAGTCGAGTTCTTCTCCCATTTCCCAGCAACACGGAAACACAAGGCAATAACGCCTCCCACCCCTTCTGAATCCAATTCCACACCCCCACCCCATAGGCCCCCCTCCCCTCCTTAGGCATCCACCCGTTAGAATCCATCCCAAACTTAGCTTCCACCAGTTTTCTCCAAAGATGATATTCCCAAGAAGAGCTTTGTTAAATAAGGCGAGAGATTTAAGACCAAGTCCCCCATTTTTTCTATCAGTTGCTTCACCACACCTCACCTCACCAAGTGATACTTGAATTCATCCCCCGTGTTGCCCCAAAGGAATCTCCTTTGAATACTCTCGAACCATTTAAACACCAAGCTAGGAATAGGAAAAGTTACATAAAGTAGATGGGAAGGCTAGAAATAGTGCTTTTAATTAGAGTAAGCTCTTACTAACTATCTATATATAACGATATTAAATATAATACTCAAATTTATATACATAAACTTTTTTTTATAAGAAAGTCATATACATAGACTTTTAAAATGATGTGAGGTATCCTAGCATGATATAGAACAGAAGAAAAAAGAAATGGAATAGATTTTTTTGTTTTAAGACATGGATGTTAACAATCAGGGAATGCGAACATTAATTACAACCATATAGATATCCTTTATCTTAAAAGAAACAGAAATGAACAGATAATAGAAAAATTCAATCAAACATATTCTTCCCATGAGAAAGAAGCCATCATAGAAGAATCTGAAAACTCCCCAAGGGGGAAGAACTTCATGATCAAGTAACGAGTAGTGCCTAACAGGCTCCATTTCAAAGGAATAAAACAATAGAGTTCAAGAGAGTGGAAGATTTTATACAATTCAAATTTCTTCTAAGCTAGATGAATGAGCAAGAGTTTGAGCGCAAAAAAATGTATTATGAGACATCAAGGCATCTCTGTTTTCAGCAATCGTAGACAAAGAAAGAAAAGAGCATGCCTCTTTGTAGACCTCCATTACAACACCAATCTTACCAAAACCTTGCCCCTAGATCTCCATTTAGAGGTGGGTCAAGCCTTTAGAATCTTGTTCACTAGCTACCCTCCAAAATCCAAGGAGATGAGCAATATGGCTTTTAGACTCAAGGGATTTCTTGGATAGGGACTAAGATTATCAACAAGGAGATTTGGGCTTGGAAAGGAATCCGTGGTACAAAAGAACTGAGGAAGGCTATAGCTTTATTTTTTGGCTACTGTGGAATGAAAGAAATAGGAGGGCTTTTGATGTGGAGGAGAAGCCTTTAGCCTTATTAAAAGATAGGTGTCTTTACACCCTTAATTTTTTATTTAATGGGCATATTTTTGTAAAAGAATGTGAGTTCATAGAATTTCTAGAGCTTTTGTTAGGTAACTTTGTTCATGGGTTGGCACCCCCTTGGCGCACTTTCAATGATTTTTACTTATCAAAAGTTCTAGTGCAGTGACCATCTTATGACTGGAAATTTTGATACTACCATCATATTTGATCAGTCTAGTCTTTCTTGGATATCAAAGCACCCTAACCTTATTCCCTAATCAGCCCCAAAAAGATCTCTGAAAGCTCGCTCTTTTGTCCGGCTCTTGAATTTTGCATCATTCTTGATAAGATTGAGCTGGGAATTCCATAGAACTTTTTCTAAGAAACAAGATTGTAAGATTGCATTTTCATTTGCATATAAGAGCTATTTTAATAAAAAGATTCAGTAAAATATGCTCACAACTGTTACATAAATATTTCAACCAAATTTAACACCTAAGGATTATAATGGACGATGTCTGCCTCGACAGAATGAGATGACATAAAATCAGATACTTGCTTACATGAGAGGGCAGAGCAATTGACTTTGCCTTCTTGTATTCCCTAACTGCCAGGTCATATTCACCCTTACTAATACTGCCACGAATAGTACTGGGCAAGTTGAACAGTGTTCGAAACCTCTGAAGCATTCCTTGTACAGACCTGATCTTCTCAGCTTGGGTCTACAATAGTCATTCAGGAAACAAATAAAACTCAAGTGAACCATGTTGCACCAACATGTATGAACTTCTAATCAAATTTGAACTTCATATCTCACCAACCTGTCTCTCGAATAGAGGCTCAAGAGCGCGATTGGCTAGTGAGCTTACACTTTGCATGCAATTAAATAAGTGAATAGTCCCAGAACCCTCAGGGTCTTCCTCAATCCGTTTCAATTTTGACTCAATATCTATATAAGAATTAATATTCTTCACATCAAAATCAATAAGAAATACAAAATAACACCAGCAACCTAGGTGAGATGAGATGCTTGCATACCATCAATTGTGGTTTTACAAGACACGAAGCAGTCAAAATTATCTTTAACCAATTGTTTTCTCTGCTGGGTCCGCCCTTTAAGGTCAGTTTCTAGAGCAAGAGCACCAGCCTCCAAGTCTGCTGCACTTGTATCTTGGTGAATTCGGGATAGAAACAGCTTAGCATCAAACTTCTCAGAGAAATATATCAACTTCTCTGCAAATATTCGGGTAGGGAAAACGTGACCACCTAAATATATATAGCCTCCAAAGATTGACAGTCATCATTATAAAAAAAACGAAAAAGAACAGCCACTTTGTCTAGCTAAGAAAAAGAATAGTATAACTTACAAAAAAAAAATAGTTTAAATTTGCATGACAGCAGCACAAAACTTAAACAAAATAAGGGAAAGAAATACCACGAAGGCTACTATCCATATGATCTCCATGGCTTTTTGATGGAGAGCTTTCTGATGTCTCAGTGATCAACCTTAATGATTTGTTGTCTATTATCCTGTCAGCACAATACAAAGTCATGTTAGCAGAAGTGGTTACATATCATATCCACAGGTGGAGAGGAGAAACAAAAAGTTTGGAAATCATAAAAAGCCTTATTAAACCATTAGTTTTACCCCAATCCTAGAGGATCAATACATTCCATGCCACGAGGGAAGGACTGTAAATTGTTGAGCATGGTTTTTTTACCCACTGCTGAAACCTTCCGCTCAAACTTTTGAGCCACTGGTGCTGTTCTTGTCTCTCGCATTCCACGAACCCTACGAGCAAGCTGTCAGACAAGCACAAACTTAAATTTAGGTGAAACACACATTTTCCAATTGCAACCAAACTTGCTCAAACACAAGAACAGAAAAGGCAGAAATAATAAGGAAGAAATTAACAAATAATTCTGTAAGTATCCATACAGAGCACAGCGGAGGAGTGTCCTCAATTCTTTTATGCATTGCACCATCATATATCCCAATGCTACAATGTTATTGACTTGCTGGCGCAATTATCAATCGATTAAATTTAGAGCCTATCATACTTCAATTTATACCCTTCGCTTGAGAACATCTCAAGGTTAAACAATTCATACTCACTTAGAATGGGAAATTTGCCAAAGGGTCTACAATATTTTCCACGTTATTACTCGGTTTCATGAATCAATCCTCAGATGGGCATTTAATAACTTCAAATCCTTGACTTAAATCGAACAATCATCTACCCATCAATCTGAACACAATTCAACTACTCACATGCACAACAAAACCACATCCACATACACCTATATACATAATAATAAGAAGTTAAAAAAAGGGGGACACAAACATACCTCAGTTTCATCGACTCTCTTCCAGCAATCGGGCTCCACCCCATCCCACCCTCTCTCCTCCTCCTTCCTTTCCTTCCCTCCCCCTCCACCCCTTCCTCCTCCTCGATCCCTCCCCACATCCTCATCACCACTCGAAATGCTGAGAATCTCCAACTCCGACTCGTCGTCATAATCCTTCGAAACCTTCCTCCCCTCCCCAACCGCAGCCGGATTTCTCTGCGGCACGGCGTTGGGACCCGAGCTCCCCGCCGGCTTTTGCGGCTTGGGTTGCGGGAGCGGTTGCACGAAGTTCGCTACAGGTTTGCGGGAATTCAAAGAGGTAGGTTTCTGGTAGTTGAGATCTCTTTGCGCTTGCTCTTTCAGTGCCATCTGGAGGAGCTCGTCCTCGTCGTCACTGCCGCTTGACATTTTCGTGATTTGATAGGGTTTTGGGTTCTGGGTTTTGGTTGAATTTGATCTGAGAGTTAAATGTTTGATAGTTTGGTAAAGTGTTGTTTCTTTGTGTGTTTTGCGTGTGGAAAAATAATGTCGTTGTGAACTCCTTGTTGACGATATATAAACAAAGGGAGGGAGACAAGAAGGAAGTAGGAGATGTGGGTTACGTGTTTAAAATGATGCGTTTGGTGTGAGTGGGTTTGTGTGGTACACGTGGAGCGTAAGCTTTTACTCTTCAGAATTATATTTCAAATTAACTCGATAGCCAAATCGAAGTTTCCAACGCACAGCTGTTGGTGAAATTTGGCGTTCACATGCTCTATTCCTCTGTTAAATTAAAGATGATTAACAAAAATGCATATTAAAAATAAATAAATAAGTATTGTTTACCGTACAGTTTATGTTTACAAGGAATAACTTTTTCAAAGTAAATTTAAATAAGTTTAAATCAATTTATTTAAATTTAATAAAATAATTTTTATTTTGAAATTTCTAAAAAGGTATATATAAAAATTAACTTTTTTTTCACAAAGTAATATAAATATCCAAAATCATTTGCAGTTTTATTTCATTTTTTATATTGTTTGATATATTATTGAAAAAAGGGATTAAACATGTGTTTCCTATGTAATTAGCTATAGCCTTTATCAGCATCTAGACCTAAGTAATCTCATGTCCCTTTTTGGCTCTTTGCATTCTCATTTTTCCATCAAATAGATAACTCCACTTCCAACACCTTCAAACAAGAAGTCCAGTGGCATACCGGTGAAAAACAAAATTTGATTGCAAATAGCAATATCATTTGAAAACGTAAATCTTATATATTTTGAAGGAAACACATATAACAATGATAAAGATTGGACCATCACAACAGATTTCCACTAGATTGGAATGTAAACAGAAAAGTCAAGTTTTTGCTACTCTGGTCTACTGGTGCCCCTGAATAACAATAAATTGTAGTCTCTTTCATGCTGCATATGGTCAGCCGGCCGAATAAATCAATTAAGAATAATTTTTATTTTTCATCTTTCTGATTTTTCTCTTTTCTTTTTTTATTTGGATTTTCAATTTTATAATTCTGATTCAATCGTTTTTATTAGTGTAAATTAAGTGAATGAAAAAAAGACTTAATTGAATCAAAATTATAATGTCAAGAGATCCTACTAAAAAGATTTAAATTCTAATGATTCAAATAATAATTCAAATAAAGCAAAAGGTAAACTTAAAATACGAATTCAATACAAGAAAGGCTTTTATATTATGAAATGATTAGAGGTTGGGTATTGTAAGACTGTAAAAATAGCACCAGAAAAGAGAATAACAAGTTTATTCCTTCTCTTCAGCAGCATAGAGTGCCTTGATTTCCTCAACATCATCGTAGCTGCCAAGAAATATTGGAGAACGCTCATGTATCTTCTTCGGAACCAAGTCAATTGCCTGCAAAACAATAGTGAGCCTTAGAAGGAGGTACTTCAAGGTTTAGTGATATGTTCTTTTTATTTTTGGGTGGGGCGGGAGAAGCATTAGTTTCACGATGCCTTAAGAAATCTTCATCCTAGGACTTGATCCTAGATATGGCCCCTCAAAAACTACATGCCCCAGTAGAATTTAAGCCATTGGAGTAGTACTGTATCATTTTCTCATTAATAAGCAATAATTCATAATTTATAGTTTCTTGATAGAAAAGCATAATTAAAGCATAAGAGCCAAAAAAAATTCCAAAAGAGCTATCACAACAATTTTGTCTAGTGGTTCAGGTTAAACAAAGCAATACCCGTTGCTTGCCAGTGAACGCCTGACCTCCTGCTTGTTCCATCAAGAATGACATCGGGAAAACTTCATAAAGAACACTAGTATACACAAAATAAAGCAAGTTCAATCACAAATTAATTCTCGTTTGCAACTATAATATCTAAACATTATAGCTAGTGCTCAGAACATACCGCAGTTTCCCACTGGGGCTCTTCTTATCAGCAGGGTACAAAAAGATACCCCCATAAAGCAATGTACGATGGACATCAGCTACCATACTGTTCATCGTGATGGTATTATCAGAAAGTATAAATTATTATTGAAAGAAACAATGCTAAAAGACGAATGGTTAAATAATTAGGCACTTTCTGTAATTACCAAATTTGTTATGCATTATCAATTTGCAGGGTTATATTTCAAATCTAAAGACATAAATGTACAATAAAGGTTGGTTTGCCCAGCTTAATAAATGTTAGGAGTTGACATGAGCAGTTTACAACCTATACTGCACCTATTATAATGTTAAGAAACACCAGCTCCAATCATCTTTTAGATTGCAAGGAATAAAGGACACCATATTTTGCAGCCAAAGAGTGGGAATTTAAACTGTTGCCAGACACATGAAGACGTGTACTTTACACTGTCAAATGGCATAAATCAGTCTGCACTTCCTTTAACAGCAAATCATACAGCTGAATGTCTGGAAGAAAACTGGTGTAAATTTATCTCAGACAATTGTGTATAAAACTTGATAGTGTAAAACATAGAGAGAGAAGGGGGTGGATAGTCAACTTGACAGATGCTGGATTATCTCAGACAATTGAGTAAATTGAGTGGAGGGAAGAAAACTGGTGTAAATTTATCTCTGACAATTGTGTATCAAATTTGATAGTGTAAAACATAGAGAGAGAAGGGGATGGATAGGCAACTTGACAGATGCTGGATTATCTTGTGTAAATTGAGTGGAGGGAAGAAAACTGGTGTAAATTTATCTCTGACAATTGTGTATCAAATTTGATAGTGTAAAACATAGAGAGAGAAGGGGGTGGAACTTGACAGATGCTGGATTAGTGGTAACTTGCGGTGCTCATCTATTGAGTCAGCCTGAGGCAGATGTAGCTTTGGAAAGCAGAAACATGAGAATATATCTTAAAAGCCAACAGTTCAGTGATAGCACGCAAAGAGAAGATTTTCTCGTTAATCATCCAATAAATGAGTACCAAAGATAGTAAAGTACTTGTTATTGATCAGTCAGGACTGACACTCACCAGTGGCAGATAACCAGACCATGACACAACAAATAAATAGAAAATACACCTGGGAGTGTTCGCTAGGTTGAGAAAACATGATACCTCCCAATGTATCTCAGAGACTTTGGCGATGAACCATCTTTCGGAAACTTGCATTTTTCCACATACCTGAAAGGAAAAAAACAGTAAGGAAACAGGACCCAGAACCAGTGGAAAAGACTATTTATTACTAAATTTACTCTCTACATACTTGGAAGTAGGGCCATCCCAGTTCTTAGCATTTCCTTCATTTACTGAATAGATTTTTCCTTTCTTTGGAATCTGCGTAGAAGGGTAATTGAGAAATTCCAAATACTCCACAAAAAACCACAGACAATACGTACAGAGAATATGTTTGTCACAGATAATGTAAAAATGCAATTTGAAGTTTCAGTTCCACTCCCATTTAAGCAAAGGATGCATGCATGTCAAAACTGAAGCCAACTCTGTCAAAGAACATTGTGTTTACAGTCCACCTCAATATTCTTTTTTCAATAAATAGAAGAAAAAAAATCATGAATACTACAATAAAGATGAAGGGGCATTTTATTGTTAGACTAATGCACAGGAAAGCGGGCCAATACTCATATCTCAATAGGGTAATTGCAAGTTTGCAACTTACTAGAACAGGAGTACTACATTAACTGGAAAAAGAAATGTATTGAAGTTAATAAATTTAACTCATTGAAAGAGTGAAAGAAAGAAAAAGAAAATGTTCCCACGTTTAGCCTTGAGCTATGAGCAGCTTAGATAGCAAATAAACAGCATGATTTATGTGATAGATCCAATACTTGAACAACGGTTATACCTTTATGTCTGGATGGGTTAGTATGAACTCTCCAAGAGATGGATCAAGAGTGAACCCATTAACACCACCTCCAGTGCTCAACACGAGCTGAAAGTCATTATTTCAAAATGAAATCAATGAATATAACAACATTAGAAACTGGAAGACTAAAGTATAGGCAAAGAAAGCTTATGAGCCACTTTTCCCAACTTATGAACACATTTCCATGATTCCATCAACACATGAAAGGTGAAAGTTTATACCGTGCAAGAGCTTCCGTACATGCAATAGCCAGCTGCCAACATATTCTTCCCAGGCTGCAAGACATCATCTAGAGTTGGCTCATGGTCATCTTTCACCATGTAAATCCCAAAAATCTAGATGAAAGAGAAGAGATTCAATTGATCACTGCAATATCAAGTTATTCTGAACTATAATTACTTGGATCTTGGTACATGATTTTAATGACTATAATAAAAATTGCACATTCTAGATGAGAGATCGTACTGTTCCAATGGAAACCCCGCAGTCAATGTTAGAGGATCCATCCAATGGATCAAAAACAACACAGTACCTGCAATATTGCAAGAATATCATTCAAACTGTACAGAAATGAGAACCTTACAAGAATTTGACATTTTTGATATATAACATAAAAAGAATCATTAGACAAGAGAAAGCACTGAAATTACTTTCCACGCTTAGAAGGCTCCACAAATGTTGCCTCTTCATCCTCCTCCGAGACAAGGATGCACTGGCAGAGGATCCAAACAGTTGGATAAAATCATTACTCAGTTTATACAAATTAAACAGATTATCATCATCCAAATGACTTACTGTTCGGCCACTGCTTATCAAGGCCTTGACAAAGACATCATTTGAGAGCACGTCCAGTTTCTTTTGCTCCTCACCCTTTAGTCAAAATAGGTAGATAATCTCGTCATTTCATATCAAAGAACCTCATAAAGACATCTATTATCAACGGAACACTTTAGCATTATGTTGATATTAACTCAAGTATATAATTCATTTCGTTTTCAAATGAACTGAAACTAAAATCCATTTATAGATGAATTCAAATGAACTTTTATGTTTGATATAGTTTTACTTAAGCTATAGATTTCATATATAGAAGCGAGTTCATTTGCAAATTATATCAATTTTTATAGAATTTGTTAACATCTTATTCAATTCTATTATAATTCGTTTCAAATGAATCTACATTTTTGTTAGCAAATCAAACACAACCTGTGAATTTGAATTCTACGAAAATTATGGAATTCATTCTAATCAATCGCCCAAATGGAGAGTAAAAGAAAACAAGCAAAATGAGAGATAGATGGTTCAACACAACTAATTTTTGGTTTAAGGGAAAAAAAAATTAAATTTTTGGACATTTTAGATTTTGTGACTCCCTCCCTTGTGATTAGCTTTAGCTTTGAGCTACACACTTCTCAATAAAATTTACTTATAAAAAAAGGATTGAAATGAGCAAAAAGAAGGCCCCCCCCAAAAAAATAAATAAGAGGAACAAAAAATTGGATTCTTGATATACTTGCCTGAACGTTGGTATCCCCAGCAAGTCCAATGAGTTTGGCAAGACCCGCCTGCATAAATAAAAAGAAGAGAAAAGGATAAGCTGTAGGGCCGATTAAAGTTGAAACAAGGGTGTGCTTTCAATTGAATTTGAAAATTAGCAAGTCCAACGACTTTATTTTACGTGTGTAATCTATACAAATTATACGTTGTCAAAGAAAAAAAAAAGCAAAATTACAGCTAACAGCAAAATCATAACAATGGAAAAATAAATTAATAAAAGCAGTATCTAAAAGAAATATTAATTAAAAAAGAACCTTGTTAACAGCGGAGCAAACGAACTTGCAACCGAGAACGATGTGACTAAGCAATATGGAGAAATCACCACGAGACTCAGGGTGCTTGGATTGCTCGTTGAGCACGAAACGAGTTATTGTCATCAAATCAGTCCTGTGTGCCTCTGCTGCGTGATCCATCTCTCTCAATCAACAATCAAATACCTTTTTCCTTCAACGCCTAATTAAAAAGGGAATAAAGTGGCGTTACTTTTTATTGAAAAAAAAAAGAAACTATTTGTTGTTGTTGCTCAATTCGAGGAAGGATAATAAAGGGAAAAAATAAATATGGCAAGTCCAGTGGAGGTTATCTGCTGGAGATGGAAGGTTCGGGTGACACGTGTCGTGAGGTTAATGAGGCAGTGAGGTAGTGGTCATGAGTCAAGATAACGTTAACGGCTTTCGTCGTCTTCTTCTATTATAAGCTGAATGTCTGATGAACCTGGTATCTGATTCGGCGGTTACAATGGGGGCTCTTTTGGTTATCTTTTGTGTTTTCGAAAGGGACGAATTGGTAGACTATCGAGGAGACCTTCACCCTTTTTTCCGTTTACCTTTTTAATCTGTCTAAAGTACTTTTTTAAATAGTCACGTAAATTGGCGCCCATCAAATATTGGGTTGGGCTTTATGGGCCGGATCTTACTCAAACAAGGTA
This sequence comes from Bretschneidera sinensis, assembly GCA_023935145.1. NCBI lineage: Eukaryota > Viridiplantae > Streptophyta > Magnoliopsida > Brassicales > Akaniaceae > Bretschneidera > Bretschneidera sinensis. The sequence goes on from CM043697.1 coordinate 152,612,619, forward strand.
TTCATTTATCGGGTTTTATAAGGCTCGGCCCATACAATAATTTCTCCTCAATTATAATTTAGTCATATGTGATTTTTTTAAGCACGTAATGTATTTTTTGAATAAATTTCTTTTAAAAAAATTAAAAACTATCAAATGTGTTGGTTAAATTTTCTTAAGTAATAATAATACTTTTGTTTAACTATTGTCCTCCCATTGATTATTTCTCCCCTGATATAACATTCTTCGTGTCAAACTCAATCTTTCTTTCTCACAACAAAAAAAAAATATATCAAAGCAAAACTTCTACGCTCCGATTGAAATTAAATAAAAATACAACTTATTTATAAATGAAATTTTATGTTTAAATTTTTTATGTTGAATTGTATAATTCAATTAAATTTTTATATTTAAAATGTGTTGGAATAAATGAATAATTGAAAAGAGAAAGAAAAGGGGTGGAGAAAGGGAGGAAGAGTTACGGAAATAGAGAGGAAAATTCCGAGTATTTTGGTCAATGTAATATTTTAGTGTTCATTTTGTATAAATTATTTGTAAATTCTATCAATTTTTATAAAATTTACAATATATTCGATGAATTTTTATAGTTTTTTTTTAAAAAATAACAAGTATATAATTACAAATAAATTCTATAAAATTTATATAATTTATTTGTTTCAAACACATTTTTTAACATGTTATTCTCAATTAAATTTTTTTTAATAAAAACTTAATCTTCAATCAAAAGTTCTCAATATATCTACGAATGAAATTTATTTTCAACAAATTAATTGACACATAAGCATATGGAAGAAAAAGTTGTTTCTTGATTGGACTTTCAAACTATATAACCCCACCTCGAACGCATACGAATCAAGTTGGCATCATGTATACCATGTTTTTTTTTTTCTCTCGCCCTCTTTTCCCAAATCTCTTACTTTATATTTATGCCCGCAATGAAAGGATGAGTCCATGCAGATGGGTTAGACTTCCATCATTTCATATTTGAAAAAAAACGACGCAATAAAAAATTATCTCATACTATGTTGAACTTGCAAAAATTTTGAAAATAATAGTTGTTGATATGAGAGGAATGGTTCATCTTACATTTTTTTCTCTAATGATAAAAAAAAAAATAAACAAAATCTAATCCCATCATGAATAGTTGAACAAATCAATTACACACTCATATATATATATATATATATATATATATATATATATATTAATGCAGCATCAAAACCCTCGGTCATGATTAATCTAGATTGATGAAAAAAATAAGTCATATAAAATGAAAATGTTTCAATCCATTAACATTTAATTCATGGCAAATAATCATTATTTAAGTTTAGAGGTGCGTTAATATATCGAAGTTTAACATAAAAATATTTAAGTGTCATTTGCACCAAACTATAATTTTTCCTTAAAAAAATTCACTCACTTGTCTTGTGTCCAATTTATTTCTCGAATATGTATTGTTCCAAGTTTTTTCTTCTACTGAAAATGACCCAAGATACAAATTTTTATGTACATTAATTTTCATATATTTGATTTTATTTATGCATAACATAATAAAATGGAATTTCATTTACTGTTAAATTGGTGACCCATAGTTCATATATTGTTGATAATTGGACTGTATGTCATATTATAATAATGCGATGTTATTGACACTCTCAAAATTATTATTGGTACTACTCTCATTTGATATTTAAATTTACAATAATACTCATAATTGAATTGCATTATCAAGGACAACTAACCTAAATTAAAGATATTGCTGTAAGTTAAATAAGCAAATTGAGTGTAAGTAACAATATTTAGATTGCCAAAAGTTCCACCAATTATAATATTTGATTTAATAACATCTGATTTATAAATCGAGATTTTTGATATAATGATTATCTTCAGGTCTTTCATATAAAATATGTGGGTTCGATCTCTCACCTCACTAATGTAAAAAAATAAAAGTTAACATTTGATTTATTTGTGCCAAGATAAAAACAGAAAAGGGAAAAAAACAAATTTACATATGAAGTTTCAGCGTTGTGTATATTTGACCATCGATTTTCAATAAATGTCAATTTACCCTGAACGTTTTGTTTCGACCCAATTGAAATTTTCATCCATATTCGTGTATTATCTGTTGTCCATTATCATTATCCTACATCAATTTTTATAAACAAAAAGTCTAAATAGATCGAAACAAAACGTTTAAAAGTAAATTGTTACTTTTAGAGTAAATTTGTTTTTTTAAAAAAAAAAATAACAATAAACAATATATACTCCTATTTAAAAATTGCGTATTTTATAATTTTATTTTTTTGTAGTTTAGGTAATATAATTTGTAAGCGTATAGGGTCGTTACTCTTTGGTACCATTTAGTAGTAATTTTGAATAACATTTCACAGTAATTTAATATAATAATATCATTTGATAGTAATTAAGAAAATGATATTATTTTTATAATAATTTAATATTATTTTGATAAAAAAATACTATCGGACAATAATTAAAATATTACCTTTAACAATAATTTAAGTATAATTGATTATAATTTATAACGGCACCGAACGTAACCACACCGCAGTGCTTCCCTGCAGTTTTTGTTTTCTTTTCTCTTTTATCCGGTTAATAATAATAATAATTTGACTTCAATTTTGTTTCTCTTCGGGGATCCGTTAAATACCACTCGTAATTATCAAGTGTCGGTCTCTCAAAGCTCTTCAAGCAATGCCTGTTACTCCTAAAATGTAACAACCCACGTCAGAATTAACTCAAATTTCTAGATTCAATGCACTCATTACACCTCAATCTTGCTTGCCAATCACCATTAAGATTCATCATTAGCAAAGACAAAATCCGCTCATATCTGGTGTTATCAAGATCCAACGACCATAAATTCACCACAGATTCCACTCCTACTAATACCATTCAAGTTTTAAACCATCCAATAAATCCCAACCTTCCTCCGGCCAATTCACTCTAGCATAGATTTTCTGACAACGCAAAACAAAACACTTCTCTCTCCATGAAAGGAGAGCATCTGCATTACCTAAACTTCACTCTCACCGTTTGGGCAAAACAGTCATTACGTACCTACTAATCTTAAAAAGCGACATCGTTTCTGCGCCGTGAAGGCGTAAACAGTATACCGATACCTGTAGTTCGTCCTCACCCTAAATTTCATTCCGGTTTTAACCCTGTCTTGAATTTTAAGTTTCTGTTCCTCTTCGTTCTTCTTTTTCAAATCAAATTTCTTATATTTAATATCCGATTTTGTAGTACCTGAATTCGAAACCCTACCATATAAGGGTTTAATTTAAATCCCAATTCTCTTTTTTTGGTTAATCTTATCAATTAGCACAATCAAATCAAATCTTCTTATTTATACATCTTATTCAATTCAATTAGTCCAGTGACACCTCAAACCACTCTCGATCAGCAGAATCGAAAGAAACCCCAATTCTTTAAATTTTGTTGAATTTTGGATCTGTGTGGTGCTTCAATGGCGGATCAGCAAGAAGACGATGACCTCAAAATGGCTATGAGGATGAGTATGCAGCACGCGCCACCAGAGCCAAAGAGGAGCAAGCCGAGGGAGGCTGTCGGCGCCGGTGCTCAGTCGATTTCTTCGTCGGAGGAGTTGATGGAGGCAAATAATCGCTGGTCGCAGCGCGAGCTCATGGCCGCCGCCGCCGAGAAGCGGATGCTGGCGGCGAAGAACGCATCTGCTTCAGCTTCAGCTTCGCCGACGAAAGCTGCCAATAAAAGTGCGAATTCTGTAAGTAAAGAGAAAGAATTGGGAGCAAGAGATGGGAATTCGGGGAGGGAGTTATCGCATGAAGAAGCGAATCAGTTGTTTTCGATGGTGTTTGGTATTGGGGTCTCGAAGGATATACTTGCTCAGTGGAGTAATCAGGGTATAAGGTATGCGTTTAGTGTTTGCCTATGTGATTTGGATTTTTATCGTATCATTGCTTTTGTTGCTGAATTTCTGAAATTGGATTCAAGTTACTGAGTTTTGGTGCTTTAATAGATCTCTAGCTGTGTTCTTCTATAGTCACAATCAGGATTTCTTCTCCTTCTGGTGAAGAAAGAAGTAAAATTTGTGGCACAATTTAGTAATTATTATTTATATAAATCAACCATTTGATTATAGAAGCCGATTTTTGTAGGTATGAGTGGCAGTTGGACTTAAAGAATTTTGTTAATTGATAGATTGTTGTTTTCAAGAAGGTTAGCTCGACTGAATTCGGGGTAGCATTGGTCTGTTTTAACATGTTATTTGGCATATTTTGGTTGATGTAGACATCATGTTAAATCGGCAGAATTTGCAATTTTTTAAACCCATTTTTCCGTATAATTGACGTTGCTCTATGTGATATGGATTAAGGCCACTTTTGGAACCACTTTAAGCAATGTAACCTAAATGCTATACCTGGGTTGTAAATAAAAAAATGCTTATCATAGACCAGATCGTAGTTATGTTGCTGCGTCAAAGTGACACTACTATATGCATAGCGATTGAGGTTGAACATTGTTGGAGTCTATGAGGAATCTTGGTAAAGTTTATCATTAATAATTAAAATAAAATTAGTTTTATTACATTACACAGTGTTATAGTATGGCATGAGTTTCTTTTGAAAGAAAGTAGAGATTGCAATGTGTGACAGAAGCCTTGAATTATGGCATGTCACATGGATAATTATTTGAATAAGGCTACAAATATTTATTCTATTATAAAAAAAACAGTTCATTAATTTTTTTCCAAATGATATTTTAGCAATTATCACATGTTTTGGAAGTTTGAGGTGCGCCCCATTTGAAAGTGTCAAACTTTGCCTTGCGATTCCAAGGGATACATGCAGTGAATGGAAAGCTTGTCTCCATATTTATATGCTGGCAGAGTTTTGAATATATGGCAAGAACACAAGAGTGTCCTTGCAGACCTGATTCTTTGATATATGGCTATAACTAATATGTGTTAAGAGTTAAGACATATTAAGGGCACTCTTGCTATGTGAGGTGATCATGTTCAAATCCAAGCTTCCCTATTGTTTGATGCCTAGAACTGCAGAACTCGTGTCCTCCTGTTTTCTTTTTTATCAATTCTAACTATGGAAATCCGTATTGGTTCCTTGATAAAAAGTCAGCTCTTAATTTAAATTTGTCTGTAGTTATTTTTTATCGCTTCTTAATTTCCACTAATTTATGTGGCTAAAGTTCTGTACAATTGTATGCTATTAATTAATTAAGCATTTTTCTGAGCTTAAAAATTGTTGGATTTGTAGGTCTGCTTCTCCTATAAAACATGATTACTGTGTAATGATACCAAAGCTAAATGTTATAAGTCGAGCAAAGTGCATTAGTAGTCTTGTTCTCTGTTGTTGAATACTAATATTTATTTATGTTGCTTTTATCTTTCTCTTCAGTTTTGGTATCTTTGTTCTATAGCAATTTGTCATGCTGTTTAGATAGTTCCAATTGTTTTCTTCTTTCTTATGATAATTGAACAACTAATCTTATGAAGGTTTCATTTGCATGCCCCTTATCTGCTAATTTCATGTAAAACATTCCTATAGGTTTAGCCCTGATCCAGAAACATCTATGGGCCTAGTGCAGCATGAAGGTGGGCCCTGTGGCGTCTTAGCGACCATACAAGTAATCCCCTTAGTTCTTATCATGATGTACATGAGTTTCTTGTAGCATGCAACATGTTAATTTTATATTAATCTTCTGATTTCAATTTTTTATATTTTGTATTGTACAACAAATGAACTTTTTTTTGAAAAAACAAAATACAACATATGAACTGGCATTAATGTAACATTAGCATTACATCATGTGCGATGCGCGTTTTGCATTACTTTTTTTATTTTTATAAATTTATGTTGAAATCAATAGAAGAGAGCAAGCTTTATTTTGAAAACAATTTAAATACGTTAAGTTGGTGGTATTCAAACTTAAGACATCAGATGCATTTAAGCATGATATTTGAATATATACAAATCTATTCAAAGCCGAGTAAGCAACAATATTTAAAACTTCAAGTCCATTCAAAATTGGGTAAGACCGTCAAAAAGTTTCAACTTAAATAAATTTTCCATTGCATTTTCTTGAACCATCACATTTTGACCTTTGAAATTAAACTTTTTCAGAGTATGTACCAATCAAAAAAATTACAAAGACAATTAAAGAACGACAACAATAACGATATCAAGATATTACACTATTAATTTTTACCTTTCTAGATCAAAATTGTCCACACCCAAATCTTCATCCCTGATAAATATGATGATAAATAAACAAAAAATCTTAAATTATCATCCTTTCTTCTCCAATTAAGTAGAATGCTACTTGATGATTTTGATGCATGAAAATAAGATTTTATGGTCAATTAATATTATAAAATAAGTCTTTTCAAAATAATAGTATAAAATAACTAAAAGACAACTTTTTTACTTAAAAAAAAACTAAAAGGCTAACTTTTAATATTTACAATGAATTGATAGATGAACAATTCTATTAGAGAGGGTATACGACATTTTGAGGGTTGGGATTCAATTTTCTTGCTACAACCATTAATACATCAGTCATAGAGGAGGGTAAATTTGTTTAATAAATATATTATCATTTATGAGACAATGACCCCACCCTAATAGATCATTTGCAAATATTTAATTGAACTACTACTTAATGTAGCCGCTTATGTGGCGCAACCACAGTTGAGAGATTACTCCTTTCATATATATATATATATATATATATATATATATATATATTATAGTATCACCCAAAATTTCTAATTAGCATTGCTTTTGGGATTACAAGGCTTTATATATATAGTAAGATCTTTATCATTGCACTAATGGTGTTGGATGTGGTTTTCCTGTTGTAATGAGATGTGGGTCATCACAATTAAGCTGTCTTTTACTTTCTTTACTGGGTTGGTTTTCCTTTCTCGGTTTTTTATGAGAAGTTAAATGAAATAAAATAACTGCTGAATTTGGCAAGGCAGAACTTTATAGGGCTCACTTTGACGTTAATGCTTATAGAATTGTATTGACATGTGGAATATTCCAGAAATTTGAACTAATTCGTATACACGGCTTTGTGGTTCATTTGAATTTGAATTTTATACATTGTAATTGATTACTACAACTTTCTGGGATATTTTGAAAAGTAGAATCACTGAAGCTATGATATGCTTGTAACTATTTCTTTGGAAAACAAGGCTATAACGTCATAGCAAAATCTTTGGTTGCATCTTGTCAGGAGTTACTGCTGAAGACATGTTGGAACTCCTTTGAAATTAAATCTAGTAGTTAGTTTTAGCACTTATTTTCCTTTTGTCTTATATGTAATTTTAAAGTTGATTTGTTTGGATGTTTGCTATGATTTTACCAAATGAAAGGTTTTTTCAGTCTGATTTTTGGGTCTTCAATTTATTGATATTATTCCTGTAGGCTTTATGAATCCCTTGATTTGGTAGATGATTTTTTTCGTTCTTTTGAACTTCATATCAAAATGTTACTTTTGGATCTAGGGGATTAAAGTGTATATTAAGAATAACTGAGATACCAATTATCCCAAAACTTAAGCTAATAAGAAAGGACCCGATTAATTCTTTACACTTTAACACGACCCCTCACGTGCAAACTGAAGAAAGGCTTTGCACGTGAAACCCAAATTAAAAAAAGCCCAAATATCTGACCGGCAAAAAACTGGGTGAAATATTAAATGAAAAGGGGCATCCCCAGGATTCGAATCACGATCTGGAGCTCTAATGTCATAGTAAAAATAATTGAGTTACCAATTATGCCAAAAGCTTAAGCTAATGGGAAAGGGTCCAATTAATTCTTTATACTTTAACAATGTACAATCTATTGTTATTCCTTACCATTAAAAAATCTTTATTAAGTGCATCAAAAAGTCCAATATATTAAGATAGTAGCCATACATTTCTTGTTGAACTCTATAACCTCGGTTGATAATCTGGATTAGAGAGGCAGTTGGATAGGATGGGATAAGAAATGATGGAAGCTAGGATATAAGTTATTTCGTCTCCACTGGATCAAATAATCCCAAACCCGTATGGGACGTGTATGTTGTTCTATAGGGATTACTAGTCTTGCACATACACATTTATCTGGTCTCAAATTATGTACCAACATGGGATATAAATATGTATACTACTGTCCTTATTTGGTTGTACAAACACGGGACAGGACAAAACTACCATATCCTACTTGTTTGACCTACCAAACAGGGATATATTAGGTTCTCCTCATTCTTGATCCTGGACACTGAAATGGATGTCCTTCAAAGTTCTAGGCAGCTGTGGGTTGCTACATTCCAGTCCAAGTTTTGGTTTGACTTCTTAAAAGTTAAATTTTTATTTGAAATCCTACAAGGGATATGTGGTAATTTAGTTTACGGAATTGGGGTGTTTAAGTTGATTCAATAATGGCTAAAAGAGGGGGGGGGGATTCTGAGTGGATGTTTCTTTGCAGTGTTATTCATACTATTTTCTTTGATTAATTGTGTGATATTGATTTTTCTTTATTTGTTCCTGTTGTTTGGTTTTTGGTGAAGCATGCCATAATTCATACAGTTGTTGATGAAAATATTTTGTCTGATTGTGCAGGCATTTGTTCTCAAATACCTTCTTTTCTTTCCAGACGAATTAGGTAAAGTTGCACCAAACATGGCACAAAATTTGGCTCCCAGGACATTATCTAAAAGTCGATATGTTCCATCGAATAATTTTTCTTCTCTTACTGAAAAGGCAAAAACAAGGTGATTTAAGTTTTGTATTGTAAATTATATGTCATGTGCTAAATTGGGAAATATATTGATTGTGGATTTAAGCATTAAGAAAGCTACTACCTATGCATTCCAGCAGGTTACTCATGTCTTTAGCACATTGTTTAGGGCTATTATCTTTTCCTTTTGATTATAATGAAATTTCCCTTCCAATTGTCATCTTCATCTTCTTTTTGTCTTTCATTGGTCTCCTGTAATTTTGGTAGTGACCAGTCTCTAAACTGTCTACTTTATTTCTTTTTTTAATTATTAATTGATTTGTAATACTTCTTTATGATTCATGTATTCTCGATATATTGAAGATGATGAACTGTGATGTTTCTCTGCTAACGGTCTTATAAATCATATGAAATTTAATTCTTATAGTTACTAGGTATTTATATGAAATTTAATTCTTAAAGTTGCTAACTATCTTGTGAAACTTAGGTATCTTTATTATTCTCTTGCTAGGAGTTTTCTGAAATTGCCCTCTTTTTAACTCAGTCTTTTGAAGCTGTATGGTTATATGAGTTTTTCCTTTTAGCAAGTGGAAAAAATGTTTGGATAGCTGGTGTAGACATGATCCATCAAGTTATGTATGGATCTTCTAGGTTGCACTCCTCATGCCATGTGATCTTGATAGGATAATTAGGAGGTGTTAGACTTCTTAACTTCCATTTAGGTCAAACTATTTCCGTCTCTAACAAACCAACTAAGTTAAAAAGTGAAATTTGATAACTTATATGGTTATATATTCAGGATTTTGATTATTTTTTCACTTAGGTTCTGTACAATTTCACCTTATCTTCTCTACTTCTGCTAAGCTTGAACTGAAGCAGAGTGGTATCTTTCTATATACTTAAACTATTATGGTTTTCTTTTTTACAGGTGATTTTGTGATTTTCCTTCATTATTGTTTTTTTTTTCATTTATTTTCTTCAAGATGAATTATGCTACACTTTTTATTATGTTTTACTTTGATTCTTTTATTTATTTCTCAGTTATTTTTTCATGTGCAGATCCCTGATTAGAAGTGTGGGTGAGATATTGTTTTTATGTGGAAGTAATGAACGGGCATTCATTGCGACTTTGAGTGCTGTTGGCCAGGACATTGAGGGATCTGAAAACAGTCCGAAGGAGGAGGTTAGTTGAACTTGCACTGTTATCAATTTATTGTGCAGCATTTTATCAGAAATTTGTTTGCTGCGGAATGTGTTTTGCGCGTTCTTGTTTTGCTGATCAGTGTTTATTCATTCTCACAGATAATTGCAACAGCACTTGAAGGTCTTTCAATTGAATCAGTTTCCGATTTGCAGAAAATTCTAAGAGTTAACGCATATACATCTCAAACCAGTGCCCTTAAGAGGCTTGAAGCTATGATTCCCATTTTCCAAAGTCGTATGGGAGCACTGCTATTCCTTATTTCTGCCTTACTTTCTCGAGGACTGGTATGGTTGTTAGCTTGACAGCTCTCTTTTTAAACTTTACATAGTAGTTAATATTAAAAGGCAGAACTTCAGGAGATCTGTATATTGATAGTCAACTATCTGAAGTTGGATAGGAATGATTATGCACAGTTGTAGAATGATAAGCAATAAATTGTAGAATCATTGACCTTAAAATATTAAATTTTTTCTTTTAGTTTTCTTATCAATTTTTATTTTTTAGTTTCAGAAGGCAAGAGACAGAGCAAAGGTTTCTGTCATTTGAGGTGATGAGGCATAAGCCTCAAAGTGTGAGCCTGTGAGGGCATTAGTATCATGATGTATTGAAGTAAATTTTGTGATTATAACATTACAACTGGAAAACTGACCCTAAAGTTTGACACTAGTATTAAACTTATCCTGGTGCACATGAATTCTCGTACATTTTATTTACTTCTCTACACGAATAAGATTTACAATTTAGAGTTTTAGGAATTTCAAACAGAGTTACGTAAAAAATAATTATGACCAGTTATTGGTTCTTTTTCGGTTTGCATTTGGGGCTAAACTATTAGGCTGATATATCTCCAATTGTGAGACTGGTGTCTAAAAATAGCATGAAAAATTGGTGTGACATCACACGTTTCTTAAGCCTCAAATTTGTGACCTCTGAGTAGTGTTTGATGAATATCATGGAAGTGTGATAATTAATGCTCTAACAAATTATTGTAGTGAGATGTTATTGGAGGCTAAATACTGTTGATCTTTAAATGAGGAATTTGCAGTACTAAAGCTTCATAGCAGGAAACAATGATCTGGCAAGAAAGATATTGGAGGGCTTTTGATAGTGTTGAGAGGTCAATTGACTTCACTGGATGGTTTAATAGTTAATACCCTTGGTTTTTGGTTCAAGGGAAATTATTTTGTACATGAGGAAGATCTCATAAGTTTTGTGAACTTCTTTCGTGTATTTAGCTTTTTCTATTTAGGTTGCACCCCCTAGGTGCCGCTTATATAATACTTATAGAAAAAAAGTATCTATGTTTGTATGTCCAGGTAAGACAGGGACATCGTGTGTGTAGAGTTTCTATTTTTCTTTGCATGGACATTTTTTGAAATTGTGGAAAAATTGTTGTTCATTGTTTTTGCAGCATAGAATGGTGAATAAAGTCTTGAAGTTTTTAATCACTTTTTCTTCACTTTATGTTTTTGTTACCAATGCATTCTTTTTTTTTTTGTCTTTTTACTAATCCATAGCATGAATTGAAACTTTTACCCACATACAGGACTCTGTACAAGCTGACAGGGATGATCCTAGCCTACCTCTAGTCACTGCACCATTTGGGCATGCCTCACAGGTAAACACACACAGATCAATGAATTAATATGACTTAGTGCACTTATCTTTGACCCTCTGGGTGGCTTTCCCTGATGCATCCTTGCGCTTTTGTTGCATTTTATGAAAATTTTTGTCCTAATGTTTTGGAACAGGAAATTGTCAACCTGTTGTTGTGTGGGCAAGCTGTCCCTAATGTGTTCGATGGGAGGATGGATTTGGGAGGTGGCATGTTTCTTAAGGGCATTTCCACAAGCGTGGAAGTTGGATTTCTCACTTTACTAGAATCCTTAAATTTCTGTAAGGTTGGTCAGCATCTAAAACGCCCAAAATGGCCAATATGGGTTGTCGGGAGTGAATCACATTACACAGTTCTATTTGCTCTTGATACCTCTGTGCAAGAAGAGAATGAGCTTGAAGAAAGGGAATCACATATACGAAAAGCTTTCGAAGCACAAGATCAGAGCGGGGGAGGCGGCTTTATTAGTGTGGAAGGTTTTCATCAAGTGCTCAGAGAAACAAGTATCAGGCTCCCACCTGAGAAGCTTGATAACCTTTGCAGCACAGGCTTTATTGTATGGAGCGAGTTCTGGCAGGTTATTTTGGATTTAGACAAGAGCTTGGGAGGCCTTAAGGATTCAACTGGATTGATGGGAAAAAAGGTGTTTGATCTTTACCATTTTAATGGGATTGCCAAATCAGATTTAAATGGCAGCCAAGCAACCTTTGGAGGTGAGACCCCGGTGCAAAGGCCTAGGCTCACAAAATTGAGGGTGTCAGTTCCTCCAAGGTGGACTCCAGAAGAATTCATGGCAGATGTGGCTGTGCCCTCTGGTTCTGAGGGGATTGAGTCGTCAAGTGGGAAAGACGCCGAAGTGGCTAAACCTGAACCTTCTCAGCACGCACCTTTGGTGGATTGCATTAGAACGTGCTGGCCCCGTGCTATTTGCAATTGGGTGGGGGATCCTCCGAGTATAGTTTGAATGTTTGCTAATGCTCTCTGTGTTCATCAAGTGTGCCATTGTTTTTAGAAATGCAGGGTGCGAAAGATTGAATTAGCAATCACAAATGAAGGAGGCTTGGTCAGTTCGGTTAGACCTTAGACACATGAGAAGTGTTGAGTTTCTTAGTTTTCTTGGCTTAAAGTATGTGGATCGCTATTTTCTGTTGTGTATTCCTGTGGCATTGACATTCCAATTCGATTTTGATATGTCGAGTACTGAGGGGAAAGGAGGATTCTGTCATGTCTATCGTCAATCTGATATGTAAAATTCATTCATATATACCTGTCTTTGATTAGGGAAGTTTGTCAAGTGCGAAATGTGGATAATAAAGGGCAACCTGTTTCGCTTCTTGTAATTGTTGCAACTGTTAAGTATAAAGCCCCTCATCTTTGTCTTTGTCGTTGACTAGTATAGTTCTTTTAGTGAACAACTGAGCATATTGCATCTGTTGCAGTGCTGCAATTGTTATAGAGGTGGCAATATTTGAGAACTCGAAAATCCGATTGTCCAGACCAAAAAATATATATTAAGACAGTATAACGTGAACCCGTTATTATTTGAATTTGAGATGATATAAAATCCGAAATGTACTAATTAAATTATAATATCTAAAAGTTATATATATATACGGGAATGTTAATTTGCTCAATTTAAAATATTACAAGTTAGTATTGTATTCCGTTTTATATCAAAATATCTCAGATAGTTAATGTGTAAAACAAGTAATTCAATAAATATATATTTAATTATTATTTTTTATTTTTTTTTGTGATTAAGGGTCAAAGAGTGATCAGAAAATTGCACATAATAAGTTTGATAAGATCTACGTTCTGATTCTAGGTTCATTGTCCTCTGTCAGTTGGATTACCTTCATAGGTTAAAGGGGTCTGGCTTTAGACATGCATTATTCTAATGACTATTTCCGAATACTGCTACCACCATGGAACCGAATTTTGGACAATCTACCTGACCATAAAAACTCCTTGATTTGCGTGTTGGGAGTCACTTGGTGGACAGTAACTATTGACATTTAATTTCGACTTTTTTAATTACCAAAAGAATATTTATAATTAATGTAGTTTTAGGGGATAATAAATGATATTGTCCAATAAAATTAAGACATAATGTTAACAATGAAACAAGTTAGTATTCTCCCTGTATATAAAACGAAGATATAGTGAAATTAAAATTTACTTTTGAGAAACATTATATCGTAATAGTAGATTATCAATTTAAATTTCATATGTTTTATGATTTGATAAGTTCTCAGTTACATATCTCGTTTCAATAAAAGTTCAATCAAAATTATCTAATTAAATTTAAGATGTTCATTTCTAATCATCTCATGTTAAGAATTATACTTTAATAATGTTTTTTTAAATATTTAATAACTACTTTACAATTGTTTTTTATGATTAATAAAATTAAAGTAGTCAAAATATTTAAAGTTAGATTATCATTAATTTATATAACCAATAAGTTTTCAATAGATAAAACGTGATTAAGGTGGCATACTTTAATTGAAGATACGATAGTTTTTCTGTTTTTTATACATCCATTTTGATGAAAAAGTTTTATGAAAAGATAACATAAAATGACATGGAAAATGTAGCTTTTACTTGCCAAAACCTAAAGAAAAAGGTCAGTCAGCACGATAGTCCTTCCATTTTCTTCTATTGCAGTAGTCAGAATCATTCAATTTCTTCATGAAATAACTCATTTATGAAGAATCCAGCCAGCAAGCTTCAAATTTGGCCATTGATTTTTCTACTCATTAAAGACATTATTGTTACAATCTTATGGAACGAAGTGGAAAGAATCTATTCCATCATTCCAGAAAATTACAGGGTAGAAGGCATCTATGTTTCAGTAAAAGCATTTTCCAACTATTTTGTGCTTTCTTTATTGCTTCCGTATAAGAATATTCTGTTAATGGTGCTTCATCTATCTCCCCTCGGCATAACAGGAAGCTAATCAATATCCTTTGTACTTTAACATGGCCCACGGAAACTTCTCGATTTAAGGCAAAACTTTAGACTTCAAATGTGTAAGTTGATGCTAAGAATATAAACAACGTAAATTTAATGTTCATAAACTTCATAGACATTTTAAGAATTAGACTGGACAACTAACATAAACGTTTTAAGAAGAACTTGTGTCTATAATATCATAGTTTTGCTGACAATTAAGCGCATCGATAACCTTATGATTAAAAATGAACTATATCTAACACTTAATTTTTAATGTTTTCTTATTTTTTTTTAAAAATATATTATAAAAAGTCATCAAACGAGTGCAATCTAATTATAAAAAAGAAACTTCACAAATTCTATATGTTTTTTTAATACCAAAACCCATGGGTATTAAACCAAACCTCTAAAAGTCATTCTATTTCTATTGTAGTATTTCTTGAATTTTATTTATACTGTTTTTACATTTCCTATAAATAATCCTAGTGTTAGTCTAAGCATGAGCGTAAGTATATTGGGGTTAGGGTTTTAGATAAACAATAAGTAATCTTTTTTATTTTTTAATCATTAAAAAGAATCATCTTCAATGTGGACTGAGATCGATTTGGTCGAATCACCATAAATTTGTCACACATTCTAATTAAATTATAACACATTTTAATTAAATTTAAATAAAAATAAAAATATTTTTATTTTTCAGTACAATAGAAAACATGAAATTGAAGCTTTAGAATAATACGATATTAAACAGCCAATCATCTATAACACTTAATACCCAAGAGATTTGGGTGCTCAAACTTAATTTTTAGCTCTTAATTTCTCGATTTTAGATATAAATTCACTGTGGAAAACGTAGGTGATTTAATACTGAATTGTTTAATTTCTTTCAAAGAGAGAAGAAAGATCGAAACTTACTTTCGTTAAAACGGCGAGATAGAGAATGAAAGATGAAGAAAAGACAATCAAATAAGAAAAAACCAAGTCAATCTATGAGGAAGATGTCTTTGCTCTTTCACTCTGTATCTTCTTCACTTCTTCAAAAACTGAGATTTTGATATAAAAAAAAGTTGAGGGTATTTTTTTTTTGTTCAAAATACCATTTAGATGTCATTAAGATTTAATTTTAAGCTTGATTCAGTCATACTCATTAAATACCATTAAGAGATAAAAAACAAATGAATTTAATAACACCAAATCTGATCGATTTAGATATAAGCTTCATAAGTATTGTTACGTAGGGGTGCACAAACAATGGCGGATTTAATACGAGACAATCAGTTGCGACTTAGATTTTTTTTTTTTGAATTTGAAATATTCTCTTTTGTTTGGCTTAGTTTAAACCTTCAGCACTATTATTTATATTACCTAACATCATCAATATGTGATGAAGATTGATATACAAATATGTGGCTATAAAAAAATCGATAAACTCTTCTTAAGACATATACAATATATAATAGAAATCCACTAGATACTAGAGAATTCTACAAGAGTTTAGAAATTTTATGTACAACATGGTATATAGCTCTCTAAACTTAACGTCTAGCAAGCACGTGTTGGTATTAACATGCTCGTACATAAGATTGGTATATTCTAAAATTTATTTGTTTAAAAGTTATTTTTTATTTTAATGTAAACGCGAAGATTTAAAATGAAAATTTGTCTCCTTGTATGTGAGAACATAGAGAGAAACCAAATGACGCATGATAAAAATAAAATTTAAAAAGATACTTTTTTTCTTTTATTTCATATCTTTACTCGATCTAAACATGTATATCTTAATTTAAACTTTTTTACAAGGGTGTTTGCAATTTATAACCATTTTGAATCAATTTCTACTTCATTAAGAATACAATTCCTCAGTCATTTATATTTAATCGATTTATGTTTATGTAAATTAATCTAATGATAAAGTGACATAATTTTTATTTAGTAGTGTAATATTGTCCATCCAAAATAAATAAAAAAGTTGAGATGAATCTAAATTGAGTATTCGGTAGACGAAACTTTAGACTCAATTTATGCTCATTTCAACCTTTTATTTATTTTGAATAAACATAATTATGACACTAAATAAAAATTATGCCACATCATCAATTTAAATAAATTAACATAAACCTAAACCCAATAATTAATATAACTTAATCCCATTAATGTCAATTTTACTTTTCAAAGAGAAAAACAAAAAAAATTGCCATCAGTGTTTTTTTTTTCCCAATCGTCATTTTGCCTTAGATTTCATTTGTACAGAAATTTACTATGAATAACCCCTGTGCCTCTATACTGTCCTTTGACGAAATGAAATTCTTTAGAAGAAAGGACTTAGCTAAATGTGGTATATATATGTCTGTGCGTGAGGAAAGAAAGATAATTAGTCCTTTCTCCTTTCGTTTGCTTGACTATGTTCCATTTGAGGGAATGTTTTCATATTCAAGTTCTGTAGGTCTGATTTAGCCTTTACACCAAAATTTGACTGCATAATTTTATTTTAATGTCAATTAACAGATTTATGTTTATATTAAGTAATCTGATGATACAGTATAATTTTTATTTAGTGTAATAATTTTATCCATTCAAAATAAATAAAAAATAATTTAATTTTTTTATAAAAATAAAAAAAACGGAACCCCCAATAATATGATATGGTTCGCCGTAACCATTTTAATGTTCTGAAAGTGATATTTGTAATGGATCCTTAGTACCCTCATGTAGGATGTTTCTCTGAATCATGTCAACTCTTAAAACCCAAATATAGCTGTCCCTCACTAACCCCCCCCCCCAAAAAAATAAAAATAAAAATAAAAAGATGGTTTCTATGTCTTATGGGTGAATCCTAGTTCTCCTTGGCCGATTACTGGAAGTTATCTGCAACGAGTGAGTTCAGCTTATGAGGCTAAGATGCGGTGGGCGTAACTCAGGGAGAGAATTGGAGTGTGATCTGGCAAGGTTTGTGCCCAGCTAGGTGGAAGGTTTTCATTTGGAAAGCTTTGAATAATGGGTTGATGACGAATTTGTTCCGTTGGCAGCGTGGCATAGGGGGAGATGGTTTCTGTCCCCGCTGCTCGTCTTCCTCGAAGGGTTCCGTGCATGCTCTCCGGGATTGCCATAAGTCGAAAAGTGTTTGGGAGGCTTTACTTCTTCTTTGTCCTATCAGGGAGTTTTTACCTTGCCATTTAGAGATTGGATTTTTAGTAATTGCAAAAGTTAAGCTCTTGCTTCTGCTTACGAGCTCCCTTGGAGTTGTGTATTTATGCATGCCATTTGATATTTGTGGATTTGGAGGAAAAAGAGCGTATTTGATGATTTTTTCTCCTGGCCCTTTGATGGTCACTAAGCAGGAGATGCTTATTAGTTGGGCGAAGCCTAGCTTAGGCAGGTTTAAGCTTAATTTAGATGGAAGTTCTCTTGGCAATCCTGGACTTATAGGTTTGTACCCAAAAAATAATTTTATTTAAGACTTTTCCTTTACATCATCACCGTTCTTTTAACATTTTTTCCCAATTGAAATGAGTATCCAGATTATAGAGCGGTGGGAAAACATTAATCTAGTGGAGAGAACGAGAGGGATCAAGCTTGATGTAACCCATAACACCCTAGCCCAATAAAAAACGTCCACATGTAGGCTACTGTATCACCAATAGAGCGAAGACACGTGTCAAACCTGCTTAACACTGTGAGAAACACGTGGAACAAGCAAAAGACAGCCACCTCATCCAAGCATAATTAGCGGGCATAGCCTCGCTGACACACACAACTCCCTACACACTCAACCCAGACCTAACCCTTTAGAGCAGATGGCATGGGCAAGGCCATACCCCCCCACGTGGACAATACCAACTCAGGGGTCTATAAGTAGACCGAGGTATGGGATTCATGATTCATTCACACTTATCTATTTGCACTTAAGATGCTTCAGAATTAACCCTCGGCCTCGGCCTTGGTCTCTCTTAAGCCCTTGTTCTAACTTAAGCATCGGAGCACCCTCGGAGGTCTCTTCTTTCCCTTCTTCCGAGGGTTTTTAGTTCACCTCTGTTACTTATGCAGGGCCAAGGCCACGTCAGCAGTAGCGATTTTTCGGCATCAACAGATTGGCGCCCTCTGTGAGAAACCACAATCTCTCGCTATAGCAAAAGTGAAGAAGTATAAACGAACTCATCTGTTGCGATGCCACCGAGAAGCAATACAAGAAGGATTGACAAGGAAGCCCCAACAACGTGCTCTGCTCCCGTCCGAGGCAGCACCCGCAGCCAGCAATCTAGACCCAGATTCCTGCAATCCCCGAATATGCAACCCCCGGGTCTAGCAGACGACCCCCTGTCAGAGAACAACGCCCTCATCTCTCCGGGACCAACTCTTCTGATTATGAGGAAGCGGCCGCGCATTCTCTTGTTGCCCCTGTGACTCAAGCCCAATTCGAAGAACTCTCTCGGATGATAGCCGACTTGGCGGCCCAAGTCTGGGGCGAAGGCCAGCAACCTTCCTTTTCTCCCCACCAAGCTCTCGAGCAAGCAAAGTCATATGACAGAGATGATTCGACCTACATCACAGGC
Source organism: Bretschneidera sinensis (assembly GCA_023935145.1). Classification (NCBI taxonomy): domain Eukaryota; kingdom Viridiplantae; phylum Streptophyta; class Magnoliopsida; order Brassicales; family Akaniaceae; genus Bretschneidera; species Bretschneidera sinensis. The sequence goes on from CM043697.1 coordinate 152,631,690, forward strand.
CCCCTCTTGATGAAGACGACCCTGAGGAGAGGGGGCAGGCACGACAGGTTCGACCCGCGCCTCAGAAATTGGAGGCCTCGGAGGGCTCTCCACTAGTATGGGCACCGGGGTTGAAGCCCGAGCCTTCTTCCTCTGCTCCTGGGCAGAGCCACTGGCCTCCGCGACCCTTTTCTTCTCCCGGGCCATATGTTTGGCCCTCTCTCTTGCTTGCGCAGCCATCTCCATCTCTGCACAAAAGATGGTCGATTAGAAACTTGGAAACAAAAATAAAATTTTGGTAAAGTAAAAGACTAAGGACTATCGTGCTCGAGGTTTGCTGGAAGGCTGGGAGGGCAGAGGACGCGCCTATGGAGTTCTTCGTTATCTCCAAGCACCTCGATATCCAAGGGCGAGGCCAACATAGCATTCAACGTCTCCTGCTCTCGGTGCAGGAGGTACGGCTTCTTGCATTTGCTGGCACAATCCAAACTCCAGCCTAAAGGGATGTCGAAGCTCTCAGCGCTCCCTTATGAAGAAAAAAGACCTCTTCTACCATTTTATGGAAGAAGGTTTCCTCTTCAAAACACTTTTCCGAGCCCTCGAGCTTACAATGACCCACCCGGTTAGACCAAGTCGGGCTAGCTGAAAGTGGGCTTTGAACACGTTAATATTCATTACCCCACCCACCTCCTGGCACACAACAATGAAAGTCAGGATCAGCCTGATTGAGTTGGGCACCAGCTGACTCATCGCGATACTGAAGTATCTGAGCACCGAGCAGAAGAACGGGTAGAGAGGGAACCTAAGCCTCGCCTTTAAGTACTGTTCGTAAACACACAGCTCGAAAGGCAGACGGTTCGGAAGGACATCGCATGCCCTCTCTCCACCCACTAGTACCCTCAGGTGGTACTCCATAGGGATTCTATACTTTATCCTCATCCCCACGAGTTCAGCCTCCTCCACCGCGCTTGAGACAGAGTTCGCCTCGAACATCAACTCCTCCCTTTCAACGTCTTCAACATTCTCTTTAATACTCACAAATGCTCGGATGTTCTCCTCCCTAGAAGACCCTCATTCCTCACCCTCTTCTCCATTTCCTCCCTCGGGGGCATAGGGCACAAGAGCAAGAGTGCCCTCCTGAAGGTCAGAAGAAACCTCATCTCTGGAGGAAACGCCCATTGCTTCCTCCAACTCCCTGGATAAATCCCTACTAACCTCACTCTTGTCAGACATTGTACTCACCAAAGAACATTTTTAGTAACTCCTTAAAAGACCGAGCGCTCTCAAGATATTTCTCTAGCAATGTGCTCTCAACGATCTCTCAAAGTACAAGTGATGAGGAAAATGAAGATGGATCCTCTTATATATAAGTTGCGGCAACAGAAACAAGGAGCATTAACTCAACCTCCCAAACGAAAAGACGCGACCTTTGCTGTCATCTAGGCACCGTTCCTACTCCCCAAAATACCAGTTGTCATTAAAGCACGACCCTTACTGTGCCCAATGCGCTATCATTAAATGACAGCCGCGGCCATAAGTTATTGCACCTATAAAAAAACCCATGGGTCCAAGAAAAGCCCATGGGCCCAAGGCAAATAAAAGCCCATTGGCTTTAAATGAAGGAAAGCCCAGGGTCCCAATATGAAGAAGGACCCATGGGCCCAAGATGATGAAGAATCCATGGACCAAAAGCAAAGGAACACGCGGGAGGGTCCACTATTCTCCAAGTCCGAGCGTATAAGCTGTTTGTAATACACTTGGCTTAAATTCTCCAAGTCTGAGCGTATGAGCTGCTTGTCATACGCTCGAGCTAAATTCTCCAAGTCCAAGCGTATGAGTTGCTTGTCATGCGCTCGACCAAATTTCTCCAAGTCTGGCCAAATTTCTCCAAGTCCAAGCGTATGAGCTGCTTGTCATACGCTCGACCAAGATTCTCCAAGTCCGAGCATATGAGCTGCTTGTAATACACTATGCCTAAATTCTCCAAGTCCGAGCGTATGATCTGCTTGTCATATGCTCGGCCTAAATTCTCCAAGTCCAAGTGTATGAGCTGTTTGTCATACGCTCGGCCAAATTTCTCCAAGTCCGAGCGTATGAGCTGCTTTGCATACGCTCGACCAAATCTCTCAAGTCTGAGCATATGAGCTGCTTGTCATACACTCGGTCAAATTTCTCTAAGTCCAAACATATGAGCTGCTTGTAATATGCTCGGCTTAAATTCTCCAAGTCCGAGCGTATGAACTGCTTGTCATACACCAAGCTTAAATTCTCCAAGTCCGAGCGTATGAGCTGCTTGTCATACACTCGGCCAAATTTCTCCAAGTTCGAGCGTATGAGTTGTTTGTCATACGCTCGGCCAAATTTCTCTAAGTTCGAGCGTATGAGCTGCTTTACATACGCTCGGCCAAATCTCTCCAAGTTCGAGCATATGAGCTACTTGTCATATGCTAGGCCAAATTTCTCCAAGTCTGAGCGTATGATCTGCTTGTCATACGCTCGGCCAAATTTCTCTAAGTCCGAGCGTATGAGCTGCTTTGCATACGCTCGGCCAAATCTCTCCAAGTCCGAGTGTATGCCTATGAGCTACTTGTCATACGCTCGGTCAAATTTCTCCAAGACCGAGCGTATGAGCTACTTGTCATACGCTCGGCCAAACTTCTCCAAGACCGAGCATACGGACTACTTTTCATACGCTCGGCCAAGATTTTCCAAGTCTGATCGTATGAACTGCTTTACATACGCTCTCCTGACCGAAGCCCCATCTCGTTTCTTGAAAAATCACAAGTATGAACGCTTGGCCACGACACATCACATTTTACTTCCTCAAGGCACGAGTACCTGATGAAGTGGGGGGCCTGTGATGTAGCACATAACACCCTGGTCCAATAAAAAACACCCACACATAGGCTATGGTATCACCAATAGAGCGAATACACGTGTCAAACCTGCCAAACACTGTGAGAAACACGTGGAACAAGCAAAAGACAACCACCTCATCCAAGCATAATTAGCGGGTATAGCCTCGCTGACACACGCAACTCCCTACACACTCAACCCAGACCAAACCCTTCAGAGCAGATGGCATGGGCAAGGCCATACCTCCCCACGTGGGCAATACTAACTCAGGGAACTATAAGTAGACCGAGGTATGGGATTCATGATTCATTCACACTTATCTATTTGCACTTAAGTTGCTTTAGAATTAACCCTCGGTCTCGGCCTCTCTTAAGCCCTCGTTTTAACTTAAGCGTCGGAGCACCCTCGGAGGTTTCCCCCTATCTTCTTTCCGAAGATTTTTAGTTCACCTCTGTTACTTGTGTAGGGCCAATGCCACGTCAGCACTAAGGCCAAATCAGCACCAAAGTCACGTCAACAGTAGCGATTTTTCGGCCTTAACAAAGCTCACTCCATTTACGAAGAAAGACAACAAAATAACTTGATAAAAACAAAAGTATCATGTGCTGCTCTTTTTTTTTTTTGGGTTTAATTGCAGATGCTATCTCTTTGGTACTTCTCATCATAAGCATCCTTATCATCATCATCATCAATTCATCAGATACTATTTCTTATCATGCTATTTCTCTTGTATATTTTTTATACCAACGTCATGATTTATAATTATGGTCCAAACTTAAAAGATGAAATTGTAATTTTTAATGGTAAATGGTGGTAGTTTTTAAAAATAAAAAATAAAAAACAGACTTTTGAGATTTTCTATATAGGTGAAAAACATTTTTGGATTTGAATTTTTTTAGGAGTTTTTGGTATTGTTCCGAAAAGGCAAAGAATCCAGAGAAATTTAATATATTCCCCTACTCTGGGCCAGATCACTCTCAAAACCCATCCCAGTAGGCCCAACAAACTTTGGTCGAGCCCAGACCATCAAGTTGCGTTCACTTGCCTCCGTTTTCACTTCTGAGATCACAAACTTTCAACATACGACAAACGATTACCGTCTCTCTCCAGAACAAGGTACGACTTGATGATTTTCCCCCCTTTTAAGCTCAAATTTACGATTACTTTAACATCTTTAAGCGTCGTTGGCTGCGTTTTTGTCATTATTTATAATTCGTTTTCTTCCTTGCGTTGTGCAATCTCTGTTATTTCTACTCTCAGTTTCATTTCATTTAATCGATGGTTTTTGCGCTTCTCTGCATCCTTTGAAAACAGAAGAAATGCTTTCAAAAAGTGCATCTAAATTGGATTTTATTAAAATTAAGAATCATAACTGGATGAAGATCTGAAACGAGTTAATTTCACAACCATCATCATAATAATAGTGGTTTAACAATTTATTCGCTACTATAACTTGTTCGGTTTATGCTTTATGTTGACGAGGTTTTCTAGATAGTAGTAACTTATAAAGTGTTAGCTTGTTTTATTGGTGTTCTCTGCAACTTTTTGCATGATAATGATGCTTTTCGTTTCTATGCAGGAAAAATCAAGCACTGTTTCCTTTGGTAATCTTCGATTCCATGTGAGTGTCCTGGTTTACTTAATCAGTGTTTTATGTTTTGTTGAGCATATTTTAATTTATGACCTTTCCATTTTAGTGTTAGGGGTTTGCGAAATACTCTCATTTGTCTTACATTATGAAATTGTATGATAACTAGGCATCAATTGGTGGTGTGATGGACCCATTTGATGGTGGTGGTGTTTCTAAACACTTGTGCGGATGTGAATTTGCTTGTTTATAACTATATGATAATCTGATGTGTGTATTTGCAGTCTGATTTTTGAATTTTGGGATTTTTTTTCTCCATTTTAATAGCATTTCTGTACTTTGGATAGTGGAGGATGCATTAGGCACAAGTACAAATTTTTTTAACATTGAAACCATTTAAGGTGTTTTTATCATAATAAAGTTAGATTTGAGTGGTGGAAATTCAGATGTGCTTCTAGGTTGTATTTTGATTTTACTGCTTGTAGTTCAATTAAGCAATTAAATTGAAGAAATTTAGATATGATTATAGAGTTGGACAATGGAGAATGTAGAAGTTACAATTTTTACAGTTCTGCTAAATGAGTTGAGGATGATTATATGGGTGACTGGGAACGTGGCTGTTGGGAAAAAAATCGAGGAAAAAATTGGTGTTTTTGTTTTAAAAATTAGCATTCACAGGATGGCTGGATGTAATTAGGTTCATTTGAGAGCATCTATCTGTTTTGGAGGGAGAATGTCTGAGATTAAATCCTCTTGTGGCTGTTTCTATTTTCACTTGTTATCATTTTATTTTTATTTTTTATTTACAGCGATAATCTAACTCACCCCTAATCCTTGTCCACCCACACAACAACCCTCCTTTATCCATAAGAGAGTTGTTGACCTGAGGAATAAAACTCGGGACTCGAGTCCTAGTTTACCGGGATCCCTATGCCCCCCTTCAAACGGTGATTCGGATCCTAAGTTCCAATTCGTGGTGCATTCACACACCTGATCCCTAAAATTGGCGATTCAATTTTTACCAAGACTTTTAGCTAAATTTTTTTATAGAAAAAATCTAGACATAAATAAGGATTTAAGAGAATACTCATACTTTATTTTTAAATTATGTTTTCTAATATTATGCTTGTGGACTTTACTATTTTGTCAAAACACTAACATCTTCTAAACTATTATTATGCCCACAGTTCTATTTATATTGTACTCATGAATATATTTAATATATTAATTTTAAATATGATATAAATCATTTAAGTCTACTCCCAACATACCACGTACGGGGTGAGTAACATATCATGTTCCCGTATTCGTACCGCGAACCAGGGCATACCGAGTTTTTGGTAACTATGACTCAAGTACATTTGACTTGAGGCAATAACTATTGAGTCAAAGGCTGCTGGTTCTATTTTCACTTGTTATGTGCATATGTTTGGCAACCTTGAAAGAGTGGGCAGATAAATTTTAGTTTATGTGCATTTTATGTATTTGATACACAAACACAAAGGAGTAATATGACTTAGTGGACAGTGAAGATTATTTACTCATTTTTTCTGAATGTTCTTCCTTGCATTTGAAACTGATATAATTATTCTTATGAAAAGAAACTGATATAACTATTGCTTACAAAATGGGTACTTTTCTTTCTTTATATTAAATTAGGGCGGATGAGGAAGTTGTTAATCAAAAGAAGTATCTTGAGGAGTCTTGCAAGCCTAAATGTGTGAAGCCTTTAATTGAATATGAGGTGAAGCATTTTATCTTGAAACTTTAATGTCTTAATTCCATGCATGTTTTAGTTCCCCCACACCCACCAATGGTTACCTAATAAATGTGATGCATTTTTCTATACTTTCTGGCCAATGATAATAACCAATAGCTTAAAACGCTATTGAATAATAACTCTCTTATCGCACCTCAATGCAGTCTGTTTAATATTTTTAAAGAACTAAGATAAGTGCCAGAAATTAAGGACGAGGAAGCTGTAATGTTGTAGTTTTCAGCTACAAATTATTGCTGCATCCCTTTGCTTACTGTTACTTGTTTATTTAAATATGCAAAGTTGGAACTGGAATCATTCCTAAGTAATTTGGTAGTTCATCATCAATCATTCTTAAGACAGTAAGGTTTTATGTTAGATTTCTGAAACTTTGCATCATAAATGACATTGATACATGTTTTAATGAAAGTAATAAAGCAGGACTGATGGATATCCTATACCTATGGTCGAGTAATATGAAAGTGGCCTATTCTTGAATCAAGTTGCATCTAATAAGTGGCTGATAGTTGCAGTGGCTTATATGAGCATATGGCATCCATGATACATTCCAGCCCAGCGTATAGGAATAGAGATACTTTACATTTCTGGTTGTGAACCTAAGATATTTAAGCAATTGAAAGGGAGAAAACATATTTGGGTGCTTCCAGATGCGGTGTTCTAGTGAGGTTTAAGAATTAAAACAGATGTATAAAAAATTTATACGATTCCATGCTGGTGAGATTTATCGTGGAGGCTAGATGCTAAGAAGAGAGAAAGGTAAACACTCATATGGAAGCGACGGATCCCTGACACTTTCAACTTCCTCATAGCGTTCTGTCAAAAGATTGTTTGAATAGTGACATGTAAGAAAATATGACTGAAATTTTCATTTGGATTGTTATATAATCCACATCTAGCATCTTTGATCATACATTGGTCTACAACTATGTTGCTACTTTGCATCCTAACTTTGAAAGCAAGCGAAAGAACACATCTCTGCGTAAAAGTCGCATGCTTCCTCATATGAACTTGTACCAAGTTACATTATCTAAATTCTTCTCCAGTCAACAAATGCACTTTAATTGTAAGCTTGCCCTTTTAATCTGGAAGCTAACTGACCTCTCTGCACCAAGCCAGGCATTTCTAATACAAGGGTTGCATGCTTATAACTTATAAGGATTGATTTAACTAGTTGAATTGTGCCCGCATATGATAAAACTTTATAGTCCAACTTTCTATCCCGCTAGTAATTTATCATTTGGAAGCTGCAAATCTATTCTATTAAGTTTTGTTTAGGTGAGGAGGAAACCTAGGTATCCTACATGTAGCTCCATTGAACACCAAAATTTGTCAAGTTCCATCTTTTATCTCATTATGGGACCTGCTATTGACACCTGAGCTTTTTTTGTTCATGTTGCGCCAACCCAAAAGTTTGGAATCATTCCTCTGAGACCTGCTTAATTACTTTTAAGTTTAGGAGACTACAAATCTCTATGGAAAAAAAATATCAGATAGATAACCTATTGCTACATGGAAATGTTATATTGCAATGAGCAGAGATGCACGAGTATGTGATTTATTCAGTAGAAATGTGATTTTGTTCTGCTTACTACAGGCATGTGTTAAGAGGGTTGAAGCTGATGATAGTGGGAACAAGCATTGTACCGGGCAGTACTTTGACTACTTGTCTTGTGTTGATAAATGTGTAAGTCTCCTTATTTATTTCATTTCGTTTTCATTTGATTGTTGTGCTGATTCATTAACTGAACTTGACATCTCAATATACAGGTTGCACCAAAACTGCTTACAAAACTGAAGTAATTTGGAGGCTGGTTAGCTTATTTTCCTTGCTTTATGTTTTTTTTGTCTCTGGAACGCCAGTTCATCCGCTGGCCCGTTTTGCAGCCAAAATTATTAATTGTGGTTCTGTTTCTTAGATACCCTCTTGTTTTGGTAACTGAAATTAAAATTCTTCATGTAGAAAAAAGGAAATCTTCTTCAGTCGGTTGCAACAACCTGTTCTTTTGGATGGGTATCATGTGAGGTTATGATTCCAAATGTGTGCGCTTATTCTCTGGCCTGTTATGTCCACAAAATCAGCACATTCTATTAACAGCTTTTAAGAATCGTTTTGGAAAACATTTTTCGTTTCTAAAATTATTTTTTTTATGCTTTTTGTTGTTTTCTACAATTAGAACATTTAAAAAAAATAATAATGAGAAAAATTTTAAAATGGATGATGAGTTTTTTTTTTATTGAATGCATTACCATTTTTAATAAAAGAGATAAAAAGAAAAAAAAAATTGTAAATCCAAATGTCGTTTTAGTAAAAAAATTGTTTTCTGTCGTTGAAAGTATTGTTTTGAAAACAAACGGCAAAAAACAATGCAAACATTTTGGTGTCTATTGATATAACCTTATTTTGTTTTCACGTGTAGTATACGTGAGACTGTGCATGCGTTGCACGTGCCTTCTAAGGATTAAAAAAACACAACAATTCCTCAAGAAACAAACGAAAAAACTCTGCGTTCGGTTCTCGTACGTAACATATAGAGGATATTTGGGAATTAGTTTTTTGTTTCTAGTTTTTAAAAGTTATTTTCAAAAATAAAAATTGAAAATAATTTTTTGATGTTTTTTTGAAGAAAATATGTTTAGATAATTATGATTTGAAAGCAGTTTTCAAAAACAGAAAATGATAAAAATTTATTTTGGATATTTTTATAGCTATAATTATGCGTGTTTATTTAATTTTTCTTCTCTTCTCTTAAAAAATTTGAATATTCTTCTTATTTTTTCTCGTCTTCTTTTCCTCATTTTATTGTTTTTCTCATCTATTATCTCATTCTTCTTCTTTCTCTGGTAGATTCATCACCGGTTCGTGATCATAGCAGCATCGTCACAACATGACCATAACAACACCACAACAACACCATAGCACGACCGTTGCAACACCGCCACAACACAGTCGCAACAGTGCTGCCAAAGCATTATTGCAGTAGCTCTTAATTTTTCTACTCATAGTCCGACACCATATCTGTTGATGGTCCAAAAAATGAAATAAAGAGAGTTTTTCTATTTGGGTAGAAAGAAAATAGAGAGGAAAATTTATGCGAAAAAATGAAAACTGAATTAATTTTGAAAATACTTAAAATGAGTTTTCTAAACCCGCTTTTTAAAAAGACTCATTTTGAAAATAATTTCAAAAAACTATATCTGAAAACTGATACACAACCATGTTTTATAATTTTGGATGTTGTTTTCAGTTTTTTGAAAACCCAAAACTTCTTTTTAAAACTCCAATAAAAAATGCTCATATAAACTCACTCACCTAAAAAATAAAAAATATTTTTTAGAAATTAACTCTTTTTTTTAATAGGGTGTGGAGGTTTCAAACCCTATTCTTTAGTAAAGGTTTTGATGTCTTTCACTGTTACATTAAAAGCAAAAATGACAAATTAGTAATTAAAATTATTGTAGGAGAAAGGTGTTACTAAATATCAAGTTAAACTGCGGAGTAAAAAGTATAGCAATCGAAAGTATTATAGTGCAAATTGATATTTGAATCAATTAATGTGTGTATAATAAAACCCTTACATACAACATATGTGTAAGAGATAAATAGCATATGCGACTTCCATTTCAATGCAAATTGATATTTGGACAAAAATTCATGACTTAAGTATGATAAAACTCTTACATATAACATATATTTTATGTGTGAAAGAGATAAAATTTTTTATCGACATAGAAATTATATAATTAAAAGCTTAATTACACTTGAAATCCTAAAATTTAGTGGATAGTTGCACTTAATACTCTTATTTTTTTTAAGTATAGCAGTTTAAACTATGAATTTTCAAAATTACAGCAATTGATGAAATCTTGTTGGCAATCTACACTCCTATTGCTATAATCATATTATTACATACTCTACTCATCGCTCATTTATTTCATTTTTTCTCTTTGTTTGGTTATTTAAAACGATCAATAAACTTAAAATCCAATAAAGTTTTTTGGGTTAAAACATTTTTTATTTTATTTTTGGACTTTAGGTGATATATCAAATCGGTCAATAATGTTTCAATCCAATTTATTTTATTTTTAAATTTTAATACGTGCTATTAATTATTGATCATATCACAATAAAAATGTAGCATATGATGATATCATTATAATAAATTCATCGGGTAACTCTCATTTGTTACTATAGATTTTATTTCATAATTGACTATTTGTGTCTTTGCTGCCATGGTAGAGATTAAAGTCTATTTTATAACATCATAATAAAATATAGTATATTCTATAACACTCGTTAAAATTTATAGGTGTAATTGATCAAATTAAAATATGTGAGACCATTTTAATTCACCATGAAAACTTCCAAGAACCAACACCCGACGAGAGGATCGAGCTTAACCTCAAGCCCACATATTTGGGCTATTATTGAACCCATATGATAGACAATGAAAATACCCTTAGATCAACCACAACCCAGCACTCTTTTCTTGCTTTCTACCCCACCCTTCTTTCTGTCTCGCTCTCACTCTCTGCGTTTTATAATAGGTTTGAATACCCTTTCAGTCTGCTACATATCATCTATCACCATCTTCAGCCATCATAGCATCACGTAAGCTCTCTTTTTCCCCCTCTCTCCATCTTTTCACATACACGAGCACACACGGACGGTTATTGTATGCATATCTTTATTTATGTAAGTTTATGTCAAGCACCGACGTCGAAACTTATACGATTAAGGTTTTCTTCGTAGTCATCAGATCTGTTTCCAATTGATGGCTATAATCATTGCATTTCAGTAAGATAATTTTTTAGATTCAGATATTATTTTATCTAATATATAAATACGCGTATTGTATCTACTGATCTTTCCGCTTAATTGTTGATTATTGATTTTACAATCAGAGATTAGTTAAATCACGGTATTCACAGAGTTAAAATTCGTCGACTTAAACCCTTGAGGTCTTGATGGGTCGAAAGAAGCCGACTGCTCGGGGGGGCGACGACGAGAACCCCCCTGCGGCGTTGCAGGGTGGCACAAAATCCAAGAAGAAGGCGGTAAGCATTGATGATGACGAGTATTCTCTAGGTACCGAATTATCGGAGGAACCAGATATTGAGGAAGAGAAGGTTGCCGTAACTGGGAAGAAGAAGGGTAAGAAGGGGAACCAAAAAGGCTTACAGCGAAAAGAAGATGATGATATGGAGGATTTAGAAAAGGAGGATGATGTGAAAGAGATTGTGTTGACGGGGAAGAAGAAGTCGAAGTCGAAGAAGGGTGGGGTTGGTAGTGTGTTTAGTGCTTCGACCTTCGGGTTACTTGACGATGAGGGAAAGGATGATGATGATGATGATAAATCTGGTCTAACTGGTGAGAAAGATAGTGAGGGAGAGGATGAACAGGTGGTGAGTTTTCCGGTTAAGAAAGCATCAAAAAAAGGTAATAAGGGTGGTAGTTTGTTTACTGCATCAAGTTTCGAAACGCTTGATGATGATAATGAAGGGGATGTTGTTGATAATTCTTTGGAGGAGGGTAAACTTGAGAATGATGATGATGATGTGCCTGTTATAGCCTTTACAGGGAAAAAGAAGTCGTCTAAGAGTGGGAAGAAGAGTGGTAGTGTTTTCTCAGCAGGTAGTTTTGATGGGCTTGCTGAGAATGAGGACGGGAACAAAAATGAGGATGAAGATGTTTCTCTAATCACTTTCTCGGGTAAGAGAAAGAAGTCATCCAAGTCGTCAAAGAAGAGTGGTAATTCGTTTAGTGCAGCATTGCTAGATGAGGAAAGTGATGCAGAGGCTTCCTTATCAGAACCCACTGGAGCTGGTGAAGATGCAGGGGAGGATGAGGATACTTCTGTGATTGTGTTTTCTGGCAAGAAGAAATCTTCTAAGAAGAAGAGCAGTAGTGCTTTTGCTACATTAAGTAATAGTTCTGTACTTGGAGAAGTTACGGATGTGACTGGACAGGAACATAGCATGGGACCTAGTAGCATTGAAGCTAATGATTCTAAACCTAACAAGAGTGAAGAGGTGGTAGAAACTTCAAAGAATAAGAAGAAGAAGAAGACTAAGAGTGGAAGGACTGCTCAAGAAGAGGATGATCTGGATAAGATTCTTGCAGAGCTTGGTGAGGGGTCTTCTATATCGAAACCCGCTGCTCCTCCCGAAGAGGAGAAAATTCAGGTTCAGCCTGAATCAGTTGCATCTGCAGATGCTTCTGGCGAGAAGGAAGGTGAAGAAGAGAATGTTGAGTCTGCTGCAGCAAAGAAGAAGAAGAAAAAGAAGGAGAAAGATAAAGAGAAGAAGGCAGCTGCAGCTGCTTCAGAGGCTAAGGAGGAAAAACTAGAGGAAACAATAACTGAACCAAAAAAGACTGGTGCGAAGAGTAAAGCAGCAGAGAAGAAACTTCCAAAGCATGTTAGGGAGATGCAAGAGGCACTTGCTAGGCGACAGGAAGCTGAAGAGAGGAAGAAAAAGGAAGAAGAGGAGAGGTTGAGGAGGGAAGAAGAGGAGCGGCTTAGGCAAGAAGAACTTGAGAGGCAAGCAGAAGAGGCTAGGTGTAGGAAAAAGGAAAGGGAAAAGGAGAAGCTTTTGAAGAAGAAGCAGGAAGGCAAGCTGCTAACAGGGAAGCAGAAGGAAGAAGCCCGTCGCTTGGAGGCTATGAGGAACCAGTTACTGGCTAATGCAGGAGGTTTACCTCTCCTGGATAAAGAAGCTGCGTCAACAAAACGTCCCAAGTATCAGACGAAGAAGTCGAAACCAGCTCATCATCATGCAAATGGTGCTGCCCCTGTTAAGGTGGAGGAAATTTTAGAAGCAAAGGAAAATCAGCTAGAACAGCCAGAGACTGTGGCTGAGGTGAATTCCATGGAAATAGAGACGGTTGAAGAAGAGGAATCCGTGAATGTGGAAGAGAAATCAGAACTTACTAGTACATCCCTGGAGAATGGAATTGAGGAAGATGATGAAGAGGATGAATGGGATGCTAAAAGCTGGGATGATGTTAATCTTAACATTAAAGGTGCATTTGACGACGAAGAAGCTGATTCTGAGCCTGAACCAGTGGTGAAGAAAGAGATAAGGAGTGCTGCATCAACTTCTTACAACACAGGTGAGGATTATCAGCTAGTACTATTTCCACTAGCTATTTTTTTTTTTATATAAAATTGTCTTCCGCCTCGTGTTGAATTTCTTTTTGTTTTTTGTTTTTCCAACTTGGAAAACCCATCTCTTCGCAACAAGCTAAATCTCAGGATGTTGAGAATAAGAAAAGCCAGCCTGAGGTTGAAGCTACAGGCAAAAGTAGGAAAAAAGATGGCACTGCGAAAGGTAAAGCTGCGGTTGTAGATGTTCCCAAACAGGGTGAAGAAAACCTACGCTCACCAATCTGCTGCATTATGGGCCACGTTGATACTGGTAAAACCAAGCTGCTGGATTGCATACGAGGAACAAATGTGCAGGAAGGTGAGGCTGGGGGTATTACACAACAGATTGGAGCAACATACTTTCCGGCGGAGAATATCCGTGAGAGAACTAAGGAATTGAAAGCTGACGCAAAGTTGAAGGTGCCAGGTCTATTGGTTATTGATACCCCAGGTCACGAATCATTTACTAATCTACGGTCCCGGGGTTCAAGTCTATGTGATATTGCAATTTTGGTTGTTGACATTATGCATGGCTTAGAGCCACAGACCATAGAATCTCTCAATCTCTTAAAAATGAGGAATGCAGAGTTCATTGTTGCTTTGAATAAGGTGAGTGTCAATGTCTAAAATTACTAATGGAGTTGCCGCTGCCTTTCCCTGTTCCGTTTATATGCTTTCAATTTTGCAGGTGGATAGACTCTATGGTTGGAAAACTTGCCCCAATGCTCCAATTATGAAGGCAATGAAACAACAGTCTAAAGATGTGCTAAATGAATTTAACATGAGGCTTACAGGGGTAATATAGATCTCATGTTTTCTTTTAGTATTTGTTATCATGAAAAATATCCTTAATTCTGCTTTTCTTTGGTTTGTAAGGTTATAACTCAGTTCAAGGAGCAAGGGTTAAATACTGAATTATACTATAAAAATAAAGAAATGGGGGAAACTTTCAGTATTGTACCTACAAGTGCTATTAGGTATGTGATGGATATCTGCCCTATATATAACTAAATTGCATGCTTTTCAGTTGCAACATTTACATAGTAATTAGTTTTCTGCCATCTCATACTTTGGGTTTGTTGATGTTACAGTGGAGAGGGCATCCCAGATTTATTGTTGCTACTGATTCAATGGACTCAAAAAACAATGGTCGAGAAACTTACATTCAGCAATGAAGTGCAGGTGAGTTCAATTTTCTTGTCTTCCAGTTTTTAAGCAGTGAATGTTTGAAGATTATCTGAATACAAGAATTCTGATTGTTGGATGAACTGTGTGCCAGTGTACGGTCTTGGAGGTTAAGGTTGTTGAAGGCCATGGGACGACAATTGATGTTGTGTTAGTTAATGGTGTACTTCATGAAGGAGATCAAATTGTTGTTTGTGGGTTGCAGGCAAGCATCTAAAACCCTGTTTCTACAAATGTTCTGATGAGATGCTAGTCTTTAAATCTTCATAAATTAAATTTTATTTTCAGGGGCCTATTGTTACCTCAATTAGAGCTTTATTGACACCTCATCCAATGAAGGAACTTCGAGTAAAGGTATGCTTTCTTTTCTTCTACATTTTCTTCAGCCGTTTAGTTCTCTTCTAGGAAAGGTGAGATGTGTTAGTTGTTCCGCTTTTAATGAAAAATTTCTTAATATGTTTTTGGACTAAGACTAGTTAGAAGTCTTTTTTTATTTTTCTTTTTTTTCTTCTAAATTGATGTTGCATGTCCTAAGCAGTGAACTGATCTGCTTTTTTGTTGGGTGGTTGTCTAAGATTTTACTTAAGGTGGTACTTTTGAGTTGTCCTACCAGAGGATATTGTTGTGGATTTGAAGAGCGCTAATATATTGGTAGAAAAATCTACTAGAATGTCACAAGATTTAAGTGTACCATAGCATTGATGGAGTAAGATTCTAAACTTGGGGGGAAAGAGAGAGGGAGTCATAAAATTTTGGTAATTGATTTTAGAGATGAAAATCATGAGATGAGGCAAGAGTTCACGTGTCTCTTCCGGTTGTTTAAGGGTCTAAATTGTGGAGTCCTAATTGATAGCCTAAATTGTAGTAGATAATTAGTTTCGGTTGTTTAAGGGTCTAAATTGTGGAGTCATAATTGATAGCCTAAATTGTAGTAGATAATTAGGAGGCTTTGAGTTTTCCCTATCCTATTTACTTATAAAAAAAGTGTTCCCTATCATATTTCAGATTATGAAAGATAATTTACCTTTTGGACCCCTCCTCTTTAAATTCAAAGTCTAAGTTCAAACTTGTCTTCAAGGGCTTGGTGGTTGATGTGTTGAAGAAAAACACACTGGCCCTCCGCCCAGTGTTGAAGGCTCATAGGGTGCATATTTTTTTTTTTGATAAGTTCAAATATATTAAGAAAAAAGCGCCAAGGGTGCAACACAAAGTACAAAACTATTCACATGATAGTATATTCACAAGAGTGCAGATTTTGTTTGCTTGTCAAAAAAGGAAGAAAAAGATGAAGCTTATGTTTTAGTCTTTTGACATTAGAGTAAGTGACTACCATCATAGCTGGTGGCAAAACTGAAATGAACAGAATGGAATCTAGATGTACATGGCATCAATTCCATAGAAGAAAGTTCATTATTGTGTATGGGAGTAATTAGACCTGGAGGTGAGACTGAAATGAGATGGGGCAGTTAATATGGTCGTTTAGAATTCTGTATCCACTCTGGGGATTTGTCCAACCAAAAGTGACAGCATTTCGTTGGCTATTTGGTTTTCCTAAATTCTTACCACCAGTTGCCTTCATGACTATGTTCCATATTTCTAATTCTAGAGCTTGATTTGCACTAAAATACAGTGAATAGGGTTTAAATGTATAATAAATGATAAAATGACTAAAATACCCTAATCATAATAATGAAAAAGTGGTAAATGAACAGTAAAGCACCATTTGTATCTCAACATTTTTATTTCACAAATAAAAATTATTAATTATTTATATTTATAAAAAATTATTAACTATTTTTATAAAAAATAAAAAAAATGACAATGCTTCCCACAATGAACAATGAACACCACGACCTGCATTACACCATGGCTGGGCATTTTCTATAAATTATTATTATTTTTTTTTAAATTCATGGCCACGGTTGGCTTTCTCCACCAATTGCTTCTAGATAGGACAATTCAAGCATTGTTCTCACAAGCCAAAATCATTAAAAAAAATCAGTCTTCTCTCTCATCTCATCCCATTCGTTCATTGGCCAAGTGACAGTAGGCGACTGTAGCCAGATGGCAACGATGCCTGCTGGTTTAGCGACACGCAGGCCGGGCTGCGCCGGAGTTCAACCCTGCACTGTCAAGGAGCTGCCTTGTGAAACACAGATCTGGAAATGAGAGAGAGAGAGAGCATAAAATGATAGAAAACAAAAATTGATTCTTGATGATTAAAATTGATGTGTTGAAATGCAGATCTGGATGATGGAGAGATAGAGGAGAACCGCGATGGATGCAACCAAAAGAACGAAGACAATTTTTTTTAGTTAAATGGGCATTAGGGGCATTTGTGTCATTTGAATAGGATAGACCTTACCCTGTCTACATTGGGTAAGGTTTATCCTATTAAAAAAAATGAATCCCAAACAGATGTTAGGGTAGGGTCCTAAGAGTTCATACCCTACCCTGTCCGGCAGACGAAACATAACCTTAAAGCGGATATCTTTAAGACAGAGAACAAAGACCGATGCAACCAAAAGAAACAAAGACAATTGTTTTTAGTTAAATGAAATCTGGGGCATTTGTGTCACTTGACTGCTCTATTAAAAAAATTGAATCCCAAAAACACCAAACATAGCCTAAAAGAATTGAGTATGAGCTTCTGCCAAAATCTAGTGATGATTTTTATCACAGCTCTTTGAATTTTATTGCAAAATTTGAACTTTTTGCCTTGAAAAAGGTTTATTGAAAGTGCATGGCATGTCCGATGATCTCTGACACAGAAACATTCTAGTTATTCCGTGAATTAGATGATGATTTGCTAGCTGATCGTTTTCAGGGAACGTATCTTCATCATAAAGAAATCAAGGCTGCACAGGGTATCAAGATCACAGCACAGGTGATGGTTTATTTTGCATAGCATCTTTTGCAGCCTCTTATGCATCATCTTGACCTTCGTGTATATATTTTATGTATATGACAATATTGAGTTACACTCTTAAAGATTTGCCTCGTTTCTTGTGTTATATTCTAATACAGGGCCTTGAGCATGCTATTGCTGGCACTGGTCTATATGTTGTGGGCCCTGATGATGATTTGGAAGATGTCAAGGAGGCAACTATGGATGATATGAAGTCAGTTATGAACAGGATTGACAAAACTGGCGAAGGAGTTTGTGTACAAGCATCTACCCTAGGGTCCTTGGAAGCATTGCTGGAATTTTTGAAGTCCCCAGAAGTGAAGATTCCTGTGAGTGGTATAAGCATAGGTCCTGTACATAAAAAGGATGTCATGAAGGCCAGTGTAATGCTTGAGAGGAAAAAGGAGTATGCTACCATCTTGGCATTTGATGTCAAAGTTACACAAGAGGCCCGCGAACTTGCTGATGAGTTGGGAGTGAAGATTTTCATTGCTGATATCATTTATCACTTATTTGATCAATTTAAGGCATATATTGCCAATATCAAGGAGGAGAAGAAGAAGGAAGCTGCTGATGAAGTAGTGTTCCCATGTGTTCTTAAGATCTTACCCAACTGCATTTTCAACAAGAAGGATCCGATTGTCTTGGGGGTTGATGTTCTTGAGGGCATAGCTAAGGTATAGTTACTATCAGTTCATTTTGTTTACTTTATCCAACTTAGTATGTACAGTTCAATATATACTTATAAAAAAAAGTATGTACAGTTCAAAAAATGTAACTGGAGACGGTTGTAAATGTGTATGGGTGTGGAATCAGTGTCAGTAGTTGCCCTCTGACATGTATTTGGTATTCCAGCTGGAGTATCTGACAAAGAAGATTTTATGTAGTTTGATCCCTCCTCTGGTTTCCTTTGTAAATGAAGCTGTCTTACTCTGAGGTGAAGGTTCCATCGGCGTACACAGATGGACTTTGCTTTGTCCTTGCATGGTCTGATATTTTATATTTTTGTAGATTTTACAATCCAGTTTTTGTGGCAAAAAGTACTCCCTATTTAACTTGAAACAAATATTCAGAAAGAAAGAAACAGTTTCATTTGTCTAGATTGTATTGCTGTCAGTGCTTGTTCTTATATCATCCTTCATGTACAGGTTGGGTCTCCAATTTGTATTCCTCAAAGGGACTTCATTGATATTGGACGGATTGCATCCATTGAAAATAATCACAAACCTGTTGACTTTGCTAAGAAAGGCCTGAAGGTGGCTATTAAGGTACAAAATTGTACTGTTACTACAACCCTAAATATTTTTATTAGCTTAAGGGAGGTTTGTATTTGTCTTGTTGTATAACTAAATTAGTTTGATGTTTCATATAATCTATGAAGAAAAAAGTGTATGGGATACTTATAAGAAAAGATATTTGAAATTATGGAAAGAAAACAAAGAGGTACAGCCAGAGTACACTGCAGTATACAGGTAAAGCTTGAAGAAGATAAAGCAAAAGCAAAGCCCATTTTCTGATATCATATACATCCTTGAATTACAGAAAGGAACCAAAAAAGAATTACTCTAGTCCCTTTTCTTCTGAACCTTATAACCTAACATTAAAAAACTTTAATAAATGATGTATTAACAAGGGACCAAGGGGGTGTTACTCAAGTACAAAAGAGTAGCTACAAGATAGTATATTAATGAAGTCAATTACACATACTTCATTTACAAGATAGTATATCCATCCATTTTCCAACTATGGATGTGACTTCTTGATTATTCTAGCTTTTTTAATCATATTATTTCTGTTTTTATTATTACGATCATCGTCCACTTCGAAGATTGCTTTGGGAGTGTTTCCTTGATATTGTTTATGCCTTTTCTGTTAAGTTGAACCTTTGATAAGTCCAATTTTGTTGACATTCTTTCTACATAGTATCAGTGCTATATTTCTAGGTCTCTAACCAATGGGAAGTTGTGCGATTGAACAGTTTGTATAATTAATGTTATGCTTCACTAGGGTTGGCTTTATTGGGTGTCTTTGCGCTTTTGCAGATTGTTGGCACCAATCCTGAGGAGCAGCAAAAAATGTATGGTAGGCATTTTGAACTTGAGGATGAACTTGTTAGCCACATTTCAAGGAGGTCAATTGATGTACTCAAAATTAACTATCGGGTAAGTTTGAACTTTGGACCTTGGATATTGTTTTTTTTCCCTTAGTGTGTTTGGGAACGCTTTTGGACTGCTTCCTCCCACAGCAATTTGTTGCTTTTTCTAAGATACGTGTTTGGTAAAAAAAAATTGCACATCTGCCACGAAAAGATAGCTGCCTATAGCAGCAAAAATCAGTGCTTTTGGAGAACCACCAAAAGCTTGCTTTGTAATGTTCCCTTTTGCTGGAAGCTGTTTTTAATTTAATGATTTTTAAAAGACCCAAAAATGTCCTCATATTCTTTTAACTTAATGCCATCAAGATCCCTTTTTATAACCTTTCTTTGAAGCCCAAATTTCTAAACATACCTTGCTCTTTCTCTCTACCTCTATTTCTCTCTCGCTTCATATGCGGCCGTAATCAACTGCCTGCACACAGACCCATGCTCATATCACTTCAAATCCTCATTGCCGTTTGTTTACAGCTGTTTGGGTTTCTTTGTAAAGCGCTTGCAGCTGGCCGCTAGAGGTCGCGTGGCTTTGGCTTTGCTGGCTACTGATCTTGTGCCGCTAGCAGTTGGTTGCGCGTCCTTGGTGAAGACCCTTCTATGCTATCACTTTTTCCCTTGTGATTTGGTTTGCATGTGCTTACACAGTTACATAAATGTGTTTTCCCATTTCTATTTTTTTTACCATCAGATCAATTCACAAGCCAAATAAAACAAAAAAAAAGTTGTGTAATATGAAAAAAAGTTTATTAATTAATAATAACATCAAAGATATACAAAACTGAATTAAATTCAAATTCACAATCAAGAAATAATACATGTTTTTAATGTGTTCATAATTAGACCTTTAAAATGATTTGCACATAAATTCTTTATTTAATAGAATGATCAATTAAAAATATCTTCTTTATGTATTGCTTTTTGAGCTAAATACTCATTTGTTGCACCAGGTCTATTTTGGTGATTTTACTGTTTCATAGCACTACTAAGGTTGTAATTTCCAAACACTACTATTGATCACAACGCTTTCCACAGTGCTTTACAATTTACGTAGCTCTACCCTGGTTTTTACTAAGACCACTTGCCATAGCTCTTTTTGGTCCCAATGCCCTTACAGCAGTTTTGGCACCAACACAGCTACAGTTACAACAATCCCAAACACACCCTTAATATATGATGATAAATCTGGTTGCTTACTATAAATTTCAAATGTGTAGGATGAGCTGTCTATAGAGGATTGGAGGCTGGTTGTGAAACTGAAGAATCTTTTCGGGATACAATGATTGTAGTTAAATGGATCGATGTGTTGTTTTGTCTAATACTCTGAAGGGGCTTCTGTGACAATGGGTGGTCTAATGTAAAGATATAGTGGTATTGCTGGAAGGAAGAGATTTAAAAGAAGGTACAGAATCTCATATTGGACATCAAGTTTATGAGAGATTAAATGTGAAAGAAGAGGGAGTGCAGTTGCACCATGACTTGAATGGGGAGGAAAGCCATTGTAAAGTGACCTAACCTGGACTTGTCTTCATGATGCTTTTTTAATTTTCGAACTCATGTTATTTGTATTCCTTTGGTGGTATACGATCTGTGTATGCTCGAAATTTCGGCTGAGCAAAGGTGAGTCATGGTCTAGCGATTCTGTCGGTTAACTTTTCTGGCATTTCAAGTTTTGCTAGCAAATTCAACTTTGATATTTTGAGTGAGCCATAAATTTTGTAGTAATTTTTTTTTTAATGGGAATAAAAATTGATTTATCTTTTATCTTTCATGTCCTTAATTTTTCTATTATCTCATTCGTGCAAGGTTTAATTTGGGGTAGGTTTTGTAGAACCGACTTAAGGATCCAATCTCATTTTCTCTAGTATTTCAAGGTACCATGGATGTTTTATCACTACCATAGATTATAGTCTGTCACTAATTTTTTCTGGATGTATGTAAAAATTTAGGTTGCATTTGGCTTTGAAAAGGTTTCGTATTTGTTTTTAGTTTTCATAGAATGAAAATCAGTTTAATTTTCTGTTTTTCTACTTGATGTTTCACTTTTGTATCTAAAGTTTTTTTTTATCCATTCAATGAAAGGTTTGCCCTATGGCAAGTCTTTTTCTGCCACAATTGGTAGTTGTAGTCACCCTAACCATATCAACTTTTTAAATTCGACAATTAACAAATAACTACATGAAGCATTAATTTTACCTGATCTGGATTTTTTTAATTAATTAATTTAACAAACAATTTTTTTTAAAAGGGAGCAAAGTTTACCTCAGAATTGCAATAATTCAAATAAAAAACATTGCAATAATTTGAACAAAAATAAATCGAAAATTGAAAGTTAAGGAATTATTCCAAACCAGGTTTGATGATGTGAAAAATTAACACTTTATTTGGTTACTTATCAAAAAATTAAAAGAAAAAAATTGAGAGCAAAAAACTTAGTTCTATCTCTTGTGCAATTTACCTGTTATTATTGTGGGTGGTAGTTAGTATACATGGTAAAATCACTTATTATCATTAAGAATATTTGAGATTCAATTTCGTTCACATCAAATTTCGTTCACATCATTGGAGAAGTGGATTCCTAAACAAGCCAATTGAGTGTAGTCTACACACCAATGAACAGTTTTTTAATTCATTCTTTTTAATTTCTTAAATTATAATAATAGAGAGAATTAGCTTTATGTATAAAAATTATAAATTTTAAATCAAATGATGAAATATGATTTAAATTATATAATATAATGACGACTCTTAATGAAATTTTGTATATTTAATTTATCTCGTAAGTTGTATTAAATATCAGTAAAGTTTGATATTAAATTTTATTTTAAAAATATTCTTTTAATAGAATTACACGGAACTTCTAAGAAATTTTCATCTCTTAATTCAAGTGTTGTCCATTAACATAATTGGCTTCTGCTTTAATAGTGTCTGCTAGATCCGACTGTATTAGAGGGTGCATTTTGTGCAGTTACTTTTAACACTATTTTTTTTCAGTCACTCAACACTTACACTACTATTTATGTTTAAATCAATGGTAGTACTGCTCATTGTATTTTGAAAGAGTTGGACAAAACATTTTATCTCAATAAAATGGGATTTGTTTAAATTTTTTTAAACGTTTAAATATTTCAAAATTATAATAAAATAATAAAAAATTTAAATTTAAAATAATTAATTATTGATAAATTTTAATATTTTTATTAACTTTTTAAAACATAAATTATTATTATAATTTAATAAAATTAATATATATTTATATATATCTATAATTTTTTATTTTTATATTGTTGTAATTTGGTTTGCAACAATATAATTTATAGTTATTATTAAATTATATAACATATAATAAATATTTATGAAACACAATAATATCACAACCAAAACAACTATTTTTACTATTAAAGTTTGTATTTTTATTTATTTTTAAAGTTTTAAAAAAATTTGTAACTCAAAAATTGTTTTCAAAATAAAAATCCCAACATATAACCATTGTGATTTTGAGTAGTCAAAGGTTTTGGTTTCATCGATCTCTAGGCTAGTTTGTCGCTCAACATCTGAAGGGACGGGGAATTCGTGGTTACTGAGAGAGGTTTGGCTAGTTTTCATGGAAATGATCGATGAGATAGGAGAACTAATTAAAAATAGGGGGGAAAGGTAGAGGAAGTGTGGAGGACACACGCCTTGAACAAGGGTATTTATTGAGAGATTTTTTTATTTCGATGAGTGGAGCAAAGGTGGAGCATGGTAAAAAAAGTAGTACTTTATTCGTAAAAAAAAATATATATATATTATTCAAATTAATTAATTAAACCTTATAAATTATCAATGGCAATTTTAAAAATAAATAAATAAATAGGTCAGCAAGAAGGCTCCTCTATATACTTCAAGGGAAACATTTTTATTCTATTTTTATCATTGAATCAAACACTTATTAGCATAATAGCTATTTTTCAATATGAATTTTTTTTTTTGTCTAGACCAGATTTTATGGACCGACCATATATATCAGTCATCCAACTTAGTGGTGGTCCAATCAAGAATTTATCCGGTAAGAATATTATGGTAATATTCAATCAAAATTTATTCTACATTTTCTCTTTTCAATTGAGAGAATATAATAAAGATTTGCAAAATTTTGTTCATGATATCACATGTTGGATGTCGAAGTTTATTATGTGATAATGATATTGGTCTGATGAAAAAACACTTAAATGAATACCCTTGGCCAAAAATCAACAATAATTAAAACAATTTTTTATAGAGAAATTTGATCAGGAGACACTCATGACAGTTTGGTTTGGGGTATTAAGGTGAGATTGAACAAACTTAATGGGGTAAACTTAGTCCTTATCCCACGAAATTAATCCCAGTGAGGTATTGTAATGTTCTATCCCGGGTTGACTACCTTCGAAACGGTGTTGTCACATTTTGAAAATCCCAACACTACACATACAATAAAAATAACACCAATCCTCAACCCAGGTGATTGGTTTATTTTGCATAGCATCTTTTGGAGCCTCTTATACTTCATCTTGACTCTGGGGTATATATTTTATGTATATGACAATATTGAGTTACACTCTTAAAGACTTGCCTCGTTTCTTGTGTTATATTCTAATACAGGGCCTTGAGCATGCTATTGCTGGCACTGGTCTATATGTTGTGGGCCCTGATGATGATTTGGAAGATGTCAAGGAGGCAACTATGGATGATATGAAGTCAGCTATGAACAGGATTGACAAAACTGGCGAAGGAGTTTGTGTACAAGCATCTACCTTAGGGTCCTTGGAAGCATTGCTAGAATTTTTGAAGTCCCCAGAAGTGAAGATTCCTGTTAGTGGTATAAGCATAGGCCCTGTACATAAAAAGGATGTCATGAAGGCCAGTGTAATGCTTGAGAGGAAAAAGGAGTATGCTACCATCTTGGCATTTGATGTCAAAGTTACACAATAGGCCCGCGAACTTGCTGATGAGTTGGGAGTGAAGATTTTCATTGCTGATATCATTTATCACTTATTTGATCAATTTAAGGCATATATTGCCAATATCAAGGAGGAGAAGAAGAAGGAAGCTGCTGATGAAGTAGTGTTCCCATGTGTTCTTAAGATCTTACCCAACTGCATTTTCAACAAGAAGGATCCGATTGTCTTGGGGGTTGATGTTCTTGAAGACATAGCTAAGGTATAGCTACTATCAGTTAATTTTGTTTACTTTATCCAACTTAGTATGTACAGTTCAATATATACTTATAAAAAAAGTATGTACAGTTCAAAAAATGTAACTGGAGATGGTTGTAAATGTGTATGGGTGTGGAATCAGTGTCAGTAGTTGCCCTCTGACATGTATTTGGTATTCCAGCTGGAGTATCTGACAAAGAGGATTTTATGTAGTTTGATCCCTCCTCTGGTTTCCTTTGTAAATGAAGCTGTGTCTTACTCTGAGGTGAAGGTTCCATCGGCATACACAGATGGACTTTGCTTTGTCCTTGCATGGTCTGATATTTTATGTTTTTGTAGATTTTACAATCCAGTTTTTGTGGCAAAAAGTACTCCCTATTCAACTTGAAACAAATATTCAGAAAGAAAGAAAGAAAGAAAAGGCCACAATTTTTTCTTAGCAGTAAAGTGAATAACTCTGTAAAATCCTGGAATGGTGAAATTTTTTTCTTTGTATCGTTATGAGTTAAAAGAAATCCTGGATGATTCATGATTCTTGGCAGTTTCATTTGTCTAGATTGTATTGCTGTCAGTGCTTCTATTTTACAGCGCTCTTATATTATCCTTCTTGTACAGGTTGGGTCTCCAATTTGTATTCCTCAAAGGGACTTCATTGATATTGGACGGATTGCATCCATTGAAAATAATCACAAACCTGTTGACTTTGCCAAGAAAGGCCTGAAGGTGGCTATTAAGGTACGAGATTGAACTGTTAATACAACCCTAAATATTTTTATTAGCTTAAGGAAGGTTTGTATTTGTCTTGTTGTATAACTAAATTAGTTTGATGTTTCATATAATCTATGAAGAAACAAGTGTATATGGGATACTTATAAGAAAAGATGTTAGAAATTATGGGAAGAAAACGAAGAGGTACAGCCAGAGTACACTGGAGTACACAGGAAAAGCTCGAAGAAGATAAAGCAAAAGCAAAGCCCATTTTCTGATATCATATACATCCTTGAATTACAGAAAGGAACCAAAAAAGAATTACTCTAGTCCATTTTCTTCTGAACCTTATAACCTAACATTAAAAAGCTTTAATAAATGATGTATTAACGAGCGACTAAGGGGGTATTACTCAAGTACAAAAGAGTAGCTACAAGATAGTATATTAATGAAGTCAATTACACATACTTCATTTACAAGATAGTATATCCATCCATGTTCCAACTATGGATGTGACTTCTTGATTATTCTAGCTTTTTAAATCATATTATTTCTGTTTTTATTATTACGATCATCATCCACTTCGAAGATTGCTTTGGGAGTGTTTCCTTGATATTGTTTATGCCTTTTCTGCTAAGTTGAACCTTTGATAAGTCCAATTTTGTTGACATTCTTTCTACATAGTATCAGTGCTATATTTCTAGGTCTCTAACCAATGGGCAGTTGTGCGATTGAACAGTTTGTATAATTAATGTTATGCTTCATTAGGGTTTGCTTTATTGGCTGTCTTTGCGCTTTTGCAGATTGTCGGCACCAATCCTGAGGAGCAGCAAAAAATGTATGGTAGGCATTTTGAACTTGAGGATGAACTTGTTAGCCATATTTCAAGTAGGTCAATTGATGTACTCAAAACTAACTATCGGGTAAGTTTGAACTTTGGACCTTGGATATTGTTTTTTTCCCTTAGTGTGTTTGGGAACGCTTTTGGACTGCTTCCTCCTACAGCAATTTGTTGCTTTTTCTAAGATATGTGTTTGGTAAAAAAAAAATTGCACATCTGCCACGAAAAGATAGCTGCCCACAGCAGCAAAAATCGGTGCTTTTGGAGAACCACCAAAAGCATGCATTGTAATGTTCCCTTTCGCGGGAAGCTGTTTTTGTTGGATCATAAACTTGATCCATTATGGGAGCCCAAATCCAAAACCAATCAAATTGGAGTTCAAGTTCATAATCAAAGATCCAAAACTACAAGTCTTCTACCTAGAATTTTATAGGTGTGGTAGTTGTGCATGTGAATCATTTGGTAACCTAAAATATTGTTAGAACCACCAAGAAAAATGAGGTGTATGGTTATTGTAATTTTGGATTAGTTTATTTGTGTGGTGTAAGATTGTTCTTAAGTAGTATAAATACCCCTCCCCATTTTGGTTTAATCATCAAGAAGAAGTAAGAGCTTCTAAGTGAGTGAAGAAGCAAAGTCTTATAAGAGTGAGTTCTAGTATCTTGTTTCTTTTGAGTGAGAGTGCTCTTGTAATATCTCTTTGAGCTTGAATAAGAGTTGTTTGTGTGAGTGTTTAATTTCCAACAAAGTGGTATCAGAGCTTGAGTTGGAAAGTATACACTATTGTATATCAAGATCAAAGATGGAGATATTTTGATTGTGTGCCTCTATGTGGACGATTTGATCTTTATCAGAAGCAACCCAAGCATGTTCAATGAATTCAAAGAAGTGATGACGAAAGAATTTGAGATGACAGACATGGGGCTCATGGCGTACTACCTTGGCATTAAAGTTAAACAACAAAAGGATGGAATTTTCATTTCACAGGAAAGCTATGCAAAGGAGATCCTGAAGAAGTTCAAGATGGAGAACTGTAAGCCGATAAGCATACCGATGGAATGCGGAGTCAATATGTCCAAACATGAAGAAGGCGAAGTGTAGATCCAACATTTTTCAAAAGTTTGGTGGGAAGTCTACGCTACCTAACTTGCACGAGGCCCGATATTCTTCACACAGTTGGATTGGTTAGTCACTACATGGAATCTCCAACAACCACCCATTTTAAAGCCGCAAAGAGAATTCTTCGCTATCTAAAAGGTACAATTGACTTTGGCTTGTTCTATTCAGTTTCTAATGATTACAAGCTTGTTGGACATAGCGATAGTGATTGGGGTGGAGACATAGATAATCGAAGAAGCACTACTGGATTCTTATTTTTCATGGGAGATACTGCTTTCACATGGATGTCAAAGAAACAACCGATTGTCACATTGTCCACTTGTGAAGCAGAATATGTTGCTGCTACCTCATGCGTTTGTCATGCAATTTGGCTTAAAAATCTATTGAAAGAGATAGGCTTGATACAAGAAGAGCCGACCAAGGTTTGTGTCGACAACAAGTCAGCCATTGCCTTAGCAAAGAATCCAGTATTCCATGATCGAAGCAAGCACATCGATATTCGATACCACTATATAAGGGAGTGTGTTGCAAGAAAGGATGTGCAAGTTGAATATGTGAGGTCACAAGATCAAGTTGCTGATATTTTTACCAAGCCACTGACATGCGAAGACTTCATAAGATTAAGGAACTTACTAGGGGTCACAAGATCAAGTTTAAAGGGGGGTGTTGGATCATAAACTTGATCCATTATGGGAGCCTAAATCTAAACCCAATCAAATTGGAGTCCAAGTTCATGATCAAAGATCCAAAACTACAAGTCTTCTACCTAGAATTTTATAGGTGTGGTAGTTGTGCATGTGAATCATTTGGTAACCTAAAATATTGTTAGAACCACCAAGAAAAATGAAGTGTATGGTTATTGTAATTTTGGATTAGTTTATTTGTGTGGTGTAAGATTGTTCTTAAGTAGTATAAATACCCCTCCCCATTTTGGTTTGATCATCAAAAAGAAGTAAGAGCTTCTAAGTGAGTGAAGAAGCAAAATCTTATAAGAGTAAGTTCTAGTATCCTGTTTCTTTTGAGTGAGAGTGTTCTTGTAATATCTCTTTGAGTTTGAATAAGAGTTGTTTGTGTGAGTGTTTAATTTCCAACAGTTTTTAATTTAATGATTTTTGAAAGACCCAAAAATGATTTTGATTTTATGATTTTTAAAAGACCCAAAAATGTCCTCATATTCTTTTAACTTAATGCCATCAAGATCCCTTTTTATAACCTTTCTTTGAAGCCCAAATTTCTAAACATATCTTGCTCTTTCCCTCTACCTCTATTTCTCTCTCGCTTCATATCCGGCCGTAATCAACTGCCCGCACGCAGACCCACGCTCATATCACTTCAAATCCTCATTGCCGTTTGGGTTTCCTTGTAAAGCACATGCAGCTGGCCGCTAGAGGTCGCGTGGCGCTGGCTTTGCTGGCTACTGATCGTGTGCCGCTAGCAGTTGGTTGCGCGTCGTTGGCGAAGACCCTTCTATGCTCTCACTTTTTCCTTTGTGATTTGGTTTGCATGTGCTTACAGTTACATAAATGTGTTTTCCCATTTCGATTTATTTTACCATCAGATCAATAAACAAGGCAAATAAAAAAAAAAAAGGTTGTGTAATATGAAAAAAGTTTATTAATTAATAATAACATCAAAGATCTACAAAACTGAATTAAACTTAAATTCACAATCAAGAAATAGTACATGTTTTTATTGTGTTCATAATTAGATCTTTAAAATGATTTGCACATGAATTCTTTATTTAATAGAACGATTAATTAAAAATATCTAAATATTTTTTTTAATGGAATGATGTATTGTTTTTTGTGCCAAATACACATTTGTTGCACCATGTTTATTTTAGTGATTTTACTATTTCATAGCACTACTAAGGTTATAATTACCAAACCCTACCGCAATACTTTCCACATTGCTTTACAATTCACATAACTCTACCTGATTTTTTAATAAGAGCACTTGCCATAGCTCTTTTTGGTCCCAACGTCCTTAAAACAGTTTTGACACCAACACAGCTGCAGCTACAACAAACTCAAACACACCCTTAATATATGATGATAAATCTCATTGTTTACTATAAATTTCAAATGTGTAGGATGAGCTGTCTATAGAGGATTGGAGGCTGGTTGTGAAACTGAAGAATCTTTTCGGGATACAATGATTGTAGTTAAATGGATCGATGTGTTGTTTTGTCTAATACTCTGAAGGGGCTTCTGTGACAATGGGTGGTCTAATGTAAAGATACAGTGGTATTGCTGGAAGGAAGAGATTTAAAAGAAGGTACAGAATCTCATATTGGACATCAAGTTTATGAGAGATTAAATGCGAAAGAAGAGGAAGTGCAGTTGCACCATGACTTTAATGGGGATGAAAGCCATTGTAAAGTGACCTAACCTGGACTTGTCTTCATGATGCTTTTTTAAGTTTCGAACTCATGTTATTTGTATTCCTTTGGTGGTGTATGCTCAAAATTTCGGCTGAGCAAAGGTGAATCATTGTCTAGCGATTCTGTCGGTTAACTTTTCTGGCATTTCAAGTTTTGCTAGCTAATTCAACTTGATAAAATTAATATAAATTTATATATATCTATAATTTTTTATTTTTATATTGTTATCACTTGTAAGTGATTAATTAAATAATTTATAGTTATTATTAAACCATATAACATATAATAAATATTTATGAAATACAATAATATCATAACAAAAATAACTACTACGATTAAAGTTTGTATTTTCACACATTTTTAAGGTTTTTTTAAATAATTTCATCAAATATACGTACCATAGGTGGAGTTTCACCCAACAAGAAAAAGGCTGAAAAATTTACACCTTTCAAACGTTTTGTCTACACCTCACCTCTATTTCCTTAACCCAATTAGGTTTGACAAGACCGGGCACGGTTTCTAGTTTCGGTTTGTTTGAACTCCTTTTGGGCCAGTTCAAATTTTTTAAGCCCATTTAGACGTTACGTATAAATCAAAGGAGCAGTAAAGCTCTTTATGACGTCCTTAGGTTAAAAGAAACACTGTGATGTGTGGAATTTGTCGTTTCTAAGAAAAAGACTAGAATTACAGAGCACCTATATTTGGGGCTTCAACTTTAGTTTTTCTCAGTGCTAGTATATACTAGTTGAGGACTTGCTACGAATATCTTGTGGGATTCTTAAGTGCCATGGTGATGTAATATATATATATATATATATTTTAAGATTTTGAAAATCTCTTGTAATTTCAATATTCTTGAAGTTCAAATTATATTATTTTTTAAAAACTTAAATTTAAACAATTAAATATTTATTAAGGTTTGATTTCTTTCTTATTTAAATTATTTTTGATGTCTTGTACAAGAGCAATCAAAGTTTAGGACTTTCTTGTTCTAGTTTTCTTTTCTGCCTTGTTCTCTTTTATCTTATTCTTTCTTTGCTTATTTCCTTTCAGTCACTATCGTCCTGTATCACATCAAGAACTCCTTAAAACAATTTATGGCAACATTAATTGTTCCCAAAGAGGGTGAAGGAAACCTACGCTCTCCAATCTGCTGCATTATGGGCCACGTTGATACTGGTAAAACCAAGCTGCTGGATTGCATACGAGGAAAGAATGTGCAGGAATTGAAAGCTGATGCACAGTTGAAATTGCCAGGTCTATTGGTTATTGATACCCCATGCCACGAATCATTTACTAATCTACGGTCACGGGGTTCAAGTCTATGTGATATGGCAATTTTGGTTGTTGACATTATGCATGGCTTAGAGCCACAGACAATAGAATCTCTCAATCTCTTAAAAATGAGGAATGCAGAGTTCGTTGTTGCTTTGAATAAGGTGAGTGTCAATGTCTAAAATTACTAATGGAGTTGCCGTTGCCTTTCCCTGTTCCGTTTATATGCTTTCAATTTTGCAGGTGGATAGACTCTATGGTTGGAAAACTTGCCCCAATGCTCCAATTATGAAGGCAATGAAACAACAGTCTAAAGATGTGCTAAATGAATTTAGCATGAGGCTTACAGAGGTAATATTTTGTTATCACAATGTGCTAAAGATGTCCAATTCTGCTTTGCTTTGTTTTGTAAGGTTGTAACTCAGTTCAAGGAGCAAGGGTTAAGTGCTGAATTATATTATAAAAATAAAGAAATGGGGGAAACTTTCAGTTTTGTACCTACAAGTGCTATTAGGTATGTGATGGATATCTGGCCTATCTATACCTAGTTTGCACGCTTTTCAGTTGCAACAGTTACGTAGTAATTAGTTTTCTGCCATCTCATACTTTGGGTTTGTTGATGTTACAACGGAGAAGGCATCCCTGCAAGATTTATTGTTGTTACTGATTCAATGGACTCAGAAAACAATGGTCGAGAAACTTACATTCGGCAATGAAGTGCAGGTGCGTCCAATTTTCTTGTCTTCCAGTTTTTAAGCCGCGAATGTTTCAGGATAATCTGAATACGAGAATTCTGATTGTTGGGTGAACTGTGTGCCAGTGTACGGTCTTGGAGGTTAAGGTTGTTGAAGGCCATGGGACGACAATTGATGTTGTGTTAGTTAATGGTGTACTTCATGAAGGAGATCAAATTGTTGTTTGTGGGTTGCAGGCAAGCATCGAAAACCCTGTTTCTACTAATGTTCTGATGAGATGCTAGTCTTTAAATCCTCATAAATTAAATTTTGTTTTAGGGGCCTATTGTTACCTCAATTAGAGCTTTATTGACACCTCATCCAATGAAGGAACTTCGAGTAAAGGTATGTTTTCTTTTCTTCAGCTGTTTAGTTCTCTTCTAGGAAAGTTGAGGTGTTTGTTGTTCCACTTTTAATGAAAAATTTCTTATTATGTTTCTGGACTGAGACTCCTTAGAAATCTTTTTATTTTTTCGTCTTTCCAAATTGATGCTGCATGTCC
Source organism: Bretschneidera sinensis (assembly GCA_023935145.1). NCBI lineage: Eukaryota > Viridiplantae > Streptophyta > Magnoliopsida > Brassicales > Akaniaceae > Bretschneidera > Bretschneidera sinensis. Next base: position 152,664,013 of record CM043697.1, read on the forward strand.
TATATATATATATATAAGCAGACTCATATCTTTTCTTTTAAATAAAATGAATTAGAAGCAGTAAACTGGTCCATTTTTTTGTAGGGTGGTTGTCTAAGATTCTACTTGAGTCGGCACTTTTGAGTTGTCTTACCAAGATGATATTGTTGTAGAAATGAAGAGCCATAATTTTCAGGCTCACTCGAATCCACCCTTAGGATACCTTACCTTGTCCAACAGACCAAAAATAATCTTAAAAGGATATGTTTAAAGACGAAAACAAAGACCGAAGCAACCAAAAGAAACAAAGACAATTGTTTTTAGTTAAATGGGAATTAGGGGCATTTGTGTCGCTTGTCTACCCTATTAAAAAAATTGAATCGCAAACACACGTTAGGGTATCCGGCAGACCAAACATAGCCTTAAAGAATAAGTGAGTAGGAGCTTTTGCCAAAAACTTAGTGATGATTTTTATGACAGCTCTTTGAATGTTAATGCAAAATTTGAACTTTTTCGTGAAAATATGCTTCGTAAGAAAGTGCATGGCATGTCCGATGATCCCTGACAGAGAAAAGTTCTAGTTATTCCGTGAATTAGATGATGATTTGCTAGCTGACTGTTTTCAGGGAACGTATCTGCATTATAAAGAAATCGAGGCAGCACAGGGTATCAAGAGGCGATGGTTCATTCTAGAGGCGGCAAACGGGTCGGGTCGGGTCGTTTGGGATGGATTGGGTTTGGGATCATGTTAAGATTTAGGTCGTTGGTCACTTCGTATCGGGTTCGGGTCATTTCGATCTCGAGTTGTATCGAGTCTCGGGTAATGTCGGGTCAGGTTTGTATCATTTCGAGTTCGGATCGTATCGGGTCTCGGGTCAGGTTTGTGTCATTTCGAGTTCTATCTTAATACAAAATAAAACTGACATCTTTCCTTGCACATCTCACAACTCAGAAAAAATAAAAAAACAAACAAACAACACAAACAACTTTAGTTACATGACTCACAATAAGGATTTAGATTTTAGAACCAACGAGCTCGGTGACTCACAGCCCACTTGAGCCGATCAACTTGGTTAACCCAAAGGTTATAGCCATAGCAAGCCGCTCTCCAACCAAAACCCTAACCATAGACTTAATCGCTGGCGCCCTCCCTAACATAGCCCCTAACCACCCAAACACCATCAAAGCCAATGTTACTGCCCCAATCACCACCCCAAGTCTCACCTTATATCCTTTTATAAAAGAAACCGCCAACGGTGGCACAGCCGCACCCACTGCAAACGCAAGAGCTGAAGCCGCCGCGGCTTGTAAAGGATTCGGCAAACTATCTTTTATTTCTTCTCCTCCATTTTTATTTCCTCTTTGCTTTTCTCTCTTCATTTGAGCCACCTCTATATCCATTTGCGAGTACACGGACACAAACTCATCTATCGCCATGCTACATGCCCCGGCTATTAAACCGGCGATACCTGTCAGTATCATAGCCTTAATGTCATGTTTCAGAGCATCAACACCCATCATCAATGATGCAGTGGAGATTAATCCATCTTTGGCACCAAGGACTGCAGCTCGTAGCCATTGTGATCGTTTCGAGTAATCAAAGATTTTGGTTTCGCCATTCTCTAGGCTAGTTTGTCGCTCAACATCTGGGATTGGGATATTTTGGTTATGGACGATAGAGGTTTGATTGGTTTCCATTGGAAATTATGAGAGGGGATAGCTAATTAGATTTAACTTTGTGCTCTGTTGAAGGGAAGAGGAGTTGAGAAAGTGTGGAGGACACACGCCACTTATGGAGAGATTTTTTTTCTTTTATTTTGATGAAGTGGAGTATGATCAATAAAGAAAGAGTAGTAATTTATTTGCAACAAAATTATTCAAGTGAAGTTGAGTTTAATTACACTTACTTTATATAGTTTTTAAAATATAAATTATTAAGTTGTTTTTAATTTTTTTATTGATTTTGTTAGTCAATTATTCAAAATTCAGTAAATCTTGAGTCGGCACTTTTGAGTTCTATGATATTGTTGTAAAAATGAATAGCCATAACTTTCAGGCTCACTCGAATCCACCCTTAGGATACCTTACCTTGTCCAACAGACCAAACATAATCTTAAAAGGATATGTTTAAAGCAGAAAACAAAGACCGATGCAACCAAAAGAAACAAAGACAATTGTTTTTAGTTAAATGGGAATTAGGGGCATTTGTGTCACTTGTCTACCCTATTAAAAAAATTGAATCCCAAACACACGTTAGGGTATCCGGCAGACCAAACATAGCCTTAAAGAATAAGTGAGTAGGAGCTTTTGCCAAAAACTTAGTGATGATTTTTATGACAGCTCTTTGAATGTTATTCCAAAATTTGAACTTTTTGCCATGAAAATATGCTTCGTAAGAAAGTGCATGGCATGTCCGATGACCCCTGACAGAGGAAAGTTTTAGTTATTCCGTGAATTAGATGATGATTTGCTAGCCGACTGTTTTCAGGGAACGTATCTGCATCATAGAGAAATCAAGGCAGCACAGGGTATCAAGAGGCGATGGTTTATTTTAGAGGTGGTAAACTGGTCGGGTCGGGTCGGATTGGATTTGGGTCATATTGAGTTCCGGGTCATTGGTCACTTTGGGTCGAATTCGGGTCATTTCGATATGGGGTTGGATCGGGTCTCAGATCATGTCGGGTCAGGTTTATGTCATTCGAGTTCGGATCGTATTGGGTCTCAAGTCAGGTTTGTATCATTTCGAGTTCGAATTATATCGGGTCTCGAGTCATGTCGGGTCAACAAAATAGATATTTATTTTTAATAAAAAAATATTTTATTTACATATAATAAAACTAAACTAATTATTTTGTCAAATAAATTAAATTAAATTAATAATAAATCAATACTTAATTTTTTATAAAATCAATTTAATTAATAAATAAAATATTTTATTTATATATAACAGGACTAAACATATCCATCATTACAAAGTCAATTTTACAACTTCTATCTTAATACAAAACAAAACGACGTCTTTCCTTGCACATCTCACAACCCCCCCAAAAAAAAAAAAACAAACAAATAAACAAAACAACAAGGCAAACATCTTTAGTTACATGACTCACAATAAGGATTTATATTTTAGAACCAACGAGCTCGGTGACTCACAGCCCACTTGAGCCGATCAACTTGGTTAACCCAAAGGTTATAGCCATAGCAAGCCACCCTCCAACCAAAACCCTAGCCATAGACTTAATCACTGGCGCCCTCCCTAACACAGCCCCAAACCACCCAAACACCATCAAAGCCAATGTTACTGCCCCAATCACCACCCCAAGTCTCACTTTATATCCTTTTATAAAAGAAGCCGCCAATAGTGGCACAACCGCACCCACTGCAAACGCAAGAGCTGAAGCCGCCGCGGCTCGTAAAGGATTCGGCAAACTATCTTTTATTTCTTCTCCTCCATTTTCGTTTCCTCTTTGCTTTTCTCTCTTCATTTGAGCCACCTCTATGTCCAATTGCGAGTACACGGACACAAACTCACCTATCGCCATGCTACATGCCCCGGCTATTAAACCGGCGATTCCTGTCAGTATGATAGTCTTAATGTCTTGCTTCACAGCACCAACACCCATCATCAATGATGCAATGGAGATTAATCCATCGTTGGCACCAAGGACTGCAGCCCGTAGCCATTGTGATCGTTTTGAGTAGTCAAAGGTCTTGGTTTCATCGATCTCTAGGCTAGTTTGTCGCTCAACATCTGGGATTGGGATAATTTGGTTATGGGCGATAGAGGTTTGATTGGCTTCCATTGGAAATTATAAGAGAGGATAGCTAATTAGATTTAACTTTGTGTTCTGTTGATGGGAAGAGGAGTTGAGAAAGTGTGGAGGACACACGCCCTGAAGAAGGATACTTATAGAGAGATTTTTTTTTTTTTTTGATGAAGTGGAATATGATCAATAAAGAAAGAGTAGTAATTTATTTGCATAAAAAATTATTCAAATGAAGTGGAGTCTAGTTATACTTACCTTAGGTACACTTACCTTGTATAGTTTTTAAAATATAAATTTATTAACTTGTTAGTCAATTATTTAAAATTTAGTCAAATTTTATACCAACTCATCAAATTTGATTGAAAACTCAACTTTACGCTTAATAATTTCAAAATACAATTAAGGTTTGGGTGCTACTTGGGTAAAAGATTTGACTGAATTTTGAAATTATTAAGGGTAAGTCGGATTTTTAACAAGTTTTAATGAGTTGACATAAGGTTTGATTGGATCTTGAACAATTGACTAACAGAAGGCTAACGACAAGTATGCAAGTATATATTTTAGAAACTATGTAAGTTAAGTTTAACCATAGACTAATATCAGATAGGTTAATGTAATTTACCTAAAAAAAATAATGATAATTTATTACTTCTTAACCTATTACCTGCATATGTTAAAATAGAATTACCCACTGTGAGAATTATTAGGGAAGACTAAATAATAACTTCAGTATTTATTTTTTTAAGAAAAAAATTGGTGCAATTACTACTCAATCTCCTAATAGTTACTAGAGGATTTTCACTACAAGAAAAAATGTTATCACTGACGGACCCAATTCGTCGGTGATAGTCCTCATACCCTCGGTAATACTTATCATCCACGGATTGCCGTTGGTGATGGTCACTTTGTTATACTGTCCTCGGTGATAAAGTTTTTCCCTGAGCGAATAGAAATCTGTTGATGATATCTTATCACTGAGGGATAGTACTAACGGATTGGCCTTTGGTATTAATTTTTTACGAAATTAAATTTTTCTAGTCGCACTTACCAAAAATATTAAAATATTATTATCATTGAAGGATCCCTCAGTGATTTTTTTTATAAAAAAATTAAAAAATATTATCACCAAAGGATCCATCTCTCGGTCATAAATAATTTGGTTCCTTTTTTAGTTGACATTATGGCGATATTTGGTTTGCTATTTAAGTCAATTTAAAAAAAGTTGGCTTAAATGAATCCAAATCAAATAAGTTGGCTTAAAAAGAGAGAGAGAGAGGTTTGTTTAAGGGATGCCTTAAAGGCATTTGTTAATCATTAATAAATTAATATTTCAAAAAATGCATTAAAAATTTCTATAGATTTAATAGTCATTCTAAATATACGTGTATATAAATTATATTTATAAAGATATATTAATTTATAAATTTAAATCAAGTTTTGCATTAATTGTAACATAACTCCTAAAAGCACTCGTTGTTAATTATTAATATATATTAATTCGTAAATAATTATATTATAGTAATTAATTATATTAGAATTATTATTTATATATTATATATGTATTATAATAATATTAAAACATTTAAGTACATTATATTAGCTAATTAATTAATTATATCATTTTTAAATATTTTGTATTATATAAATATTTAATTATATTATTATTTTTATTAATTATTAATCATATTTAATATATTATATAATATTTTTTTAATATATAATCACATAAATTATATATAGTCATATTTTTATTATATATTTATGTAATATTTTCATAAATTTCTCTCATTTTCACCAAGGGAATGAGAAATTTTACTCATTATCAACAAAAGAATTAAATTCTCTCGGTGATAATGAGAAATTTCTCTCGTTATCACCAAAGGAATTAATTTCCCTCAGTGATAATGAGTAAAAATTTCCATTATCACCGAGGGTGATTAATAATATTTTCGGTTTTAAAAATAACAAAATAATGTAAAAAAAATTTAAATGTATTTATTATCACCGAGGGATTTATTTCCCTCAATGATAATATTTTTCTTATGAAAAAGTAATTAGAAATTAAAAGAAGGTTTTTGAAAAAAAATATCTTCAAATGAATCTTTTATCATCGATAGAATATGCCATCAGTGATAAGTTTTTCACATATCATCAAGAGACACAGTAATAATCCATCGTTGATGCTGTTTTTCTTGTAGTATCTTCAAAATCCATGATAATTCTCACGAAATCGAATCCATAAAATCACTACTTTGAAAAAATTACCCTATATATAGAAAGTGTTGAGGAGATTATTATTAAGCTTTTATAAGTAAATGCAAGATTGATTTAATTTCCACTTTTGCGTTTACCTTTTATTGGTTTAGGCTTCAGTCTTTTAAGTAATTAGCTATGTAAGAATTACTCATCTCGTGTTTCTTAATTGTTTTTTTTTAATATGAAAAAAGAACTAATTGTGCATATCCCTGAGATAATATCATCAAACCCATTTATATTTTTTGTCTCTGTTTTAATATCTTTCTTAAATTTTAAAATCAATCAAATAAGATCTTATATATATATATTTCAGGAATGTTTTTAATTGTCCAATATTCTAACTATATTTTTGGTCAAATTTAAAATAACACGTGCGATACTCATTGTCAACTATGTGACCGTTGAAATGAAAAATGATTAAAATACCCTTTTTTCTTTTCTTTTAATTTCTCCCTCTTTGAATCAACGTTATTGTAACGACCCATCCCGGGTTGGTCACCCCGAAACGGTGTCATTACATTTTGAGAATCTCAGCACGACACATATATGCAGTAGTAAAAATAAATATTACTAAAAGAACTTTACATCAATCCGTAAAACGCATGAAGAGTTACAAATAAATTTTTTATTTTATTTTCTCATTAGTCTAAGGATGATGAGACGTACGCGGCTTACAGAAAAATGATTTCTTCTGAACCTCAACTCATCAAACTATTTGCCAAGCCTGGTACCTGAAAATCATTGTACAATGAGGAGTGAGCTTCACAAGCTCAGTGAATTGAATTTACTAAAAGTATTCCAAATTCCAAATTCCAAATTCCATAAACAATACTTTAATATTTAATCTTTTATTTTTCACATAACCTGATGACAACTTTCTACTATCATTTTCCATATCATAAGATTTATTCTCTATCAATCTCTTATTCTCAATCATCGGTCCACTTTAAGATAATCAATTATCTCATAATTACCTCGTAATGAGGTTCACATCATAAAATTTTCCATTTAAAATAAGTCTTAAGACCATAACTGTCTCTTTCTATGAGACTCAACCATTTATAATTAAATTCACCATAATGTCTCACATCTCAGTATTTCAATAATCTCATTATTATAGTTGTCTCTTTTTATGAGACTCAACCCTCTATAATTAAATTCACAATAATATACCACATCTCAGTATGTCAATAATCTCATTATTATAGCTGTCTCTTTTTATGAGACTCAACCGTCTTAAATTAAATTCACAATAATGTGCCACATCTCAGCATTTCAATTATCTCATTATCATAGCTGTCTCTTTTTATGAGACTCAGCCATCATACACGACAATATACCTCATCTCAACTTTTCAATAATATTTTCATCATAACTGTCTCTTTCTGCGGGACTCAATCATCTATAATTATTTTCACGATAATAAATCACACATCAGCATTTCAATCATACAACAATAATTAAAACAGATGCAAATGCATTAATGATTATGATGAGAACGTCTTCCTACCTGTCGACAGGTTGTTATTATCTTAGATCGGCTGCCCTCCCGGTTCTGTTATTCTCATCAGACTGGCTGCCTTTCCGGTTAATTCCACCATATACCGGCTGTCACGGTTTTCACTTTTCATCCCAGCATATACCGGTTATCACGGTTTTCACTTTTCATTCCAGCATATACCGGCTGTCACGGTTTTTACTTTTCATCCCAGCATATACCGGCTGTCACGGTTATTTCATTAGGCCAGCTGCCTTCCCGGTTCTTTCGATTATATTATTAAATGCATATGCGCATGAACAATGATATGGAACAGTAATATAACCAGTAATATAAAAACAATATAAAGATTCAAACCACTTAATTTGGCTATCCTGATTTTTTCACAAATTTTATATAACAAAGTTTCTTTAAAAATTTCTTACATCCAATCATCCTGATTTTTATCAAATTATATAAAAATTCCACTAAATTCTTCTCTTCCCAAATCACATCAAATAATCAATTAAAGTCTGTTCAGATCCACTAAATTTCATCTCAAATTGTCCATCAGAATTTGTCAAGATCCACTAAAATTCATCTCAAATCATCCATCAAAATTTGACAAGATCCACTAAAATTTATCTCAATTCATCCATCAAAATTTATCTCAATTCGTCCATCAAAATTTGGCAAGATCCACTAAAATTCATCTCAATTCATCCATCAAAATTTGGTAAGATCCATTAAAATTTATCTCGTCATAATTCGTGTTAAAACATCAGTATGTCTCATCAATAATTTATTTATTGCTTTTATTCTCAAATTTCCAAAAATATTATTTCTCACCGAGAAATATTTCTACATGTCCAAATTTTCTATCATACCCATAAATCAGTTTTTCATCTATCACCCAAGCATACTTAAATAATTAAATTTAATATTATCACCAAATAATTGATTTTTCATTTAGACTACTTAAAGTAAATTCAACTCACCCCGTAGCACTTAAAGCTATCTGTGGGTCACTTTCTCGTCTTTTCCGGTCTTCTAAAAAAATTTCTCCTGTTATAGATAGTCAACACCTGACATAAAATCTGTATTAAATTTCTAATTATTTCTTAAATTCATCATAAACCACTCCTTTTGAAAATTTTCACTTTGAGCTCTGGGAATTTCATATATGCTAAAAATTCAAAAATAAATACTACGCTATTACCTTATAATACTGATGACTTCTCATGATCCTTTATGAAATTTCACAGAAAATTCCTTCAAAATTTTGCTCTTTCGACTTTTTTTTGGATCTCCAAGTGTTTAGAAAAACAGAGAATCAAAGGAAAAATGTAAACAAAATTTTGGTACTATGTGTCTTCAACTTCTATCTATATAATCTATATAAGAAGAGTAGTTTTCATCAGTTGCACTCTCAACATAATATATAGCACATGATTATGCTTAAAAAAACAAAAGGAAGACATAATTATGCTTAAATGGAAGACATCATCATGACTAAATGGAAGACATCATTATGCCTAAAATGTAGAATATCATTATATCTAAAGTGGAGGTCATCATAATGCCTAAATGAAGTGTTTTGGCCGCACGTGACTGCTGCCATGATTTTTCACTTTTTATTTTTTACTATTCACTATTCACAATTTACTATTCACATTTTTTTTTTTTGTATTTCAGCTTTTGTCTCTTTCAATCCTTATTCAGCCTTCTAGGATTTTAACTTTTTGTTATATTTATTAAAATATATATTTATCCTTACTATAAAAATACGGATATTACAGTTATGCCTTAGAGAGAAGATAAAAGAAAAAAGTGAATGACATTTTTGTCTTTTCAAATTTTAATAATCATGTGAGTTGATTGTGAGTGCCGTTCATATGCAAACACGCATGTACCATTTCAAATTTGATCTAAATCTAATTAGAATGAACTATTGGAAACACTTTTAAAACAAATAATTTTATTTGATCGATTTTAAAATCTAAAGAATTACTAAAACATTGGCAAAAATGTAGAAGCGATTTGATGATAATATATTAATATCCCTATATCCTTTATTTATTCAACATCTTATGTGATGCCATAAAGTTAATAGAAAATGACTTTTCTTATAAGAAAATGGTCAACTTTATCTTGAATGTGCATATATTGAATATTTTTAATAATTGATCATTTGTGTTAAACATTAAATGAGAAAGCTACTCTAAAAACATTAGGCTATATTACTTTTGCTATAATTAATTATGTGCTACGTAATTATTAGTTCACTAATAGAATTTGAAAATGTTATGCTAATAAATGACAACAAAAACTTATAATTTCTTAAATATTTACAGCAATATGAAAACTGAAAAAAAAAATATTTATTGTATATGTATACATATATATATATATATGTATATATAATTATATATTCGTGTGATATAAAATAAAAATGTCAAAATTGTAATTTTATGTAAAATTACGAGAGAGAAAAGAGTTAAAAGCTCGTTTGTGTAGGGGTAATCTCAATTTCATTACCACTTAATTTCGTGTCTCGTGAACTAAATTGTTTGGTTGAATAAAAATGTCAAAATTGTAATTTTATGGCAATCCCAATTGTTCTAAGTGATGGAATAGCAAATCCATTCCCCTAGTAAAGAATGTCAAAACCTCTTTGAAATGTGCTCTATCTCTATCATAAGCTTTTTTTAGAGGCGAAAAATATTCCACCACATGACAATTGCAAAAGGTTGTACTTATATTTTAACCCTTTATAGGTGTTTACGGGGCTTCGCCATGCGACATGGACATAACCGTATTTTAAATATTAAAAAATAATATTGTATATTTTTATGTGCTATCGAAAGTTGAAACAAATAAAAAAAGAAGCGATTGAAGATATGGGTATTTTGTATTTTCCAGGGCTAAAGGACAAGTTGGGAAGCTTATGCATAGTAGATAAGCTTAAAAAAAGTAGTATTCATCCTTAATTTACGGTCGCATAGGGTTTAAATAATTGAAATTTTTTATTAGTAATCATATGAATTATGATAGTAATGAAATATTTAATTTTTTTTATTTAATTATAATTATAATTCATTTTAATTATTAATAAAAAAAATTTGAAAAAACAAATCCGTAGAATCAATTCTTAATTAAAAGGGTTTACAGTGAAAAAGTTTGTGTGGCCTGGGTTTTAAAAGATTCTTTACATTATATTATCTTATTAAAAATATTAAACAAAAACATAATTAGAAAACTTTTAAAAGATTTTGTCCCACAGAATACCTTACACAGGTTTAAGAGTATCGAACAGAATAACAATTCGAAACATATCCTTCATAACAAAATCAACTTGATAACTTTTATTTTGATACAAAACAAAACGGCACCTTTCCTTACACATCTTACAACTCAGAAAAAATAAATAAACAAACAAACAAATAAGACAAACAACTTTAGTTACATGACTCACAATAAAAATTTAGATTTTAGAACCAACGAGCGCGGTGACTCACAGCCCACTTGAGCCGATCAACTTGGTTAACCCAAAGGGTTAACCCAAAGGTTAGAGCCATAGCAAGCCACCCTCCAACCAAAACCCGAACCGTAGATCTTAACGCTGGTGCCCTTCCTAACGCAGCCCCTAGCCACCCTAACACAAGAATAAATATATTTTTGTGACCTAAAATTTAATAAATAACTATCTGTTCTGTTGATGGGAAGAAAGGTACAGGAAGTGTGGAGGACACACGCCTTGAACAAGGGTATTTGTTTATTTCAATGAGTGGAACAAAGGTGGAGTTTGGTCAATAAAGTAGGAGTAGTACTTTATTCGCAAAAAAAAAAAAATATTATTCAAATTAATTAATTAAACCCTATAAATTAACAACGGCAATTTCTTTTGTGAAGGACACACGCCTTGAGCAAGGGTATTTTATTATTTCGATGAGTGGAACAAAGGTGGTGTTTGGTCAAATAAAGGAGTAGTAGTACTTTATTCCCAAGAAAAATATTATTCAAATTAATTAATTAAACCCTATAAATTAACAGTGGCAAATTTTTTTTTAAAAAAATAAATGGGTTAGCAAGAAGGCCATTCTACGTACTCCAAAGGGAGTATTGTTGTTCAGTGAATCTGGACTAGTCCCCATACCATCTATGTCGAGGTAAAAGCTAAGGACCACTCGGCATTTTGTGCGATGAAAGTCGAAGTTTGGCATCAATAGGGGCATATGAGGAAACTCGAACCCAAGTATTTCAATCGAGAATGAAGAACTACTCTTACAACTGAACCAAACACTTGTTAGCACAATGGCTATTTTTCGATACGGAGAATTTTTTGTCTAGACTAGATTTTACGGACCGAGGGCCATATATATCAGTCATCCAACTTAGTGGTGGTCCAATCAAGAATTTCTCCCTAGATTATGGTAAGAAAATTATGGTAACATTCAATTAAAATTTATTCTACATTTTCTCTTTTAAATTGAAAGAATATAATCAAGATCCGCAAAATTTTGTTCATGATATCACATGTTGGATGACAAAATTTATTATGTGATAATGATATTGGTCTGATGACAAAAACACTTAAATGAATACTCCTGGCCAAAAACCAACAACAATTAAAACAATGTTTTGTAGAGGAATTTGATCAGGAGACTCTCAAGGCAGTTTGGTTTGGGGTATTAAGGTGAGATTGAACAAACTTGATGGGATAAACTTAATCTTTATCCCAAAAAATTAATCCCGAAAGATGTGGGATAGAATTTTTCTCACCCCATAAGACTAATTTATTTTTGTCCCTTCCCTTTTTGCCCCTTTTCCCATTTCTCTTCTTCCTCACAAAGACCCTCTTCTTCTTCCTAGGACGATTTCTCTCATTCCTCGGACGATTTCTCTCATTCCTCCTCCTCATCCTCTACTTTATTCCTCTCTTCTACACCTTCTTCCTCCTTCTTCTTCCTCCACCGCTCCTCTTTCTTCTTCCTCCTTCTTCTTTCTCCACCCCTCATCTTTCTTCCCTCATTCCCCCTCCACCCTGCGCCTCCTCCTCTCATTTCCCCTCCACCTCGCGTCCCCTCCTCCCCCTCCATCTCGCGCCTCTTCCCCTCTTTCCTCTCATTTTTTTGCCTCTTTTTCTCCTCCTCCCTCCTCCCTGTTCCTTCATTCCTTCTCCACTCTTCTCTCTGTGCCTCCATTCCCTCTCTTTCTTTTTCCCTCTTCTCCCCCGTTAATCCATCTCATTCCCCATTCCCCCTCCTCCCGCGCTTTTCCCTTCTCTTTGCCCTTCCTCATCCTCATTTCCCTTTCCCTTCCCCTTCCCCTTCCTCCTCATCAACACCTCAATTTCTTAAGGGCAGATCATGCCATAGCCTGGGCCTAGGTTTTCCTCTTTTCTCTCATCTCTCCTACTCCTTCCTCTCTTCTCCCCATCATTCCTCTCCTCTTCCTGCTTCCTCTCCTCTCTTCTCTTCTTCCCCAAATCACACAGCAAATGGACTCGTGGGTTTTCCTGGGTTTCTGATGGACTCATTGGTTTTCCTCGGTTTGTGATGGTTTGGTATTAGTTTTAGAGAAGTTGATGGTGGTTGATGGGGTGGTTAATGGAAGAAGAATAACTGAAGAGAGAATAAGAAAAGTTGAAGAAGGAACTGAAGAAGTTGATTTGGGTTTGGCATAGAAGAGGATATTAGGTTTGCAAATATATTTTGGTCATTGTTTATGTTATCCTAATTTAATCCCAACTTAAAAATTTAATAAACCAAACATAGTATTAAGGTAGTCTCAATTTAATCCCATTTAATTCTATCCCACTTTAATCAAAATCTTATCACACCATAATCTTGTCTGTGAACCAAACGGAGCTTCGTTGGCTTAGACAATGAGATTTTGAAAGAATGAGTTGGAATCGGATTCTCAACTTGCTATTGCTAAGATTCTAGGAGGTTTGCATTACCTTCACACTAACTATGGCATTATAAAGGCTTTTAAGGAGCTGATGCTAAGAGAGTGAGATTGTGATGTCGTGCATTTACACCGTGAAGCCAATAGTTATGCGGATTGATTTCCAAAGAGATATTGGCTTAAATCCTCCATGTTTGGAACCAGATTCTCGTGGAGAATTATTGATTGATGATGATAAATGATGTGCTTGGGCTCTCTTGACCCATATGCGTTGTTGTCTAGTGTAGTAACCCACTCCAGTGTTTTGGACAGAGATGGAAATGGCATTTTCACTCAAAAATAGATGTCTGACATTTTTTTTTAGTGAAACTTCTTGTGGTTTTTTTGACCACTTCAATGATCCAGTTGTATTATTTTTTATTATATGCATTAAAAAAAGATATTAACTATTGATTAGTATCGATTGAGATGTCTTGTCTTGTCTTGTATTTGATGAGATAATATCATCAAACCCATTTATATTTTTGTCTCTGTTTTAATGTCTTTCTTAAATTTTAAAATCAATTAAATAAGATCTTATGTATTTCAGGAATGCTTTTAATTGTCCAATATTCTAACTATATTTTTGGTCAAATTTAAAATAACATTTGCGATACTCATTGTCAACTATGTGACCGTTGAAATGAAAAATGATAAAAATACCTTTTTCCTTTTCTTTTAATTTCTCCCTCTTTGAATCAACGTTATGCCCTAGAGAGAAGATAAAAGAAGAAAGTGAATGAAATTTTTGTCTTTTCACATTTTAATGATCATATGAGTTGATCATGAATGCTGTTCATATGCAAACACATGTGTACCATTTCAAATTTGATCCAAATCTAATTGGAAGGAACTAATGGAAACACTTTTAAAACAAATAATTTTATTTGATCGATTTTAAAATCTAAAGAAATACTAAAACATTGGCAAAAATGTAGAAGCAATTTGATGATAATATATTAACATCCTTGTATCCTTTATTTATTCAACATCTTATATGATGCCATAAAGTTAGCAGAAAATGACTTTTCTTATAAGAAAATGATTAACTTTATCTTGAATGTGCATATATTGAATATTTTTAATAATTGATCATTTGTGTTAAACATTAAATGAGAAAGCTACTCTAAAAACATTAGGCTATATTACTTTTGCTATAATTAATTAAATGCTACGAAATTATTAGTTCACTAATAGAATTTGAAAATGTTATGCTAATAATTGACAACAAAAACTTATATTTTCTTAAATATTTACAGCAATATGAAAACTGAAAAAATATATTTATTGTATATATATATATATGTGTGTGTGTGTGTGTGTGTGTGTGTGTTGTTGAGATTTGTCAAAGAATTAAACAGATGAAGAAGTTCAGCTTCAGGTCTGGTTGTGCGTCGTGGCCTCCAACATGTCCCAGAAAATTAGCACCACCATGCGCGCAGTGGCTCAAGGTGTGCGCGCCGTGGCACTGCCCTGTGCACCACGGCCTACAGCATGGCAGAAAGTCTCCCCCTTTGAGCAGCGGCATGCCCTGTTCTGAGCAGTAGCACGAAGGCACACTTGATGCCAATTTTCAGAACTCTTCTCCTGGTGCGTGGGGCTTGATTAAAACGCACAGGATCACTTAAACTTGTTGGAGGGCTATGATTGATTGGTCCTCAAGATCTAAGGGTTTAGATTGACTTCAAGATTAGTTCAAGAAGTTGGTGCACTATATAAATGGTCAACTAGCTTCATTCATATAACATAACATCATCACAATACAAGGAGGTGAATGACATGTGAATGTGTGTGAAATAGAACACATGGTGTGTGAGAGTGCAAAAACACAAAACACAAGAGAGACTCATTCAAGAGAGGCTGGTTGTTTAGAGAGAGAGTAGTATAGATTGGGGATTCAAGGGCTTTGTAATTGGAATTTTCTTGGGGAAAATTCAAGGGAAACACTTAGTCGTTGACACTTTCTTTTTCTCTTCTTTTGTTATTCAAGAACAGGAGGATTCTTGAAGAGGTGTTGCTATAATTGTAAGAACTCCATTGATTTAGTGCAGAGAGCTTGAAAGAGCTCCCGAGGACGTAGGCACATTGCTGAACCTCGATAACATTTGCTTGTGTTCTTTCTTTGATTGGTCTGATTGTTGTTTATTATAAGCCATTCTAGACTTTGGTGTTTGGAAAGATCACAACCTAGGATTTCGCAAGAAGGTGATTTTCCAACAGTGGTATCAGAGCTTGTACAGTTGGGTATCGGAGCAAGGCGACAAGAATCAAAGGTCAACTTCTTGGGTGATTCAAGAACGGTGCTGGGATCATGATATGATCGGGTTCTTGAGGGTGATTCAAGAATGGTACTGGGATTAAGATTTGATCGAGTTCTTGAGATTTAGAAGTTGGAAAACAATTGTGGGTGCTGCATAAATCTTGGGATTTTCTCCGCAATATAGGTTCAAATTTCATCGTTGAGAAGTTTGATGGAAAGAGAGACTTTGCTCTTTGGAAGCGAAAAATCAAGGATGTACTTATGCAACAAAAGCTGGACTTGGCTATTGGAGAAGATGACGATTTTTCAGCAAGTATCACGGAGGTCTAGCGGATTGAGATTAAGAAGATGGCGTATAGCACCATCTTTCTACACATGTCGGATAGTGTGACAAGAGAATGTGGAGATTTGGAAGATCCAACTATCATATGGAAGAAGCTAGATGAGTTGTTTCTTACCAAAACTCTCCCTAATAAGATTTATCTTCTTAAACGAATCTTTGCTTTTAAAATGGATCCTAATAAAAAGTTGCAAGATAATCTTGATGTATTTAATATACTAGTTCAAGATTTGGCTAGTTGTAGCATAACATTCCCGGATGAACAATTGTCTGTTATGTTATTGAATTCTCTTCCTAATTATTTTGAAAGTTTGATTAATGCTATTGAATATGGAAGAGATACACTAACCAAGGAAATTGTGATCAATGTTATAAGGGCTCATGATTTCAAAGCCAAGATAAGGGAAGCATCAAGTGGAGAAGGGCTGTTCGTTAGAGGAAGGCTAGCAACTCGGAATGGCAGTAGCATTAATAGCAACTACCAGTTTAAACCAAAAGGTAGAGGGCAGAGCCATAAGAGAGCGCACTCCAAACTAAGATTTAGAGGAAAGAGATGCTACTATTGCAATAAGGAGGGTCATTTCAAGAAAGATTGCAAGAAAAAGTTGTGGGATGAGAGAGGAAGAAGTCATACCAATAATAGAGAGGCTTCGATTGCCAAAGAAGAACGGCAAGATGATGTTTTTTTGTGTGCTAAAATGTGAGCAAGAGGCAAGGTTGCGAGAAATGGATCATAGATTCTGGGTGCACTTATCGCATGTGCCCTCACATGGATTGGTTCAAGAATTTCAAGAAAACCAATGATGGAAATGTTTTCTTGAGGAAAGACACTTCTTGCCAAGTGAGGGGGATAGGAGACATCCAATTGAGGATATTTGATGAAGTCACAAGGCTGCTGCGGAATGTGAGGTATCTTCCAGAAGAAATTTGATCTTATTAGGGTAGTTAGATTCCATGGGATACACATACAAAGCAGAGGGAGGAAAGATCAAAGTAACCAAGAGATCTTTGATAGTGATCAAAGCAGCAATAAAAGATGGTCTCTATGAGATGATCAGAGAGACAGAAATCAATGATCAAGCAGCAAGCTTGACGGCTGAGATGGATAAGGCAGTACTTTGGCACAATTACTTGGAACATATGAGCGAAAAGGGGTTGCAAGTTCTCAGCAAGAATGGTTTACTTGATGGTGACAAAGTAGATAAACTTGATTTCTGCGAATGTTGCGTTCTTGGGAAGCAACATCGAGTCAGCTTCAACACCGGAGTACACAAGTCTAAGAGCATTCTTGACTACATTCATGCGGATCTTTGGGTCCAGCAAGAACACCAACACAGGGAGGTAATCTTTACTTTCTGTCTTTAATTGATGATTATTCTAGAAAGGTTTGGGTTTTTTTGCTTAAAAATAAATTAGATGCTTTAAATAAATTTATGGTATGGAAAAGGTTGCTGGAGACTCAAATGGGCAGGGTAGTTAAGGTGTTAAGAACCGATAATGGCTTAGAATTTTTTAATAAGGATTTTGATAAATTTTATGAGTTAAATGGGATTCTAAGACATAGACCGGTTGTGAAAACCCCTCAGCAAAATGGAGTTGCTGAGAGGATGAATAGGACTATTATGGAAAAGGTTAGGTGCATGTTAATTGGGTCTAGTTTACCAAAATGTTTTTGGAGGGAAGTTTTGTCCACTGCTGCATATTTGGTTAATAGATCACTCTCTAGGGCTTTAGACCTTAAGACTCCTGAGGAGATGTGGAGTGGGAAACCCCCTGAGTTAAGCAACCTTAAGACTTTTGGATGTGCTGTGTTTGCACATTAAAAGGATGATAAATTTAGCCCAAGGTCTAGAAAATGTGTGTTTCTAGGATATGGTGATAGGGTTAATGGGTATAGGTTGTGGTCTTTAGAGCCAAAATGAACAAAACTCATAATAAGTAGGGATGTCATTTTTAATGAATTATTATTTCCCTATTTAGAGAAAACTAACTCTATAGGGGATAGTGGGCAAACCAACTCGGTATTTGTGGAGTATAGCATCAAGAAAAATTTAGTTCAAGTATAGCAAGGAAGGTAAGAGGGTTCGGACTAAGTAAAGCCCATTGATGAAGGCCAAGCTCATGACACTCAAGAGGAGGCTGTACTAGAAGGGGATAACGTAGCAAATCAGAATAATTATCAGCTCACAAGGGACCGAGAAAGGAGAGTGGTCAAACCACCTTTGAGATACAGTTTTGCGGATACTAATGTAGCAGCTCCTTATTCAGAAGGAGGGGTTGAACCAAAAACTTACATGGATGCCATGGAATGTAAGGATTCGTCAAAATGGCAACTAGTTATGGAGGAAGAAATGGATTCTTTGAGGAAGAACAACTCTTGGGAATTGGTGCCCAAACCAGAAAAACAGAGAGTTGTGGATTATAAATAGATTTACAAGATCAAAGAAAGGAATACTTCAGGGGATGAAATCTGGTATAAGGTTAGGCTGGTGGCGAAGGGGTTCACACAAATAGAAAGCATAGATTTCACCGAAATATTCTCACCGGTTGTGAAATACAAGACGATAAGGATAGTATTAGCAATGGTGGTCCAATTTAATTGAGAAATCTAGTAAATGGATGTGAAGACAACGTTCTTACATGGAGAGCTTGATGAGATCATCTACATGAGGCAACCCGAAGGCTATAAGGAAGGAAGACAAGGAGATTTGGTGTGCCAATTAAATAAATCTCTCTATGGCATGAAGCAATCACCTTGGTAATGGAATAAGAGGTTCGATTCCCTTGTAACTAGCTTGAGTTTCATGAAGAGTTACTATGATTCGTGCTTATACTACAAGGGGCACAAGGTGGAGGAAATGGTGATTATCCTCATCTATGTCGATGATATGTTGTTGGTTGGGAATAGCAGGGAGAAGATAGAAAAGTTAAAGTCTCAACTCAGTTCGGAGTTTAAAATGAAGGATCTTGGCCATGCACAGAAGATCCTTGGGATGAGCATAATCCGGGAAAGGGAGAGAAATAGGCTGAAGGTTTCTTAGTCTTCCTACATAGAAAAGATGATATCTTAGTTTTTTATGGAAGATAGTAATCCAGTGAAAATTCTCCTTGCTAGTCATTTCAAGTTCTCCAGCGATCAATATCCTATAACTGATGAGTAGAAGAAGGAAATGGAAAAGGTCCCTTACTCTAGTGCGGTTGGATCTGTAATGTTCACCATGGTAAGCATTAGACCCGACATTGCTCATGCAATAAGTGTTCTCAGCAGGTTTATGATTAATCCCGAAAATGAGCATTGGCTTGGGATGAAGTAGTTATTGAGGTACTTGAAGGGAAGCCCAGATGTGGGGCTGGTTTATGAGAAGGGGATAAGTCTATCTGTCTAGAGGGTTATGCTAATTCGGACTATGAAGTAAACCGTGATAAAAGAAGATCGATTACCTCCTACTTCTTCAACTTAAACGGATGTTATATAAGTTGGAAGGCTCAGTTGCAGCCAGTGGTAGCACTCTCAACAAGTGAGGCTGAGTACATAGCGGGAACGGAAGCCATTAAGAAGGCTATGTGGTGCAAAGGGTTATTGGAAGAGTTAAAGGTCCTAAAAGAGCAGGTGGTGGTGTATTCGGATAGCTAAAGTGCGTTGCATTTGTGCAAGAATTTGATGTTCCATGAGAGGACAAAGCATATGGATGCTCGGTACCATTTCATTTGGGAAAATGTTATGGAATGATGCATTCATGTGGACAAGGTGGCCATGAAAGAAAATCCTGTAGATTTAGGTACTAAAGTTCTACCTCTAAGTAAGTTCAATCATTGCCTTGGACTTCTTAGGATTGGAGTCGGTTGATATGGTGACTCAAGTTGAGTTTAGATCTCGAGTTCTCTACACAATGGGTTCGGGTTTAATTGCTTTGACAAAGGTAGAGATTGTTGGGATTTATCAAAGAATTAAACAGATGAAGAAGTTCAGCTTCAGGTCTGGTTGTGCGTCGCGGCCTCCAGCATGTCCTAGAAGATCAGCACCACCATGCGTGCCGCGGCACGGCCCTGTGCATTGCGGTACAGCCCACCTAAGCCACGGCCTCCAGCATAGCAGAAAGTCTCCCCTTTTTGAGCCGCGGCATGCCCTGTTCTGAGCCGCGGCACGAAGGCACACTTGATGCCAATTTTCAGCATTTTTTTCTTGGTGCGTGGGGCTTGATTAAAATGCACAGGATCACTTAGACTTGTTGGAGGGCTATGATTGATTGGTCCTCAAGATCTAAGGGTTGAGATTGACTTCAAGATTAGTTCAAGAAGTTGGTGCACTATATAAAGGGTCATCTAGCTTCATTCATATAACATAACATCATCTCAATACAAGGAGGTGAATGACATGTGAATGTGTGTGAAATAGAACACATGGTGTGTGAGAGTGCAAAGACACAAAATACAAAAGAAACTCATTCAAGAGAGGCTGGTTGTTTAGAGAAAGAATAGTATAGATTGGGGATTCAAGGGCTTTGTAATTGAAATTTTCTTGGGGAAAATTCCAGGGAAACACTTAGTCGTTATCACTTTATTTTTCTCTTCTTTCGTTCTTCAAGAACTAGAGGATTCTTGAAGAGATGTTGCTGTAATTGTAAGAACTCCATTGATTTAATGCAGAGAGCTCGAAAGAGCTCACGGGAACGTAGGCACATTGCCGAACCTCAATAACAATTGCTTGTATTCTTTCTTTGATTGGTCTGATTGCTGTTTATTACAAGTTATTCTAGACTTTGGTGTTTGGAAAGATCACAACCTGGGATTCTGCAAGAAGATGATTTTCTAACATGTGTGTATAATTATATATTCGTGTGATATAAAATAAAAATGTCAAAATTGTAAATTTATGGAAAATTAAGAGAGAAAAAAGAGTGAAAAGCTCGTTTGTGTTGGGGTAATCTCAATTTCATTACCACTTAATTTCATGTCTCGTGAACTCAATTGTTTAGGTGAATAAAAATGTCAAAATTGTAATTTTATGGCAATCCCAATTGTTCTAAGTGATGAATAGCAAATCCAGTAAAGAATGTCAAAACCTCTTTGAAATGTGCTCTATCTCTATCATAAGCTTTTTTTAGAGGCGAAAATATATTTCAACCATGCAATAGCAATATTCCACCACATGACAATTGCAAAAGGTTGTACTTATATTTTAACCCTTTATAGGTGTTTACGGGGCTTCGCCATGCGACATGGACATAACCATATTTTAAATATTAAAAAATAATATTGTATATTTTTATGTGCTATCGAAAGTTGAAACAAATAAAAAAAGAAGCGATTGAAGATATGGGTATTTTGTATTTTCCAGGGCTAAAGGACAAGTTGGGAAGCTTATGCATAGTAGATAAGCTTAAAAAAAGTAGTATTCATCCTTAATTTACGGCCGCATAGGGTTTAAATAATCGAAATTTTTTATTAGTAATCATATGAATTATGATGGTAATGAAATATTTAATTTTTTTTATTTAATTATAATCATAATTCATTTTAATTATTAATAAAAAAAATTGAAAAAACCAAATCCATAGAATCAATTCTTAATTAAAAGGGTTTACAGTGAAAAAGTTTGTGTGGCCTGGGTTTTAAAAGATTCTTTACATTATATTATCTTATTAAAAATATTAAACAAAAACATAATTAAAAAACTTTTAAAAGATTTTGTCCCACAGAATACCTTACACAGGTTTAAGAGTATCGAACAGAATAACAATTCGAAACATATCCTTCATAACAAAATCAACTTGATAACTTCTATTTTGATACAAAACAAAACGGCACCTTTCCTTACACATCTTACAACTCAGAAAAAATAAATAAACAAACAAACAAATAAGACAAACAACTTTAGTTACATGACTCACAATAAAAATTTAGATTTTAGGACTAACGAGCGCGGTGACTCACAGCCCACTTGAGCCGATCAACTTGGTTAACCCAAAGGTTATAGCCATAGCAAGCCACCCTCCAACCAAAACCCGAACCCTAGATCTTAACGCTGGTGCCCTTCCTAACGCAGCCCCTAGCCACCCTAACACAAGAATAAATATATTTTTGTGACCTAAAATTTAATAAATAACTATCTGTTCTGTTGAAGGGAAGAAAGGTACAGGAAGTGTGGAGGACACACGCCTTGAACGAGGGTATTTTTTTTTTTCAATGAGGGGAGCAAAGGTGGAGTTTGGTCAATAAAGTAGGAGTAGTACTTTATTCGCAAAAAAAAAAAATTATTCAAATTATTTAATTAAACCCTATAAATTAACAGCGGCAATGTCTTTTGTGGAGGACACACGCCTTGATCAAGGGTATTTTATTATTTCGATGAGTGGAACAAAGGTAGTGTTTGGTCAAATAAAGGAGGAGTAGTACTTTATTCCCAAGAAAAATATTATTCAGATTAATTAATTAAACCCTATAAATTAACAGTGGCAAATTTTTTTTAAAAAAAATAAATAGGTTAGCAGGAAGGCCATTCTACATACTCTAAAGGGAGTATTGTTGTGCAATGAATCTGGACTAGTCCTCACAACATCTATGTCGGGGCAAAAGCTAAGGACCACTCGGTATTTTGTGCGATGAAAGTTGAAGTTTGGCATCACATATGAGGAAACTCAAACCCAAGCATTTCAAACGAGAATGAAGAACTACTCTTACCACTGAACCAAACACTTGTTAGCACAATGGCTATTTTTCGATACGGAGAATTTTTTGTCTAGACTAGATTTTACAGACCGAGGGCCATATATATCAGTCATCCAACTTAGTGGTGGTCCAATCAAGAATTTCTCCCTAGATTATGGTAAGAAAATTATCGTAATATTCAATTAAAATTTATTCTACATTTTCTCTTTTAAATTGAAAGAATATAATCAAGATTCGCAAAATTTTGTTCATGATATCACATGTTGGATGACAAAATTTATTATGTGATAATGATATTGGTCTGATGACAAAAACACTTAAATGAATACTCTTGGCCAAACACCAACAACAATTAAAACAATGTTTTGTAGAGGAATTTGATCGGGAGACTCTCAGGGCAGTTTGGTTTGGAGTATTAAGGTGAGATTAAACAAACTTAATGGGATAAACTTAATCCTTATCCCACGAAATTAATCCCAAGGGATGTGGGACAGAATTTTTCTCACCCCATAAGACTAATTTATTTTTGTCTCTTCCCTTTTTGCCCTTTTTCCCATTTCTCTTCTTCCTCGCAAAGACCCTCTTCTTCTTCCTAGGACGATTTCTCTTCTTTCTCCGACGATTTCTCTTATTCTTCCTCCTCATCCTCTACTTTATTCCTCTCTCCTACACCTTCTTCCTTCACCCCTCATCTTTCTTCTTCCTCCGCGCCACCTCCCTTCATTCCCCCTCCACCCCGCGCCTCCTCCTCTCCTTCCCCCTCCACCTCACAGCCCCTCCTCCCCCTCCTCCTCGTGCCTCTTCTCCCTCCTTCTTATGCCTCCCTTTCTTCTCCTCCCTCCTCCCTGTGCCTTCCTTCCTCTTTCACTCTTCTCTCCGTGCCTCCATTCCCCCTCTTCCTCCTTCCTTCTCGCACCTCCCTTTCTTTTTCCCCCTTCTCCCCTGTGACTCCATCTCATTCCCCCTTCCCCCTCCTCCCGTGCTTTTCCCTTCTCCTTGCCCTTCCTCATCCTCATTTCCCTTTCCCTTTCCCTTCCCCTTCCCCTTCCTCCTCATCAACACCTCAATTTCTTCAGGGTAGAACGCGCCATAGCTTGGGCCTAGGTTTTCCTCATTTCTCTCCTCTCTCCTACTCTTTCCTCTCCTCTTCCTGCTTCCTCTCCTCTCTCATCTCTTCTCTTCTTCCACAAATCGCACAGTAAATGGACTCGTGGGTTTTCCTGGGTTTCTGATGGACTCATGGTTTTCCTCGGTTTATGATGGTTTGGTATTAGTTCTAGGGAAGTTGATGGTGGTTGATGGGGTGGTTGATGGAAGAAGAATAACTGAAGAGGGAATAAGAAGAATTGAAGAAGGAACTGAAGAAGTTGATTTGGGTTTGGCATAGAAGAGGATATTAGGTTTGCAAATATATTTTGGTCATTGTTTATGTTATCCTAATTTAATCCCAACTCGAAAATTTAATAAACCAAACATAGTATTAAGGTAGTCTCACTTTAATCTCATTTAATTCTATCCCACTTTAATCAAAATCCTATCACACCATAATCCTGTCTGTGAACCAAACGGACCTTCATTGGCTTGGACAAGCAGATTTTGAAGGAATAAGTTGGAATCAAATTCTCAACATGCTATTGCTAAGATTCTGGGAGTTTTGCATAACCTTGACACTAACTATGGCATTATAAAGGCTTTTAAGGATCTGATGCGAAGAGAGTGGGATTGTGATGTCGTGCATTTACATTGTGAAGCCAATAGTTGTGCGGATTGATTTCCAGAGAGATATTGGCTGAAATCCTCCATGTTTGGAACCAGATTCTTATGGAGATCTATTGATTAATTATGAGAGATGATATTCTTGGGCTCTCTTGACCCATATGCGTTGTTGTCCAGTGTAGTAACCCATTCTAATGTTTTGGACAGAGATAGAAATAGTATTTTCACTCAAAAATAGATGTCTGACATTTTTTATTAGTGAAACATCTTGTGGTTTTTTTTACCACCTCAATGATCCCAGATGTATTGTTTTTTATTATATGCATTAAAAGAAGATATTAACAATTGATTAGTATCGATTGTGATAGTTTTGTATTTCGGTTCGGTTCGAAAATTCGTTCCGACTTGAACATTGAGACCCATTTTGTAACTTATATATTAAGGAGTTTGTTAGGGTTTGGGAAACATACTGCTTAGACAATTTTTGTAATTTCATTTTTTATAGTGAATTTCCCTACTCTCACTCGTGGACGTAGACCTAATCAACTGAACCACGTAAATCTTGTATATTTTTATTTTGTGTGATTGTTTTTATTATTGTTTCGCTATTTTTGGTTACCTTTATCGATCTCGTTACAATAATATTTATTATTCTTTTGAAATCTCTTTAAAATTATACTCCATGCAGTATTGTTGAAGTTATATGTATTGAAACAATGTTATATTATTATTTTAAATTGTTTAAATTTCTTAAAGATAATTAAATGTGATTAAAAAATTGTTAATCATATTCCACTTTAATCAAAATCCTATCACAACATAATCCTGTCTATGAACCAAACGGACATTCATTGGCTTGGACAAGGAGATTTTGAAGGAATAAGTTGGAATCGGATTCTCAACTTGCTATTGCTAAGATTCTGGGAGTTTTGCATAACCTTGACACTAACTTTGGCATTATAAAGGCTTTTAAGGATCTGATGCTGAGAGAGTGGGATTGTGATGTCGTGCATTTACACCATGAAGCCAATAGTTGTGCGGATTGATTTCCAAAAAGATACTGGCTGAAATCCTCCATGTTTGGAACCAGATTCTCATGGAGATCTATTGATTAATTATGAGAGATGATATGCTTGGGCTCTCTTGACCCATATGCATTGTTGTCCAGTGTTTTGGACAGAGATGGAAATGGCATTTTCACTCAAAAATAGATGTCTGACATTTTTTATTAGTGAAACTCCTTGTGGTTTTTTTTACCACCTCAATGATTCCAGTTGTATTATTTTTTATTATATGCATTAAAAGAAGATATTAACAATTGATTAGTATCGAGTGAGATGTTTTGTATTTCGGTTCGGTTCGGTTCGAAAATTCGTTCCAACTCGAATATTTTGAAGTGATATTTTGAGACCCATTTTGTAACTTATATATTAATAAGTTTGTTAGGGTTTGAGAAACATACTGCTTAGACGATTTTTGTACTTTTCACTTTTTATAGTGAATTTTCTTACTCTCACTCGTGGACGTAGGCCTAATCAACTGAACCACGTAAATCTTGTATCTTTTATTTTGTGTGATTGTTTTTATTATTGTTTCGCTATTTTTTGTTATGTTTATCGATCTTGTTACAATAATATTTATTATTCTTTTGAAATCTCTTTAAAATTATACTCCATACAGTATTGTTGAAGTTATATGTACTGAAACAATATTAAATTATTATTTTAAATTGTTTAAATTTCTTTAAGATAATTAAATGCGATTAAAAAACTTGTACATTATATGTACGGTTCATAGCTAGTAGGACATAACAATTATGCTTCAAAAAATTTTGGTTGGTTCAGGTTTAAACTATTGGGTTTAGACCAGCTGGAACTTTACTGGTATTCTTGAAAAGATTTATTGATAACTTTAATATAAGTTTGGAATTCAAAAATTAACATTATCAATAAAATTCTTTAAAATTACTAATAACTCGAACCAACCAAGAAATCATAATTATGCTCGCCACTTCTATCTTTAAGATACAATAAACTGACCATCTTTCCTCTCACGTCTCACTTATGAGGGAAAAAGGAAAAAAGAGAAAGAAAAATAAGACAAACAACTTTAGTTACATGACTCACAAAAAAGGATTTAGAACCAACGAGCTAGCTGGGTGACTCACAGCCCACTTGAGCCGATCAACTTGGTTAACCCAAAGGTTATAGCCATAGCAAGCCACCCTCCAACCAAAACCCTAACCATAGACTTAATCGCTGGCGCCCTCCCTAACATAGCCCCTAACCACCCAAACACCATCAAAGCCAATGTTACTGCCCCAATCACCACCCCAAGTCTCACCTTATATCCTTTTATAAAAGAAGCCGCCAACAATGGCACCATTGCTCCAACTGAAAATGCAAGAGCTGAAGCCGCTGCGGCTTGTAAAGGATTCGGCAAACTATCCTTCTCGCCTTCATCTCCCTCTTCTCGAACTCCTCCTCGATTTTGATCATTTCCTCTCTGCTTTTCCCTCTTCATTTGAGCCACCTCTATATCCAATTGCGAGTGCACAGACACAAACTCACCTATCGCCATGCTACATGCTCCAGCTACTAACCCCGCGAATCCGGTTAATATCATGGCCTTAATGTCTTGTTTCACAGCACCAACGCCCATCATCAATGATGCAGTGGAGATTAACCCATCGTTGGCACCAAGGACTGCAGCTCGTAGCCATTGTGATCGTTTCGAGTAATCAAAGCTCTTGGTTTCGCTGATCTCTAGGCTAGTTTGTCGCTCAACATCTGAAGGGATGGGGAATTTATGGTTATTGAGAGATGTTTGGTTGGTTTC
Organism: Bretschneidera sinensis; assembly: GCA_023935145.1. Taxonomy (NCBI): domain Eukaryota; kingdom Viridiplantae; phylum Streptophyta; class Magnoliopsida; order Brassicales; family Akaniaceae; genus Bretschneidera; species Bretschneidera sinensis. The sequence goes on from CM043697.1 coordinate 152,691,264, forward strand.
CATGGATATGATGAGAGATGGGAGCTAATTAGAATGTATGTTGAAGGGGAGAAGAGTAGAGAAAGTGTGTAGGACACACGCCTTCAACAAGGGTATTTATGGAGAGATTTTCATCTGTAGGGGAGCAAAGGTGGGGTATGTCACTAAAAGGAAAGTACTCCATTACCATAAATTGGTTTAGTGGTTGAAATGGATAAAATGGGCAACAAATTAAGGAATCAAAACGATAGAAAAGGAGGGAATATATGAGCTTTTAGACAGTTATACCGGACTGGAGGTTATTCATGAATTAAGCGTGACTATATATTGATCAGCAACACAAAAAGAATTAAAAAGAAAACTCTCTCTCGCAGTCGTACACGGAAATGGAAGTATTTCAAACATTTCAATTTCTTTGGGTTTCTTTCTTGGTAAAGTAGAAGAACTAGTTAGCTCATTAGGCACTTCAAATTTTAGCTGTGTGACTGGGGATTAGTTAATTTGTAGCTTTTTTTTTTCAGGAATGATATTTTGACACTCCCACTGACATTCATTTTTAATATCCAATCATAAATCAAGAAATTCACTGGTTATAATGTTAAGCCACTTGTTTCATTGGTTTTATAATGTAAAAATAATAATTTATCAGTCAAACTCCTCCATATAGCATAAGTACCGTTACTTAGTTGACTGTCAAGGTTTCAAAAACAACGAATGTTAGAAATGGATGTTATAACATAGCAGCATCTTTTTTTATTTTAATCAAAGTGATGATAATTCATATCAAAAATAGATACTCTCACATCAAGAGAAATACAATCACCAAGCTAAGCTCGTAATCACAGCATTATATGACCGCTTGCACAGCTCCAAAAAGTCGGTAATCACAGCATTATATGACCGTTTGCATCGCTCCAAAAAGCCGGTTAAAATTTTAACAGATCGGAACAACTGTTTGCACATTTGTATATCCCTGTATAGTTTACAAAATGGTCTTTGAAACAGGTTTTGTTAAAACAATAGTAGAATTGAAAAAAAAATGTTTTTTTTACACAAAGTCAGTTTTTTTAAAACTATTTCTCAGTTTTTTTATTTATAAAAAGCTGAATTCATTTTATAAATTATTACTAACTGTTTCTAGCGGAATAATTAAACGTTGACAATCGCCTTTTGTTTTATTTCAAACTTATCAAACATTTTTAAAACTATTTCAAACGATTTGATTTCTGAAATTTTCAACATAAGTAAAATACTATAAAAAGATATGTGGGCAAAGATAATATATAATAAATTGTTAATTAATTCATTTGGTCCAAATACTTTGATCAGTCAAAAGAATTCCCACTATGGTGGTCTCTTAAACAAATTTATTAATTACCTTAATTTTCTAGATGAGATCCTTCGAATTGAGATGCAATCACACGGATGAAGAGATGTTTTTACCTCTAAAAACATACCTAAATCCTCCACAAATGGTTTGTTGAATGGGTGAGCACTTAGCAGTGGGGGAACGAGATAATATGATAAGGGACTGTGCTTTCCATTAGCTTTTTCAACAGAAAACCCACGTACGTACATATAATTGAGAGTTTCTTTTTTTTTTATAAATAATTTTACTTTCCTTTTCAGCTTTCCACTCAAAAAACAAACCATTCTATCAGTATAATCTTGGCGCTTTACACATGATTACTTTTGTCTCCCATCTTGTTTCATGATCTTTGAGGAGAAGCTTTGGTTTTTGTGTAAAGAGCAAAGCTAGAAAAGCAAGTTTTCCTCCATGGATTTCTTAATCTATTTTTCTTTTGGTCTTTCCGTTTCTTTATCATGGTGGCAAAGCAGTGATCCAATTAAGTTGTTTGCTTTTTGTGGCAACTTAAGATAAGAATTAAACCAAGTTTTTTTTATCTGAAATTCATGAATTTGGTTTTAAAAATTTAAAATTAAATTTTACTATTCAATAAAGTTAATATAATAGATCAAACATATAAATTTTTAACTAAAATTTATCACTTTAACGATATGACATGTTAATCCATCAATAATTTAAAATTTGTCAATTTATTCAAAAAACCGAGTCAATTGACTTAGCAGTTACTTTCAGAATTCTTTATATTGGAGATCTGGGTTCGATCTCATTGTTGATTTATGTTTAGTGTACTAGTTTAAGTGGTCAGTTATTACCACGTATGTATTTTCTTTTTATGTTGGGATGTTTGTTACTTGTTGATTTAGTCTTCCTACCATGTTGTAGCAGTTATTAAACGTGAACTATGTTATTGCTTTCAGTTTTTATTTCAGTTCTTTGTAAGACCATTTAACAGCCAAATTTATTATTGAAATGATTAAAGACGATTTCTTCCATTCTATCTGTGCAACCTCTTCAATCTATATTTCCTTACACTCCCTCTCCATCAATGTGTCAAAACAACTTTGTACGAATAAGTAGAGCTTAAATTATAGGTTTAGTTTATCAAAACATGTTGATTTTATATAATTCTAAAATTCTCATGAGTGTATGTTAAATAGTTAGTCACAATAATTAATTGTATTGTTATAAAAATGAAATTTTAAATGGAACTTTAAAAACTCTATATAAAAACTTTCATATATATATATATACCTTTTTTTTTTTGGTTACATGTCGAACCAGGTCTCCTAAACATATGATGATTGCTAAACCAAAAGACTACAACGGTCAATATGTTTCAATTGCAATTAACATTTTGTAGATGCTATAAATTATAGTGCTATTTTTTCAAAGCGATGTGGTTGTTTTCTTTGGGTATATACCGTGTGGCTTAGCTGCAATTTCAGTTCTCGAGAATTGAAAATGATTTTTAAAACCAATTTTGATAAAATAATTATAAATTAAATTTTTTTAATGTTTAATAAAAATGTATTAAAATAATTATCAAAATAAATTTTAACATAAATTTCAGTCTTTTAATACCAGCTTTTTAGTTGACGTCCGGTTATGGACATCTAAGCATGCATAGTCCAATTGATAATTATATCTTCCATTCAAAGAGAATATCACCAAAAAAAAACAAAAAAAGAAAGTATAGGAAAACAAGATAGCAAGGCAAAATATCACATCTAAAAGAAAGAAAAATAAAGGAAAAAGTACCACGAGTTTGGGAAAGAAGTCCACTTTCTTGCCGCATTGTCTTTCTACGAGAGAGTTGGGGATTAAATGTGCAGCAAATCATAATGGAGTGTGCATGGTTGGCCATGTCAATGTGTTGATCTATCTAATTTGGCCCATCTTATCAAGTCATGTGTCTTTTTCCTCCTCCAATAGAATGTACTACGTAATATACAGTATTTTTTTTTGCCAGGTAATTATTTTTAACAAAATCATGTATAAAAAATTTGTGATTGAATCCCCCATAAATGAAAATAAAGTCATCTCCTTTGTATAACTTATAAATCTAATTTACTTATAGATCTACTCTGGACACAATAGAACATATCAGTCCTTTCCTTTTCTTTTCTTTTCCCCTCGTATAGAAGATATACCTGCTATGATTAAGTTTTTAACTATTTATTTAAACACGTTCTTCAATTTATCGAAATTAATACTAAAGCGTCACAACATTGAATCTTAATCTCTTAACTAAGTTAAAAATAAATTTGTGTCGAATAAATCTATTTTTTGCTCATTTTTTAAAATTTAACTAGTTTACTATTTAAATTGATTATATTGTTTAATTTAAGTATTCAATAGAATAACTTTTTATTTTGGTTTTGATAAACTTTACAAATTGAACTTTTTATAAGAATGATAGGAATACTTGTTCACATCCTATGTAAAAGATCAGCCAACAATATTATTTTATAATTACTTGATATATCTTATTAGATTTCAATCAATAAAAATATAAAGATAAAAACACATAAATGGTCTGTAATAAAACTCTCTACTGTGAAATATTGTTTAGTAAATTCATTTTTGGATATTTAGTTTAATTTAATTTACTTAAATTGATTGTATAATTTATTTTATGTGTTTTAAAAATTTTACTTTATTATTATAGACCTTTATAGGATTTTTAATATAGCTAGCATAACTACAAATACCAAAATTATGTTGTGTTGAAAATTATATTTTAAAAAAAAGTGTCATGAAAACTCAATTTCTTTTCTTTTTTTATGACATGTATAATCCTATAATTTAATTTTATTAAATATCTAATTTTAGTTTACTCTTTAACTGTTAAGTTAAATATTTTATTTTTAATTTGAATTCTTATTTAAAAAATATATTTCTTTATATTTAGGTTTAATTTATTGAGTTTTATAATTTTAAGCTTTTATAAAATTTATGGATTAGGGTTTATATCATAAATAATTATAAAACCAATATTACTTTTAATGGGTTTTATTATTTTAAGCTTTTATAAGGTTTATAAATTGTGTTTTATATTCCATTTAATAATAAAATCAAAACTATATAATTTCATGTTTGAAATTAATAAAAAAAATATGTGTCATATTAATAATACGTTCTCAAAATATCTTTTCAAATACTTAAATTTATAGATAAATGGTAGGTCATACAGCAAAGACTAATTAAATATGTATAGTCCATGCAAAAAAAAAATATATATATATATATATATATATATATTCCATTTAATAATAAAATCAAAACTATATAATTTCATGTTTGAAATTAATAAAAAAAATATGTGTCATATTAATAATACGTTCTCAAAATATCTTTTCAAATACTTAAATTTATAGATAAATGGTAGGTCATACAGCAAAGACTAATTAAATATGTATAGTCCATGCAAAAAAAAAAAATATATATATATATATATATATTCCATTTAATAATAAAATCAAAACTATATAATTTTGTGTTTGAAATTAATAAAAAAATATGTGTCATATTAATAATACGTTCTCAAAATATCTTTTCAAATACTTAAATTTATAGATAAATGGTAGGTCATACAGCAAAGACTAATTAAATATGTATAGTCCATGCAAAAAAAAAAAAAATATATATATATATATATATATGCACGTAGTTCATGGGATTCGAACTCAATTTTGACCATTCAATCTACGTATGAACGCTTTTTATCTATAAAGGGAGTTGATGGTTTATGCATTGGACTCCTAGTCTTCAAGCACTTTACTTTTGATTTGAACCAGATATATAATAGCCAGTAAAGCAAATGCTACTGATTGAATGTACTTTTATTTGATTGATGTGGACCTGCATTGTCTTAGCAAATCTCAACCTCTATGTTGTTATTTATTTAAGTTTTAAACATATCCAAATACGGTCTAAAGTTGGTTAATGTCCAAACCAATTGTGGGATATCAAAGTTCAGCAAGTTATAAGGTTGCACACATGTGTGTGCTTCAATTTTGAGCATGGGAATGTCAAGCACACTGCTGTGGAAGTTTCTGCCCACAGGCAGGAGGTGAGAGCATAGCATCAGGAGGCTGCAGCATCAGGTCACGCCGCAGCACACAGCACCACACCAAAACGCACAGCATCACTTGGAGAGTGATGAAGGGCTGAGATTAAAGGAATAACATGATCAAAGGGTCAAGAATGATTCACAAGATTGTCCAAGAATTAAGAGGCTATAAAAAGGGTTTCCTAGCCTCATTTCAAGTGGTGAAAAAGGTGTGTGAGAGAACCACACAGGTTGTGACATTGTGAGATCATTGTAAACACAAGAGAGAATTGTGTGAGAGACATAAACACAAGAGGGACTCTTGTAGTGAGGCTGGTTGTAAAGAAGAGAGGTTAGTAGAGAATTGATAGAAAGCATTGTAATAGGTCTATCACTTTCTCGTTCTCTTCTTGGTTCTTCAAGAACTTGGATTCTTGAAGGGGATTGCTGTAACTTTGTAAGAACCATTGAGCTAGTGCAGAGAGTTCGGAGGAACTCATGGGGACGTAGGCACATTGCCGAACCTCGACAACAAATTACTTGTCTTCTTTCTTTCTTTGATTTTCTGTTCTTATGTTCGATTGCTGAAATTCTTTCTACAAGTCATTCAAGACTTGGGTGTTTGGAAGATCACCACCTGGGTATCTTGTCAAGGTGATTTCCAACAGTGGTATCAGAGCTTTGACCAGTGGTATCAGAGCACAACAACTGGTTATCGGAACAAGAAGTAGAAGGTACGGAGCCAAGACTCCAAGAATCAAAGATCAAACTTCTTGGGTGAATCAAGAACGGTTAAAGATCAAGATCCAGTCGTGTTCTTGAAGGTTGATTCAAGAACGGTGTTAAAGATCCATCTTCGATCTGTGTTCTTGAGGTTAAAGAAAGTAGTTGTGGTTAGTGCACAAATCTGGGATCTTGTCCGCAAAAGATGGCTTCAAATTTCTGTGTGGAGAAGTTTGATGGAAAGGGGGACTTTGCCTTATGGAAGCGGAAGATCAAGGCGGTTCTAATACAGCAGAAAGTGGACTTGGCTATTGGGGAAGATGATGTTTTTCCAGCAAGTGTCACGGAGGACCAGCGGACCGAGATGAAGAAGATGGCCTATAGCACCATTTTCTTGCACATGTCGGATAATGTCACAAGGGAGTGTGGAGACTCGGAGGATCCGGCTGTCATATGGAAGAAACTAAATGAGTTGTTTCTTACCAAGACTCTCCCGAATAAGAGGTATCTTCAGAAATGAATCTTTGCTTTTAAATTTGATCCTAAGAAAGAGTTTCAAGATAATCTTGATGCCAAGAAAAGGAATGCATCAAGTGGTAAATGGTTGTTCTTTAAAAGAAGGCCAGCAACTTGGTATGGCAGCAACCATGGCTACTACCAGGACAGAGGTAGAGGAGAGAGCCATGGGAGAGTGCACAACAGCATGTATGGCTACTACCGGGACAGAGGTAGAGGAGAGAGCCATAGGAGAGTACAGAACAGCATGCATGGCTACTATCGGGATAGAGGTAGAGGAGAAAGTCATGGGAGAATGCATTCCAAACTGAGATTTGGAGGGAAGTGTTGCTACTACTGCCATAAGGAGGGTCATGTCAAGAAAGATTGCAAGAAGATGACAAGGGATAGAGGAGGAAGCCATACCAAGAATGGAGAGGCTTCGGTTTCCAAAACAGAATAGCAAGATGATGATATTCTTGTTGTGTGCTCAAGTGTGAGCAAGGGCCAAGAAGGCAGCGGGAAATGGATCTTGGATACCGAGTGCACTCATCATATGAGCCCTCACAAAGTATGGTTCAAGAATTTCAAGAAGATCAATGATGGAAGGGTCTTCTTGGGGAATGATAATTCTTGCCAAGTGAGAGAGATTGGGAAATCCAATTAAGGATGTTTGATGGAGTCACAAGGCTGTTGGAAAATGTGAGGTATGTTCCAGATTTGAAGAGGAACTTGATCTCATTGGGGCAGCTGAATTCCATGGGCTATACGTGCAAGATAGAGGGAGGAAAGATCAAGGTGGCCAAGGGATCTTTGGTAGTGATCAAGGCAGCAAGAAATGATGGACTCTATGAGATGATCGGAGAAACAAAAACCAATGATCAAGCAGCAAGCTTGATGGCTGAGCTGGACAAGGCAGCCCTTTGGCACACTTGCTTGGGACACATGAGCAAAAAGGGCCTGCAAGTGCTTAGCAAGGAAGGTCTACTTGGTGGTGACAAAGTAGAAAAACTGGATTTTTTTGAAAGCTGCGCTCTTGGACAGCAACATCAGGTCAGCTTCAACACCGGAGTGCACAAGTCTAAGGGCATTCTTGACTACATTCATGCGGACCTTTGGGGACCAGCAAGGACACCAACACAGGGAGGTAACATTTACTTTCTGTCTTTAATTGATGATTATTCAAGAAAAGTATGGGTTTATTTGGTTAAGAATAAATTAGATGCCTTGAATAAATTAGTGGTGTGGAAAGGGCTGGTTGAGACTCAAATGGGTAGAGTAGTTAAGGGGATAAGAACCGATAATGGCTTAGAAAATTTTAACCAAGAACTTGATCAATTCTGTAAGTTAAATGGCATTCTAAGACATAGGACGGTTGTGGAAACTCCTCAGCAAAATGGAGTTGCTGAGTTGATGAATAAGACCCTTATGGAAAAGGTTAAGTGCATGTTAGATGGATCCGGGTTACCAAAATATTTTTGAGGAGAAGCTGTAGCTACAGCTGCATATTTGATTAATAGATCACCCTCTAGGATTGTGTTCCAAAAGACTCCCATGGAGATGTGGAGTGGAAAACCCCCTGAGTTGGACAACCTTAGGACTTTTGGGTGTGCTGCGTATGCATAACAAAAGGATGATGGACTTAGCCCAGGATCTAGAAAATGTGTGTTTCTAGGATATGGGGAAGGGGCTAAGGGATATAGGTTGTGGTCCTTAGAAAAAGAAGGATTAAAACTCATAATAAATAGGGATGTTAATTTTAATGAATTGTTATTTCCCTACTTGGAGAAAACTAACCCTGCAGGGGCTAGTGAGCAAACCAATTCAGAAATTGTTGAGCATAGCATCAAGGGAGATTCTGTTCAGGTAGAGCAAAGGAGACAAGAGGGTTCGGACCAGATAGAGCCCTTGGATGATTGCCAAGCTCAAGAAACTCAAGAAGAGGCTGAACAAGAAAATGATGCTGCAGCAAGTCGGAAGGACTTTCAGCTCACAAGAGACCGGGAAAGAAGGTTGGTCGGACCACCTTCAAGATGTGGGTTTGCGGATGCTGCGGATGCAGCAACTCCTTGGACAGAAGGAGAGATGAGTGAACAAGAAACTTACACGGTGGCCATGGAGTGTAAGGATTCGTCAAAGTGGCAGCTAGCTATGGAGGAAGAAATGGATTCTTTGAGGAAGAACAACTTCTGGGAATTGGTGAAAATTTCAGGAAATCAGAAAGTTGTGGAATGTAAGTGCACTTACAAGATCAAAGAAGGGTGCCCTCCAAGAGATGAAGTCCTGAACAAGGCTAAGCTGGTGGCGAATGGGTTCACAAGAAGAGAAGACATAGGTTTCACAGAAACTTTCTCACCTGAACACAAGGTGGAGAAGATGGTGAGTATCCTCGCCTATGTCATTGATGGGCTGTTAGTTTGGAACAGCAGGAAGAGGATGGAAAGGTTTACATCTCAACTCAGTAAGGAGTTCGAGAGGAAGGATCTTAGCCTTACACGAAAGATCCTTGGGATGAGGAGAATCATCCGGGAAAGGAAGAGAGACAGGTCAAGTGTTTCTTGGGCAATGGATGTTTTCAGCAAATGTGTGAGTAATCCCGGAAAAGAGCATTGGCTTGGGATGAAGTGGTTGCTGAGGTACATGGAGGTTCAGTGGCAGCCAGTGGTAGCACTCATAACAACCAAGGCAGAATGCATAGCGGCTACGGAAGCCATAAAGGAGGCTATAGGGTGCAAAGGGTTGTTGGACGAGTGGGAGATCCTAAAAGAGCAGGTGGTGGTATCTTTGGATAGCCAAAGTGCGGGGCACTTGTGGAGGTATCCAGTGTTCCATGAGGGGATGGAGTATATGGATATTCGGTATCATTACATTCTGGAAAATGGTACAGAATGAAGCATTCATGTTGACAAGAAGACCACGGAAAAAAGTCCTGCAGATTTAGGCACCAAGTTTCTACCTCTAAGTAAGTTCAATCATTGCCTTGAATTATTTAGGATTGGAGTCAGTTGATTGATGACTCAAGATGAGTTTGGATCCCGAAGCTTTCTGCACAATGGTTCAGGTTTTTTGAACTCTTAGACAAAGCTAGAGATTGTTGTTATTTGTCTAAGTTTCAAACATATCCAAACACAGTCTAAAGTTGGTTAATGTCCAAACCAATTGTGGGATATCAAATTTCAGCAAGTTATAAGGTTGCACACATGTGTGTGCTTCAATTTTGAGCATGGGAAGGTCAAGCACACTGCTGTGGAAGTTTCTGCCCACAGGCAGGAGGTGTGCGCACAGCATCAGGAAGCTGCAGCATCAGGTCACGCCGCAGCACACAGCACCACACCAAAACGCACAACATCACTTGGAGAGTGATGAAGGGCTGAGATTAAAGGAAGAACATGATCAAAGGGTCAAGAATGATTCACAAGATTGTCCAAGAATTAAGAGGCTATAAAAAGGGTTTCCTAGCCTCATTTCAAGTGATGAAAAAGGTGTGTGAGAGAACCACACAGGTTGTGACATTGTGAGATCATTGTAAACACACGAGAGAATTGTGTGAGAGACATAAACACAAGAGGGACTCTTGTAGTGAGGCTGGTTGTAAAGAAGAGAGGTTAGTAGAGAATTGATAGAAAGCATTGTAATAGGTCTATTACTTTCTCGTTCTCTTCTTGGTTCTTCAAGAACTTGGATTCTTGAAGGGGATTGCTGTAACTTTGTAAGAACCATTGAGATAGTGCAGAGAGTTCGGAGGAACTCACGGGGACGTAGGCACATTGCCGAACCTTGACAACAAATTACTTGTCTTCTTTCTTTCTTTGATTTTCTGTTCTTGTGTTCGATTGCTGAAATTCTTTCTACAAGTCATTCAAGACTTGGGTGTTTGGAAGATCACCACCTGGGCATCTTGTCAAGGTGATTTCCAACACTCTAATTATTAATGGATAATATGCATAAGAGAGGGAGGAGTTCTTAAGAGAAAAATTGTAAAACATTATCTTTACATTGGATTGAAATTTCAAAATATAATTATTAGAAAATTTTGTTAGTACACTATTGTTTATGTTATTAATAAAATTATTTAATAATTAACAGTAAAATTTGCACGTAAATAAAAAAATTTCATATATAAAGTACATTTGGGTTATTATATCTCTTCTTTTATGAGTATAATAATAAAAACAAAACCATAAGTAAAAAAATTCCAAATCTAATAAAGGAAAGAAAAGAAAAGTACCACGACGACCGAATGGGAGTTTCTGTTTGAGAAAGAAATCCACTTCCTTGTCACATTGTCTTCAAGAGATAGTTGGGATTGAATGCGGAGGAAATCATAGTGGAGTGTGTATTATGGTTGACAATGTGCCTTTCTATTTGAGGAAACCTTATCAAGTAACTGTATTCTCTTGTCCTCCAATAGAATACTGTACTAATGTTTTCCTGATGTAGGCCTGAATTTTTATTATTTGGTGTCTTTTTAATTCACATATCATTGAAATAGGGAAACAAAAGAACGTAGTCCACTTACGTAGGCATAAATTATCTTGTTTCATTGGATATGATATAAATGGATTACACCTGGGATTGATCAGTCTGCACCTTAAGCTTAAAGATGTTCTAACCCAATAAGAATACTTTTCGCACTTTGTATTCCATTAGTAAAAAGCCCATGAGAGTGCTCACCACCTTTCATAAAGGGAAGATGCATGAATTTCTTTTTTCATTAGTGAGAACGGTGATTGAATCCGAATCTCTGAATAAAAAAAAAAAAAAAGTGATCGTTAACCATCGAAGATAAAGGAATTGACGATCATGAATCTTTCACTGAATTCATAGGTCGTAGAAGATCCAATAATTTACTAATTAAGGCCGAAGCCTTTAATAGGCTCACTAGATATGCATCTGGGCCGATGGAGTCTCTCAAAAAATCTGATGGAGTGACTCAATTTAAAAATAATAATAACAAAGATTTAGTGTGGCTCAAGTAGCCCCAAGTCTAAAAGAATATTTCTCGGGTTAGTTTAGCCCATAGTGGAACTTGTTGAACCTGGGTTAGACTAGACTTGGGCAAACAACATTATTGGAGTGCGTACAAAACTGGGGACATGATTTGGACACTAGGCAGTAGCTTGTAAGCGTAGGCATGGTTCAATAACCGTTTAAATTTATAATCTCGATCAATTTACTATCACTTTCGCCAATAAAAAAGTTATAGTAAAAAAGCAAGATTAATACAACTTAAAATCAGGGTTTCTGAGTCATATATGCCATTTGGGGTGGGAGGTTAGGTTTTTACTTTTTCTATGAACAATTACGTGTGTATTATATTTATTTGCATCTCCAACGAAGCATTCTCATGTAGATGCATATATTATATATAATTTTGATTCGGTTTGAATTGAGATATTTAAAAATTCGTAACTTTAATCATAATTATAATCGAAAATATCAAAAAAATTTATCACAACAAAACTAAAAAAATCTATTAACCATTTTTTTAATCCTACGCATTTTCAGGTATTTTTACTATGCCCGAATAGCTTGTGTGTATAGAAAATAAAGGCAACAAATTTTCAGCTTAATTATTATGGAGGTGATGGTGCCCTTCTGCATCATCATAAAACAAAATAAACATAGACGGCGTAATTTTTAATCGGTATCATGCAATTAGCGACGGTATTATTTTGCGAGATAAGTCTTCGTTTTTTTGACAAGACAATCGATCAAATTCACAAAGGTCATGGATCCTTTCATGGCTGAATTGATGGCGGCTAGGGGGAGTTTAAAACTTGCCAAACATATGGGTTTCACTCAAGTTGAATTCGAGTCGCAAAGGTCATGGATCCTTTCATGGCTGAATTGATTAATTCAAGCGGTTTCTAACAGTCTCCATTCTTTGTTAGACTGAGCAGTTCTCATTTACAATTTAAATTCTTTTGCTACTACTTTCCAATTTTGCTATTTCTATTTTATTCCTAGACTTGCTAATGGCACTGCGTATTTCTGTGTTCGACATGCGTTGTTTGTAACAAACACGGGATGGTTTTCCCTCAATTCATTTCCTCTCAGCTTTCTTTGGATGCTGTAGCTAAGGGATTTTGTAAAAACATAAAAAGCAGTGAAGTGGATGACGTAAATGTAAAAATCTTAAGGTGTGTTCAATTGCAGTAATGAATTTAAGGCAGCCGTTAAACAGACAGTAATTTTATTATTGATGCTTAACACATCAAAGCATGAATTTCTTCTCACTAATTATGAAGTGGCTATAACCTCTTTTAGCTAATTAAACATATAATATTGATCTCAATAGAAGCAGCATGAGGAATCTGCTATAGAGCTTAAAATTGTCATGGCCATACGTAATGGAGATTTGAGGGTCAAATTTCAATTTATGATTATGAGAAACTTACTTATGGATTATCTCTCGCGAGTCATATTTCATGACAAGAAATTAAATATTTTTATATCATCATTTTTTTCGTCTGGATTGAACAATTTTTTTATGAGTTTTACACTGACTCACTTAAAAATGAAATTTAAATACATTTTTTGGTAAATTTTTATATTTTATAGTAAAAAAAATATCATCACATGTATTGATTTTACCATCAAATGTATTATTTTATCAAAAAATATAAAAATTAAGCATAATTTCTCACTTTTAAGTAAATCACCGTAGCATACTCGTACCACTTTTTATATTTATGCATAGAAATTGGAATGAAAATGTAATGAAATTAATGTTGTAAAAAATAAAGATGGTAGGGGTCGAAGAAACGAAGTGTTCATTTTTTTTTGGGTATATTAGTGTGGAGGAAGATCAAACTCGAATCTCTCATATAAAAAACTTAAAAATAATTATTAAGTCAAAAAATCAAATTAAATATTAAATATTGTTTCTGTGATAAAGATATTATTTAGTATCTAACAAAAAAAATATATATAATTATCAAATTTAAGATGATAATTTTTATTCTTTTCTTTTTGGATATGAATCAACATACTTTATCAATATATATCACTCTCTCAATCTCGTCTAAACAAGAAAATAAACTATGCTCCGGCATATATTGATGGAAAAAAGAAAGGAAAAGGGAAATAATGTTTTCCTTCATTCACTTTCCACATGTTTCGTTAAAATGAAAAAGAAATAGATCTAACCACGAACCCTGGAAAATGTTTCTCTCAATTGCTCATCCCGCAATTTTGTGTATAGGAAAATATAAAGAAAAAAAGAAAGTTCTAAGCTGTAATTTTCTTGCTAACTTTTCTTGCACATCAAACACTTACAAGAAAATGTGGGATTCAATTTTCTTTTAAAAGTAAAAAAGAAAAAACAGGGAAAGAGTTTAACTGTTTTTTCGAGTATAGTCTACACAAAATATGGAAGGGGCCATGTGCTAAACATGAAGCTGCTTACGTACCCAATATTTTAAATATTAAACTATCTTATGTTCTAACATAAGTACCATGGAATTTTTTGGATGATTTAGAACTTTAAGTGATTTAATTAATAGCCTACAATGCTTCATTGAATTATTTAAATTGCTGTAACAGCTTTATGCACCACTTTAATGTTGCAAAGACAATGACCAAAAAGAAACGAACCATTTTGTAAAGACTTAAAAGACAAATCACACTTTAAATATAATAAATTAATTGCACTTTATTTAGAATTTTTAGGTAAAACATTCTTTTTTATCATTGTATAAAAATGAAATAAAAAAATCTTTTAACAATAACTTTATGATAAGAACAATTATTATTTAACATAATGCCATGAGAAATACATGGTATATAGGTTCATCTCATAGTTTCATTTTGATACTTAAATTTATAGTAATATTTTTAATTAAATTACATTCTCAAAAATATATAACTTTAATTAAAAATATTATTTTAATTTAAATAAAAAAAAGAATGTCTATAATAATTTTAGAATTAAATACAGATATAAAATTATTTTATGAAATCATGTGTCCAAAAAAGGTAAAATTAATCACAAAGCTAAAATTACTAAAGTTCAAAAGTACGAACCAAACACAAGAAAAGATATTCAATTTCGGAATTCATGGTGTTTGCTAGTACATAAAACTAGATATTGCAAATGGAACGTAAATGGGTTTTCTCAATAACAAAATTAGAAAACGAAGGCTTCATTCATATTCAAATCAATTTTTATGGCTTTAATTTCATAATATCATTTAATTTAAAGGAGTAATTAGTAAATAAATAAAGATAAATTCAAATTAGCTTAATGGTATCGGGGTGTCAAATTTTAATTAGTTGCAAAGTCAATGTCATATCCTCTCGTCTATAGACAAGGTTAATTTGGAGGTGAAAAATTAATTTATTGGGTACCGTTTGAGTAACCAAATAATTAGTTCCATTATTGTATCCACTTTAATGAGATAATCTGTCTTCACTTAATTTTAAAAAAAAATAATATTATACATATTTTCTAAATTATTTTTATAAAAATAAATAAATTATCTCCACAAGTATTAAAAATATTTTAAACTTAATATAATTTTTTTCATATAAATTTTTTTGAGTTTATGTGTAAATTATATAATCTTAATACAAAATGCACAAAATATTAATATCTTATTAAAAAAATAGAAATATTTTACAATCAAGTGTTTATAAGTAAAATCTACATTTTTTTTATATTTTAATGACGTGACAAAATAGTAAAAACATTATGGTAAAAAAAATGTTAAGACACCATGCTTAGTTGTGCAGTGACCATTAGTATTTTCTTAAAAATATATATTTATATTTATGAACAATTTCTCTAATGTTTATTTATATTTTCTTTCAACCACCACGTGGCTTGTGGGTATTATGTAAAACGCTGTCTTCTCGACTGTTCAATTTTCCTTTCAACGGTCAATGGAATAAAAAAAATCTTGTAACCAATATGGAAGGGGCCATGTGCTTAACCATGAAGATGCTTACGTAACCAAATTTTAAATATTAAACTATCTTATGTTCTCACTCAATTATCATGGAATTTTTTTTTAATGATTTAGAGCTGTAGAGATTTAATTAATAGCAAAAAATGCTTCTTTAAATTATTTAAATCACAGCAGTAGCTTTATGCACGACTTTAACGTTGCAAAGACATTGACCAAAAATAAAATAAACCCTTTTATAAGGACACGAGGACATGTCAATATTATTTTGTCTAAACTGACACTCCAAATTTAATTAATTGATTGCATTTTTATTGATTTAATAGTCATTGTTAGATATTTAAATCTTTTAGACAAAAAATCTGAGTTCAATTTTTTTTTTCTCCGTCATTATATAAAAACAAATTAAAAGCAAAAAGATATTAAAAAAATACAAAATGATTAACAACTACCTAAGATCAATTTGAAGAGAATATTATATACCGTATTTATAAGAAAATACAATGAATGTACACAATAACTTTGGTGATAATTAAGGATGATGAATAGATTATTAAGTTTTTTTTTTCAATAATAAGATTTAATGGTAAGTTTTTCAGTTGGATTAATGATGATAAGTTTTAGAACTGGCTCTTCTCCATTACAAGTTTTTTCGATTATATTATGTGCATTGTTTGATAAATGCGGTTGAGATTTCTGCTTTTATATTGGGCTTATAATATTCTTACAACGATGGCTAATAAACTTAAAAAAAAGTATTTCGCTCTATGAAAACGAATAACTAAAAAAGAATGTTATCACATAAATAAATAGAAATATGAAGAATTAATGTACACCTGTATAACCATAAAAAAGTAATTTTAATATTTTTGCATATAGTTCATAAAACGAAATGTAGAAAATCGAACGTAAAAATGATATTATTATGGGTTTTCTGAAGAACAAAATTGGAAAAAGAAGGCTTTATTTACATTCAAATCAATTTTTGGGCTTTAATTTCATAATATCATTTAATTTAAAGGAGTAATTAGTAAATAAACAAAGATTAATTCAGATAACTTTAATAGTGTTGTAGTGTCAAGTTGGAATTAGTTGCAAAGTCAATATCACATCCTTACCTTTTTTGACAAATTTTATTGGTAAACTCAATTATTGGCGATTCTAGGGTACAACCTCCGACCTTTTTTTTAACCTCCTGTAATCCTCCGAGTCTTTTGTCCTTAAATTTTCAGCACCGAAACTTAATTAACTATAGTAGTCACTAGGTGACTACAACTACATCTCTCTCTCTCTCTCATCATCAATCATAAAATCTCCACCACCAGTGAACCACCTAAACCACCACAATCGGTATCTGGAAAAAGAGAAGAGAGAGAAAGAGATGGACGCATTAACAGGGAAGCAGGCGATGAGAGTGAGCGAGATAGAGCAGATGCCCGAGGCCCCACAGCACAGAGGGGCCCACCACAGGAGGGCCCACTCCGACACCTCTTTCCGCTGCTTAGACGACCTCCTCCTCTTCGATCCTTCCGACTTCGACCTATCCTCCCTCGACTTCCCCACTCCCTCCTCCAATCCCCCTCCTCCACTTGTCTCCCCCATGGCCGTCGACTCCTCCGACGACTCCTCATCTAACAGCCACCCTCCTCCGCCTCTCCCCCATCCCTCCTCATCAACAAACCCCAGGCACATCAGCCACCTCCGCAGCCTCTCCGTTGACTCTGACTTCTTCGATGGCTTGCGTATCAGCCCCGCAATTCCCGGTGCAGATGATCAATTCGGCGGGAAAACTGCCGCTGTGGCGTTGTCGGGAGAAAAGAGAGGGCATCATCACAGCCACAGTAATTCGATGGATGGGACTAGTTCGGCGTCGTTTGACATTGAGTCGCTTATGGGTACTACTGCGGATGGTGTGAAGAAGGCAATGGATCCTGATAGACTTGCCGAGCTCTCTCTCATCGATCCCAAGAGAGCTAAACGGTAAGCTCCTCCTCCTCTTTGTTATTTCTTTTTCTCTTTGGATGATTATTTCATTTTTCTATTTACTTATTTCTTTTAACAAGCTGGGTTTTCTGCTTTTTCTATTTTGTGTCTTTATGTGTGTATTATGTCGAATATACTCCTCTGTGAGCTAATTACTAGCGACTGAAAACAGATTGATTTTGGAATAAACGATTTTGGTTTTATATTTCTTGCCAGCCGAGAAAGAGTGTTCTATTGTGGCTTGTTTTTTTCTGTCTGTTTTTATTAGTAACAGCTTTTTTTACTTCGTGTTTATTAGATAAGAGTATGTCTTTTCAGTTGCTCTTTTTCCAAATTCAAAATATAGTTTGCGTTGCTGCTCATTGGATTAAACGTTTATTTATGTTATAGTAGTTTTTTTCTTTATAAACCAAGAGTGAATTGGGTTCATTGGATTTTCTCATGGGAAATCTCTTGGTGTTGTTAGGATTCTTGCTAATAGACAATCTGCTGCGCGTTCAAAGGAGAGAAAGACAAGGTATACGAATGAGCTGGAAAGGAAGGTGCAGACGCTTCAGACCGAAGCAACCACCCTCTCCGCTCAGGTCACAATGCTACAGGTATGCAAGTTGGTTTTTTATTACAGCTTTATAGGGGAAACATCTCATCTAGTCATTATCTTGCATATTCAAGAATGGATAGGACCTCAAAGCCATGGATTTTGAGGTTCTTGCTTTGCAAATGCAATCGTAAATATTTTGACACTTCATAGATCTTAGCGGTTCTTCTTAGTGTGATATTTTCTTTTGTGGTTAGATCTTATTTTTTCATGCAGTCAATAAGGGTTGATATTCAAATGAATCATGCGGTTTCCCATTACTAAGTTTAGAAACCTCTTTTTCAAATGAGTATGATATCCTAAGTCAGGGCATTCTAATGTATGGAGGTGTGTGCATTTGATTCTCCAAAGGAAACCTGGTTTCACAAATGAATTGACTTGAGACTTAGAAGCAAGTAGTTGTCCCTGGCTTTCTTTTACAGGTGTTCTGCTTTCTTCCTCTTTTGATGCAATTAGTTCTGTGTATTGGTAGGATTAATGTCCATGTCCCATATGTTGCACATTATTATTTTGTTTTAATATATTGAGCCATTTTCTGCATCTTTTAGGGCCTTTCATTTATTTTTTTCTTGTAGAAATGCAAATGCATGAATTGTTAAGCACCTACCTTTTCTGCTTTTGAGTAATTGTTTTTCGCGGTGAATACCTATGCCTGCTGTTCTTTGAAGCTCAGCTCTAACTCTCGGCTTGCCTATCTGTGGCGAGCTAGCGTTATCAAAACAAGTATTACTTGGAGTAGGAGGGTTATGGTTCCAACAAGTTTTTAAATTCAAGGTATCATGGCTTTCATGTAATTAACTGTCACCTTCTAGGAAGACATAATACTCAGGGATGTGGAGAAGGAACTCAACCCTTACATCACTTCATACCTAAAAACAAAAGTATCATTTTCTAATGGTTTCATCCGTATTGGTTCATCATAGACCAGGACTAGCAGGGCAACCTCCGATCGTATCTCAGGGGCATTGATCATGGAGAGGATGATAATTAAACAGACAAGATTCCATGATCATGCAGAAATACATTAACTTCTTGCATAAGCACGAGATGGTAGCTGTTGTCTTTGTTAACTAGAGAGGGAAAGTCATAATACCTTCTAGAGTTGTTGTAAAGGAAACTATAGTGAAATTTATGGTTTCTATTAATAATTTGGGTAGATTCCAAATTCCCACCCTGCACTTGCTATCTTTCCCAATTTGCGACCCGCACTTCTAATTGTAGCAATTGACACCCTAAACTTCAAATTAATGTCAAAATAGGTGCATGTCCTTCCAATTGTTGTTAAACAGTAACGGAGGAGCCGTACGTGCCACAAGGCGGACTCCTCACATTCTCAGCACATGTAAGTTGAGGGCAGGTATTTACGGAATGACTAAAGTGACCTCTGTTAAAAGTAAAAAACTGCACTACAGAATTTAATAGTTCTCTCTCTCATTGTTTTGATCTCGATATCGATTCCATCTACAGTAACCCTAAATCTCCCATCAAACCATAAGGCTAATCTGGCCCAAAACATCAAATATCTCTGTGAAATAATCATCACCACCACATCAAAACTTGAATAATGTTTCTTTCTAACTCTAGAGCTGGAATTTACTTAGTTTCCTATTTTGATCACCATTTCTCGGGAAAAAAAAGAAGAATAATTAATTGTGGTCAGTTTTGCTTTGTTCAAATGCTTTTGATATGATTTTGCATAAATAAATGTTTTGGCTGTAGAATTGAGTGCCAACTGCTTGAATTTGGATATAGAGACAGTACCCATATTCGAATAAGTTTGAAGCTTGGCGTTTAACACTTCAACTTTGAATTTCAATATACAATTTAAAAAACTATGGGATTTTTTGAGTTTTATGAGGTCATTTGATTGGAATTGTTGGCAAGGATATAAAAGAGGCAGAAGTAAAAAGAGTTCAGCTCAGTTGTTTTATACAATGAAGATCTGGGGTTTTAGTGATAATGCCCAATAGATGTTTGTGAGTTTTCCTCACTGACTTGTCCGTAATCTTGTCTGTCAAGATAAAAATGGTTTGTTTGGGTGCTGTATAGAACAATTTTGTTTTAAAATTGTTTGTTTACTTCAATCAAGTTTTTTTTAACTTCTCAAAAAGGAAAGTACAGCTCAGTGAATACCCAGAAATATACCAACTGTGTTCTTTTTCCTCAGTTACACATACTGTGTCTTGATGGAACAAGGCTGGTACCATAGTGTGTGTGTGTGTGAGAGAGAGAGAGAGAGAGAATTTGGTTTGAAGAGTTAGATTTGTGGGTAAGAGACAATTGTAAGTTTAGGGATAAAGAGAGTGAGAGACGTGAGTTCGTATGTAAAGATTAAAAGAAGAAGGGTAGCTACATCCAAAGAGTATGGTAAGTAGGTACAGTTGCTGTTCCTTAAATTTAACACATAATGAACACATTTTTTTATTACATGTTCCTCACACAAGGCAGAAAGATGGCAAAATTAAGCAACATGCATACAATTATACAAATCCAAGGAACGGACATGAACCCCACTTATATTTGGATAAGCCTCGTGTCCTATAGGTACATCAAGTTAGTATAAATTTTCGTACACTGTCATTACAAATCCAAGAAACAAACAGGCAGGTAAGTTTTGAAACCTTCTTCCTAAATTTCACACACTTTTCAATAATAGAGCTAATGTCAAACCCTAAATTATCGAAATCACATTATACTGAGATTTTGTTCAGGATTTTCAAAGTATTACCTGAAAAGTTGACAGCAAAATGTCTCCTTTTTTGGTTATCAAATCCTTTTTAGACAGGTTTTATTCGGGATTTTCGTCTTCTTTTGTGAATTCCGATGAGGTGTTTAACTTAGGATTGCAACTGAAGTAGATGGAGAAATTTCATCAATTAAATTAGGAATTTGTTGAAATCTAGGTAAGGATAGCGAAACACTTTTTAACTTAAGATTTGATCTTTGCAAATCATGATGATTAGAAATACAGAGCGAGAGTGAGATCGAGATAGGGAGCAGGACTAAAGTGATAGACGTCTTTAGACCAAGTTCTTAGTTTTAACAATGGTTATGGTTATTATAGTAAATTGATGAGTGGAAGTCCTGACTTAATACTTGCTGAGCATGTGAGGGATCTGTACGTGTGGCACGTGCTGATCATGTGCTGATCCTTCGTTGCTGTTTTAACAACAATTGGAAGGATTTGCACTTATTTGACATTAGTTTAAAGTGTAGGGTGTCAATTGCTACAATTTGAATGTAGGATGCAAATTGGGAATGGTAGCAAAGCGCATGGTGGAATTTGGAGTTTACCCTTAGAGAGTTTTATCATACACACACCCTGCACTTTCACGCAAATACCAATTTGCATCCCATACTTTCCATTTTCATAAATTTCGTCCCATATTCTGGCTCATAGTTGTTGAAGGGCCAAAGGGCACCTAGGGCCTCGATGCAAGACATACATTTCTAGAAAATGTGTATAAAATATGTGTAAATTGAAATATTATAGTTCTTCAATTTATAAACAAACTATCACTAACATTTGAATGCAAACACACTAAAAGGTTCAATACTAGATTACCAATACAAATAGAATATCAACTACCAAGCATGGTTCAGGTGTTCAGCACAAACATTTTTAGTTTACACCAGTACCACAAATACACAAGTTGCAGAAGAGCACAAGATAAAATAAAGCCTCAATATTTTTAGTGCTATGCAATCACAATGGCACATGACACCTGAGTAGTCAACAATGACGAGAACAAGTGGCTAGGGTTAGATGTGTTTGAGGCTATTTTAATCTCTTGAGGTTTGTTTTTATATGTTGCTCATATCCTTTTTTTTCATGCATATTGTTGAGAGGTTTCCTAATTCAGGTCTCCTAATTAGATATTGTTAAGGCTTCCTAATCCTTATTAATTCATGTTGTTCTAGTCCTATAAGGAGTTGTATCTTTAGGTCTATATATAGGGTGGTTGATGTGTACTTACAATGATAAATAATACAAGAAAATTCTTTTATAATTGACCCAATGGTTGAGATCAGGGGCGGAGCCACCTTGTATCTAGTGGGGGCAATTGCCCCACTGAAATCTTAAAAGTTTAATGAGTTATGCTCAAATCTGTGTGAGACTGTGGGCTCAAAGATTAATAACTAAAAAGTTTAAGTTTAGTACCCAAAAGCATAAAGAAAAAGTAAAAAAAATTGTACTATTAATTTAAAAATCTAAACCAATGATCCCATGACAACATGTACGTAACAAAGCACATGGTCCCATTCTCTCATTGCACTTAAAACCCCCAAAAAACACAGTACAAATGCAAAAAATCCCTAACGGATGGCTTTAGTTTAACTATTTATAGTGTGATTTGGGTGTTCTCTTTTTTGAGCCGTACAATTATGCAAGAGACAGTCACAAAGATAAATATAGAAGACAAAAACAAAGAATAAGAGAAAAGGTAAGTGTTAAGGAAGAATTTGACTATAATAATCATCTTTTTAACTAATTTAAAGGTCAGTGAAAAAAACTCTTTTTTTTTCAATATATTAAATTATTAAATTATTTAATAAATATAAATTTTATTTAATGGTTTGGTGGTGTACTTATATTTTTCATGATTTTATTAGTAAACTTAGTGAGTTTATTTGTGGAATTCAATTTAAATATTTTAGAGTTTTATAAATTGGAATCAATATTTTTTTTGATAAGTAATAAATTGGGATCACTATTATCTTGTTATTAGATTAATTTTATCTATTTGAAACAATATATTATTGATTATACATTTTTAATTAAAATTATTAATATTAATTATTATTTCACTGACCCACTGACTAAAAGTCCTGGCTCTGCCACTGGTTGAGATTAAATGATGAACAAATCAAACACCAAAAAAAGTTAAAT
Organism: Bretschneidera sinensis; assembly: GCA_023935145.1. Taxonomy (NCBI): domain Eukaryota; kingdom Viridiplantae; phylum Streptophyta; class Magnoliopsida; order Brassicales; family Akaniaceae; genus Bretschneidera; species Bretschneidera sinensis. The sequence continues at coordinate 152,714,262 of CM043697.1, forward strand.
ATGCGTCAGGCGCACCTTTTGTGTGCCTTGTGCCTAGGCCTGCACCTGAGGCCAGCACATGTTCTGGCCCTTGGACCTGGTTGTGCCTTTAGCCTAGGCTCAATGCCCCTCATTTAATAGGTTTCTTTCTTTTTCTTGAAAAGCATGTGCATCATATATGAGATTTCACACATACCGCACATGTGGCAAAGTCACGCAAATTTTAATTACACTGGATGACAGTTTGCTGTTGGATATTAGGGTAAAGTGCAAAGTGAACTTTGTAGCAATTGAAAGTGTTAGTGCAGATTGGTAGTTGGTAAAAGTGCAGGGTGCGTGTATGTTAAAACTCTTTTTTTAAATTACATTCTGCTGTGTTCATAATTGATTAAAAGGGTTAAGATGTCTTTTCATATATTTTTCTAGAATATTATTGATATTTGTAGATGCTTAAAATTTTTTAATGCTTCTGAAAATTTTAATCTTAGGTGTCATTGTCGAGTTAGTTGATGACAATGCTGTTATGTGGAACCTTTTTGTTGACAACATGAAGTCCATAGAAATCTAGAAGTGGCCGCTTTGTGTAGTATACCATTTGCAGAAGAGTAGCCATTCTTTGCATTTTCGTTTTATCTTATAATTTTTAGTTTTGTTTATTTTATACTTCTTTTTTTTTTTGGGGGGGGGAGAGGGGGAGTAACTAGAGCAATATTATTGAAAACACCTGGAAGAATGTAGCCGTAAAACAAAGAGTTCCAAAGACAAAACAGTCCCAAAAGGCTAAAAGATCCCAGCTTCGATAAGACAAACCAAACTCAAAAGTTAAGATTAAATTCCCAGGGCAACGCTACAGCCTGCTAAACTTGTCTCCCTTCACACCAAATCTGCAAGGATAATCACTGAACTGCCCAGTTTTCCGGTGTCCTTACATCATTTAACTCAGCTTCAACTCCTTGAATCACTTGGCATTTGCTCAACTGCTTAATTTTGATAGTCACTGAGAATTCCTGCTCCGTCCGATCCGTAAACAATTAGCATGCATGTGCTTATGTTTGCTAAAGCTTGATGTGATGTCCATCTCTGTCTTAAATTAGATGGATGATTGATGTTGTAGATTGATGGTTCCATTAGATACCCTATGTATTACCTGTTTTGCCCATTTTAAGTTAACAGATATCTTATCTGGTTCTCTCTCGCTCTTTCTATTTACTCTACAATATACAGATGTGTTGTTTATACTTGTATCAGTTTATTTGGGTTGAACGTGATGTCACCAAGATAGCATCCTATTATCCACCTTGAAGGTGACTGGTGCTCATGAATGTTGTTTTTGTTGTACAGAGAGGCACTACAGACTTGACTGTTGAGAATAAGGAACTCAAAATGCGGATAGAGGCAATGAAGCAACAAGAACAGCTTAGAGATGGTATGCAGTTTTATGCCTATGCTATTTTTTGTCATATTAAGAAGCCACACATAAGTAAAATAATTCCATTTACCATTCTATTAATGTTCACTCATAATTTGAAATCAAGTCAGTGGAACCAACAAAATTGCGTCATTGCCATTAAACAAACAAAATAGCACTCTGTATTTGTATGGGTTTCAAGTGCCACTATATGATAACAATTTTAAAATGTCCTTGTCTTGTGAAGTCAAATGAATACACGTTTGATATACCTTTTCTGTAATTTGCAGCACTGCATGAAACATTGAGGGAAGAAGTGCAGCGGCTTAAACTAGCAGCTGGACTAATTCCAGCTGTCAATAGGAATCCTTTCAACAGACCACTACCTCCTCAATTTCAGCCCCAGCAGTCGGGATTGCATCAGTTTGGTAGCCAGCAGCATCAACAACAGCCACAACAGATGCCTCAGTCATCGACCAACAACCAGACTCTGCACCCTAGCTATATGGACTTCAACCAGAGGGTTTAGTTTCATCTAAGAAACTTCATTTGTGGAATCTAATCTTTAAAAGATAGCGAATAATTAATTCAAGATAGCATCTTGTATATAGAAATATGTTTGTGTTGCAGGTAAAAGGTTGTGAAAGAGTGTAGCTCAGGGCAGTCCCTTGCATCAGTTGCACATATGGATATGTCATATGTTAGTTACCCTTAGAATAGAAATAATACAAACATGTACTATTGAGAATTAGGTCCTAATGGATACCTGGTGGATGGATGATTGCTATATTGTATCTTTGATATTTGCAGAACAATTAGCATCTGGAGTCGTATGATTTGCACTTTTAACACGATTAGTTACCGTGTTATTGATGCTCAGTTTCTGCTATGTAGTGGACAGGGATTTGATCATACATTGTTATGGAGAATCATACCCGACAACCTTCCTTTCTTCATATGTGCAAAACAAAGAAGCTGACTTAACTCTGGAATATTCGCCAAAAACTAATATTTTAATTATTCTCTATAATTTACTGTTTCTACAAATGTTGAGCTATGTGTGGCGTTTTTCGTTTTCTAGTGTTTGATTTTGATGGTATCAATATCAGTGCTGATAAATGTATGACCTTGACCGTATAATTCTGCTGTCAAGCTGGTGGAGCAAATCTGTAGTTCTTAGACAGAAAGTGGAGCTGAGCTTCTCGCTGATGATGGCGCTCTTATCAATTTGTGTAGTAATAATATCAGTTTTATTATTAATGCATTCATGGACTTCACGAAAAGCTATGGAGGAAATTCCTGGGAGGCTGGGTTGGCCTACAATAGGAGAAAACTTCTCCTTTTTATCTGAGTTTTCGAGTCCATTTAGTATGGTCAGCTTCATGAACAAGAGGCACCAGGGGTAATTAATTAAATCTCTGTTTACATTGAATTTAGGAGAAAGCATAAAAACCCTTTCGCGGTATTGCCGTTTCAAAATAGTTCCGTGTAATTCCTTTTTCAAACAATAAAGTCTAAAACGGTTAAAATTTATTGATTTTCTATTTTTGTCAACAGTTAAGAAATAAAAAATTAAGAAGTATTCGGTTTTTTTTTCGCGGTCATGTTACGATATTCTTCATTTAGCAGCAACCTGTTTCTTTATTACTTCAAAATTACAGACTCTGAACTAATTTTTTCACTTCAATTGCAATCGTCTATAAGGCCTTTCAACTTTCTCGGATTTGGCAGTGGACCACGTATGTGCCCTGGAATCAATCTAACCAAACTAGAAATCACCATTTTCGTTCATCACCTGCTTCGCAGATACAAGTAAGATTAGTAATAATTTTAATTTTATAAGGGGACAAGCAAAAGCCAAATAAGAATTTTACCATGAATTTAACTCAAAACGTATAAATACCATATCTCTTTGTAATGTTTGGGAGAGTTCATGAAATGATTTCGTTTCTTAACCAAACAATTTTTTTAAAAAAAATTATAAAAAAGTAAACCTGAAAAAATAGTCCTTAAAAAATTAAATTTATATCGGAACAACGGTTAGTTTTACCACTATATGTTTAGGAGTATAAACTAGTTTTTATTTCCTATAAACAGAAGTTAGGTTCTGTTTTTAAGAAACTGAATTGTGTCATTAAAAAATTGTTTTCATTACAGTTTTAACAAACACGAAACAGTATAATTTTACTGATGTTTTATCATGTGTTTAAAAAATTATTTTATATTGTTATTTTTTAAAAAACACTTGTTTCAAAAATTGTTTCATAAACCTTAAATAGAAACTTGGTGATAGAAAATTAGGTAAATATAAGCATCTGGTCAGATTAATATTTTGATCTCTGTCACAGGTTGAGACCCTTGGAAAGAGACGACTCTGTCCATCCAACTCTAGTACGGATGCCAAAGAATAAATATCCAATTGCGGTCGAGCCTGTGTTAAAAAAGGTTTCTCTAGTTGGAACTCCTAAATCAGGAGATATCAAAGCATATGCAGAATGACCAAGAGATGTGAAAGAAATAGCTAGAAGAAACAAATATTGGAAAAGAGTTGTGTTTTCCGCTAAAAGACCTTTGTTGCGTACAAGCAAAAACAAATACAATCTCTTTGCCCTTAGAACTTCATGTCAAGTATGCAAAGCAAGATGTCAAATTTCCAATTGAATGGAACATTACTATCTTAAACTTGACAATACTTGGAACACAACATACTCTACCAACAAAAATACACGCATCTCATCGCCCTAAATCTATTTCATTCTTATGCAAACCAAACAGGCTTAGCCCCATGACGAAGTAAGAACTTTCAGTTAATTATGATCTGGTCAACAAAACATAAAAAGGATACACGGCAGATCAAGTACATGGGTACACTAAGCATACTTAAAAAGGAAACCTGCTGAAACAAAACTGGATTCTAATTAAGTCAATCAAAATGTGTTCGATCACAGATAGAACGGAGGAAAGTTGCCCAATTATAACAATTCATCACTTATGCAGAGCACAAACACAATTCTCACTCCCTACATCTGCTGCAAGACAAGGAGGCTGAGTTTGACCATCCTGATACCAAGTTAAGCGTTTTCCAACTAATTCATTCAAGAAATCATCCAGCTTCTCAACCGTGACACTGGGCATCACCACAACATGAGCAATATTTCCTTGGCAAGCAAGCTGCCACCTACGAACAAACCCTTCATCTTGAGGCCGCTCAAACACAACTGTGCTGCTGAGTTCATTCAGCATGGCACTAATCCCAGAATCAAGCAGGCGGTCCTTCAAGTAGTGAGCATTTCTAAGACACTTCTGGACTTCTTTCTGAAACCCTTTGTAACCTTTTCTGTTGAGGGTGTACCAGAGGAAAATAGGAGCATGGCCATTTCGGCTTCCCATGATTGTGGCATCCCTTGAAGCAAGGTACTCAACATTTTTTGAGAGGGCATTGATGTGCTCCATTCTTGTTAGCTGAACACCGCAAGGCATTGGACATCCCACAAACTTGTGCCCAGAAACACTGACGCTTCCAATGGGCTTTTTGAAAGTAACCTTTGGTGCCTGTTAACCACCCAGAATAATGACCTCAGATACTAAATAAGATCCACATAGAGGGGAGCTTGTACATTGTAATAACTAATACAGCATAGAAATAAGGAGAAGTAATGAAAGACAGTGACATAAATCTCAAGTATGAGGCATGATATCATCTACTGGCTAAATGCAGTATAGCGATTTTCTTTTTCTACACCACAAACATCATCATCTACTGGCTAAATGCAATATATCGATTTTCTTTTTCTACACCACAAACATGAAAAAGTGTTTGGCGTAAATAAGTGTAGTTATTAGAAGGTCAAAGATATTGAACTGAGCGCAAGAAATAACTGCCAAGATCAATCATTTGAAAATGGTACTGAGCAACAAACAGTTACGTATGTGATCAGTATAGCAGAATATTATTAAATATATTGATGAGAAGTCATGGTATATGACTAACAGTTCCCTGTGTGAACCTTCAGTTATGCTCTTAAAGCTGAAAACATAAGACCATAAGTATACCAACCCAGCAGTACTAGCTACTAGTTAGTAAGCTCTCAGTTCTATTACAACCTGTAGCACTCCCAGAAAGGGGATAAAACCATAAATTGGTGGAAGCAAAAGAATTCAGTATGTACAATATGCGAGCAATGAAAATGGAGGCAATAAAAAATTCCCATGGTCACTCAAGTCCCCTTTAACATCAGGAGTTGAAAGTAAAAGGACTTACACGTTTTACAAAAGGCATCATCAGTCCAAACAAGGCTCCATCACAGTGAATGTAGAATCTATCATGAGAGAATCCACTTTCTTCAAGGGTTTGTATCACAAGATCGAGGTCATCGACAGCTCCTTTGACAGTAGTTCCTGCAACATAAGTACTCCATCAATAAATTCCATCTGCAATTGCACAAGATATGTGCGCATGAAAGTCTGACTGCATGTGTGCATGAGAGAGAAACCTATATTAACATTGATGATGGCTGGTTTGTCCTTGTTGGCGAGTAGTTTCACACTGAAATCAGCGCAATCAATCTCACCCGAGATCAGAGTATCAATCTTCACACATTCCATTCGGTACATACGTGCTGCTTTAAAGACCGAGTAATGTGACTCCCGTGATGCATACAGAATTCCATCTGGAAACACTTCTCTCCTGCATAATTGAGCCATCATTAACACTTCCATGACAAAAAGATATGACATTTACAATCCATAAAGAACAATCACAAGACGAAATATCATCAACACTAACCCAACTAAAATCCCATGAAGGTTGCCTTCTGTACCACAATTGGTAATGTATCCCCAGTAATCATTTTTCTCTATTTCCCAGAGATGAGCAAACCAATCCAAAACACCAACTTCAAATTCTCTTGAATGGACACCATAATTGCTCTCAATAAATGGATCACCAAGATTGTTGATGGAAAAATGCTGCAACTGACCGAGAGCACCATAATCGAAGTCTAGATTATAAGGATAGCCTGTATCAAATATTATCATCAGTAAGAATGCAAAGTTCATAAGTCCAAACCAAATACATAAGTCAAATACTCATTACACATGCTAGATCTGTGAACCAATACAGTCAAAAATAAAAATGTAAGAATGTTAATTGTGATTCAAGTATATGATCATATCAACGGCACAAAATTGATATAATTCTTCTGCACACTTTACTTGGAATAAAATTGATATAATTCTTGCAGCATTTCTTGCACTTTATTTTCTTTTTGAGTTTCTCTACCTTCATGATATCAGAGAAGACTTGTATGGATATCATAATATACACATCATGAATCTAAATTCTTCTGCATTTTTCACCTTTTAAGTTGCTCTTCCTTCTCTTACCCTCCCTGCCCACCCCCAAAAAAGAAAGAAGAAGAAAAGGACAATAGACCAATAGTAACGCATTTAATGAGGCTTAATATCACCCCCTTAGGCCTTAAACCCAATACATTAGGAGGTCCTAGTGTCCTAGCAGCTTCCGTCAGGCATTTGGCATGCAAGTTCTGATACTAAATTAGGCTTCGTCTATGAATTGTGAAAGCGCATTACGTCCAAGTAAAGTGTGAAAATAGTTTCTTTCTAAGTATAGATAACTTTTTGAGAAGCATACCGAGAGTAGTGATTGTGCAAAAGTAAAACAAGTAACTGAAATTTGCAAGGAATAAGCTAATTATCAGACTATAAGATGAGTGCTTTACAGAGTGATTAACAAGTACAACAAACTTCTTTTCTTTATCTGATCCAGATGGTGTATCATAATTCATAGTCATTCATATGTTTATCAGTGAACTCAAGACTAGAAGTTCTCTCTATAGCCTATAGCTTCATCTGAACACTAAGGACTAAAGTTCCCATAGTAAAGCTGAGCATTTCAGCACTGCAGTATAATTTCTTAAGGGAGATGCCAAGTTTAGTGCCACTTCTTCACAAAGGAGGAGCCCCAATTACATCGGATCCACTCAAGTCCTTATGAGACCAATATGGGTCCACAGTAAAGTCACCAAAAAAGTCTTGGCAATCAGGCTACCATTCTTCATTTCTCAACATATTAGTAAAGATAGGAACAGAAAAACAATAGTCATCTACTGATTCTATTGCTTTAACCCATTACTGTATCCGAAAGTTAGATCAAGCAACTATTCGAACAATTACAATCCAGTAACAGAAAACAATTACAATCCAGTAACAGAAAACAATTACGTAACCATACCATACAAAGCTACAGAAAAAAAAAGGACTCCAAAGACGACCAGAACACTAACAATGAGTTTGACAAGGAAGAATCCAACTTTAGAATTGGAATTGATGAAATTTAAAGTCTTGCTTCATTTTAACCAGAACAAAGGGGAAGGACATAATAGAGATTTCCAATTCCACTGGATTTCAATCGCAATGCTCAAAATCCACTGTACCAAGAACAACATAAACATAATCATAAAATGGGCAGCACCCAAAACAAGTTCACATGAATAGCTCTCACTATTATCGTTCCAATAAAAAAAATAATAGCTCCCACTATTACAAGGACCGCTATGATTGTTCTCTGATTACCATCATTTACACTATAAACAATACTTCCTAGCGTGCGAAATAATATTCATCTCAGCATTCGTAGATAATGTTTGTGAATCACAAGCAATAGCCACAGCGGTACAAGAAATTACAAAGCCCCCTTAGATGTAACAATCCATTTCATGGGGGCCTTAAGTCCTTAGCACACTTGGCACCTACGCAAATGGCAACAAGCGTTTAGAAAATACAAAGCAAAATATATAAACAAACAAATTTTAGTTTTTCATTGTGGTCAATCGTTAATGGAGATTTCTGGATCGACATTTCATTTATCATTCATCTCGAGCAATAAAGAATACTTTAGTAATTATCTGCATTATCTGTACTAAGCTTTCCAAATTTAAGCCATTCTAATATAACAGAACGACCACCAAATTCAAACGTCCCTTTTACTGTACTTATGCTTTCCTCTGTTTTTCCACTAACCATTAACCAAATACTTCTACAAGCTACAGTTAAATAACTAACTAGCAGATAAACCCAAAAAAAACGAACAACGTTTTTCAATTTTCCACGCTGTTTTGCTTGTTGCTCATACCTAAATGGTGCTTCGTCCGTTCGATCAAGGTCTTCCTGTATCGAGCCAAGACGCTAGCCATGTAAGCCTCCTTGTCTCCCGTGAAATCGTCGTTTGCATCGGGCTCCGTGACGGCTAGGCACGTGGTGTGCACGTTCCTCCCGAGCACCATCTCTCCTTCCCCGCTCTTTTTCTGCCGCCGCTGCTGCTTCTCCTCTTCTTCAGCTTCACTGGACGCACCGTTCGCCGCCACAACCGGAGGCAACGGTTCGGCCACCACAGCAGCCGGATCGAAGTCCTCCGGAAAGATCTCCACCGTCCCGTTCACCTTCCCCGATATTGATTCCACTTCTACTACTCCAACCATGATTTGTACGTTTCCTTTTTCTTTGGAGAACACAACGTAAAATCTGAAAGAAAGTGAAATAAAATGAGACGGATTTCAACGAAATTTCTTGTGAATGTGAAGAGATTGTAGATCTGAAAATGTGTGTGTGAGAGAGTACCTGATTGGTAGAGTGGCGGTGGATCCGCTCAAAGAGAGAGGTGTTGCGTGTCGCAACAATTGTGGAAGAGAGCGCAGTGGACGAGCGAGGAAGGAATGGAACTAATTATAGGCCCGCGTTTTTTCTTATTACACCTATTAAATGGGGGGTACTTGATTAATCTAAGTCAATCCCAGTAAAAACTTGCATTTAATTTAAATCTTTTTCGTTTTCCTTCTCTTTATTTAAACAACTAAAAACATTTGAATGTAAAGACAATCGGAAAAAAAAAAACAAACTTACCTCATTGACAGTGAGAAAAAATAATTTGCTTTTAAACAATTTGTTTCGATCTAATTGAATTTTTTATTTATATACTTACATTATCTGTTGTTAATTTTTATTATTTTATGTTAATTTTAATATATCGATTTAAACATAAAATTCAATTTGACCCAAACAAAATTCAAAAGTAAATTAACAAGGGTCAAATAAATATAATAATAAAATATTAAAAATAAATTTATTTATTTTCCTAAAAAGAAACATGTCCAAAAACTTTAAGCGAAAGGTTCAACCATTTCATGATGAGCAATAAGAGATAAACAACAAAAACATACATTAATTCATACATTTCCTAATCAATTCATATTTTTTTATATTATATTGCATTAATGGATGATAAAAAAATAAAAATAAAAATTTAATATTATTTACATGCGACTCAAGCACATAAATGACTCTATTTTATATGTATTTATTAGATTAGTCATTACATTTAAGAAAACCAGTGTATTAAAATTTAAAAAACATTATTTTAGATCTTGTTGGTGAGGAGTGGATGTGATTATCGAAATTTTTTAAGGTTAAAAAATAACATTTTACCAAATAAATAAAGTTCTATTAATCAAAACATATAATTTAAAAGTTAAAACATTACAATATCTTTCAATCAACACTAATAAATCCATGTTAAAAAATTTGACATCATTCAAATATATCAAATGATATTTTTTTATTAAAAAAATATTTATTTATTGTTATATATACTATACACTTTTACTATTATCACAATTGGGTCCATTGATTTTCATGTACTAATTACGGAGATAATTTATTTCGTTATTTGATAAAATAATGTAATATCAAATATTCATGTATATACGTGAATCTCACATAATATATAAATTTATGAATCTCACTTATACATACATTTGATTATTAGCCCATAAGACCATAAAAACACATCCACTCAGTGACTCTCAACCCTTACATTAGACGCAATTTTAAGTAATGTTCGAGAACTAATTAAAATATATTTAAATCAATTCAAAACAAAAATTGCTTAAATCAATTTTCAAACATAATCATTAAAAAAAAAACTTGAGCTCAATTCGTATACGACATTTGAATTAGGTTTAATCCAGTTAAAATTTAATTTCTTAAATTTTATTTTTAAAAAAATTGAATTTAAACTTAATTAAATCAATAGTGATAGATACCGGTTCAACTTTTCAGCAACCACACTGGGTGGCGGCTTATTTGTGTGCAAGAGTTGGACCCGTCACCTTGTGACTTCGAGGTTATAGGTTTGACTCTTTGCCCCGCGAACTTGAACCTCCTTTTTAAAAGGGTGTGGTCTGTGAACTCATGATTCTACCAATGATGCTTTTTTTTTTTAAAAAAAAATTTTAAAAATCCTACCACCAAATCTGGTACCATCGAAAGAACACGCTCGCGTTAACCCTCCACTCCCGATTCTCTCCTCCATCTTTTTAACAAACTCCGACCAAATCCCTCTCCTTTCCCAAGTCCATTTCAGCTCTTCCTCTCTCCCTCTCTCTATTTTCATCTGCCTCGCGGCCTTACCAGATTAATGGATGGGTCCCCAATCTACGTTCTCCCGCAGGACACTCTCCACCAGATCTTCTCCTCCCTCCCTCTTCGTCAGATCATGATCTGCCGATCAGTCTGCAAGTTCTTCAACCATCTGCTGACCTCATCGTGCTTCATAGACCTCATCTCCTCACAGCAGCCTCTCAACCTACTCGCTCTGCGCCCGGCTCACCATCACAGCCGACACGCGTCTCCCCATCACAGCCGACACGCGTCTCCCCATCCCTGCCTACATGTCTACGATCCTGACCAAAACCAATGGCTAAGATTTAATTTAGATTTTCTCCCTTTTAGATCACCCCACCCGGTCGCGTCATCCAGGGGACTCGTTTACCTCTGGGGCGACTCGCCTGAGTCAAGCAAGTCGCTTGTGGCCTGCAACCCATTAACTCGCCAGTTTAAGGTGCTACCCCAACTGGGTTCGGCCTGGTCACGACACGGCTCGGTCCTGGTCGACTCAGTGAACCGAGTCATGGTACTCACAAAACTCGCCGCCATCTACTTCTCAGGTACAATCGCAAACCAGTGGCTAAAATTTTCCTCGAATTTACCGTCAAATCCGAGGAGCCCAATATTAGTATCAAACTCAGTGTTCGCTTTATGTGATGTTGGGTCTCCATGGAGGAGTCAATGGAAACTGTTTTCCTGTAAACTAACAAACCTGACAAACTCACACAACTGGGTTTGCTTAGAGAGACACGAATGGAGAGATATATTCGACATCATAAAACGGCCCCGTTTAGTGCGCGGGAACGGGGACAGTAAGATACTGATGATTGGGGGCCTTAAATCGACATTCTCATTGAACCCTGCGTGTTCGACCATACTGATATTGAGGCTTGATTTGGAAAGCTTGCAGTGGGAGGAAGCAGGGAGGATGCCGATGGAGTTGTATAGGTGTTTTCAGGATTCGAGCAAGTTCAAGGTGTTTGGAGGAGGGGATAGGGTGTGTTTTTCAGCGAAAAGGATGGGGAAATTGGCGTTGTGGGACTGCTGGGAGGGCTGGAGGTGGATTGATGGGGTGCCGGAGAATGGAGACGGCCTATGTCGAGGATTCGTATGTGAGGCGAGGCTCACGGCGGTGCCTTGATAGGTTGGTATGTCTTGAGAAACTGTCTTCTTCTTGTTGTTGCGTTAGCGTTGAATTTGAGAAGTTGTTATGCTGTTTAGTGAATTGTGTTTTATTGCTCGACACAAGATGGATGTTGTACTCCTATTTGATCAAGAATTATTAATGAAATGTTTAATAGTGTTTCGCATAGGCTAAAAAGTAATAAGAATTGTTGAGAAATGGGAACTGGGTTGTATTTTTTTTTCTGATCGTGTTGGTGTTTGTTAGAACCTGACTGACAATTGGGAGAAATGATATTTTTTTGATAAATAAAATTGTATTGACAAGGCACCAACAAGATGCAACTCAAACTAAAGGTTAATTACAAGTAAAAAAATTCACAAAATCCAATTGGGAGAAATGATATTATTGCAGAAAGATATGTACATAGATATGGAATTGTTTTGTGATGTAAACATCACTCATTGAGGAGTGGTATTGTGCTGACCTCCTAAGCCGTTTTTATCCTGTGATTATATATAGCTGACTACCATCCTGATGTTGTCTTTCGACGTGAGGGTCTGAAAATGGAATATACTAGGCAGCCACTTTGATATATAAGCTCTAGTTGTCGCTCAGAAGCCTATGGTGACTTGAAATCTGGTACGAACACAAAGACCTACAGGTACCCATAAATTTTAGCAAAATACTTCGGTGACATGATGCTGGGGGATATACTAGGATAGAGACATACTGGTAAGGTTTGGTTTTTCTTGTAAAGCAGATGGAGAAATGGGAATGGGTACAGGGTGTGGATGTCGAATATTTCTAGGCTCCAGATATTAAGAAATAGGAGATGACTTGGACATGGATCAAAACATAATTTACGAGGATTGGAATTCTATTTTAAGTATATAGAGTGAGAACTTATCATCTATATTACTTGTATATGGGCATGCATGTCACGTTAGGTTCACACTTTCTCATCTTCAAATGTGAGACATAGCTAAACTGTCGAAGATGTTGAAGTTTCTTCTTTTGTATGAAGCGTTTATGTATCTAGAGTGTCTCACATGCAAACTTTACTGGTTTAAACGTTTTAATGTAAAGTAGGATTTAGAAATAGATTGAAGAAGATACCTGAAATTGAGGGGCTTCTGACAACCTTTTACTTGTGCTGTACATGACTGTTGGGCTTCTATCTAGCAGTAAACATGCCCTGTACATTCTATACCCATACCAACTTCATGTAATATCTGGCATGCATGAAAATTTGTCATGTAGTATAAAAGATGGAGTCTTTGGGAATAAAAAAAAGAAAATTAGGAATAGAAGGAAGATTGATAATAGTCATTACTGTAGTTGTTTCTTGACTTTCCAAGGCACGAGTATGTTTGTGGTTTAATGGATCCAGAGCATATTATCTGCGATCTATTTTTTATTCTTCCATTAGTTAGTCTTTTGCCCTTTATTCTTTTGGCTTCAAATTTTATCTTAAGGATACAGTTTCTTGTTATGTACTGGTGGTTGAAAGAGTGTTTTAGAATTAGTTTTTTGAACCATGTGGCTTCATAAGTGTTTCAATCGTGTAAATTAATGGTAACCTGGATTAGTTAACCTGTCACATATGAGAACAAATGTGTTACGCATTGGTTGTCATCTTAAACTTGGATGAGTCAAGTTTCGAAGGGGAGGTACTCTCAACTTTTTTTTCTATTAAATCATTGTCTTCTTTGGCTGAATTTAACATTTAGATTGTTCATAAGATTGATGAGTACCATGGATACTGGGAGAAGCCTGTCAGGATACATGACCAAGTGCCATGTGTTATTTGTCTTTCATTGCAATTGTTGTTGTTGAGAGATATTAGGAAGTTTCCTATTTACGGCCATGTTTGGTTTCTTATTTAAGCCAACTTGTTTAAGTTGGCTTAAATAAGAAACCAAACATGGCCTACATATGTATTAGGTTTATGTTGAGAGTTCCTATTAGGTTTCCTATTATGTATCCTAGTAGGTTTCTTAGTCTTAGTTTACGTCTATCTTATCTAGTTGATGTCTCCTAATCCTATTAGTTTGATATTCATAAGTTTATATATAGGACTGTTATTCAGATTATCAATCAATAATACAAATTTTTTTTCAATTCTTCTTGTCAACCGTTGTTTAAGATGCTGTATGGATTATGCTTTGAAATTTTACATTTCACATGTTATTGTTCTGTGCGCTTTGTACATTTGTTGAATTATACCACGGAATTGAAGTTAGTGTAATTCATAAGTGATGAATTTCTTTCACTTCTGTAATTTGAAGAGAATGTGGAACACTTCTGATGTGCTAATTTCAGATTTTTTATATGAACTGATGAAGACTGTGATTAAGTACTTGATCAGGAAAAATGCGCCAAGAACAATTGCAGTGTCTTTTTATATACAGTAACATACATATTACTAGGTCGACCTTGGTTTGCTGTCTTTTTATCAGATACTAAGATGTGAGGGCTGGCCAAAGGTCCAATAAAGATTCAAGTGTTTTGCTTTGGCATAACTTAGTTGTCGAGATTTGTTGTGTAGCGTTAATTGAAGAAATGATGTGAGATGGACTTGTTTGTTGGATTTCATTGTTGAATTGATTTCCTAGAAAAGGGAGAGATGGGAGGAAGAAGAATGTAGACCCATATAAATTGTATTGTTGTGACTTCCGAGTAGAAGCTATGCTATGTCCAGTCAATAACTAGAACTTTGAGCATTTTTAATCTGTGTTGGGCTAGAGATTTATTGAAATGTAAACAACTTTTGTTTGTGAAAGTCCTTCCATTCAGTAATTACATTTATTTCTGATTGTAATTTGTTGGTATATCGATATGTATAGTACATTGCTTATCCTTTCATATACCTGCAATTGTTTTATAGGAACTTGTAATGAAGTACAAGTAGTTTACTTGGATATATGATTCCTTTGATGAACTCTTGTATCTGGATAACACCCTCAGATGTTAGGTACCGTTTTGTAGAGATTATAAAACTGTTTTTGTTTCTAAAAACTGTTTCAAAAACCATTTTGATAGCCATAAACCGAAACTACTGCTAGGTCAAACAGTACCTTAATTTTGTTAAGGCCTGACAATAGTTTAGCCAAAAGAAGAAAAGCAGGGGAGCAGTTCATTGAAACGTTTTACTGAGAACTGACTCAAGGTATTATGCATTATTAATAATAGGGTAACATAAATTAATAAAGTCTTACAATCAAGTCAGAATGCTACCTGTATATCAGATAAGGGAGGAGACACACCTTTGAGAGTCAAACTAACTGTGAAGGCCATCAAAGATCTCCTATTACTGTTTAAATGTGTTGAAAAGAAGCATGCATTTAGAAAACGAAACTTAGTAGCTGTTTTTTTTGCTAGGTTTTGGTTTACTTTGGGTAACCCTGAGGTAAGGGACAGCCATTCTCACCCAGGTGAAGGCCATATCTAGTTGATAGGGTATGTAAAGGATTATCATGTGTACTGCCATTAATTTTTTTTCTTGAATAAAGATAAATTATTTAACCAGAAAAGAAAGTTTTTTTTTTCATTCTTGGCATATGCAACGTTGATTGGTAGCTACAAGTTGTGGCTTGATTATACCATATATTGCAAGTAATTTCTCAGTGTTCATAGACAATGTAATAATATAGCTAAAAATATATAGTGAGGATGATGCTTGGGCTCTCTTAGTGGTAAGCTGGCGTGGAAGTTGAGGTGGGGATCTCATAACTAGATGAATTTCCAGTTAGACTAATGACCTTGACTTTGAAGCAAAATGATGGAAAAAATTGGGATTATGAATTTGCTTATTAGCAACAGATGCAGTTTTCTTCTTGTACTTCAGAAGGACCTTTGGAGATTAAATCATTGGTCAAGGAAATTGAGAGAAGATCAAAAGGGTCTATACCAGGTAGGACAGATTAAATGCATCTTCGAGCAGAATTTCAGTTGGCCTCACAATCCTTGTAAGTTTATTTTAGAGATGGCAGTTTTATCTTTCAATGCTCTGACTTCTGATTGTTTAATCCCAACAGAGAGGGTGCTTATTGGCTGGCGTCCTCCTAGTAGGGGATGTTTAAAGCTTAATTTTTGACAGAAGCTCTCAAGGCAATCCTGCGCCGGCTGGAGCTTGGGGAACTGTTGGGAGGCTGGTTAATGGGTTTCTCTACTAAGGTAGGCCATGCTACAGTTCTCACTACTGAACTATGGGCTTCACTTATGTTGGAATTGGGGCATTGGATCTTTGGAAATTGAATCAGACTCATCGGTTGCAGTTGAGAAACTGAAGTTTATGCCTAGCAGGTTTGATCAAAATTGAAGGCTCATTGAAGCGTGTGGAAAGTTGATCACCAAGGATTGGTATTGTGTGGTTTTGCGTGTGCAGAGGGAGTCTAATTTTTGTGTGGCTTGCCCGTCACTCTGTTCATCTGGAGCTGGGCATGCATGTGTTTGAGGCTCCTCCCAACGGCCTCCAGCATTGTCCTCTGAATGATGAGCTTGGTTTCTTGTGGCCTAAAATTTTAGGGTAAATTCTATGGAAAACTCTGTAACAAACCTTGAAGTTTATTTTGGTTTATACTAAACCTGTGTTGGCACCATCAGTACTAAGTTTAACGATGTTAACCTTGGGTTTAATACGAAATTAAGCAAAATCACAGGGTTCTATATGTAATTTAACTTTTTATTTAAAACACTCGTATCTCTCTCTCTCCCCACTCACGAGGCTCGCTCTCTCAACCACACGTCGGCCGGCCACCCTTCCTCCTCTCCCGTCACTGCACGCTTCCCCTCACACTCAAATAAAGCTTTATTTATTTGAAATAAAACTTTCTTAAAGAATTAATAGCCAAGATTTTAAATGATGAAACATTTCAGAATCAAAAGAAAATAATTCAACAAATACCATGGAAACAAGACATTTTAAAACAGTAAATTAAGACAGAAGCAAATATCAAATGTCCATAAAGAAGATTTAATTTTCAGAAAAATATGTAAAATCAAATTACACATTTCTAATACCTTCAAATACACTAGAATTGCATAAATATTCAGTCTACAAATTTGAAAAATTTAAGTTCCTCAACAGAAATTTTGGGCATGGGTTTTTAGTTGAACTTACCCCAACAGAAAATTAAAGATGGTGGTAGTCGTGGGTGGTTGTAATGGCGGTTAAAACCTGCTTTCACAAGAGAGGTTGTCACAGGTAGAGAGATTCAGAGATGGAAAAATTTCAGGAAACGGGGAAGGAAAAAGGGGGAAAAGGAAAGGAAGAAAGAAAAGGGAAAGGGACGAAAAAGAAAAAGAAAGGAGGAAGAATTTACCTCCACAGCCACGGTTTTGCGTCGCCGGAGTTGGGTGGTGATTCACCAGAATTTATGGAAATTTGAAGAGAAAGCTTTGATTTCAAAAATCCCCAAATTAGAGAGAAACTAGCAGCAAGAGAGATAATTGAGAGAATTTTTCTTTGAATTTTGGTAGGTTTAATCAAGGCATGAAGCAAGAAGCAATAACTTCTTGTAATTCCCAGCAGGTGCTGGCGTGAGAGAGAGAAGAAGAATTTGCAGAGAGAGAGAGAGAGCGAGCTCTCGTGGGAGGGGAGAGATGGAGAGAGATGAGTGTTTTAACAAATATGCTAAATTACATATAAAATCTTGTGATTTTATTTAATTTTATAATAAACTTAAAAGATAACGGTTTCAAAGGCAAACTTTAACTTTAGTACGAATCAAAACAAATCAAATTTCAGGTTTATTATAAAACTGAAGTAAAGTACATGATTTTCTTTACAATTTAACCAAAATTTGATTAAGAGGAACACATACCCTATCTTTTCTTTTTCCTCTATTCCCCCTCAATCCAAAAGCACAGCTTTTTCTTTTCTCCGCCATACCAAAAAAAAAAAATGGCCACACCAGATACATGTCTGTAAATTTGGTCAGTTACTCTATTGCCATTGTGAAGCTTTAACAATATTATTGAAGGTGGGATGTCTTCCACCCTGCAACAATTTTGCAGTTGTGTTATGATGGTTGGGGAATCTACCATGGAAGTTTCTTGTCCATCTCTCTCTCTCTCTCTCTCTCGACACATTTTTGTGAACCTTCATGGAAGTTTGGTCTCATAACATTGCTTTCTCGTAACAAACAAAAATTTTGTACCTTCATAATGACCAAATGGGTATCATATTGTAAGATACATTTGTTTTTCTTTTTCCTTGTTGGAATCTATAATGTGAATTTTCATTCTTCAATCTTCCCTTATAATGCTTTTGGCCTTTCTCTATCTTCTGCGTTTCTGAAACTATATTTTTGTCTTCTTATAAATTGTTTATGATTATAGTTCTGTTGCTTCGATCCTGCATTAGTGGTGGCAAAGTGCCTTGTATATTAAATATGACTAGCATGAGCAGCCTCTCCAGTCTGAACTGAAAGGAGGACAATCAAAGAAGAAATATATGAAGGCCTAGCCTTTTGAAAGAAAGAGTGCTTGAAAGTTTGAAGACAAAGCAATTTAAGAAAGTCGATGATGGAAAGATTACTGTATGTGGCACCTTTTTGATGCCCTCGTGTTTGTATGAATGCAGCTACTGTTTGATAATCTATTTCAAGGCAACAAGACATCTTTGATAAACATTTTTATCTTGTTCAATGTTAAGATGATTTCGTTCACCAAATACACTTAAAGATAATCTTTTTTTTATCATATTGTCCACCAAACAAGTTCTATAAAACTCATTCAACTCATTCTATCATCTCCTTGTCTTTGTATTTTCAAATAGAAAACAACTCAACCTAGGACACTAAGCATTTATCCATTCAAACAATTCACAGAAACACTTAAAAAATATGTTTGAACAAATGAATTTCATATTATAACTTATTTGCAGTTTCATGCATTATCCTGTTTAGAAAACAAATAAGTTATAAAATTTATTTATAAACAATCTCATTATAGGATTGAATTAATTTATTGTAAATTTTATCATTGCTTTATGGCTAATTGATTTCCTACCGCCTTAGCCAAAATTTTGTTTTTTTTTTTATAAATAAAAATAAAAATAGGGGAACATATTTGGAAATGGGATTGCCTCTCATTATCCTCTATGCTCCAGCTATAACGCTTATATTTAGAACTTTTTACAAAACGGACCTCCAGCCCAATAGACGAACGTGGACAGCGTATTAATGTTTTTTTTTGTCTGACACATCACTTATGCAACTAATTGCTTGATCTTAGCCGAACAGAGCATGGATGATGGATGCTGAGATTTAGGCGAAATTACCTTTTTGTCTCATAATTTAGTGAAATTTATAAATAATCTACGTCTACTCTTATAAAAAAAAATACATGTAAGTATTCATAGAAAATAAGAGAATAAAGTTACATGTATTAATTTTGGTGGGAATGTTTATAATTTTATATTGGTAGGTCTTAAAGGGACCGAATCAATGTCGAGAAAACTACCTTGATCTCATGCATTTGTTCGTGGATTTAGTATTTTCTAAGGGTGAGTATATGTCGGTTTGGGTTGGGTTATCTTAAAATTTCAATCTAACCTATTTGTACCGGGTTGAAAAAATCTCGACCTAACACAACCCATGAACCTATCCAATTTCAACTCAACCCAACCCATTCTAATTGGTTTAGGTCAGTTTGGGTCACCGGGTTGATATATATTTTTTTACTAAATAATTAAACCATACATAGTACATAATAAAAAAATATTATATTAAATTCAAAAATAAATTCATTCTTATTACAAGTAAAATATGTGTGTCTGACAGCACAAATAATATTTGATAACATGAAAAATAGAACAATCGTCTTATGGACTACAATGGTTGCAGGCTATGCTAAATTTAGTTTTTTGGATACTGCTAAGAAGCTTTTTGATGACATTTAAGATAGTGATATTGTGCCATGGAATGTCATAATTGGAAGCTATGTTGAAGCCAAACTTGATAGGGATGATTTGGCATTGTTTTATGAAACGCAAGCGAGTAATATAAAGCCTGATGATGTGACCATGGTCAATTGCTTATCTGCATGCTCACAACTTGGAGCCATTGATATTAGAATATGGATTCGTCGTTATATTGAAAAACACAATCTTCATCTGAATATTGCACTATGAACTGCTTTAGTTAACATGAATTTAATTTACTTTAGAAAACTGTTCAATTACGAAAGAAATCTAGATTTCTGGACAATTGCTAATAATATATTTTAGTAACTCAGCATTTGTTGGCTGTGCTAGTGCTTTCTCACTAATCAGTCTAATTTTTGGATTATGCTTAAATGCACTTGGAAGCGACATAGAGACTCTTAAAAGGTCACAGAGAGGCAAATTGAATAGTTCAATAATGCTTGCATGAAAGGCTTCCAGCAAGTTAGTATTACTAAACTTTATCATGCATTCAGCATTTCTTCCATCAACATTATGGTACATCTTTTTGGAATATAAGTTTATCTGCATACATTGATCCCGATTGGAATCTTGTAGGTTAAAATGTTAATTTCTGTGTTTATTTTATACTTACAACGGTACAAAAAATATTAAAATTTTGTTAGTATAAGTTAATTGTGCATCAATTTATTCTGATTGAAGTTATGCTTAAGAATAATTATGAAAACAATTTCATAACTCGAAATCAGTACTTGTTTCTAGTGTAAATATTTGAAACTAAAATCTGGGAAATTGGAAAGTATAAAACTTGTTTGGACATTGAAGTATTTGCTACATATAATTTTACACACTAGTAGTAATTAGAATGGACATTTTATGATTATATATTTTATAATTATACTATAATTATTTATACACTATTTTATATTCAATAAATATAAAATATAAAATTATATAGTTGACCGGTTTACCGGTTTGGGTCGGGTTGAAAATTTTGAACCCATGACCCAACCCATCGGGTTCAAAATATTTTCAACCCAACCCAATCCAATCTCTAAAAATACACAACCCAACCCAACCCATTATATCGGTTTGAGTCTGGTTCGCGGGTCAATCGGGTTCCATGTTCACCCCTGGTATTTTCCCATATGACAGTTCTTTTCTTTTCGGAGTGGAAGCATATTAGAACTATACTCGTACACAATGAGAGGTAATTCTCTTTTTTTTTTTTATCTGGCCAGTAAGATTGGTCACGGTGCGAGTCGAACAAAGTATTTGAAAATTTGAGTTCGACTCATGACTTTGATGGATTAATATATCACTTTTGAATCGATCTCAAGTAAAGTTGAAAACCTATGCTCGAGTTTAATTTGATGTCATTCTAGTGAGATCGAGCTCGATTCATCTGAGGTCAAGTGTAACTCGAGCTCAAACGAGCTTGAACAGCCTAAACAAATTAATGAAATAAAGTTTGATAACTATATTATATATTTGAAATATAAATAATTAAACAAATATGAGTTTTGACTGAGTAGTTAAAACTTAAGAGTGTGAACTTCAAGTCAATAGTACATCCTCGACTCGTGGTCAGTCCTACCCACCAATCTTTGATGTGAGCAAATTTCGATTTCAGATATCCTGTGTGATGACAAGTCATTTTACCAGCTATATTAAAAAACAATTGAATTACTAATTATCTCAAAAGATTAAGTTGATGGAAAAGAACTCGATCAATTATTTATACTTTAACACGCTCTCTCACGTGCAATCTGACAGAAGGACTAAATGTTTTTCACGTGAAACCCAAATGTAAAAAAGTTCAAATATTTGAAAAGGGAAAAAAGAATTGGATAAAATATTAAATGAAAAAAATGTCATTCCCAATACTTGAAACCAAGACTTGGAGTTTTAAAACCATATTAAGAAACAATTGAATTACTAATTATCCAAAAAGTTTAATTTTATGAAAAAAATCCAATTAACTCTTTATACCTTAACAATATATATATATACACACACAACATATATTCAGTTTTTGAATTATGTATGAATTTTGCAATTTAAAATTTATGTATTGATTATCTATAACAAAATCCACTTTATTGTTAATAAAACTATGATAATCTGTACGATATTAGGGTAGTTTTTGTGCAATATGTGCGTGTTTGGTTATGTGTTGTGTATTTTAATAAAAAGAAAAAGAAAAAGAAAGCATTAGTGGGTTTTAGTCAAACTAGCTGTTATAACCTTAACAATGTCACTAACTCATAATTACATCTACTAACTGTTGGGTCATTATCAATCATTACCTCACTCATTATTTCACCATGAGTGAGCTTGTATAACTCTTTTAAGTCAAATAGAGTATAAAAATCCCCAAAAATCACCAACACAAAGTAATTGTCTTTCACTTTCTAACTCTTCGTCCTCACCTTATGAATACTCTAAATATATACCATTTTCCTATTGATGGACAGAGAAAATATGGTATAGTGGAGCTTTGGCTTAATGATATGAGAAGTTTTTGCCTGGCACAGTACTATGAATAATATATAATACAATAGGTCCATTTCACCGTTAAATGAAATGAGAAGAGATAGAAAAAAATGATATTTTATTTTCATTCAATGGTAAGATGAACATTTGTGACATGTATCTCTCATGGGATGACGTGACTAAATGAATTTACTGCATCGAAAAGAATTATTATTATTATTTTTTTCTTTTCGCAGTGGTGCAAATTGTCCTAAAGAGAGTGATATTCTATTCATGTAATATAGAAGATATTTTTCTATTTATTATAAAATTTAATGATTTATACTTTTATATATAATTTTTATATACTAGTAACTACACTTTGTAATGGTTATCAAGACAGTCCAATGCAAAATGGACATTACGGGGTGCTAGGGGTGACCATGGAACCTGGTTGACCCGTAGACTCGATCCAAACCGATACAATGGGTTGGGTTGAGTTGGGTCTTTTTAGAAGTTGGGTTGAGTTGGGTTGGGTTGAAATTTTTTTGAACCCGATGGGTTGGGTTGGGTCATGGGTTCAAAATTTTCAAACCGACCCAAACCGATAACCAGGTCAAATATATAATTATATATATGTATATATATTATATTTATTAAATATAAAATTGTGTTTAAATAATTATAGTATAATGAATGAGTAAAATTATATGTAGCACAGTCCAAATCCAAACAATCAAACAGGGCGTAGCTTGTTGTAATTAGATAATAGAATGATGGTATTTTGGGAAAAAGAAATTACAATTCACTAAACCTAGCCTCTCTGATTGAAAATTTCAGTCTTCTCATTATCTCTTTTTTCGTTTCTTTGTAGGGGCTGTGGAGCTATCATTTTCTCTTGAAAAAAACCCAAGTGACGAATGTGAAGTTTTGTGAGAGAAAGCCAAAAAGGTATGCAGTACTATGCAGTCTTCCTTTTCCTTAGAAAGTGCTGGTCTGATTTTTGCACTTTTCCTTTTCCTTTTCGAAAACAAAAGGCTTTTGTATTTTCAAATCTAATGTTAACTTTCATTTTCTAGAGTTTATGTATGTTCTCTTTAATATGGTTAAGCATTCTTTAGCTTTAAGAAATGGAGAATTTTGATTATAGCAAGGATATATAGCTGACACTAAATTAAGACATAATCAAGTATGCATTTCTCTGTAACTAATTGGTGGTAATAAGTAAATATCAACTATAAGAAATCATTGGAAAAAAACTACAAGAAATCTTTAATCACTTGCCTTTTTTGATTAGAAAGCACATTTAGTTAATAAAATATTTTATTACGAAAAATACATATTTTAATCACTTGACTTTTTTTTTATGCTTGTTTCCATAACAATATCCAAGATGTTAACAAAAGTATTGAATATTAGTTTATATAAAGCTGATGCACACAACTTTTACTTGAAATTTGTATGGATTTGGTTTTGGATTTGGTATAACATTTTATTGTTATGTAATATATATGATTTAATTTTTTAGTAGAAAAAATATATCAACTCGGTTACCCAAACCGATTAGAATAAGTTAGGTTGAGTTGAGGTTTGATGAGTTTATGAATTGAATTGGGTTTAGATTTTTCCAATCTAATATGAAATGATTGGGTTAAATTTTTAAGCTAAACCGATTCAAAATTATCCATACTCACCCCCTGAATGCATCATACATGTAGCTTTCAAGAATAAGCTATGGGGCCAATTGCATTGATTCGCTAAAATGTTTCTTATGCATTGACAGACACATGCACTTTGTTTCCACTGTTGTTACTTTTGGCTCACTGCCTCTTTATTTTGAGTAGTTTGTCCTCCCTAAGTGGGGGACTCCTTCTCAGGTATTTTACTGTACACGGAGAGAAGTATAAACCTCAGTAGCTCAAGCTGATAACTTGAAATATTAAATTCAACACCAATCAAATAAAGAGAGTATGGCCTGAC
This sequence comes from Bretschneidera sinensis, assembly GCA_023935145.1. Lineage (NCBI taxonomy): Eukaryota > Viridiplantae > Streptophyta > Magnoliopsida > Brassicales > Akaniaceae > Bretschneidera > Bretschneidera sinensis. The sequence continues at coordinate 152,738,601 of CM043697.1, forward strand.
AGGACAAACCTCTCGCTGAAATATTGATCATGTCTTTCCACCACAAATTTCTCCTCTTTTTTTTTTCAGATTATCATAGCTTAGGATTTGCTTAGCAGTTATTTCAATTTATAATTTATAAAACAATTTTTGATAAAATAACAGTAAAACTAAAATTTGTTATATATTGAATAAACATCAATGAAAGTACATTTTTTAATATCAATTCAGTTTCTTAAAAGCTATTAATTTTTTAATTTTTGATTCTTTTCATAACTTTTTAATTGAAATATTTGAAATTACTTTTGTTTATACAAGACAAAAATTATTTCATAATCTCTTCTGATTAAACCCTACTTTAGTGGCACATAAAACACGATGTTTTTGATTCAATGGTTAATTGGTTATTACCTCAAATTAAATGCATTTGTGTGTTTTGAAATCTTAAATTTGATTCTTCAAGCGAATAATTTTTTTATAAATAAAAACGATATTGGATGAAAGAGTAAAAATTAACAGTATATTAAATTATTATTTTGAATAATAATAATTATAATAATAATAAATTGATGTATATAAGCACTAGCTTTAAGTTTCACCAATTGATATCTATTCATCAACCCATGGTGTGAAAATTCTTCACTAGCTCTTAAAAGTAAGATTCTCTCTTGGTTTGTGGTTAAATAAAACAAATGTAGCGTAATTATTAAAATCGAAGTATGATTGGGCCTTCCTTTTTTCGCTTAAAAAAATTTCATTGATGGAATCCCAGGTCTATTCCCCCTTAAACAAAAGAATTAGGTTTTTATCACATTGCTGGTACAGCTTGATATAAGAATCTCTTGTCGTATAAAGTAAGAAAATTCTTCCACATAAAAATTCTTATGGGAAAAGGCTCTTTGTATGGATTTAATAGGTGCTTTAGTTCCATTCAAAGATTAAAAAATATTTATTTATTATACTACTTTTTCTTGATTCAAGATGGGTATATTTTTTGTCAGATCGCTTTAAAATATTTGATCCAATAACTTTTCGTTAGACAGGAGCACGATAAATCGACAATTCAAAAGTCTATTCCCCTTTAAATATAAGAATTAGATTTTTATCAAATTGCGAGATACACTTTGATATAAGAACCTCTTGATGTCGCAATGAAAGAAAATTCTTCCACAAAAATTCTCATGAAAAAAGATCTTTGTGTGGATTTAACAGGTGCTTTAGTTCCTCTCAAAGATTAAAAAATATTTATTTATTATACTACTTTATCTTGATTCAAGATGGGTATATCTTTTGTCAAGCCGCTCTAAAATGTTTTGTTAAGTTTATTGAGTTTCACGGCTATTGTTTAAACTGTTTTATTGAATAAATTTAAAAATATTTTTCTCCCAGTTCTTCTGTAAGCTTTAGTCTTTACACATTTTTGTTAAAGATAAATTCCTTTTACTTATTGTTAATCATTGAATTGTTCTTGTTTGTTGGTAAAATAAAATTGTGAAATAATCACTGAAGTGTGAGTAATAATTATAAAGTAGTTGGTTTCAATCTTAAGTGTTCATATCACAAGGATTTTTTTTTTTTTTTTTTGTGAATTTCGTAGATTGGACATAAATGATTTATTTTTTACCTGCTTGAAAAAATGAATTTAGTACAAAATGCGTAAGCTAACCCGTGATACTACTTTATTGCTGAATGTGAGCTTATTTATTATTTTAAGTGGTAAATTATATTTAATCCATTGTACTTTGACCTAACTTATATATAAGTACCCGAAGTTTCAAAATATACAGATACCCTTAGATAACCATATTTTAAGAGGAAATATGTCTTTTTACATCGAAAAATACGTATTCTATAAGAGTATTTGTATTCTAATGCATATTCCGAGGATATATATATTCTTACGTCAAAAAATACATATTCAAAGCGGTATCTGTATATTTTGAAATTACGAATTCTTATACGTAAGTTAGGTCAAACTACAGGTAGCAAATTATAATTTACCTTTATTTTAATGATGGTTAGTTTTATTTAAGATAATTTTATATTAAGATTTTGTTGAATCTTTTTCATAATATTAAGATTTTACTATGCCTAGAATACTACTAACAATACAAACAAACAAATAAAAAAAGTTTAAAATTTGATATTAGTTTATTTATATATATACCATTAGATAGATTAACAAATGAGCTATTAACGAACACGTAACAAATATGTTCATATATGTTAAGAACTAGTAGAATTATCAATTAATTATCCCAAGAGCTTAAGTTAGTGAAAAATAACTCAATTATATCTTTATACTTAAACACGCTTTATCATGTGCAAATAGATTAAATATTTTGCATGTGAAACTCAAATTAGACGCAAAGAGTTCAATGAAATATTAATGAAAAAGAGGCATCTTCATGGATATTAAAAAATAATTGAGTTAACAAGTGGGATAAACGTTTTATATATATACATAGAAAAAAGTTTAAGTTAATTGGAAATGACTCATTTATATCTTTATACTTTAACATCAAACATAATTGAGTCAAACGTCACATTGTTCAGGTTTGATACATTCGTTTATACCGAACATAAAAATTTTGTTCAAATTATCTTACTAAACGATTCTAAATAAGCACTTAACAAATTTGAACACCAACAAGAAATCTCCGAATGTCCAGTTCACTTATAACCTTAACTTTTATTTATTTTCAGGTTTAAGCCAACTATAAGGTTTATTCTCTTGTTCATTAAAAAAAGTTATTTCTTTTTATATTATTCTTTGATTTTTTTAATTAAATAAATTTATTGATCAAATCTCACTTAGATATAATTTCACTGTATTTTAAAATCATTGGTTCGAATTCATATATATATATATATATATATATATATATATATATATATATATATATATGTATATACATTGGCACAAATTGAAAATGATTGAGGTAGGTTATAGTCTATCAATTTACTCAAAAAATATTATATAATAAAAGAGTACTTTGATTTTATCAGTCTTAGTTTCCATATGATGGCATGGCTACAAATATTGAACGAGAAAAATATTGGGAATTTGGGACAAAGGATCCTGGTGTAACTGGACAAATTAATTTGATAAAAAAAAATTAGCTATTTGGAGGCCAGGAGCTTTATGTAAGAGTTACCACTTATGAATCTGTTTTCACACGAATTTGTAAAAATTTATTAATAATTATAAAAAATAAAATATTATTTTTTTAATAAATAATTTAAAATATTATAAAATTCTTGATGTGATACATTTCGATTTCAAAATAATAATCATAAAACCCAATTCGTAAAATCATTGCTTTTTATTTAAATACAAAATAAAAAAAAATGATTAAATGAGGTGCGTTTTAGTGACAAAGGATCCTGTGCAACTGGAGAGGTTAAAGAAATGGTATATTTTTTCTTGAAAATTTGGATTCCACGGAAACACTTCACCTGATTAACATATTGCTCAAATTGGTCAAAAAGTATTCCCTGGGCAATATAAGAAACATTAAAATGTATATAAATTACATAGTGGATGTGACTAGCTAGGAACTATATATAATTTAATTAATAGAGGTGAATCCTTCCTCATCAAGTCATCTCAAACTTGATGAGCTTCTCCCATCCCATATATATGGAGATATTTTTATCTATAATTTAACTAATTTTTTAAAGATTTTTTTTGTTGGTTATAGTTTAAATTACTAATTTTTGATTAGTTAAAAATTTTATTAGTAATTTTAAATTTTTTTATTAATAATATTAATTTTTAAGTCTCACATTTATATTGACGTTATCAATAAAATTCTTTAAATTTATCAATAAAATTTTTAACTGATCTAAACCTAATAACTTAAACCCGATCTAATCATAAATTTTTAAATGCCCAGAGAGTAGCAACAAAATCAGAGTCTACGTCGTTTTTTCCTTTCCAAAATATTGTGTCCGATAGAGAAATATGCTTTTAAATTAAGAATTATGTTATAAATACTGCTACATCCTTTTCAACATAGGAACATATTTGCAATTATTGGAACAGTAAATGCAGTTTCTTAAATCGCATCGAAAAATATATTTCTTTATTTTTTATCAACAATATTCTCAAACAAACTTTTGAAATTATATTTTAATATTAAGTGAACAGGAACCCGCCTAATATGTTGACCCGACTCAAATTGAAAATAAAGGAAAACACTATTCTAATGACTAATGCTTAGTTTTACATATTCTATTATGTTAAGTTTGAATGTTTAGAATTGGATTTAAGAATTAGAATTGAAATTGAATTATGATTTATTTTAGTATTGAAAAAAAAATAAAATTTCACATCAATTTTAATTTTAACTTTCAATTCTAAACAATAAAATGTAGCGTTAGAGACGTAAAATAAATAAAATAAAAGTAGACTGTAATTATTTTTTAAGGATTTATTCAAAAAAACATAGTTTACATAAGATTCACACGTGAATTGCACAAAAAGATCTTTATTAGCAATTACATTGCGTCACGATAGTCATTTTCAAAATTTTTATTCAACCACCTATTAGTTTGTCCGCATAAATTAAATTTCACTATCGAATTCATGCATTCAGTAGCGTTATGATAGAGCCTCTCTTAAAATTGCTATAATTAAGGTTGTTATTCAACTTGAATAAGTCGAGTATGACTTGAGATGTGCCTCAATCAAACTTGTTCTTAAACTATATGAACCAATCTTTAATATAATTTTTTAATTGTAAAATTATTGAGTCAAGCTTGAGTATAACATGACTTAATTTAAAAAAAACTCGAATATTTTAACTCATTTTTCTTTCGATTAGAGCATTTAACTCGGTTCAACTCAGCTTGACTCGAATTAATATATGTACACATTTATATCTATATTTGTATATATATATAGAATTTACCATACAAATCCTAAGATATAAGAAATAAAAGTTAATCTCAATTCAAAAGAAAAAATGCCCAATATACAGTCCTATATTATTACTAGGATTTTTGTATTTTATGAACTTCTCATTAAAATACATATTTAATAACATATTACTCGTTAAATTAAAAAATTATGAAACAATTTTAATTCGATAAACTCGTTTGTCTTGAACTCACTTGATTATAACAGCGAGCTAAATCAGTTTTAAACTGTAAATATAACTCGTGAGCTAAGTTTGACTAAATTTTTATAACTCGATTTTAATTCGAATTTATTTAAAATCATATTTAAATATTTCAAAATAAACTTTAATACAAAATGAGTAAAAAAAAAAGGGATGGACTTACCGGGGTACGATGCCAAAATTACCAATCCTAGAGTTTTTCTCATTTAGACAGATAATCCTTGCTTTCAATTGTTTTTCTCATTTGATTCCTAACAACCCCTCTAAATCCCATTTGTCAAATATTGGTACCAAAATAAAAACCAGCGTGGCCTGCAAGCCTAGTGCGAGGCCACGTCACCCAGAGGCATTTATGTAACCTGACACGTCCATGAAAATTGAGAAATACACCACCTAATCACGTGACCCCAAATCCCCTTTAGGCTCATTAAAGTCTGACACGTTGTGAAAATATAGAAGATCTGAATCCGCTGAGACCGTCTCATTCTCTGTCAGAAGCCAAAATTTCAAATTCCTGTCAGCGTATCATGGTCCATGCAAGAAACGCGTTTGGCGTGAGCAATGTAATAATAGCAGCGAGAGAGAGAGAGAGCTCCTCATTTAACTCAATTAAGTACTATTTACTATTTCGGGTACGAAATGGCTTTTTCGTGATTTCATCTAAGTCAATTAAACCCATTTCTTCAAACAATTTTAGGACAAATTTCATACTAGTGTGCCATAAGTAAAATATTAGCAGCAGAGTGTGAATTTTTTATATGTAAATTTAAGAATCTTACCTCACACTTTCATAGGATCATTCGTCTCTCGTCTCATACTATGCATCATCTCTCATTTACTTTTTTTTTTTCTCTTCATGTTTCATTTGTTCTCTCTTCTATCCTCTCTCCTTCACGCCTCTTAATACTTTATTTTCTTTAATTATTTTTTTCAACTCTCTTACCTCCTATTGTTTTTTGTCTTTTTTAAATAATTTCTTTATTTCCCTCTTTTTTCTCCATCATCTCTTTCACAATGTCCCTGTGATGAGATCCCGGTAGACTGGCTCACGATATTGTCCGCTTTGGGAGCAGGTCCCTCACGGTTTTAAAAGGCCTCGTGAGGGAGTGAGGACTCCCACCCTTATAAGGCGCCAGTCTTGCCTTTCACTCGTCGATGTGGGATCCGAGTCACCCCTCGGACCACGGCCACAACACGCTGTAAAAAATATTTTTTTTCTTTATTCCATCCTCTTTACTTCTTTTCAGATTTATTTCTTTTACTTTCTGAATAAAATACTAAATTCTCAACAAACTTTTTCATTTTCATCTCTCTTTTTAAAAAAAACATACAATACTTTCACTATTTTCTTTTCTCTTTTATCTCAAGATCGGGATGGTTGAATTTGTTCAAATCCGATCAACATTTGAGATAGATTCATGAAGAACATGAGATATTTCCCCAAAAAAATGATTTTTTTTTTTATAAAAACAAAAGCTTATGCTCTGTTTAAACCTAAGGAAAAGTGAGGAAAAAAAAAAGAAAAATCATTTTGTTATGTTTGGTTTTGGTGGAAAATTGAAAGAAGAATAGTTTTAATGCTAAGTTTGGACTTAAAGAAAAGTGAGAGAGAAAAAAAAAGTGATGGTGGAAAATTGAGGGAATAACAATTTTAATGAAAAACATTAGGAACAAATGTCAACGTAAAACATTATGAAAAATCTAAAAATATGCAAAGCTAAAACTCTAACTTTGGTCATGTTAGGCGGGTGGATATAATCATAACCAACCAACCACCATGGATATGATAGCAAATTAATAAATCTAATTACTTATAAAAATTGCATAAACAAAAAAAAAAGTTTAAGTTAAAACTATTATTTTTTGGGTTAAACTAAACATTTCTAATTTCTTATAAGAATGGTATAAACAAAAAAGGAGGAGTTTTAACCCAAATGACAACATTAAAAGAATAAATTAATTTTAAATGTATTAATAATTGAATATTTAAATATTTTATTTTTATTTAATTATTATTGCAGTTCTTTATAATTATCAATAAAATTTTTCTTAAAATCAAAATTTAAAAAAATTACTTTTCATAGAAACATTTGAAAAGAGAGTGAAAGGAAAAAATATTATAAGGAAACAACAAAAGATAAGAGTTAAAAAATTAATTAAAAGAAAAAAAGTATCAATATGGTTGAAGGGAGAGAGAAAAGGGGAGAGGAAAAAAAAAATTGGAGGAGAGGTGACGTCTAGTGTAGAGGAGAAATGATGGCTATAAATGTGTTATGAATAATGGGGCAAGATTATCATACTGACATGAAAGGGGTCTCTTTTTGTTCCAATGAAATATTTTTTCGTACTACTGCTAATACTTTAACAGGCACACTAAGATGAAATTTCCTTTTCAGAAACTCTGAAGATCCTACCACCGTAATTCCACGCATCTCCCCAGGGTATTCTAGTAATTTGAACCTAGCATTTATACTAATACTACGCAACAAAAGTTCACAACCCTATCCACTTCCTTTTAAACGATAAACACATAATAAAATAAAAGGAAAAGACCTCTCTCTCTCTCTCTCTCTCTCTCTCAATTCTCTTACCAAACCTGACATTCGTTGAAGCTTTCTCTATCTACTCCGTTCCGTGACTTCCGTCTCTGCTACAGATATTTAAATGACGATTTTGCCCTCAATTTTCACTTTAAACTCCCAGCAACTCCTTTTGTCCTCTCAGATTCTAGCAGTCAAAGATCCTCTCTACTGATCAATTTTTTTCTCTCGCATCTTTCACTTCAAAACTTTCTCGCACTTTCTCTTCCATTTCCCTCACTTTCTATCTCGGTTCATTCATGTGAGGAGCTTCATTAGAGAGGGAGAAAAGAACTACATGGACTTGATTGAAGGAGTTGGAGAGAGCTCGTCACCACCAAGGAGCTTTGGGAGTTTGAGCTACTACGATGTGTACAATCGCTTGACCGAGAGTGGCAACGAGGAGGCTATGTGCAATCCTGAGTTTCGCGAGCAGTTAGATGCTCACTTCAATCGATTGCCTGCTAGGTATCTTTATAAACATATGTTCATATATGAAATTACGCATATATGCATGTGTGTATATATTTATGTCCTTATGTGTGCACATGTATGTGCACTTATGTGCTTAACTTTTTCTTATTGGATTTGTAGTGAGTTCGGTGTTTTGGAAGTTTGATATTTGATGATTACTTCTAAAATTAGCTTTCAGTGTATACTTACGTGTGTTAGTATTAATCTCTATATTTGTATGTCGATGTGTATGTTTCGTATACGTGTTAACTGTGTAAGACTCTGAAATAGTACTCCTATTAATTTTTTGTTGTATGTACTGGATTTGGATTTATGAGTGAGTGCGGTGTTTGAATTTTTGAACATAAGCAAGGTAAAAGTTGCTTTAGGTGATCTAAGATTCAGATTTTTACGGCTGAAATGGTATCCTACGACTTTGGTAGTTCTATTGCACATTTTAGTGTTTCAATGAAGAGTATTTTTTTTTCCTTTTAGGTCGCTAAAGAGGATAAGACTCTCTGGGTTTTGAATTGTGGTCCTGGCAATTCTGAGGAATCTGAATATAGCATAGACTCCCCCCACTTCCCCCCAATAACGTTGTTTTCTGTTTCCTTTAAACAAGATTACTTCTTCATGTTTTTAGAAGATTGGCTGTTCTGGAGAAAGTAGAAAAAATATAATTGGAAAATCAAAAGCCAAAAGCATTTTCTACATCATTTTCATTTCTTTTTCTGTTTTTATATGATAAAATTAATGAAGCAGATTTTAATGATAATAATTCAGACCACTGAATTGCTTATATACGGGCTTATGTTTATTTATGATGTTTTTATAAAAAAATTTCCATGTTTCGCGGCTAGTTAGATCCGTGACTATATAGGAAATATAGTTTTCCGCTGGACAGAACCTTCTCTTTTCTGGGGCGATCAAAATAATTGCTTTTTTTTTTTCCTGTTTATTTGTATCAGTTATGGACTTGATGTTAACATGGATAGAGTGGAAGATGTATTGTTACATAAAAAACTTCTTGCATTGGCAAGGGACCCAAAGAAGCAGCCTGTTTTCCATATCCGTTTCTTGGAGGTACTACCTTCCATTTCATTTAATTTAATATACTTTTGTTGTTAACTATTTTTTCATTGAGTTTGGAAGGGAAACCTAGTGGTTTTTCATTTGTTTGTAATGAACAGTCATTGTTAATTAGGAATGCAGCTTGATTTTTTTCCTTTCGAGTTTCGTACATAAATGTCATAGAAAGCAATTTAAGAGGAAGTTTAAATCTGAGGAAAACAACTTTCTTAGGCTGTATTGAAATATCAACAACACAGAATGCATATTTTTGAGTACTCCTTATCTAATTTCATGAATATGGTAACAAGTTGATGTGGTGAGCGAACATGAGACAATGTGCTGGCTTATCTTGATAATAATGATCAAAGGAGCTCGATTATAAACTTTGTATGCCTGATCACCTTTTGAAGCAGTTGACCGTAGCAATGTAGTTGGCACTTAAGTTATTGTTTAAGAGTTTGAGTTTTGATATAATGATCCCAAAGTTAGCACTTAATTCAAATGCCTTGGAAAGAGTGATGGCAATGTCTCTGTACTTCACTTTTGCACTAGATCTTGATATGATGCTTATCAATTTTTCTATGGATGAGGTTGATGGCTCGTTGTTTGTGGAGGAGGAGAGTATGAAGGGGGCCATTTGCTCGTTCTACAAGTCTCTCTTCAAGGAGACTATCTTTAATAGGCCGAATTTGGATGGTTTAGAATTTTATGTTCTTGATGTTAGTGAGGCAATTTGGTTCGAAGCCTTTTGATGAGGAGGAGATTCTTTGTGCTCTTAAGGGAGTGTAATGGGGACAAAGCCTTGGGTCCCGATGGTTTTTCTATGGCTTTCCTTAAACGCAATTGGGATGTCCTTAAAGGGGATATATTTGGTCTCTTTGAGGAGTTCCATTTCTCGGGTAATTTTGTGGATAGTCTCAATTCCACCTTCATTGTCTTTATTCTGAAGAAAGTGGGTGCTTCCATTATCAAAATTTTTGGTCTATTAGCCTTGTGGGTTGCATTTATAAACTTCTTTCGAAGGTTCTCACTTGTAGATTAAAAAAAGTGATCTCTAAAGTGGTGAGTCCTTTCGAAAATGCTTCTGTGGATGGAAGACAAATTTTTGATGCCGCCTTGATTGTTAACGAAGTGGGGATTCCATCTAAAAGATGGAGGGGGAGGGGTGATTTGCAAGCTTAACATGGAGAAGGCCTTTGATCATGTGAGTTGGAGCTTTGTGATTTATCTTTTGAAGAGGATGGGTTTTGGGGACAAGTGGTGCAAGTGGATTTATAAGTGTATTTCTTCGGCATCTTTTTCAATCCTTGTTAATGGATGTCCTTTCGGTTATTTTAAAGCCTTGCGGGGTTTGAGACAAAGGGACTGCTATCTCTTTTTTTGTTTACTTTGGTTATGGAGGCTTTGAGCAAAATGTTGTTGAAAGAGGTTGAGGGGGGACTCTTGAGTGACTTTAAGGTGGGGAGAGAAGGAAGAAGTGTGAGTGTGTCTCATCTTCTCTTTGCCGATAATAAAATTGTTTTTTTGGGGTAGAAGCTCATCAAATATTGCATTTTCGGTTGTTCTTCTCTGCTTTGAGACGGTCTCGGGGTTCAAAGTCAATTTTAATAAGAGTGATTTAATTCCTCTTGGTGAGAGCATTAATGGTCGTTTTCTTGCTAGTTTGTTGGGGTGCAAGGAAGGGCACTTACTTTAACTTATCTTGGTCTCCCTTTTGGTGTCAAATTTAAAGATTCAGGCGGAGAGATTTGAAAAGTGGTTAGCCGGATGGAAAATATTTTCCTCTCTAAAGGAGGAAGACTCACTGTCTAATTATCTATTTCATGTCCTTATTTCCTATCCTTAGTGTTGTGGCTAAAATGTTGGAGGATATTCAAATAAGATTCTTTTGGGGCAATATAGTGGAGAGCACAAATTTCACTTGGTGAGATGGGGAGTGGTTAAGCAACCGTTAGATAAAGGGGGACTAGGTATAAAGTCCCTTAACTTGTTCAATAAAGCTTTGTTGAGGAAATGGTTATGGAGGTTTATTGTGGAAAGGGATCATTTTTGGAGGATAGCGGTGGAAAAGGTTTGGAATGGATTTTTATGGTGGACGACTAAGAAAAGAAGGGCTTACAGTGTTGGAGTGTGGAGTTGGATTTGGAATGAATGGGAAGCCTTGAGGCCTCATCTTTCGGTGATGGGAGGAGAACGTGACTTTGGCTTGATACATGGTTCAGGAACACCCCTTTTAAAGAACCGTTCCAGATATCTTTGAAATTGTGAAGGATAAAGAAACTCTTATTTTTTCTTGCATCTCGGTGGCCATCGTGGGATGTGCCTTTCATCCACAATGTTAATGATTAGGAGGTTGCGAGGGTGCAAAGCTTCTTGTAAACTTTATATAGCTATAATTTTGACTTATCTGTAGAGGATGCGATGAGATGGAGGACAACTCGGGCAAAGATTTTGAGGTGAAATCTTCCTATAAGATTTTTATAGCCGGGTCTCTTCTGGATGACTCCACCAAGTTCTGGTGGAAAGCAATTTGGTGCTCTGGTGCCCCTAAGAAAGTGAGTTTTTTTTGTTGGGAGGCCTCTTTGGAAAAGATTCTAACGCTTGATAATTTGCAAAGAAGGGGAGGGTGTTGGTGAACCGCTGTTTCATTTGCAAAGGATGTGGTGAGTTCGTGTTTCATCTCTTGATGGAGTGCTCTTTGGCTAGAGCCTTGTGGGAAATGGCTTATAAGGTTTTGGGGGTTTATTGGGTGTACGCCGGATCGATGTTAGATGAAGTGTAGGCTTGGAGTGGGTTTCGGACCTCTAAGAACCTCAAGTAAACTTACTTTATGATCCCCTTTCTATCTTACAGATTGTTTGGATTGAGAGGAATCGTAGAGCATTTGAAGATATTGAGAGACCTATTGATGTAATTAGGGAAAGATGGTTCAATGGGCTTATTTTTTGGGTCAAAGGGAATTCTTTTGTAAATGATATTGACATTGTAGATTTTGCGGAATTTCTCTCCTTTAAACAGCCTTTGTACATGGGTTGCACCCATTGCATCTTTTCTTTAATACATTTCACTTATTAATTTTTTTTTTTTGTATGGATGAGGTTTTTAAAATGTTGAGCTGCATTATCACCAGCCTGGTTAACATTAAAATAAGCAAGGAGGTAAATGGGAGGAGAAGAATGTGTATATAGTACAGAGTACCAAATCATAGTGAATTATGTACAAGATATTGAACTAATTCTGTTTCTCGTTGTGCCTGGAAACATTGTTTATGTTCTAGTAGTATTCACGATTATTCGGGTACCACAATATGCATTAAACAAAATGGGAAATTTAATTGGTAGTTTCCCTTTCGAATTGGGCTTGTGTCTATCAACGAAAAAGGAAAAAGGAACTAATATTGGGTATGTGTTAATGTTAAGAGATCGGTTTTTCTGTGAGATGAGATGTAAAAAGATTAGTTGATCATGCTCGTCAGCAAAGTTTGAATATTTCAGGAAATTCTGCTGAACATCCTTAGAGAGACTAATTCAAATAACATTTAGTCAAGGTGGTGGTGACACACACATCTCATTGACTTGGTGAGGATCCGGTTATAGAGAGCGGTTCCCTGAGGCTAAGTAATAGAGATTGGAATTTTCCATGATGGGGCTGCTACTGCTAGGGTTCTTTTGAGGAGGCAATGCCAGTTGTAAGAGAGGGTAAACATGCTTTTCCGACTGTGGCTAAGCTTATTTGCTGTCATGTGGTTTTCAAAGTAATACTTTGGCACCTTGAGGTTGATTCCGTTAATTTTTCAGTTTAAGTGGTTTCCGCTAAGAGAAGTTACTTAAATTTACAATTAAATGATTCAAAATAAAATAAAAGTCATATTGGAAGGTCAGACATATTGATATATAGTGATATTTTTTCCTTTGAAAAATCATATTTTTTCTGTTTTTGGGGTGGGGGTGGTGGACTCAGTGCATGTTACTTTCAAATGCTATTTCCATTTGACAGAATAGAATGACAAAATCTATCTCAGGGGAAAAAAGGGTCACTCTGTAAACTACATGGTAGCAAAATGATATCATTCCAAACTACAGAAGGTAATATAAAAATTACCCTATACAAAACAAAGACTATGAATTATATACTATTTGTGTGGACTAAGTGAAGGTGTAGTTTATGTTGTAGCATACACTTATTCTATAGATTGACTGTTTGCCACAGTGCTAAATGGGGTATGTCTTGGTTTATTTGGCTGTGTGATCTACATATAGCATACACTAATGGCTTGGTGTTGTAGAACCCTTAAATGCTTAGAATTGGTTATATTTTGACAAATGGGACCTGTAATTTTGTGATTCAATAATAACTTGAGCCTCACTGAAATTTTGGTATTCATTCCTCCTCGGTTTAATTCTCGATGAACTTATCTCACATTCCTTGCTTCCGTTTAATTATGCCTATTCTTTCCCTCTTTTGTGCATTGCTTGGTAGAACCTTTGCACCAGAGCTGATGGTAATGATGATCAACAATTTGTAAATACCGCTTTTACCCCAAGGCCATGTTGTGAGGCAGATAATGATGGTCTTCTGCCATCACATAAAAGGTATTCTTTCTATAAGGTTTTTATGTGCGTGCTAGTTTTGTTAGTTCGTATGCCAGGTCTCCCTAATTGTTTTTATAGGATGGTTTGATTTATATATATATATTTATGTATACACACAAGTAACTCAGGCTGTATTATTGTCTGAGTTCAATATGCATTTTGTTCTTATTTACACCTTTTCCGAGTAGAACCAGGGATTGTGCGATTGACTTTGAACCTTGCTCTAAGCTCGAGGACCTAAACCTGGATGTTAGAAAGAATTCCAGGGACACGGAAGAAAGACGCCTAATGGTGAACTTTTCCAAAAGGTACCTTCTCAGCTAAGTTCTGTTAGCATACTTGATGTTCTGTTTCTGTTTTATTCTGAAAGATGGAAGGTGCAATTATTTAATCTAGGTGTGGAGCTATTGTGTTTTCTTAAATAAATGCCAATGATTATATTCCCCTAGATATTTATTTTGATAAGTAGATTCCTTATAAATATCTAGATGACTATTAGGTTCCTTGGGTTCAGACGACCAATATATTTTGTACATTGCATCTTGATGTGGCTGTATGGGAGAAGAAATGCGGTGGTTCAAAACCTTAACAACTGATTTACGGTTTGCTACATCATGGCAGAGTGCTTTTCTTTTTCACCTGCCCTGTGTATTAAAATAATTTCTTCGTTATTTTAAACTTGACATCTGTTAGTTTTTCATCCTTACACACAAAAAAGAAGAAGAAGAAGCTAGATCAGGGCACATTTTGATGCAATGGTAAGTTCATACAGCAGTTAACAAAGTACATCAAGCTTCAGTATAATTTAAATAGTGATATGACATGGTGAGAACGAGGTGCATTCTGACACAAACTTGAAATCTCTAACATGTAGTGTCACTGTTTAGGATTTTTTTTTGCTAGGAAGTCACTGTTTAGGATTTGTTTAAGTATATATTGTGAAAAGTTATATTATCATATGAGACAGGACTACAGAGCAAATAAGCGGTATGTTACTGCCCTCATGAATAAGTTGTTATATGAAATGAGAAACTTTTTTTTTGATAATTATATGAGATGAGAAACCTGATCAGTGTCCTCACTGTATTCCTCACCATCGTTGAGTTTTGGCTTGAATTCCACGTTCTGCATTTGAAGAGCTGATTAAATCATGACATTAGGTTTGTTTATTGTAACAACATCGCTTGAATAGCGCCAAGAGCTGTATGAAGCCTGCAACCTTTGAGTTAAATGCATATATTATAATGCTCGAGTGCACATAGATGTTCACACTCACACATACATTATGTCTATATATGTATGTATGCATGTACATATCTATGTACGTGTATGTATAGACATATATATTAAGGTTGTAAACAATAGAAGATGGCTCTGATAAATCAGTTATGGATTGGCCATATATATTTATGGGGCATAAATCGCCTATTGGCATACATAATGCAGGCAAGATATCTTACACATCAATATTCATGAAGTGATATTTTCCACCATTGACAAGCCAAAGCTTCTCAGTCAGGTATGCTTAGAAGAACTGTGTTGTTTCATTATAATTGACCTTTTCTTTTCCATACTTTGAGATTTACTTTTGGTTTATTTTTATCACGGCTGTAGTTGTAAACAGCAATGAACTCATTGTACTTTTTAGTGACTAAATTTTGGCTCTTTTTTAGCATTGTATAGAACAGAATTTGTGCTTATGCATAGAGGTCAACCTGATGTCTGGTCAAGCAATGATAAAATACCCATTCAAAACTGGGTTTGATGTTATAACTTTAATAGGTGTTCTCTTCAATAATTGCAAATAAACTTGTGGTAGACAAATCTCTCATAACTTGGTGCTGGTCGTTTATCTTGACAACAGGTCATTTCTTCAATTTTGTTCATTACCCTTATGTTTTTTATATTTTAAAACCTTAAAATACTATAGGAGTTCTTAAATAAATTTCCCATCATCTGGTGGCTTCATTACTTATGTAATGTGTTTTTCCAACTCACGGGCTCTCTAGGCATTGTAACTGAACTGAATGGTTCTAAATTCGTCGTTGAAGTTGAGCAACTGTTACTCTTGTGCAAAAATGTGAAGCGTTGTACAAGATTTTATACTAGCTTGCTGAGGCATTTTGATGAATGCTGTTCATTTCAAAAATGTATATTTCATTGCCTTTTTCCTTTAGCCTTTAGGTACCTGCAAAACTGCAATCTTACCTTTAAAGTCAGAATCAACACAACTAGAAATATGGAAAAATATGGCCGCATGTTGAAATAGGTATCCAAAATTCGTTTTAAACATCTAAAAAGGTTTTGTGAAATGTAAACCTCTTAAAAGAATGCTAAAGCGGGACAATTAAATAAATAAATTTACTCATTGGATTATGAGGACCATTTTCTATCGCGTAAAGTGTCTATGTTGGTTTGGAGATATCCAAGGAAACAACTTCTGGAGCTAAAACTAAAAATAAGTCTTTTATTTATTTACTCTTTTGGGTTGGGGGGAGAGGAGTTGCATGATATTGACCTCACAGCAGGAGTACTATAAATTCTTGGAAGAATATTACTAAACACCAAACTTAAATACCACTGGAAAAACTTAAGGGGGTTTTGCGTTGCCTTTATCTGGCAGACCTTATCAAGTTTGAAAATGTTTACTTCAAGACCATGAATTTCTTCTAACTTAGTATCATTTTCTTCTAGCTTTCTGCTTTGCTTTCTGATATAGGACTTAACATCCGTGAGGCGCATGTGTTCTCGACGACTGATGGTTACTCTTTGGATGTATTTGTGGTAGATGGATGGCCTGTTGAGGTATTATGTTACTTTATGACGTGTTTATTGTCCTTTAGTTTGTGCTTTTTATTTCCAGTTTTCTATATCATTTTGTGTGTAAGAATTATTATAACTTGGTAAGAATCATTATATTATGTTTAAAATTTAACTACTACTATTTGTCATTGCTGCTTTTTTGTCAATTTAGTGCCATTCTCTTGCTTGTTATTATCTTTTCCTTTAGTCTTACTTAATTTGGCCTTAGAACAATGCTGCTTCCAGTAAATGAGTTTTTACTTTTCCTATCGGTCATGATTTCTGTTTCCTCAGTTCTAATGTTGGTCTTATGCGCTACTTGCCATGGTCAGTTGTAAATTGTTTATTCTAGTTACTTGTTCTACAGTAAACAATTTATTGTCTTTGGGCATGTGTTGCAAACAATCTTTTTCTGGTTTGTGCTTATGTTGAACTGCTAACATTCTTATACAATGTCGATGCCTAAAAATGGTTAAGTTAATTATTGCATTTAATGCATTCGTCATGCTTTTGTTATTATATGTAAAATTTAGAAGATCACTTAATTTGAACAACTTGTACTTTTTACCTGGACAATGACCTTCATTTGAACAACTTGCATTTAATTAAGGAGCATTGTGATTATATTTCCTTTATGACAGGGATCTGTGCTGAGTCCAAATGTTGCTGACTTTGCAATGTTGTGCCCAGGATACAGATGGCTTATGTAAGGCTTTGGAAAGAGCGATTGCTAGAAGTGAGGTAACATGTGTTTCTTTTAATCTTATTGAATGGTTTTTTGGTTTACTTATGAGTGTCCTTGAAGTTGATGCTAACAATGTGAATGATTGGTTTTAATAGACATGAGATGGTAATTTTATTTTTGATTAGTAAAAAAGTATAAATATTTAAGGGCGTTACAACTATGCTCTTGATGACAAAAAAATCTATAAACTCAAGAAGTTCGTATTCATTTACAGAAGTTTATATTAGACCAAAAGTTCAAGGTATTTAACCATCTACACTTGATATCTTCTATAGATAGCTCCACTCCTTCGAAAGCTCTTCTATCACTTTTTCCATACCAACAAAAAACTGGTAAGGGATATCACTGCTAGCAACTTCCTCTTTTCATTGCAAACCTGGCCAAGCCCAATTTATCCCAAAGCGAACGACACAAACCCATTTGATATCAATCACCACAAGTGCTGAGTTCCATACCGTCCTAGTTCACTAGTTCAAGAGCAATCCAACAAAAGGTGTTCCACCATCTCGGCATTCCCTTTGCAAAGAAAACATATATTGACAAGGACTTTCCCCAATTTTTGTAAACAGTCCATAGTCAAAATCCTACCCCAGTTGCTTCCCAAGCAAAGAAAAGCAACCTTAGTGGGGAGCAAGTTTTCCAATTCATCTACCAAGGAAAGCTTGCACTACCTTATAGAACAAATTATAGTCACATGTCCCTTTTGGCTTTAGCACGAGATTGTAATTTGACATTGTATTATCAGTTTCTCTGCAGTTTTTGCGCATATTAGTTGGTACTGCTTGCTTTCAATGAGAAGTTATAATGGTCCGACTCATAGTTATAAAAGAGAATTAAAATTTCTTTGCACCATTTTTTTTCTTGTACCATACTTGTTAAATGAGCATCTGTTAGAAGGTTGTTAGTTCAATTTTCTTCTAAAATTTTTCATTCAAATTGCTTCATTTTCAGTTTCCTGCTTTTTATCATTAATTTACTCATTGCTATCTTGCCATATGCTTTAATGTAATAACCCTTCCTGCTTCAACTCTTAAAGTATATCTTTAATGTACTACTGCATATTGTACTCGCATAATATATCAGATCAGTTGTATGAAGATTGAAACCTTTGATGGATCCTTTTTTTTTTTTTGATAAGTATGGATCCTGTGTATTATTGGGTGTGATTAATTGTATCTGTAACTGGAATTAACTTTATACCCAAACAGATCTTGCCACCGATTTCTCCATTTCTAGGCTTTTGTTTTACGTATTTGTTGTGTTTGGCATGCACTTTCTTTTTTTGTTGTCGTTTGACTCAGTGGAGAACACCAACTTATTTTTAGTAAATTATGAATGCTAATGAATTTGTTTGACTGCCATTCACTGGAATATAGGGATCATGGTCTGGTTTTTCTCATTCAGCTATAGATAAGGCATCAGTGACACAAGAAAAATCTGGAGATTGGGAAATAGATAGAAGATTTCTAAAGATTGGAGAAAGAATTGCGTCTGGATCTTGTGGAGATCTGTAAGTTGGGCTCTATAGACTTGCTTCTCCTGGTTAACTTTATTGCCTTTTCTGTTGGTCACCCTTCCTTTGATGTTCACCTGAAGGTACCGTGGTGTTTACCTTGGTCAAGATGTTGCTATTAAAATTCTTAGATCTGAGCATTTGAATGATGCTCTAGAAGATGAGTTTGCTCAAGAAGTGGCAATTCTGAGGTAACAAGTCATGAAGCTACTGGTATCAAGTTCATCGCGTACTTTGTTTCTTTTAGAATTTTTTAATTTTGCCACGGAGATGACATGAAAACTGTTAAATCTATGTATATTCATCTTCCCAGATAAATATGTCATTTTGTTTGCAGATTCTAATTCCTCTAGACGCTTCCCCTTCTTAGTTTCACTAGATCTTCTTAAGAAATTAATTCAATAAAGGAAGGGACCAAAACTCAGTTTCCAAGTCATTGGAGTAGCTATGTGATCGGCTAAGTGGCATCTTGAGATTTTTTTCATAAACAAGGGTAGTTAATGTTAGGAATATTAGGGTTAGAAGTGTTGAGAAATAGTTAGGTTACCAATTATCCCAAAAACTTAATTTGATAGGAAAGACCCCAATTATTTCTTTATACTTTAACAATTAATATCTTAATTCTCTAAATGAGGTTGTTTTGATCTTATTTTCTAAAGGTATTTTTTGTCAATTTTTTTTTTTTAAAAAAAACAACATATTTTACCTTACTGCTTGCTTGAATTTAAATAGTCCTTCAAGTGTTTTATTGGATCTATTGAACCTGATGGTTCTAATTTAGTTTCAATGTTAACCTTATATTGCTTTTGTGCTAGAATTGATGTTAAAAAAGGTTTGAAATACACTTGCAAGTATTTACAATTGGACACCAATGTTTTTAAAACTGTCCATGAGGCATGCTCCTGGGCACCTCTTAGGGCGAAGCGTACTCAAAATGCCTTAAGGTGTTTCACCTCAAAAGCGTATGCCTTATCTCTCATGCCTTAAGGCGTGCATTTTAGTTTGAGGCAAACATTTTTTGTGCTCACAATCACCAGGCATACGCTTCAGGAGTATCCATTTTTTGTGAAGAAAGAGAGAGAGAAATGGCATGGGTTGAGATCTAGAGCTGTCACTACAGCCCTTGACAGTGGTTGGTTGTGTTGCAGCTATAGTTGCATGATATGCCATGGCCTTGATTGTTGATTTCTATAATATTTTAGTTGATGCAATTGGTGAAGAATATGCAGAGCTTCAGATATCTATGATTTGTCAATCTGAAAATAGTATGCAAAAGAACTAAAGAAGAAGATAAAGGTATCTTCTAAGGGAATATTCTTTTTGGAAAGACAACCATGTGGATTTAGCTAAGCAAGTTGTAATCTGTTTGGCAACATTTGAAAATTTTGATTTTTATCCCATTTTGAAATTACATTCTCAGACCCTAATTGTTAAGAATCATAATATTGTCCTAAAAATATAAAACCACATGAAAAGTTGTTGACTTCAATAAATACATTTGAGAAATCGGCTATTTTACCTAATTTTTAATTAATATTTATCATTTTTACCATTTTTATTAATACTATTAATTAATTTTTTTTTATAATTAAAAATGTATTAAAAAAGGCACCAGGGGTGCAACACAAAAACAACGATTAACCATAGGAGAGAAGCTCCACAAAATCTGGCAAATCAGCCTCACTTACACAGAAGTTTCCTTTAACCCAAAAACAATGGACATTGAAAATTAGTGTCCAAAAAGCATACGCCCAATGCCTCGCCTCATGACTCATACAAGGCCACTTAGTCTTTAAAAAGATTTTTTGACACCGCTGTGACTGAGGAGCGGATTTCATTGCGTGAGGAGGATCAGTTGGATTATTCACAATTGGAGGTTTGGGAAGCTGTGATGATTGAGTAGTACTAGGGGGTTGGGGAAATTGGGGGGTCCGGAGGGAGTGGAGGCGGCTGAGATGGAGGATGGCTAGGGTTGGGGAGTGTTTTAGACTTCGAGGACATTTTTTGCCTTTTTTTAAGAAAATTTATACAAGATTTTTTTAATCCAAAAGCATCTCCGTATTTATTTTGGGTTACATTGCTCTTTTGTTTTAGTGATTTAAAACATTTATTTCTTGGGCAATGTATGTTTTGGTCGTTATAACAGAGTGCTTCATTTTTATTCTATTGGTTGTCTTCAGTTTCGATATGGTAGGAAAATAAATGGTAGGGAAAATAAAAAAATCAGGGGAAAAATGACATGGCTTTAGGTGATGCTTACATTGCGAAAACAGCCAAGATCAAATCAACCCATTTAGAGAATTAAGATATTTAGCTACCCCTGTTTAAGGAAAAAAACTTGGCATGTTGAAGCAAAAACAGTGCCGTTCTTGCTCTTTTTGATGTCTTTGTTCTATAAATAATTTATTGGCATTTGCATTTATATCCAATTGTAACTAAAATAATATTGCCTTTTCCAACTAAGTAGCTGTGTCCATGTTCACATTTGTTGGCATTTTCCATACAGACCGTACATGTTATTGGTATTATCCACTCAGTGCAGGCAGACATCTGTTCTTACTTTATTCCACTTCTAGTTGTATGATAATTTAGTCACATCATTTCATGATTTGACGTTTCACATATGAAATACCTACATGTGCATGACTGCAAAAGACAATTTTCAAATATTTTGTTGTTGTTTTCTTCTTAAAAAAGGTTTAAATTCATACTTTCTTCTAATAAGAAAATGATTTCCTCTGGAATTTCTTGAATTATTGGGTGTTTTTGACTTCCGTAAATAATGAACAATGTATCTGATGCAGAATGGGAGAGGAAATATTTATTATTTTAAGATTTGTGGGATTTTGGGTTATTTGTGGATTATTTTGTAAAAATACTTTTATTAAAAAAGTAAGTAGTATTATATCAGGACTTCAGTTTAGGAAATTATAGATTTTATTAGTATTATATTATTATGGTTTTAGGGTTTCCTATTATGTTTAGGATTGGTGCCTAAATAAGCACCTTTAGTATGTTGGAATTATTCAGCATTGATAATAAAATTTTGAGACTTAAACTATCTCTCCAATTCTCCCCTCTTGTTCTCTTTTCTTCTCCCTAACCTTCTTCTTCTTTCTTTTCTACTTCTCTTCTGTCTGCTTCTTATCTACTGTTCTTCTCCGCTATCCCCTTATTTCTTCTTTCTTTTTCTATCTCTATCTACTTCTTCCATCTCAATTACTTTTCCTACATCAGTATCTCTGCAAAATGCTTGAAACTGACTTGACTATTCTTTCTTGTCATATTTTATATAATAAGAAAGCAGCTACAAACTGGGGTGGGTATGTGGAATCGTATCTCCTTGCAGGGTGAGGAATTAGGGATGATTGGTTTTGGGTGGTCTGTGACTCAAGGCACAATGCGGGGACTGGGTGGGGCTTATTTAGTAAGCTAGGAAGATAAGAGGGGAGCTCATTTAGGCCAAAATCAACTATGTTGCCATCTCTGATGGAGAACTTACAAAGTAAGCTAGGAAGATAGGAGTGGAGCTCATTTAGGCCAAAATCCACTCTGTTGCCATCCTTGATGGAGAACTAAATTTGGAGGGAAAATTGAGGATACATATTTCAAATTGTATATTATTAAAATTCACAATAAATACATTTTTTTACAAGTAAAAGAAATATATAGATATCAAAAGGGCACAAGGGGGTGCCGCCCATTTACAAGTATAGCTATCTAATAGATATAGTAACTATGAAATCTAATAGGTGTATCTCATTTGCATAAACGTTCCCCACTAACCAGAAAACAAGGGTATTAAGCTAACCAGAGACTCAGTCGACCTTTCCACCCCATCAAAAACACTTATATTTCTTTCTTTCCAAACTAACCGCCAAATGGATAGAGGAATCAAGGTAATAATTTATTCCTTTCTATGGAAGCTCGAATGCCATTCCAAGACCAAACCTCCTCCAAAACGGAACCACTACTCACCCAACAAATACGCATAACCCGAAAAGCCATATTCCATAATTATCTTGTCCAAGAACAAGTTATCAATAAACGATGCACATACTCACACTCCTCTTTGCATAAAGAGCACCGATTCACAAGCTTTTTTACTTTCCTTTAAAGGTTATCAAAGGTCAAAATCCTACCCCAAGTAACTTCCCAAACGAAAAAAAAGCCACTTTAGTAGGAGCGCAAGACCCCCAAATGGACTTCCTAGGAAAATTGGAGCTCCCCTCCACAAAAAGGCCACTTTACACAATAAATATACATAATTAGATACAAAATGTTAAAGCATGCCTATGGTCTGATATGTGATGTTGACTGGTGGTGCAAATGTGGTGGAAAGTATAATAATGCTGAAGGCACTTGGTGACTAGTCACAAAAACCATCAATGCAAGAGTTGAGTATCTAACTATGCAAGACACATATAGCTTGCAAATTTGAATTCCCACTCGATTATGGAGTATTGTGGTTCTTATACTATATCATTTCTCTAAGACTTCTTCCATTCTTTTCCTATAATGTTAAATATTCTTTTTTGTAAAATGATTAAATGTGCCTAAATACTTTAATTTCATCTTGGAAAGAGCATACTTGAAAGTAGTTTTAGCATACTCTTCCGTATTTCTTCTTTAAGAGCAATGATCTGTCAGCTGGTAAGAAGCATATAGGATAGTTGGGCTCACCGTTAAGGTGGTCTGCAGTTGAATGGACCATATTTTGGTCTTTAGACTTGAAGAAGACTGAAGAATACTTATGTTTTCCTTTTAGCTTTTTTATGTCACGCACTTATAAAAAAATGCTTTTTTATGTCACGCACTTATAAAAAAAAAGAAGCTTTTTTATGTCATGCTAGTTTGTAATATTCTGCTCAAACAAAATCATAGAAAAGGAGATCATGAACAAGAGGAGGATGATCCTTAGTCGTTTTAACCTTTTAATAAATTATTTTCTAACAGTTTCTCTTTGCTTCTTAGCTGAAACATCACTTTATGTTAGTTTGGTAACAAACCTGAACCAGTTATTTGTTTCATTGGGTAGTGATAACAAAATGAATTTTCTAGCAAGTTAGAATATGTTCTCTCTTAGTCTATCAGTGCATCTTGTGTGATCGAGTTGTTAAAGTCTTGAAAGGTCAAAATATATTTCATGTTACCCCTGCGTTTTTTTTTTGTTTTCTGTTTGTTTTCATCTTCCTGTGGTCCCGAGCAAACTCAGTTTTTTCGGTTTAGTTGGCATTTTCTTTTGTCTTGCACTTTATTGCAGGATGAATGTAAATTTTTTTTATATTAATGACCCCTGTTATGTTTATACTAACAAATTTTCTTATGCTCATGCTTTTCCCGAATGCAGAGAGGTCCAACATAAAAATGTTGTTCGTTTTCTTGGCGCATGCACAAAGTCTCCACATTTATGTATTGTAACAGGTATATAACTTCCTGCTGAAAAGTCAAAACTCGATCTGACTTATTTAGTCCTTTTCTTAAATTGAGCTTCTTTTAGTTTGTTTTTTAATTTAGATTTTTTTATAATAATGTATGTTGATTGTACTTATCAATAAGATAATGTAAATTTATTATAAAGTGCATGATATAAGTTGCAGTTCTCTTACATCACACAAGTATTTCCCTAAATTAGACCTGTTAGATAGGTTCTAACATTTTGACCGTATAACTGTGGTGTCATAATTGTGATGACTATAAAAAAAGATAACTCATTATGATCAGTAGGGTAATTTAGGGATATAAGTGAGTGGTTGATACATATATCTTTTCGGATAAATAATAAGTTCATTGAAAGGTGCCAGTAGAGAGAACCCCTAGTACATGAGTCACGGAGAGAAACCTCGAACTGAAAGATAAAGAAACTAAGAAAGAAAGATTAATTTAAAGATTTAAAAAGCAAAGAGCCAAGGGAGTCTATAAAGGATGAAAGAGAGGGAAGTGCAGAGGTGTTACTTTGCCATTAGAGTCCTTAGAAGGATAGTTTTGAGTTTGAATGATTTAATATTTTAGATTCCAAATACATGAAGGTGTCAGTTTTTGAACAGGAGTTGTATGCTTAAAGGTGAGGGCACACAGTGGTAAGCTAAAGTGATTGTCTTGAGGACTTCATTAGGTGGTTCTTTTTCAAGCTAATGTCTGCATCATCATTGTCCTATTTTGGATTTTTTTTCTTTACTGGTAAATCTAAGTGTTGTTTTATTCTTAGCTTTCTCTTTTGTCTGGTACGTATATCCTGTGTAATCGTTTTGCCTCCTTTTCTTTTGGCACTTTTTAATACATCCCTCTCTTTAGTGGGAGTAAAAAATCGAAGTGAAGTCCATAAACCATCAAATGTTTATATATTTTCTAGATATTAGAAATTCAATAAATTCTGAATTTTGATTTACATGTTTCATTAGTAGCACAGTGGAAAAATAATAATTTTCAAATGTGACGAGATATATCTCAAAAATGTATTAAAAAATGATATGATTTTCTAACTTAGTAAAACTCAAGAAAATTCAACCTTTTCTTGTTGGTATTTTATAACTGTATTTGGTTGTCATGTTACCAAGCTTCTTTAAGTATATAGTTCATCATGTGCACAGCCTATGCATTCCTGTTGAATTCCAACAAGAGATTTGAGGTCAAACTGGTTCTCTTTCTATCTTTGACTCTTTGCATTTCGGATCATTTCATATCAATGGAAGGAATGGATTTTATTTAGCCATATCAGTGGTGTGGAGGCTAGAGCTGTTCCTTATTCAAAGTTCTCTTTTGAGAGCAATCTAACTTTCATTAATTCATTCATCTGGTGTTGAAGTAGTGAATTCAGTTATTGGGCAGTTCTTTTTCAATGATGTTTCAGTTTCAAATCAAGATGGAAAAGGGCTTAAGGGGCACCCTAAATATCATGGGAATCGAATTGAAATCAAATCGGTTAGTGTTTGATAAGATTGAGAAATATTTCTGTGAATCATGAAGAATTCTCTGTTCTGACATTTATTCCCCTCTTTTCATTAATGAAATTTTCTCTCATGAAAATGGTCTGCAATCAATTTGGAATCCAGTCATTAATTGTTATCTTGCATTAATGCTATACTAGCACTTGGGTGAAACTTTGTACATGGCATAAGAATTTTTATAGTTATTTTGGCTCTACTTGTCTCTAGTTGTTTAATATTTGAAATTAAATGTCTTATTCATGTTTGTCACAGTTATACATGCTCTTTGGAGCTGTAGTTTGCTTTTGGGTTTATTGGAATTGGTATAATTTCATACGTCTCTGCATATATTAGTTTGTCTGTGTTATTTTTAATGCCTTCTCATTTCACCCAATCGCATTTTGTGGCTTCTGTTGTTGATTGCAGAGTATATGCCTGGAGGAAGTCTTTATGACTATTTGCACAAGAATCATAATGTCTTGATGCCAACTCTATTACTGAAGTTTGCAATTGATGTTTGCAAAGGAATGGAGTATTTGCATCAGAACAACATTATTCATAGGGACTTGAAGACAGCAAATTTGCTAATGGATACTGGCAATGTAAGAACTTTCTAATATTTTTTTTTTTGGCTAAAAGTTGTTATTATTTTCTTCTAAGGTCAGTAAACATGAAAACAGTAAAATTTATTCTTATATTTTGAATAATTTTATTGTCATAGTTGTTTGGCTACTTAATAGAAAACATGTAAACCAATACATGATGTTCGGCAGAGTTTAGTTTTTCCTATGTTAACATGAGTGAAATGGTCCTCCAACTATGATGTTAGAAATATCCCATTAGAAGTCTGTCATGATCTGGATAGCAGTTAGACTGCTATGGAAAATTTATGTGCGCTATGAAAATCACAAAAAGAATGGATGTTCATTGAAATGGATTCCCTTTTTTTCATGATCCTTTAGTTGGAAATTGCATGGGAATCTTTAGAAAAAAATGGCAAAAAAAAATTAGAGAACTTTATAATCGAGTCATATATGGACTTTAATTACTGATAAAGCTAATATACTATTTTATTTTCAATTTCAATGTGGGCTTTTAGTTACAACCAGGGCTGTTCTTTGGTGTTTTTGTCTCACTAAATCTTGTGCTATGGTGAGGATTATGATATTTTTTAAGTATATTAGAAATTAGATTTTCTAATAGTAAACCATTTTACCTGGTTTCATGATTTTGAGTTTTCTGTTTTAGCACTGGCAACTGATATCTTTACATGATCTTAAACTAGACGTCTCCTCCTTTGTTGCTGGCAATAAATTAAGAGTTTTAGTTAAGGATTTTTATTACAGTTTTTACTAGATCCTTAGATGTTATCGTGGTCAGTACGTAATGTGTTCCTGTAGTGAGTGTGAATGTTGACAGCGTAGATTGCTAAGATGATTGGCTGCAATGATTGTTACATTCATTGAAGGACAGAAAAGTCTGCAATATTTTTTTTTTTTACAATTTTAAACATTATGTATTTCTGTCTCAGGTTGTTAAGGTAGCAGATTTTGGTGTTGCTCGGTTTCAGAACCAAGGGGGAGTAATGACAGCAGAGACTGGAACATATAGATGGATGGCACCTGAGGTGTGAAACTCTTGATATTTGCTTTATCCTTTTGCCTTTTGGGCTCTGTACCGTTAGAACGTTTGAGTCTAAGGCCCTGTTTGTTTTGTATTTAGGAGGTGACTTTTTCAGGTTTGGATGCAAATTAATCGCAAAAGGCATTTTGAACTTTTCACAAGTCAGTGGAACCTGACTTTTAGTCAGTTTTATCCTAAAATAACTTGTAGAAGTCAAGAATCTGAAAGCAATTAAAGATTGATTTTGGCCCAGAAATCCATTTTCCCAAGTCCTTGCCCATTTTGTACACGTTTAATGATAAAAGTCACTAGTTACAAGGCTTTTTTCAAATTCTGTTCTAACCACAACCTAGGTATATGCTATGGATTCCACTCATTATTCACTGCTGAAAAACACTTCCATTTGCTAGTCGTTATCAAGATCCCTTGTTGTGATCTTCATATAATTATTTCAGCGTTGCACTTTCTATTACCCCAACCATAACTAAAATTACATTTTTTTTGGAACATAAAATATGGCTATTGTTTTGAATTTTGTTCAGTTATTTAGCTAGTTTGTCAGCTGAAGACTGATAACACATGCACACATTGGGGATGTGTTGGGGTGGGTGGAGAGCCTAATGACCTCTTAGTTTTCGTGCATTTCATATGAGAAGTGAATCTCAGGGTTTAATTTAAATATTGAAACATAGAATAGGTTTTGGTATTAAACAAATGATATTTTGATACCTTGTTCATAATGAAACCTGTTTCTTCAAACTCAGCTCAACTCAACTAAGCGTTAATCCCAAAGTAGTTGGCGTGGATAACATGGATGATGGATCCATTTTCTTCCATTTTCCTGGTCAAAAACCATATCCTCGGTTATATTTTTTGAGATTTTCTTTTCTTATAACTTCAAACCACACAATCTGAAGTCTTCCTTTATCCCTATTTGGATCATCTACTTGGATCAAGTCACTCTTGTGCACCGCTTTATCCTTAGGCCTAGATTGCATATGTTTGAACCATCTATAAGAGCTTTCTCTCAATTTGTCCTGTACTGAGGTGACCTCCACCTTCTGAATTATGGAGTCATTTATTATTTCTTCAGTGTGCTAATTGATGCAAAAATAAGGATGCCAAGTGACTTGTTTTTATTGGTTTGAGTACAAGCATACTGCTTTATAACTTTATACTCATTGTTTTGTGATGCTACTGCTTCAATAATTTAGCTAATGCAAACCTCCTCCAACGACATTGATATCCTTTCAATCCTTGATTTGTTTTTATGCTAGATGAAAGGGTTCCTCAAGTTTATGATTTGAGTTTCATAGATTATGCATTTTATAAACCTTATTTATATAATTTATTTTATTCTCTTTCATGCACATCTCATTTCAGAATCTTATCAGTTATCACATGATTTCTCTTATGCAAGGTTATAAACCATCAACCATATGATCAGAAAGCAGACATATTCAGCTTTGCTATTGTATTGTGGGAGCTAGTGACAGCGAAGGTATTTCTCATAACATATATTTCATGATTTTTTGAGCTAGTGAATTATTTTCATTGCCTTCATTTTGGTATTATAGGTCCCTTATGAGACCATGACTCCACTACAAGCTGCCTTAGGAGTGAGACAGGTTTGCATATCTATATATGTATCTTAATTTCTTGATTTATTATCAAACTTCATCATTTTCTCAATATTTGGGATCTAATGTTGAAATTGAATTGAATAAGGTTTTCTTTTTGATAAGTAATTGAATAAGTTTCTACGGATGGTTGTAACATTAAACATAACCTTTTTTGCCCCTTTTTGTTGCCTATAGCATTGTCTGTAAGTGTTAATGATAAAAGTGGCTTTCTGGTTTCATGTCCTGTTACTGGGGTGGCACACAATTTTTTTTTTTAAGTTCGTTACATGTGAAGGTGTCCGTGTTAATAACATGTATGTTCTTATAAAAAATGTTAATAACATATCTGTTACACAAAGTTGCCTTATTGAATTAATATCTATGTTACATCATGAAACCAGGTTCTGAGTAATATTATATTTCTTAACAATATGTTGAGTTTGATAAGGTCTGACCCCAAATTATCATGAGTAGCAATATGTTGAAGCTGTCTTGTTCATAATCTATTCGATCCACGTTTCTTTGGACATCCAATAAAAAATGGAAAAAAAATTGTTATCAAGATAAAAGTTTGTGTCAGGACATTCAGCTATCAGTATCTCAACCATATGTCAAGTAATAAAGAGAAAACCTTAAAAGAAAGTGAAAAGTCTCTGGTAAATTTGTGGAAAGGTAAGAGTTTTAGAAGGAACAAAAATTGGAGGGTCGGTTGTAGGTTGGGATTAAATTTCAACCGACTGCTACCAAGGGCTGGCAAAAATACCCGAGAACCGAACCCAAACCGAAACCATCCCGAAATCGAACCAAAAATGCGATTTTTGGTTTAGTTATGGTTAGGATTTTGGATTTTTTTGTTATAGTTATGGTTATCGATTTTTAAACAGGTTGATTAACCCAATAGAACCAAAATTATATATATAAATAAATATATATTTGTAACAATATGTGTATACATGGCAACAATTTATCGGATGGTGCAGATAAATACGTAGTAACAATTTTGAACATTGATGATTGAGGAGTGGACTCCAAGAACTTGTATATGTATATTTGGTTGTTGAATCTTTTGGTTATTTTTAATTTTAGTTTTGAACTTTATAACTTATATGTTTGAGTTTTTGAATATGGATTGAATGATATTAGATGATCCGTTTTATTCGACTGTTGGGGCCAATAGTTTAATATGGTTTTTTGTGTGGATTGAATGAGATTATTGTGTTTATACTTTCAAGTTGTATATTGTTTGATTAGTGTAGCTCTCTTGATTTTGCAAAAAAAAATTGGTTTTTTAATAGCCGGTAGTTAACCAAGATTAACCATAAAATTTCGATAACCGAAAGAAATTGTTTGAGTTATGATTATGATTTCGAGCAAACCGAAAGTTTGGTTATGGTTTCATTGTTATAGAACCATGCCTACCCTAGCATAAACTCATATCTTTTGAGTATTTATAAAAGGCATAATCCGGTTCTTGTCACAAGACAGAACTGATCTTCGATTATATTCCTGCCTAATGATAGATTTTATGTTCTACTTTCCAGGGACTGCGTCCAGATCTCCCTCAGAATGCACATCCAAAGCTCGTACACCTGATGCAGAGATGTTGGGAAGGAGTTCCTGCGAAGCGGCCTTCGTTCTCCGATATAACAGTTGAGCTTGAAAAACTTGTCCTAGAGGTTCAGGTAGTACTCTTTTAACTTCTTTCATTTTCTTTTTTGGTACAATACTCAATTCTTTACTTAATTATCACCTCCTTATCTCTAATTAAGACACGTATATCTCAGGAAACTGCAGCAGCAGTAAACGGAAACTGACCTATTTTGATATACAATACACTAATCGGTGCGTTTTTTTTTTTTAAAAGATTTCTTACTTTCTTCAAGTTGTTACAGAGGTTAATATTGTAAAACTGACGGAAGACAAATTTCACAAAGGGTCAATACAAGGTGAAGGAGAAAAGAAAATTGAATTTTATATATACTTTTTTTTTGGGTAGAAGCTGTATTCTCTTCCATATACTAGATTTTTAACCGTTCAGCATGTGAAGATACTTATGGGATATATACTTCCCGAGGATTAGTGAAAACAAATCAGTTTTGGCGTACTCTCTTTTCAGTTGTTGAGAATGCATTTGGCACATAAAGTTTTAATTGCTCTCTCATTTCTTCTCTCTTATACGCATACATGCACAAATGCAGACAGCCTAACGACCACGTTGTGTATTGTATATGAAGTTTGAAGTGTAACTATTTAATTAGCTAATTCTAAAATCAAATTCGTTTTGGCACTTGCTTAATGTCACTTCTTCGGAGAAAAATAAAAGTTAGGATAGAAAAATGTGAATAGAAAATTTCAATGCTTTCATTGTATATTTTGAGGATAAATTTCTTACATGTTTTGGGTATATATTGAATGAATGTATTGAGGTTGTAAAATCATTGATGGGAGAGAGAATGTTGTTTTTTCTCCATAATGGCTTACATGTTTTTTTAGTACATGAATCTAATATATGTTCGTAACATATAAGAATTTGTGATGATGAAGATGATAGAAAATATAAAGAAGTAAAAAGGCTAATTAGTTCATTTTATATTTTAGGGTACCTATTAATATATTTTTATGCAATTTTTTTCGAGGTTTAGTCCCATCGCAACAGACGGTACCTGATGCATAGCCGGTCTACAAGAGGAAAACCAAATCAATTTTGTTAAGACTGTTTATGTATAAGTATGTTCCACGTGAGCACATGTTCATCCATGTTATAGTTGTAATAATTAATTAGTGATGTAATAAAGTTTAGTTAGCCGACACTGATCAGAAGCTACGTAATCCCCTTGAATAAGATAACAAACTTAAAAGAAAAATTATCGAAAAACCATTTTCATTGAGAAGGGAGGACACAAGGAGAGAGGAAGGAAGTGTCAATGTTCGGTAGGTTTATTAAGACAGAATCAAGACAACCAAAAGGCCATAAAAAGTCAGATAAATCTGCTTAAAACTTTACTGTATATGTGCTTCTAGCCATCTACGTATAAGCTTTATGTGCTGCTCGAGAATTTCAAGGGTTATAAAAAGTCTAATTTGTTGTTGGTCTAATTTTTATTTGTTTGGAAATACAATTTAGACAGGTATTATTGCAAGTTGAAATACTAAAACAAAATAAGAGGAGTGTCACTAACTACTTTTAGAATGATAATAGCATTACTTATAAAAAAAAAAGTTCTCTTGCAAGTTGATGAAAGCAACACCCATTTGGGTCAATTCTTTAAAGCAAGACTTAGCATATGGCAACGGATGAGACAGAATTCCAATTTGATCATTGAACATCGATGGTTTGAAAGTTTCAAACTCAAGGCAATTGATTATGTGAGTTGAGATCTAATATTGTTTTCATTAACAAAAATAATTAGTCCTGACTTTTTTTTTCTTTTAATTATCTTTAAGTTTACGTTTCTTAGAAAAATTCTATCATTAAGCCTATGTATTAAATAAGGATTTTTTTTTTCAAATTAGAAGATCTGCACTATTTTGAAAAATAAACTATAATTTAAAGAATTATAATATTAATTATTATATTTAAAAAAAACAAATTTTTATTGAAATATTAAAAATATCATTGTATATATATAAATTTATTGTGTTATTATGTACTAATCACTCCACAATCATTTCACGTTTGTCTAATAACTAACAATTTCTTATTTCAAAGCCACTTATCTTCAGTAATCTCCTAAGCAGTTACATATTGTTCTTTTCAAAAATCACTTATCTGTAACAACTATTCATTTCAAAAATCACTTATTTGCAATAATAATCTAAACAGTTACACATTACACATTTCAAAAACCACTTCCTTACGATAACTACAAATTTCAAAAATCACTTATATGCAATAACTATCAATTTCAAAAATCACTTACAATAATTACTAAGTAATTATACAATACCACTACCCATTACCCACTGCCGATGGAAGAGCATATCAACAACAATGCTAGTTCTAATTAAAGAAAAAAATGAGGAAAATTAAATTTCTAATAAAGTTAACCTATTTATCCTCAAATACCCAGTAATAAGCTTTTAAATTTTATGATGATTTTGGTATATAAATAGCGTCACACCAATTCCTGGCTATGATGAAATATTGGATGAAACTGGAAATTAAAGTAAAAAATTTTTTTTGTCAAACTCACATTAATTGAATAGGAGGTGCTCAATGGTCCATACAGCCACACTACTGGCCTTCAGAGAATTATCCACATGTGGAATGTTGACTACCATGCATATGTGATGCTCACACTTAACCTAAACTAGTTTGCTTTTCCAAAAATGATGTGTACTGTTCTGTCCACTTGTGGTTTTGTTTAGGTTCAGTACTGATTGCAAAAGTAGTACAATAAATATCAATTGATTGGGTGTAAGTTTTTTTAAATATAATATTATTTTAAATGATTAAAGGTAAGAAGAATTATTGTCCAAATATGTTCATTGGTAATTTTTTTTATTTGATTGTTGCTAAGGCGTATGCTACTTTTTGTATGGGTTGATTTAAAAAATCAAATCGAATCCGGATATAAATTTAAAAGAGAAAAAACCTTTAAAATTAATGCTTTGACACCGAGATGTAGTATGTGGTACGACATATCTTTTCCCCCACAGAGAGGAAAAGAAGAAGACGGCAATAATAATGCAGCCTTACTTTACAGTCTGGAATCAATGAGATCATGTAATTCATGCACCACAAGATCAAAAGATCAATAATCAATTACTTTTGTCTTATTGTACGTATTAGTAATACTTTCTTTTTCATTACTTATAAAAATATTGAGCGGTTGAAAGTTCTATTCAGACATAATTTAGTGGCCCAAACTTTTGAAAACTACTACTCTCTTAGAAAAACAAAGCCCTTCCATGACCATTAAAATATATTGTGCCCACCATGGAAACAGATCGATTCATGAATATTAAATTGAATTAGAAGGTAACATATACATGCAGTATCCATTGAGTCAATTTATTCAACCAAAAACACGCATGGCAGAAGGAAGAATGGATCAAGATGATTTATGAGGATTTTTTTTTTGTTTTCATCGGGTGTAAAATTTATTTTTATATCAAGGTAAAAATTTGATTGATAATTTCGAAAAATTACATTAGTAATGTCCGTACATAATCAATTAATATTATTAATGAAATTTCATAAAATTATCAGTTGAATTTTCATTTCGGTGTAAAAATGAATTTTGCATCCAATATAGATAAAAACCTCTCGATGATCTATACATATAAAATCGACAAACGATAATTCTAAAAGAGTTTCAATATAATTTTGGAACTGTAGAATGCTGCTTATATATCATTTTTTTCTTATAACAAATTTTTGATATGGGTTTATGATCAGTGGGTACGTTTGTTTTGTTTTTATTAAAACTTACTTTAAAATGTGATAAAAATAAAATAATTATATATGAAATTGACAACACATGGCAATTTTAATATGCTTAATTTTTTATTATTGTGAAATGATATTTTTATTTAACTCGTATCAAACATATCTTTCGATGAATGAGCCATGGTAAATCGGGTTAGTTTTCTCTAGGTTTTTTTTCTTATTTGTTGTATTCAAAGATGATGATTAAAAAGATATTCTCTTGATCAATCCCATTTTAGACAATCTCAATTTTATTTTTGAATATTTCTAAATAATTGTTATCAATTGAAAGTCAAAAAACTTTTATGATCAATATTTTGATAATACTCTTCACCCTTACTTCAATTACAATTGGTTTACATGTAACTAATACACTTTTTGTGTAGTTAAATAGATACTTTATTATTAATATTAAATAATTTGCATGTAATTAATATAATTTATTAACTTTTATTTTTTTCAACTGACATTTAAATAGGACAAAAATTACTAAGCAAATGATAATAATGAGATGGTAATATGCATGACAGCTGGAACATTGAGAGTGACTGTTGACCATAAAATAATGTCGACCCAATTCCTTATAGTACGCGCTTTCTCTCGTTTTTGGTTGCATGAATATTTCGAGCTGACTTCCTCAAACTTATAAGTTTGGTCACTTAAATAATTAGTTTTTTTATTATTAAATTATCAAAAAAAATTTAATTTTTTTATATATAAATAAATATAATTTAAAACTTTTAAAAATATTTTTAAAATAATATATATAAAATAATTAAAATCAAATTTAAATAAAAAAATAATAAATAATTAAAACCATGAGAAAAAAAGAGTATATATAAATTGATGAGAATGGTCAAGTCTTTTTCTGGATGAATTAACAAATGTCACAAATTTCAAAAACGTCACACTCCATAAAAGTAAATAAATTACTGTAAAGAACATAAAACTCATAATCAAGGTGGACTATTAATTTGAGAAAGATGTTTATTATATCTCACAAGATCAACCCTTGCGTTTGCAAAAAGGTTGAAAATTGCGTCCATACATCTAATAATCCTAACGTTACAATACAAAGTAGCATGGACCATTGCATGCATGACAAGTGTAGTACATGTCTATTATTAATCACCGTCTTACTACCAAACTCGGAAAGTCGATTTCTCCATCTTCTTTATTCGGCATTTCGATTTGATGCTTTCCTCTCCTGCAGGCTGCAGCGACAACACATTGAATCTCTATCATTAGTCTTTTTTTATAATTACAACGATGGGTGGGGTTCGAGGCAAAGGGACGGTGTCCTTTCTATTATAATAAAAATATTGTAATACGTTTTTTTACAAATTCATTTAAATTAAAAAGTGGTCCCTAACAAGAAAAAAAAGAGACGGTGTCCTTTCTATTATAATAAAAATATTGTAATACGTTTTTTTACAAATTCATTTAAATTAAAAAGTGGTCCCTAACAAGAAAAAAAAGAGTGTAGTTAAGTTTATAAGACACTGTTTTTACTGCAGGAGATTAGTACTTAATTAGTGTACATATGATATAACGTTGCATTATGTAAATTGATGAGTTTTACCTTGAAGCCATAGCTTAATAGTGGTGAGGAGGAGGGGGTGATGCATAGATGTAATGGGGTGGTGGTGGGGACTTGTAAACTGGAGGAGGAGGAGGAGACTTATACTTGTAAGGCTTCTTTGGAGGAGGAGGAGGAGGTGGTGGTGACTTGTAGTGGTAAGGAGGATAGTGTGGTGGGTGTTTCTTGGGAGGAGGTGGTGGTGGTGACTTGTAGTGGTAAGGAGGAGAGTGTGGTGGGTGTTTCTTGGGAGGAGGTGGTGGTGGTGGTGACTTGTAGTGGTAAGGAGGATAGTGTGGTGGGTATTTCTTGGGAGGTGGTGGTGGTGGTGGTGACTTGTAGTGGTAAGGAGGATAGTGTGGTGGGTATTTCTTGGGAGGTGGTGGTGGTGGTGACTTGTAGTGGTAAGGAGGATAGTGTGGTGGGTATTTCTTGGGAGGTGGTGGTGGTGGTGGTGACTTGTAGTGGTAAGGAGGATAGTGTGGTGGGTATTTCTTGGGAGGTGGTGGTGGTGGTGACTTGTAGTGGTAAGGAGGATAGTGTGGTGGGTATTTCTTGGGAGGTGGTGGTGGTGGTGGTGACTTGTAGTGGTAAGGAGGATAGTGTGGTGGGTATTTCTTGGGAGGTGGTGGTGGTGGTGACTTGTAGTGGTAAGGGGGATAGTGTGGTGGGTATTTCTTGGGAGGTGGTGGTGGTGGTGGTGATTTGTAGTGGTAAGGGGGATAGTGTGGTGGGTATTTCTTGGGGGGTGGTGGTGGTGGTGACTTGTAGTGGTAAGGAGGATAGTGTGGTGGGTATTTCTTGGGAGGTGGTGGTGGTGGTGGTGACTTGTAGTGGTAAGGAGGATAGTGTGGTGGGTATTTCTTGGGAGGTGGTGGTGGTGGTGGTGGTGACTTGTAAACTGGTGGAGGAGGTGGTGGTGACTTGTAGTGGTAAGGAGGATAGTGTGGTGGTGGTGAGTATTTCTTGGGAGGTGGTGGTGGAGATGAGTAAGGATAGTCTGCTTTGGTTTGTGAAGGGAAGCTAAAGAAAGAGA
Source organism: Bretschneidera sinensis (assembly GCA_023935145.1). Lineage (NCBI taxonomy): Eukaryota > Viridiplantae > Streptophyta > Magnoliopsida > Brassicales > Akaniaceae > Bretschneidera > Bretschneidera sinensis. The sequence continues at coordinate 152,775,678 of CM043697.1, forward strand.
TTGTTAACGCTAAAAGAATGGCAAAGAGAGAGGCCTTTGAAGACCCCATCTTTACTACAAAGTGGGTTTTGGTTATGCTCTTAATCAATCTTCCTTCCTCCCTTTATATAGATTTTGTCTTTACTTTTTTCACTCTTTACCAATCATAATAAATTAATTGACATTAATTAAATAAGCTTCACACTTTCACTTTCATCTTTACCAATTATTGTGTAAATTAATTGGTAAAGTGAAAATAATTAAAATTAAAATAATACAAATGAGCATAGATGCTGCAAGCTAAGCCAATTTTTTGTGTTTGTTTTTTTCTTTCTGTTCACATGGGTCTGGGGCCAGGCTGCCAGGGACTATCATGTTTCATCTTTATTTTTTTTTCTCTCATTTTTCAGTCGGAAATTTTGTCATATTCATAATTTTGGATGGTTTTTTTATTTCACAAATAATGAACCATTTCCCTTTTAAAAAAGATAAATTAGTTTTGTCTTATTATTTGTATTCTTCTTTACCTTTATTTAGACGAAATGGATAATCAAATAAGTTATCTTACATACTCATTAAAGAGTATTGAATCTTAACGCATAAAATGAATCTAAAGTAATCTCTACCGCATTTATATAACGAGATCGAATCTGAATTATTCTTTTTTTAGTGGAGCTTATATAATCTTAATTATATGTAATAAAACAAGAACCGATAGATCCAAATAATCAAATTAGGCATGTTTAGTTAGCATAAGAAACTAACTTAAACAAAACATTTAATTCAAGTAAAAATCCTATAAAAAAATCAAGTTAAGATTACTTGAATTGAGCAACTTTTGGTGGAAAATAACCAAACACTTACAGCTCCATGTTGAATTGTTCATTGTTAATAGGTTATTGGTCCTTTAATTTGTATGAGACTCTCACACGCCATTGACAAAATCTTTGTAATTCTTTGGTACGGAAAGTTAGGTAAAGATCACGCATACATGAAAGAAAAAGAATGATTAAAAAGTACATGTCAATTTAAAATGAGTACTCAATTTTTGAAACTCGAATTGATGCTATAACTTTGACTAATTAACTTTGACAAATCTTAATTTGAATAAATTAGCTAATTAATTTCACCTAATTGATAATAAAGGTATCGAGCTTAATTCAATGATAATATCTTTCTTCTTAATTTGTGGTACTATATTTCAAGTTAAATTCGAATTATCATCGTTATATTAATAATAAAACTCTAACTTTTTCTTAAGAAAAATAAAAATAAATATAAAACTTCAATTAATTAAGTTGCATAAAGTTGAAAAATCAACTTTGGGTTGGCATATGAACTTAAGCCATATTCGATCTAAATTAATTCTGCAAGACATGGAGATTGAATGTGATGCCACGTCAAATAGTAAAAGAATTTATCTTGATTGGCAAAATCAGTGAGTCAAATAAGTCACCTTCCATTGAAATATGTTGACATTTCATAGAGGATCGATATGACATTTTTTTTTTATAATAATAATAGCAACAGCAACTCCTAGATAATAATCATACTGATGGGGCCAGCTTCTAACGAAACTATTGACTTAGTCAATTTTTTTATTATCTACAAACAATAATATTTATTTACCCATCTAAACAATTCACCGAAGCTAAAATAATAGCACGAAGATTCAATTCGGTGAAACAAGTACAGACTACAAAGCCTACAATCCATGCATTTATAAACTGCGTACAACCATGGTCCATGCATATAGCAGCTACTCATCTAACTCCATTGTTTTTCTACTATACTTTTTTTTTTACTGAATTAAACTTCGGTCTTATTGGTGAAAATGTAAATATGAATATTTGCAATTATAATTACTGTCAATAAAAAGTATTTTTAATTTTTAACTGTTGAATTTTTTTCGGGTAAAAATATTAGTATTTTTATCACACAATCTTTTGACTTTTCCACTGGACAGATGTCAAAACTTATCCTAAAGAGAATAATTATATATTTAAGTGCATGAAATCTTTTATGGACCCTTTTGCTTTTACCTAATAAAAAAATAGCATTCGATAATGGATGTCGGCCTAATGGGTGGTAGGACATGTCCATTCACGTTATTTTCTAAACATGTGACACGCCCAAATAGATATCAGATCAGATTTTTAATTTATTGGTACATCTCGACCAATTTTCAATTCATATAACAGTTGATAATTTTTTTTTTTTTTGAATTCAGACGAAAAACAGACTAATTGACGTTGGGCAGAATAACGATTATTCTGCGGGTTAGTCGAACAGATCGTTTACAGGGAATAACACAAAAAACCCCTAAAAAACAATGCAGAGAAACAGCTCTGACGTTTATTTAAAATTATACAAATTCAATAATAATGTTTACGAAACCCTAAGACCTTATTTATAAGGTCGAAACAAAATAAGAAAAATTAAATTAAGATTGAAATTAAAATAACTAAAATAAAAAGTTTCTTAAAAACATTAAACTGCCAATTTGAGGGCCTAAACGTCGTTTTTTGGTTTAAAAATGTCGAGACTGATTACAAAGAAATCAGGTTTTGTTCATTGGCCCGTTTCCCATTAGACTAGGGTCTTTCGGGCCTGATCTGAACCCGTGGCCCGTTCTAGGCAGTCCACCTATCAGTTGTGCGCTGATCTGTCAACTCTGCATCATCTGACTTGGATCCTCCTGCGTCACTAATGTAGCATGATAAGATAATACATCTTGTTAGGTATATTATTTTGAAAATGCCTTATAATGCTTACAAGTTGTCTTCACGCGGTAGGGTTTAGCTCTTCTCCAATAATTAAAGGATCTGTTAGAGTTGATGCATATTTCAATGGATCCAGATATGTAGGAACTCGACGATCACTGGATCCCAGTCCCGATGAGCTGGTTTTTTGCTTGGCAGTTTGGACTTGGGTCCATGAATAGCCGTGATTTTGCAACATGGCGAAAACCCTAATTAGGGCATTTTAAGTTGTTATAAATACTCTCTATGTATTGAGCACACATTGTAGCGAGAGATTTGTGATGTTGATAATAGTGAAACTTCTGGCAGGATGTAACCCTATTCTGGGGTGAACCTGCGTAAATCTTGTCTTGTTTTCCTTTTGTTTATAATTTGTGTGATTGGTAGGTCTCGAATCGTTCAATTGGTATTAGAGCTTTGTGTTCAAGAATTAACAATCAGAGATATCGATTGGATCATGGATTGAAATCAAGAAGTTCGGAGGGAAGAACTTCGAGTTATGGAAACTGAAGATGGATGATCTACTCGTGGACAGGGATCTGTGGACGGTGATAATTGATCGGATGCCGAAGAATACGATGAGCATGACGATAACGTCCACGACAGAGGCAGCGTCTCCGGTGGTGGTTCCGAAGGCACGAAGTATGATTTGGCTATGCCCGATCGATTTTATCTTAATAAATGTTTCTGGATAGAAAACTGTGAAAGATCTATGGAAAAAGCTGGAAAGCCTTTATCAGAGTAAATCTCTGGTAAACAAACTGTTTCTGCGGAAGAAATTGTACAACCTTCGGATGGCTGAGGACGATTCTTTCTCTTATTCATCTACATGAGTTCAATACTTTGATAGGTCAGTTATTGTCTATCAGTGTTGATGTGACGGATAGTGATAAGGCTATTATATTACTCTGTTCACTGCCTGATTCGTGGGATAACTTGATAGTTGCGATTGGTAGTGGTACGATTGATCTATCATTTGAGAATGTCGTGGTAGCCCTATTGTCTGAGGAGATAAGACAGTAGGGTACAAAGAACTTGTCAAATGAGACTTTATCTGTGAGAGGGTGAACCCATGATAGAGACTACATGTGTTCTGGTAATAAACCCAAGTTTAGGGAAAGATCAAAATGTAGGGATAAATCTGGGTTGAAGTATTGGAAGTGTAGGAAGCCTGGGCATCTAAAGAAGAATTGCATAAGTAAGAGTGTGAACCCTGAAAAACGAACAGGCGAGATATCAGCTTCAGGAAACAGGAACCAATATGATGATGATGCTGGTGACTTAAATATAGTATCTTGTTTGGCTCAGTCAGATCGAAGTGTTTGGATAATTGACATAGGAACATGATTTCACATGACACCTCACAAGGACTGGTTTCGTGAGTATGAAAACTTTGGTGGGGGAAACATTTTATTGGGAGATAACTCTCTAATGAAAATTATTGGTTGTGGGAAGGTGAAGTTGAAGATGAATGATGGGACAGTCAAAACACTTCCAGGTGCGATGCATATTTCGGGCCTCAACAGAAACCTGATGTCAGTCAGCAAGATGACAGATGGGGGAGGGAATTTCAGCTATGATGAAAATTCGTGCAAGATGACTTGTGGATCGCTAATAATCACACAAGGTGTTCGGTATGGTAAGTTGTACAAATTGCTGGGAAGTACAGTACAAAGTTAATGCAGTAGAGATTTTATCTCTAAGGAAGCGATTGATGATGAGACGAAGCCCTCTATGTTGTAGTATCAGAGGCTTGGGTATATCTGTAACAACCCATCCCGGGTTGGCCACCCCCGAAACGGTGTCATTACATTTTGAAATCTCAGCATGACACTTATATGCAACAATAAAATAAATAACACCAATAGAATTTTTTTTATATAAATCCTCAACCCCCAACAGGGGAGTTACCACGATATGATCTCAAAACATTAACTACAACGTAAAATGCATGAATATTTACAAATAAAATTTTCTTTTTATTTTCTCATTAGTCTGAGGATAACTTGATGACAACTTTCTACTATCATTACACATATCATATGATTCATTCTCTATCAATATCTTCTTCTCAATCATCGGTCCACCTTAAGACCATCAATTATCTCATAATTACCTCGTAATGAGGTTCACATCATAAAGTCCATTATTTAGATGGTTCTTATCACCATAACTGTTTCTTTCTATGAGACTCAACCATCTATAATTAAATTCATAACAATATACCATATCTCATCATTATAATAATCTTATCATCATGGCTATCTCTTTTTTGTGAGACTCAATCATCTATAATGATATTCACAATAATATTCCACATCTCAGCATTTTAATATTCTTATCATCACAGTTGTCTCTTTTTGTGAGACTCAATCATCTATAATGATATTCACAATAATACATCATACCTCAGCATTTCAATACTATTATCTTCATAACTGTCTCTTTCTATGAGACTCAATCATCTATAATTGTATTCACAATAATATATCACACCTCAGCATTTCAATACTATTATCTTCATAACTGTCTCTTTCTATGAGACTCAATCATCTATAATTGTATTCACAATAATGCATCACACCTCAGCATTTTAATACTATTATCTTCATAACTATCTCTTTCTATGAGACTCAATTATCTGTAATTGTATTCAGAATAATATATCACACCTCAACATTTCAATAATGCAGCAATAATTAAAACAAATGCAATACATGAATGATTATGATGAGAATGTCTTCCCACCTGTCGACAAGTTGTTATTATCTTAGACAGGCTGCCCTCCCGGTTCTTTCATTCATATAAGACCAGCTGCCTTCCCGGTTCTTTCATTTTCATTTTCATTAGACCGGCTACCTTCCCGGTTCTTTCATTCATATAAGACCGGCTGCTCTCCCGGTTCTTTCATTTTCATTTTCATTAGACCGACTGCCTTCCCGGTTCTTTCATTCATATAAGACCGGCTGCCTTCCCGGTTCTTTCATTCATATAAGACCGGTTGCCCTCCCGGTTCTTTCATTTTCATTTTCATTAGACCGGCTGCCTTCCCAGTTCGTTCATTTTTTTTTCATTTATTGCACATTTATATGAGCCATGATATGAAATATGCATATAAACAGCCATATAAATACAACACAAATTTAAAACACTTAAATCGACTATCCTGATTATTCTCAAAAATTCCACTCATCCCCAAATCATATCAAATAATCCATTAAAACTTGTCAAGATCCACTAAAATTCATCTCATCATAATTCTTATTAAAACCTCAATATATCCAATCAATAATTTATTTATTGCTTTTATTCTCAAATAAACTTATGATTTCCAAAAATATCATTTCTCACCAAAAAAATATTTTTACATGTCCAAATTTCCTATCATACCCATAAATCAATTTTTTCATCTATTACCCAAGCATACATCAATAATTTATTTTAATATTAGCACTAGATATTTCATTTTTTTTATTTAGACTACTTAAAGTAAATTCAACTCACTACGTAGCTCTTAAAGCTACCCGTGGATCACCTCTTTGCCTTTTCCGTTTCTCTCAAAAATTCCCCCAGTTGTAGATCATCAACACTTTATGCTTTTCTGATAGCTATTCCAGATTCTCTATGAAATTCCACAGTAAACTTCTTCAAAATCTTGCTCTTTTAACTTTACTTTGGGTTCTCAAGTGTTTCAAGAAAACGAACTAAGTTAAAGGAACTAAACAAATTTCATCGCGTAACTTGCCTGAACATCTTATACATATATATAGCAAATTTTCGTTGAAAATTTTGGCAGCCAAAAGGCTGCCTCACTACCCCAAAGTCTTCCACACTTTGAAGACTTGTGAGGCATTCACCATGCTTCACAATAAATTGGCAGCAGGTATTACCTGCTGGCCACGATTTTCAGTTTGACTTTTTTTATATTTTTTTTACTTCTTTTCTTTTAATGATGTCCACGTCCCAAAATTTTTTTAATGACGTCCACGTCCTAGACATCCTTTAATGACATCCATGTCCCAAAAATCCTTTAATGACATCCACATCCCAAAAATCCTTTAATGCCGTCCACGTCCCAGAAATCCTTTAATGATGTCCACGTCCCAAATTTTTTTTTTTAAGATTTATTTTGTTCAATACTAAATCCTTTGCGTAAACTATATGATTTTAATTTCATGCTATATTTATTAATTTACTTCTTTACCTTTACTTTACGAATACGAGTATTACAATTCTACCCACCTTACAAAAATTTCGCCCTCGAAATTTCTTTACTTTGCTTCAGAAACAATTGTGAATAATACCTCTTCATAATTGTCTTACACTTTCATATAATCTCTTCAACATCCTTATTCCACCGCCGTACTTGAACTAATGCAATTTCTTTATTATACAAAACTTGTTTCTTTTCTCTAAAATCCTTATTGGTACATGTATATACACCCAATCTTTCTCCATAACCTCATAGGGTCCCACAGACCTCAGATTCAGCTCTCCCTTCCTGTTTAAATCTCAATACACCTTTTCATTGAGATATTTTTCGATACACTAACTCACCTACTTGAAACTCAAGAGATCTTCTCTTAGAATCGACAAAGTTAATTGATCCACTCTGTGCTGTTTTACGGTTCTGTCTAACCGATTTGATTAACTCAGTTGTTAACTCAATAATTGTTGGATCAAATATGTTTCTTTCTAGTAAGCACGCAATGCTTAATCTTTTCTATCTCTGCATCTCTAAAGCATTTGTACACCTATATTCTTTATCCATGATCCTCTACCACTGTCATTCAACTTCATTATTCTCTCTTTTAAATCTATCGTCCATTTCACATCGGGACTCTCAGTAGCAGTTAAACTTCTTGTAGGCTTTCTACTCAATGTATCAACTATCACCTTCGCGTTTTCTAGATAATAGTAAATTGTATAATCATCGTTACTTGTCAACTCCATCCACTATCTTTGCCTCAAATTTACTCTCTAGGTAGTTAAGAATGTCATACTCTTATAATCCATGAATATCTCCCAAGTGGCTTCCTACAAACGATATCTCCAATCTTTAGAGTAATCACTATGGCAGCCAACTCTAAATCATGAGTAGGGTAATTTTTATCATGAATCTTCAATTGCCTAGATATATAGCCCACAACTTTCCTATGTTACACATATCCCAATCATTGATGTGACATATCACTATACACCACAAATCCGTCATCACCGGAAGGAAACACCAATACTAGAGCTGTAGTTAATTTCTCCTTGAGTAATTGGAAAAAAAAAAATTTCTCATACTTTCCTTCCCATACATATCTCACCTCTTCCCTAGTCAGTCTATTTAACAGTGTTACAATAACAGAAAATTTCTGAAAGACTCTTTTATAATAATCAACTAACCCCAAGAAGATTCTAATCTCAGTTACTTTAGTTGGTCTCTCCCAACTTAACATTGCCTCTACTTTTTGGAGATCATCTGTTATGCCATTTTCCCATATTACATTTCCCAGAAAGTTATTTCATTCAATCAACACCTACACTTAGATAACTTTGTATATAATTTCTCTTTCTTCAGAATCTCCAACACACTGTCTAATTGTTTCACATGTTGTTCTTTCTTCTTAGAATATATCAGAATGTCATTACTGAACATAACCACAAGATTATCAAAAAATTGTTCAGACATTTTATTCATTAAGTCCATGAATGTTTCTGGAACATTAGTCAACTTATGACCATCATGTGTCATAAAAGCAGTCTTAGACATGTCTCATTCTTTTATTATCAAATGGGTGATAACTTGATCTCAAATATATCTTAGAACATACTTTCACTCCTTGTACTGCTCAAACAATTTATTTATCTTGGGAAAAATGTATTTATTCTTATTTAACTTTTTGTAGTCTATACCCAATCTTATCGTTCTATCTTCCTTCTTCACAAACAACATAGGGGCTCCCCAAATACATTAGGTCCAAAAATTATTTATTCAAAAAAATTCTTAAAATGGTATGTTCCTCTCTCTTAATTCAGCTGGTGCCATTCTGTAGGGTGCTATTAAATATATGTGATGATCCTGATATCACATCAGTAGAAAAATTAATCCCCTACTTGGAGGTAACCTAGACAACTGATCAAGAAATTATATTAGAATAATCTTTCACCACTAAGATTTATTCTAACTTTCTATTTTCCTTTCTAGGATCCATTATGTATACCAATAACTTCTTACAATCCTTCTTCAACCATATCCTAGTGGTCGGAAAAAAATAAGATAATTCGAGAGTATTTCATGTTCTCTCTAAAAGTTAAACTTCTTATGCCCATATTTTGAACACTATCTTCTTTTATCGACAACCTATTCATTCTCAACATTAAAATGAAATTATATATATTCAAATATAATAAATCCACTTCAGATTTTTTTTTTCTCGGATAACCTTTATAAGCATTTATGATTATCACAGAAATATTTTACACCCAAGGACTAATACATACTTCAATAAACTTCATATGAATACTTGATGCAAAAGAATGGGTTGCATTAAGGTCAACCAACATTGACATGTCCACCTTCTTCACACATAAAACATTTTAAATTTTGACAATTCTGGAATAAATATCTCATCTGAATATATCTGTAACAAACTTCTGTCTCCCAATCCTATGTCATATTACCACTTCCTCTTGGTGGCCTACTTACTTTCTCTGCCACGACTCTCAATTCTCATAACCTGTCTCACAAATCTTAGGGTCCCACTAATAGTATTATGAGTTACAGAAGTAATAGATCCTGCTTTCCTCTGACTCTGTACTTCAGTTCTCTGTAACCAGGAACGCCTCATTTAGGGTGGTCTCTCACCCTGTATACTCATACTACCACTACCTCTATAACCATTATGTCTAAGCCTCTTTAATCACTCTTTCTCTTTCCTTTACTCCATCACATATCTCTTAATCTGAATTGATATATCCACCAACCTGACATAATTCATATGCCTCATGCAAGATAATTTTGAATCAAACCTTACAGCATAGATCATCTATGAACCTCTTATACTTATTCTTCTCTATGTCTACCATTTTTCGGTTCAAACCTCGACAAAGCCACAAATCTACTATCATACGGAGCCATATTCAATACATTTCCCCAATTAAATAAAATCTCTATCTTGTTGGGCTCTAGGGGTCTAAGGTAAGTAGTTATCAAGGAAAACCTCCTTAAACCCATTCTAGGTTAAGGGTCTATCAACATCTGTATCCTCTCATCATTCTAAAATTTCTACTTCTAATTCAAACGAATCAAAGACCACCATCTGCTTGTCAGTCATTGGTAAAATACCAAATAATCTCTCTACACTTTTTTCCCGAAACTCAAGTATAAAAGGATTCATAAATCCTTTAAACAACAAAGCATTTAGCTTAATTATATCTCCCTGCATCTCGTGCATAAACTCACTTTTCCCCATTTTTAAATGTCTATCATTACTGGATTAATAACATCAGGCATTGCTCTAGCCTATTCATCACGTCTATGTTATAAGCTATCAACTCTACCATCTGTTTCATTCATTTTCTCAAGAGCATGAATAAGAGCTTATCTTAGCTCATCTCCTTAAATTTTAGATTCTCTCACATCTTTACTAATATCAATTATATTTTTTAATATCAATCATACTATCTACACGTTCCCTTCTAGGAACCAGAGATTTAAACTCAACCTTGACTTGACAAAATATTGTGGGCCTACCACACCCTCTCAAATCAACAATTCTAACTCTAGCACTAGCACGTCCACGTGTCATCCTCAGACTGTTCATTATAATTTATTTTAATCTTCGACTTTCTTATTTTTTTTTTTATGCAGTCTACAAAATCTTAAAAACCTAATGCTCTGATACCAAAATTGTAACGACCCATCCTGGGTTGGCCACCCCCGAAACGGTGTCATTACATTTTGAAATCTCAGCATGACACTTATATGCAACAATAAAATAAATAAAACCAATAGAAATTTTTTTACATAAATCCTCAACCCTCAACAGGGGAGTTACCACAATATGATCTCAAAACATTAACTACAACGTAAAATGCATGAATATTTACAAATAAAATTTTCTTTTTATTTTCTCATTAGTTTGAGGATAATGACACGTACGCGGCTTACAAAAAATGATTTCTTCTGAAGCTCAACTCACCAAACTATTTGTCAAGCCTGTTACCTGAAAATTATTGTACAATGAGGAATGAGCTTCACAAGCTCAGTGAATTAAATTTACTAAAAGTATTCCAAATTCCATAAATAATCCTTTAATATTTAATCTTTTATTTTTCACATAACCTGATGACAACTTTCTACTATCATTACACATATCATATGATTCATTCTCTATCAATATCTTCTTCTCAATCATCGGTCTACCTTAAGACCATCAATTATCTCATAATTACCTTGTAATGAGGTTCACATCATAAAGTCTATCATTTAGATGGTTCTTATCACTATAACTGTCTCTTTCTATGAGACTCAACCATCTATAATTAAATTCATAACAATATACCATATCTCATCATTATAATAATCTTATCATCATAGCTGTCTCTTTTTTGTGAGACTCAATCATCTATAATGATATTCACAATAATATTCCACATCTCAGCATTTTAATATTCTTATCATCATAGTTGTTTCTTTTTGTGAGACTCAGTCATCTATAATGATATTCACAATAATACATCACACCTCAGCATTTCAATACTATTATCTTCATAACTGTCTCTTTCTATGAGACTCAATCATCTATAATTGTATTCACAATAATACATCACACCTCAGCATTTCAATACTATTATCTTCATAACTGTCTCTTTCTATGAGACTCAATCATCTATAATTGTATTCACAATAATACATCACACCTCAGCATTTTAATATTATTATCTTCATAACTGTCTCTTTCTATGAGATTCAATCATCTATAATTGTATTCACAATAATACATCACACCTTAACATTTCAATAATGCAGCAATAATTAAAACGGATGCAATGCATGAATGATTATGATGGGAACGTCTTCCCAACTGTTGACAGGTTGTTATTATCTTAGACCGGCTGCCCTCCCGGTTCTTTTATTCTCATTTAGACCGACTGCCTTTCCGGTTCTTTCATTCATATAAGACCTGCTGCCTTCCCGGTTCTTTTATCATCTCATCATAATTCTTATTAAAACCTCAATATATCTCATCAATAATTATTTATTGCTTTTATTCTCAAATAAACTTAAGATTTCCAAAAATATCATTTCTCACCAAAAAAATATTTTTACATGTCCAAATTTCCTATCATACCCATAAATCAAATTTTTCATCTATTACCCAAGCATACATCAATAATTTATTTTAATATTATCACTAGATATTTTATTTTTTTTTATATTTAGACTACTTAAAGTAAATTCAACTCACTAGGTAGCTCTTAAAGCTACCCGTGGATCATTTCTTTGCCTTTCTTGTTTCTCTCAGAAATTCCCCCGGTTGTAGATCGTCAACACCTTATGCTTTTCTGATAGCTATTCCAGATTCTCTATGAAATTCCACAGTAAACTCCTTCAAAATCTTGCTCTTTTAACTTTACTTTGGGTTCTAAAGTGTTTCAAGAAAACGAACTAAGTTAAAGGAACTAAACAAATTTCATCGCGTAACTTGCTTAAACATCTTATACATATATATAGCAAATTTTCGTTGAAAATATTGGCTGCCTCGCTACCCTAAAGTCTTCCACGCTTTGAAGACTTGTGAGGCATTCACCATGCCTCACAATAAATTGGCAGCAGGTATTACCTGCTGGCCACGATTTTCAGTTTGACTTTTATTTTTATTTTTTTTACTTCTTTTCTTTTAGTGACGTCCACGTCCCAAAAATCTTTTAATGACGTTCACGTCCCAGACATCCTTTAATGACATCCATGTCACAAAAATCCTTTAATGACATCCACGTCCCAAAAATTCTTTAATGCCGTCCACGTCCCAGAAATCTTTTAATGACGTCCACGTCCCAATTTTTTTTTTAAAGAATTATTTTGTTCAATACTAAATCCTTTGCGTAAACTATATGATTTTAATTTCATGCTATATTTATTAATTTATTCTTTACCCTTATTTTACGAATACGGGTATTACAATATCTGTGAAAATGGACTATCTACTTTATCGTCGAAGCAGATGGTGAAAAGAGTCCCAGATTGATCTATGGGATTTGGTTTCTGTGAGCATTGTCTACATGACAAGTAGAACCGTGTGAGTTTTAGGCTCGCTAGAACGAGGGCAAAAGGTATTCTGGATTTGACACATAGTGATGTGTTTGGGCCAGTTTCGATCCAATCACTTGGAAAATCAAAGTATTACATCTCTTTCATTGATGATTTTTCAAGCTGAAGCATTTGATAAGTTCCGTGAGTTTAAAAGATTGGTAGAAAATCATATGGAAGAAAGATAAAGGTACTGAGAATAGATAATATAGGGGAATTTTGCTCAGATAAGTTTGAGCAATTCTGTGTGGCAAGCGACATTGAAAGACAGAAAACAACTCCATATACACCTCAACTGAATGAGGTGGCCGAGAGACTCAATAAGTCACTCATGGAGAAATCGAGGAGTATGTTGAGTTGTGCAGGCTAAGAGCCGGAGTTCTGGGCAGAGGCTGTGGCTACGACATGTTATCTGAAGAATGAGTCACCTACATCAGCTTTGTAAGATTAGATATCGTTTGAGGCACTATTCGGAAAGAAGTCGAGTTTGGCTCATGTTAGGGTGTTTGGGTGTGATGCTTATATGCATGTGCCAAAAGAAAAAAGGAAAAAACTTGACAACAAATCAATGAAGTGCATTTTCATTGGTTATAAGGATGAGGTCATGGGGTACAAGTTATGGAATTCAGAAAACAAAAGTATAGTTTTCAATGGAGATGTAATGTTCAGAGAAACACAAAGGTATGTGGCGACTGTCCAAGATGTACTGGAACAACCAAAGCAGGTTCAGATTGATTTTAGCCCGGGAGATAAAGAGTGGGAGACTATCCCATAGACTGCATTGGATACTTCAGATTCTGAATCAGTTAGGTCTAAGCACGATATTCATGTTTATGATTTAGAGGATGATGATTTAGATGCTGGCTCGGAGGTGGAGACAACGCCTGTCGTAAGGAGATCCACACGGGTTAGGAGACCACCCATCAGGTATTACCCTAGTGCTTGTAGTGCATTATATGCTTTAAATATTATTGGTGATAATCTTAGCACAGTGAAAGAGGCGAAGACCTCGGAGAATGTAAATCTGTAGGAGAATGCCATGAAAAAGGAGATGCAGGCTCTGGATAGGAATAAAACATGGAGCCTTAGGAAGTTTCCTAGGGATAGGAAGGAAATTAGGTGCCAATGAGTTTTCAAGAAGAAATCAAATGCATATGGAATGGTAGAAAAGTACAAGGCACATCTGGTTGCAAAAGAGTACTCGCAAATAGAGGGAATTGACTATGGTGAGATATTTTCCCTGGTAGCAAAGTTGAAATCTATTAGATTTGTCTTATCCATGGCAGCTGCTTATGATCTAGAGGTTGAGCAACTGGATGTGAAGACAATTTTCCTTCATGGGGACTTAGAGGAAGAACTTTACATGAAACAGCCTGACGACTTTGTGAGCAAAGGCAAGGAAGTGCTGATTTATAAATTGAAGAAGTCATTGTGCGGACTAAAGCAGTCACCACGGATGTGGTACTAAAAGTTTGACACATAAGCCATTCAGCTTGGGTTCACTCGTAACTATGCTGATCACTGCGTCTATGTGAAAAGGTTAGGGGTTGATTTTGTCATTTTAACCTTATATGTTGATGATATGTTATTGATTGGAAATAACAAGAAGATGATTAGCATTATGAAGGCATCGTTGGCAAGGCAGTTTGACATGAAAGACCTAGGGCCAGCAAACTTTATCTTGGGCATGCAGATAAAGAGAGACCATAAAAATCAAAAACTGTGGCTGAGTCAGAAAACGTATATTGAAGAAGTGTTGAAGAAATTTAACATATCTGACAGCAAGACGGTAGGGACTCCCATGCCTTTGGGAACCAAGTTATCTGTAGAACAATGTCTGAAGACGGTGGAAGAAACTGAAGAGATAACGCACGTACCTTATACTAGTGCGGTTAGAAGCTTGATGTATGCCATGGTGTGTACGAGACCAGATAGATCAGATATTGCCTACACAGTGGGAGTATTAACTGGATATATGTCTAATCATGGGAAAGAGCATTGGACTGCAATCAAGAGAGTTCTTAGATATCTTCATGGCACGTCAGAGTTTGCATTATGTTATGGAAGTATGAGAGGTAAGCAGAATCTTGATATTGTAGGAACTGTTGATGCTGATTGAGGAGGAAACATTGATAGCAGGAGGTCTATAAACGGATTTGTGTTCGATTTGTTTGGTGGGGCGGTGAGTTGGATGAGCAAGAGGCAAAGTGTTGTTGCTCTTTCATCCATAGAAGCAGAGTATATGGCGATAACTCATGTTGGAAAGGAAGCAGTTTGGCTTCAAAGGTTGTGTGCTGAGTTTGGGTTTAAATAAGGAGCAGTGATGGTGAATGTAACAATCAAGGTGTTATCTTCTTAGTAAAGAATCTTATATTTCATTCATGGACGAAGCACATTGATATCCAATATCATTTAATCTGGGAAAATATTGAAGAAAAGGTGATAATCTTGGAGAAAATCGATACAACAGTGAACAACGCAGATTTCTTGACTAAGATAGTTAGTCTAGTGAAGTTTGAGTGGTGTGCTACTAAGATGGGATTGAAGAAACAGAGTTCTGGGAAGTTTGACATGTCTATGAAGTATTTACCAAGTGGGAGATTGTTAGAGTTGGTGCTTACTTCAATGGGTCCAGATCTGTAGAACCCTCGACGACTACGGGGGTCCCACTCCCCGGTACATGAGTTGGGTCTAGTTTTTTGCTTGGCTGTTTGGGCTTGGGCCCATGAATAGCAGTAGTTTTGCAGCAGGGCGAAAACCCTAATTAGAGCGTCTTAAGTTGCTTATAAATACTATCTATGTACTGAGCACACATTGTAATGAGAGATTTGTGAGATTGATAATAGTGAAACTTTGGCAAGACGTAGCTCTATTTTTAGGTAAACTTGGGTAAATCTTGTGTTGTTTTGGCAGGTCTCGAATCGTTCAGAATCAATGTCTTAATTTATACATAGCACATCAACCTTGTGTAACATAACATCAAAAAATTGATCACTTAATTATTGAAGAGCAAAAGACAAGGGAGAGAGATCTAAGAGTTTGATTTATATACATAACTTTTAACAATTTAGATATTTTTAGTTTTTTAAAATTATCTATTAAAACTTTGGTGTACTAAAGTTTATTGATATTTATCACGTTAAGTTATTTTTCTTACTACGTAAGTGATAATTTTCTTTTAAAAAAGACAAACAAAATCTTGACTGGCCACAGAAGAGACTACATTAGCACAAAGGTAAAGCAAATTATTATGGATCTAGACTTTTTCTCTAAACCTCAATCGAGAATGTATGCACTAAAGAGAATCCTATAAGTCAAAAGAAGCGAGATGCTTCGAAAAGTAATTAAAAGTTTGTAACTTTTAATGAGTGTTGGGCCTATTACTCAACATCTGTCTTTAATATTTGGTAGGCTTAAATTCATTCCATGAAAAATTTCAGTGAGTCTTCTATAAGTTTTTAACTCAGAGTCTGAGTTCCGTTTTAAATATTATAAATTCCTAAAATAACTGAAACATGCAAGAAAAGAAAAGGGCCAAAAAATGAGAGAATACTATATAGAAAGTCTAACAACAAGAAATTAATTTTTGTGTGCATTGGGTACCACGATCACTTTACCTCTCTAAAATCAATTGAACCCCACAAGCAAAGGTGGAAGCAAGTTGAGTGACGCAGGCGGATCCAAGTCAGATGATGCAGAGTTGGCAGATCAGCGTAAGTGGACTGTTTAGAATGGGCCACAGGCTAAGATCAGGCTCGAAAGACCCTAGTTTGATTGGAAACGGGCCAATGAACAAAACCTGATTATTTAATCAGCCTTGATATTTTTAAACCAAAAAACGACGTTTAGGCCCTCAAATTGGCAGTTTAATGTTTTTAGGAAACTTTTTATTTTAGTTATTTTAATTTCAGCATTAATTTATTTTTTCCTATTTGTTTCAACCTTATAAATAAGGTCTTAGGGTTTCGTAAACATTATTATTGAATTTGCATAATTTTAAATAAACATCAAAGTTGTTTCTCTGCATTGTTTTTTTAGGGTTTTTCTTGTGTTACTCCCTGTGAACGATCTGTTCGACTAGCCTGCAGAATAATCGCTATTCTGTCCGGTGTCATCGAGCTAGACACCTGGATATTTGAACTCGGCTAAAGGGAGAAATAGTGTATTCAAGCTCGAGTGCTGGACTTGAGCTTAGATCAAACATTTGAGCCTTAAAACACATACTCAAATTACACATACGCTGCATATGTAATGATAGCAGGGGGGGAGGGGGGAACTAATGTACGTAAGTATGGAAGGTAACCTGTGAAATGAGCTAGATAGTCAGCATCTCCATGCATTCCAAAAAACAGAAGCACAAACAAATGTATTAGGAAATAATTCAATCATTACAAATTGATGGGTTCATCAAAGGAGATGTAAAACCCAAACTTTATTTTCAATCAATTTTTTTTCTTTTTTATGATCAATGCAAAAGCAAAGTGAATGTATCAACGAATTTAATCCTACATTTTGATGGGTCCACTTAAGGAGATATACAGCTCAAACTTGTATTTTAATCAGACATTTTCTTCTTGATGATCGAAGTGTGTATGTAAACTTCTTTACCCACACAAAAGTAGTTTCTCTTAACACTTCTTAGGCTCTTACATATTCCAAACTCCTTAATAACAGATAGATACATACACGAGAAATAATATACTGATAAGGAAAAGACGGTAAGGAAAAAGGAAAAAGAAGGCAACTATTATATATCTGTTACATGGACTCCGCAGTTCACCACGGAATATCTGTGTCGACAACGAAACGGGTACGGGATCTACATCTACTCCAACATTTTCAGCTATCCCCCCGAGTCCAAAAATTTGATAAGTGCAAATATCCAACGGACAAGTACCCGTGTCCGACATCCAAATCTGAGTCTATGTAAAAACGACCATTATCATCCCATGGTTATCATCAATCTTTTTTTCTTTTCTTAAAGAAGAAATGTTCTTTCAAGTTTTAACATCCCTTAATGCTGGCATCCATCAAGATTAGTTGAAAGAAACATCGTCACCTTGCAATGCGCTCATAGCAGTTGCTGCACAGGCTGGATTTATAAAATCAACAAAACAGAGGATGAGAGGATCTCCACCACGCTGCATTGTCAAGATTTCAGAGCTTTAGTATGGAAAACAGTCAAACTTCCAATAAGACAACTTGAGCAACGGAACCAAGTTGACCAAGCAAAATAAAGAAGCTTTTGTTACAATACAAGGTCCACTTACATGTTTGGACTCTTTGCTCACAAGTCTCACTTCTTTATATCCCACAAAAGGGCGAAAAATATCTAAAGATTAGTAAAGGAATGTGAACAACTTGTTAGAAAGCAAACTTGTTGAGTTAAAGATTGAGATGGAGAAACAAATAACAGTATAATTTTTCAGCATTGCAGCATCAAAAAGGATACGAGCTACTTCCCTCTTTGTGCAGTCAGGAGGAAGCCCCTCAACATATAGTGTGTTGGAAGCATCTGAAGGTAGAGGTAATGTTTCACGGCTCGGACTACCCGCTGCGTCCAATGGGCGTTGACCACCAAGACCAATACTTCGACCATTTCGTCCCAGGTCAGGACTGACACCCCTAGTACGACCCATCACAGCATCAGTCATTGCAAGACCAGGCATCCCACTTCCAACAGCTCTTCCCAACACAACTTCACCAAACGAAATGGCTTCTCCAGAAGTTAGAGAAGAAAGTTGCTTCAAAAGGAATTATGATGAATGCGCAGAAAACAAACATGTTGATGCATGATGGAGAAAAAACAAGCATGCTTAAGATTCAAGAGGGTACCTGATACAGAACAGATGGCCCTAGACTACCTAGAACGGTTGGACCGCTCCAAATCTAAGGGTACAGTTTACATTGTTTTACGTGCCGACTCGGATCGGACCCTGGAGATCCTAGTCTAATTGAAAACGGGCCACTGAGCAAAACTAGATTACTTTGTAATCACCGTGGCAAGATTTTAGCCAAAAAACGATGTTTAGGCTCCAATTTAGCAGTTTTTAGTTTTTAGGAAATTTCCTATTTCGTACTTGCCTAATTTCAATTTTCTTTTTCTTTTTACTTTAACCTTATAAATAAGGAGGCCATGTAATAGTAGGGATTATTATTATTATTGAATAAAATTAGGGTTTCTTTTCCATTCGTGAGAGTTTATTGAGGATTGAGACACAGTTCTTCTTCCTAGTTCTTTCTTCCGCTAGCGTTTTATGTCAGTACCGCATTCCGGAGGTAGCGGTCATATGCTGACCCAATAGTTTTCGTGTCCTTCGCAGACCGAGGTCTACCACGATCATCATTCAATGCTATGACCTGAAGGCAGTGCAGAAGGTGGATGATATGCAAAGTTGGAAATATAAAGACTTAAGTGAACTTCTTGTGTTGTCAAAGTCTTACATGAGATTTAAATTATGTGCAAAGCACAATAAAAACTTTTTAAAGAAACAACATAACTCAACAAACAGCCTCATGTTTGATAAGAAAGCAAAGCACTAAAGAAGTGATCACCAGAAATCCTTCTTCATGTTAAATAGCTGAGGAAAAAGGAGGGAGGATAGGGATCATGTTGTGATTTATGTGCATTCTTTTTCTTTTCCTTTTGATAACAGAAAACTTCATTATAGGGCACAAAAGGGGTGCCAACCCAAAACAAAGCAAATGCTTACAAGAAAGAAATAAAATACAATTAAGAAACTCTATTTCATCTACATTATAATTTCATCTATACCAAAAGGTCAAAATAGAAAGCCATCTATCCTTTACAGTGTTAATAGGGGTCCCAACCCCTTCAAAAGTACTATTTCTTTCCCACCGCACCAATCAAAAAATGCTCAAAGGTACCAAACATGCCACTTTGCTCTTTTCCTTTGAAGTATGAGTACATTTCCATGCTCAAATTTCCTCCTCAAGAGAGCCTACCACAACCGAAGAAAGACAAAACACCGCAAGAGCTATCTCCCACAATGTCTAACCCACAGGCACCAAAGTAAAAGATGGTAAACATTTTCGGCCCCTCCTTCTACAAAAAACATTAACATAGAATCTTTCCTTGCTTTTAAAGGTTGTCGATAGTCAAAATTCTTCCCATGAAGCCTCCCAAGCAAAAAAAAAAAAAAAAAAAAACAACTTTAGGAGGAGCTTGTGAATCCAAATAGCTTGACAAGGAAAACACAACTTCCACTCCGCTTGAGAATTTGTATTGATAGCACAAAAAAAATTGAAAGTTAGGACCTCCCACTGTTGAGATTTAGGTTAGAGAAAGAGAGATGGAGATGAGAGATTGAGAAGAAATATTATGGAGTTATTATTGTTGATGTGATGTTATGCGAATAAACCAACAACCCCATATATAGACCTAAGACTATAAATCCTAATAAGAATAGGAAACATAAACTAAAAAATACTAGGAAGCCTAATACATACTAGAAAACCTAATACATATGTAATTAGGAAACTATTTCTCTCAACACTTCTCCTCAAGTTAGAGTATACACATGCACCAATTTGTTACAAATTGACCCATGCCAATAACAAACCTTATCCAATCTGAAACAAATAAACTCAAACTCATAAATTACAATAACCTATGAGAACCTGTTGAGGCTCCACACCCATAACAAAAAGTTAGGTAATCATATCGGTACCACCTAACGAGACAAGATCCGAGAACACCAAATTAACGGGATTTTGACTTTTTCGTCTTATATTTTATTAACATTGAATTAAATAAGCTACAATCAATAAGTCAAGAAGATATCAACATCAACACAAGTTGAATCGAGTAAACAACATCAGGTCAGCAATATAAACACAAGGACGATGATGATGACGACGACGATCGGATTAACAACATCAACATCTGGTCAACAATATAAACACAAGGATGATGATGATGATGATGACAATATAAACACAAGGATGATGATGATGATGATGGATTAACAGCATCAACATCATGTCAACAATATAAACACAAGGATGATGATGATGATGATGACGACATCAACACGTGTTGAATCGGGTTAACAGCATCAACATCAGGTCAACAATATAAACACAAGGATGATGATGATGATGACAATATAAACACAATGATGATGATGGGTTAGCAACATCAACATTAGGTCAACAATATAAACACAAGGATGATGATGATGATGAATTAACAAGATTCTCACTTTTTTCGTCTTATATTTTACCGACTTTGAATTAAATAGGCTGCAATCAATAAGTCAAGAAGATAACAACATTAACACAAGTTGAATCGGGTTAATAACATCAACATCAGGTCAATAATATAAACACAAGGATGATGATGATGATATAGTATCTATGAAATCTAATAGGTGTATCTCATTTACAAAAACATTCCTCTCTAACCATAATACAAGGGTATTAAGCTACCTAAAGACTCAATCAACCTTTCCACCCCATCAAAAACACTCATATCTCTTTCCTTCCAAACTAACCACCAAATGGACAGCGGAATCAAGGTAATAATCTTGTTCTTTTCTCTGGAAGTTCGAATGTCATTCCAAGCCCAAACCTCCTCCATAACGGAACCACTACTCACCCAACAAATACCCATAACCCGAAAAGCCATATTCCATAATTTTCTTGTCCAAGAACAAGTTATCAATAAATGATGCATGGACTCACACTCCTCTTTGCATAAATAGCATCGATTCACAAGCACTCTTACTTTCCTTTGAAGGTTATCAATGGTCAAAATCCTATCCCAAGTAGCTTTCCAAACAAAAAAAAAAGAAAACCCATTTTAACAGGAGTGCAAGACCTCCAAATGGACTTCTTAGGAAAATTGGAGCCCCTCTCCACAAAAAAAGGCCACTTTACACAATAAATATTTATAAATATACATAATTAGATACAAAATGTTATAACATGCCTATGGTCTGATATGTGATGTTGACTGGTAGTGCAAATGTGGTGGAAAGTATAATAATGCTGAAGGTACTTGGTGACTCTAGTCACAAAAACCATCAATGCAAGAGTTGAGTATCTAACTATGCAAGACACAGAGAGCTTGCAAATTTGAATTCCCGCTCGCTTCTGGAGTATTGTGGTTCTTATACTATATAATTTCTCTAAAACTTCTTCCATTCTTTTCCTATCATGTTAAATCTTCTCTTTGGTAAAATGATTAAATGTGCCTAAATACTTGAATTTCATCTGCGAAAGAACATACCTCAAATTAGTTTTAGCATACTCTTCCGTATATATTCTTTAGGACCAATGATCTGTTAGCTGGTAAGAAGCATATAGGATAGTTGGGCTCACCGTCAAGGTGGTCTGCAGTTGAATGGAACATATTCTGGTCTTTAGGCTTGAAGAAGACTGAAGAGTACTTATGTTTGCGTTTTAGCTTTTTTATGTCATGCTAGTTTGTAATATTCTGCTTAAACAAAATCATAGAAAAGGAGATCATGAACAAGAGGAGGATGATCCTTAGTCCTTCTAACCTTTTAATAAATTATTTTCTAACAGTTTCTCTTTGCTTCTTAGCTGAAACATCACTTAATGTTAGTTTGGTAACAAACCTAAACCAGTTATTTGTTTCATTGGGTAGTGATAACTAAATGAATTTTCTAGCAAGTTAGAATATGTTCTCTCCTAGTCTATCAGTGCATCTTGTGTGATCGAGTTGTTTTAGTCTTGAAAGCTCAATATATTTTTCATGTCACCCCTGCGTTTTTTTGTTTTCTGTTTTTTTTCATCTTCCTGTGGTCCCGAGTAAACTCAGTTTTTTCGGTTTAGTTGGTATTTTCTTTTGTCTTGCACTTTATTGCAGGATGAATGTAAATTTTTTTATATTAATGACCCCTGTAATGTTTATACTAACAAATTTTCTTATGATCATGCTTTTCCTGAATGCAGAGAGGTCCAACATAAAAATGTTGTTCGTTTTATTGGCGCATGCACAAAGTCTCCACATTTATGTATTGTAACAGGTATATAACTTCCTGCTGAAAAGTCAAAACTCGATCTGACTTTTTTAGTACTTTTCTTAAATTGAGCTTCTTTTAGTTTGTTTTTTAATTTAGATTTTTTTTTTATAATAATGTACGTTGATTGTACTTATAAATAAGATATTGTAAATTTATTGTGAAGTGCATGATATAAGTTGCAGTTCTCTTACATCACACAAGTATTTCCCTAAATTAGACCTGTGAGATAGGTTCTAACATTTTGACTGTGTACCTGTGGTGTCATAATTGTGATGACTATAAAAAAAGATAACTCATTATTATCAGTAGGGTAATTTAGGGATATACGTGAGTGGTTGATACATATATCTTTACGGATAAATAGTAAGTTCATTGAAAGGTGCCAGTAGACAGAACCCCTAGTACATGAGTCACGGAGAGAAACCTCAAACAGAAAGATAAAGAAACTAAGAAAGTAAGGTTAATTTAAAGATTTAAAAAGCAAAGAGCCAAGGGAATCTATAAAGGATGAAAGAGAGGGAAATGCAGAGGTGTTACTTGGCCATTAGAGTCCTTAGAAGGATAGTTTTGAGTTTGAAAGATTTAATGTTTTAGATTCCAAATACATGCAGGTGTCAGTTTTTGAACAAGAGTTGTATGCTTAAAGGTGAGGGCACACAGTGGTAAGCTAAAGTGATTGTCTTGAGGACGTCATTAGGTGATTGATTATGCCCAAAGTATAATGCGTTAGTTGCAACACAGTTTTAAGGTGTCGATTCCACAGGGAAACAAGTTAACTACAAGAGAAGATGTAAACCTAAACACGAACGATAAAATCAAGTGAGAAAATATGAAGTTTTGATAATAAACTAATTGAGAGCAAATTATGTAATAAATTGAGAATAATAATAGAGGAACAAAAAGGTTCCGCGAATCCTCTCTAGGTTCATTGTCTTTTTCCAATCTTGATTCAGTTATTTTTATCTCGATTGCAAGTTTCACTTCCCAAACAAGCAATCGACAGATATTTAATTAAAGTACGTATGTAAGCCCTAATGCAATTGATATGAAATACTCTTTACTTTTGAGTTAAACATTCATGACCTATCCTATAGATTTATCAAGAAACGACAATATATCTTTAACGACGATATTGCAGTAATGGATAAACCTAAAAGATAAGTCTACATGACTCAATCATACCCAAACAACGTGACATAAGAAGAGTATGACTAAACTTATATCAATGAGAAAGATACAATCACCGGATAAGAGAAAATCTTCTAATTAGATTAAAGAGTAAACCATAATAATATTTGACAATAAATCCCAATTACAACTGAACCAATAAAGGAAAATAAAGAACAACTACACCTAGGGATTCATCCATTCGCCTTGCGTGGAAATTAGTTCGCCATGGAACTTATGGCTGAACGCTTTGATGGAGGAGAATGTGCCTGCTTCTTTGAGTTTTCCAGACTTTTATTCATGTCTTCTCTTCAACCTAAGTGATCTATTTATAGTACAAAGGTCAAAGGGTGTTTTTGGGTTTAATTTATTGTTAAAACCCTAATTAAGTTCTGACTCGGAGATAGAAAAACGTGTGAGCGCTGCGGCTCTCCTTTGTGGGCGCTGCAGCCTTGCCTTCAGCTTTGGTTGGGTGTGCTTCTGGGCACCGCGGTGCACACTAGTGGTTCAAGAGTGGAGGCTTCTGGGCATCGTGGCCCTGCTTAGTCCAGGTCGCGGTGCACACTGATGACTTGATTTTTCTTCATGTTTGCTTCTTCGCAACCACTCCGACACTCTGTTATGCATGGAATCTTGGCGCTTTAAGCAACGATCGTTTTCCCTTCTCTTTTGGACTCAGAGCACCTGAAAATTCACCGAATTAAGTCAATGATCCAAGATTATTACTTCAGAGTTATTAATGTATAAAAGTGCAATTAAGACCGAGATGAACCCTAAAATGCTAACAATTAAGCACTGTTAAGATGCATTTTATGGCTCTCATCACAACCCTAAACTAGCTTATTGATAGTCCCTAGCAATTCAAACGAAAACAAGAAATGAATTCTATGGTAGGAATCAAAACAAGGTAAAACAATGCTAGTGTTAAACAAGGAGCAATTCACATTTTTTTTGTCTCAGAAATTGCACATAATACGCAGCACATAGAATCATTAAATATCACTTAAGTCCAAAAGTAATCCAAACATCAATCTTAAAATTGTTATCGATTTTTATCATCCGTCTTACCATAGTCCATTAATCCGAACACCCGGATGATTTTATGCATAATATTCATGAATATAATTCTTGGTTTCTAAAAACATAATGAATTGTGTGACATCAATCATATAAACAAGCTCCATAGGCTTATTTTTCAAATCACTCTCCACTATTGTAGAAAAAAAAATCACACTTCATTGGATCAATAGGTCTTTAATAAGCTTGTAATGTTCGACTAAGGTAAAGGTTTAAGGAAGAACGGGAAGGATTTGCAGGTAAAAGAACTCAATCTCTTAGCTTTAAACACAACCGCTTTTAAGCACTAGATAATCTTACTTCTACACCAAACTCTTTCAATCATTTTTATAAGAGTTTTCCTCTTAATAAGTCACCACTTTCTTCTTTTTTCTTTTTTCTTTGCCATATTTTATTATTTTTCTTTTGTATTTTTGGCATAAGACCATTCACCTCATTTTCATTCCTTTCTTTTCCACAACCCCCAACTTATCTCTTTTAATGTATTTGGGTTATTGTAAAAACACTTGTTTTTTTCTTTTCATATTTCCATCCTTACTGATGAGTGCCAAATATTGCATATTTTGGCCCTTTAATTTACATTTGTGAGCTTAGTAATTTGTTACTTTGAGTTGTTTTCATTGTTTTTCAGGTTTACAAGCCATGGGAAAAGAGTTTCACTAAAATTGCCAAAATCGCCTTACAGATCAGTCATTTTTGTGGATTTTACTGTATTGATTCCGGAAGAACCAGGAGATGAGCCATATATGGTTGGAAAGATCCGGAAGTCTATTTTCTGAGGGATTTTACGGCTTGCAAAAACGATTTTTCTAGAGAAAGTTATGGCCATTTTAGTAAACAAGGTTCAAGCTGAAGAAGTCTAGTGCGCTCGATCGCACCAGACTTGCGATCGATCGCAAATGCGCTGTTGCACATCCCACATCGGTTAAAAATGCTTTGTAGTGCGCCAATGTGCGCTCGAGCGCACCAGAGTGCGATCGATCGCACTCGGGCAGTATCCCACATCGATTTTGAAACCCATTGTGCTCCGGGACTCCCCCTATATAAACACCATCTGACCTAATCATTCAATGTACAATTCCTAAGCCACTTTGGTGTTTACCGGTGGACTTCCGCCAGCATTCTGGTGGATCCCGAAGGCATTGCTACCACGAGGGGAAGCGCCGCCCGTCAGCGAGTGGAATTTCTCTCATGTAAAGTTGTTTATTTATTTATTTATATTCAGTTGTTTTAGTTTAAATGTTTAGTACTTGTTATTATAGTTTTATAATTATGAGTGGCTAGACTCTTCAGCTAAGGTTGAAGATGAAGCCCCGCCGTTGTTTGGCGTAGTAGTTCAGATTTGCTTGTACAAATCTGACAATTTTTAGTATAAATGTTCTGTCAATTATTTGAGTTAATCTTATAATTGATTGAGTTTAAATTGTCTGTTGGATTTTCTTTGTGTTTCATCTGATGGATACATTGAATGCTTTTCGATTAAATTGGATTCCCTTTGTGATTTGTTAAGAGCGGATACATCGGGTGCTTTTGGTTTAGTTGGGATATTCTTTGTTTTTTGTCTTATAGTTGGATTCATTGAATGTTTTGATAGGCTATATTTTTAGAACATGTATGCTTAACTTTGGTGGGGTGGATTTGGAAACCTTAGTGCCTTTTTTATTAGTTTTTAAATCAATTTAATTTAGTTTTAATTTATTTTGCAATATCATTCTGAAATTTGGAACTAGGTTAAAATAGAGTTAGTTTAGATTAAAAATTATATTTTCACAACGCAATTCCCTGTGGATTCGACCTCGCACTTGCACAACGCTATACTGCAAACGACTCGTGCGCTTGCGAGTAATTTAAAACTCACAACAAGTTTTTGGCGCCGTTGCCGGGGAATTGTTTTGTTTGTGAAAATTTTTAGTCTGAATTGATTTTATTTTTCTACTAGTTAATTTAATTTAAAAATAAAATAAAATAAAAAATTAAAAAATTAAAAAATTAAAAAAAATTTTGAGTTTTGTATTTGCTTTATTCTGTTGCTTCTACTGGTTAGTATCTCATTATTTTTCTGTTAGTGTATGCTTGGTCGGAGATCCTTGAACTTAGATTTGACACATTTAGATCCCGACTTAGAAAGAACTCTTAGAAGGCAGAAAAGAGCGCTAGTTGAGAGAGAGACAGTTGAGATGGCAGAGAATTATAGGAATGCAAATCATCCTGAACATGTAGAGCAACCTAGAGCTTGGAACGTGGACTCCACTACATCCCTTAGGGACTTGTTCGCACCCGTTGCGACTAACTCATCCTCTTGCATAGTGTTGCCACCGACCAATGCCACCCACTTTGACTTGAAGCCACATGTCATCCAACTCTTACCCTCATTCTATGGCTTAGATCTTGAAAATCCTTATAGCCATGTGAAGAAGTTCAAAGACATTTGTGCCACATTCAAATTCCAGAACTTCTCTGAAGAGTCAGTCCATCTTCGACTCTTCCCTTTTTCTCTTCACGATAGAGCTAGGGCGTGGTTGGATTCCAACACGCCCGGGTCTATTACATCTTGGGAAAACCTGCTTAGCAAATTTTATCATAAGTTTTTCCCAATGTCTAGAGTGAATGAGTGCCGAAAGGAGATCAGCTCTTTCACTCAGGATGAGGATGAAAAATTTTCTGAGGGTTGGGAGCGCTTTAAAGAGTTACTGATCAGATGCCCTCCACATGGATATGAGAAGTGGAGACTCGTTCAATTCTTCTACCAAGGGTTGACTCAACCCAACCGTAGCATGATCAAGTCTATGAATGGGGGGGCATTCTTGAGTCTAACAGGAGACGAAGCATATATGGCGTTGGACAAGTTGTCCGACAACTCGCAGCAGTGGGATTTTTCAAGCTGTCGAGATAAGTCCATTCGTGCTCCTAAGAAGGGAGGCATCTATGAGGTCAGAGAGGACGCCGATTTGAGGATAAAGTTAGATGCCCTCACTAAAAAGATTGACGCTCTCACTGTGAGCCAATCCATCAATGCTGCCAACACATTCAATGTTGAAAGCTGTTCCATCTGTGCTAGTCCCATGCATCTAGCACAGAATTGCCCATCAATGCCGGCTTGTGCCGAGTATCCTCTGGAACAAGTAAATGCTTTCAATGACTTTCGAAGGCAGTCAAATGGATCGTACTCCGAGACGTACAATCCAGGGTGGCGGAACCACCCAAATTTTTCATGGAGGCAGAACCAACCGATGAATCTGGGAGGAGCCCCTTATCATGCTCAAAATCAATATCCTCCCGGATTTGCCCCACAAATTCCTAATCATGGTCGTTCTGCCCATCCAGCACCTTCACCTGCTTACCATGCACCCACTCAAACACCAGCGCCAGTTTCACAGTCGCTAGAGGACACCCTTAAGGAGTTCATGAAGGAGACTAGCCAAAATATGAGTGATGTGAGGAGTGCAACAGTGGTTAACACCCAAGCAATTGCCAAGCTGGAGAGTCAAATAGGGCAAATTGCAAGTCACTTGGGTGAGAGAGAGAAGGGAAAGTTCCCCAGTCAGCCCGTGCAAAACCCAAAAGGACAATTTATGGTTGAGAGTTCATCAACTCCTATGCACGGGGCGGAACAAGTACAGTCGATTGTCACACTGAGGTCTGGGAGACAAGTGGACAATCGAGTGGAAGAGAGCCCTGCTATGCAGCAAGGGCAAAGGAGTGGCAACACAGAGAAGAGAGATGCTGAGCCATCTATAGCCACACCTACTGAGAAAGACCCTCCTAGGTCGTTTATACCTAGAGCGCCCTACCCCGAGAGATTACAGGCGCCCAAGAAAGGAGGGAAGTATGAGGAAATTCTGGAGGTATTCAAGCAAGTCCAAATCAATATCCCATTTTTGGATGCCATCCATCAAATGCCATCATATGCCAAGTTTCTAAAGGACTTGGTCACTATCAAAAGGAGGACGAATGTCCCAAAAAAGGCATTTTTGACCGAGCAAGTCAGCTCAATCCTTCAGTGCAAGCTACCCATCAAGTATAAGGACCCGGGGTGTCCTACCATCTCTTGCACGATAGGAGTCAGCCACATTGAGAGGGCTCTCTTGGATCTAGGGGCGAGTGTGAATCTTCTACCCTACTCAGTCTATTTACAATTGGGGTTAGGAGAATTGAAGCCCACATCCACTACGCTTCAATTGGCTGACAGGTCAGTGAAAAGACCACGGGGAATAGTTGAGGACGTTTTGATAAAAGTGGATAAGTTCTATTTCCCCGTGGATTTTATTGTGCTTGACACAGAGCCGGTTCAGAATATAGGGATTCAAATACCGGTTATTCTAGGGCGACCATTCTTAGCCACGGCTAACGCCCTGATAAATTGTAGGACAGGGGTGATGAAGATCTCCTTCGGAAATATGACAGTGGAGTTGAATATTTTTGATATCACTAGGCAACCACATGAATATGATGAAGTGAGAAATGTATGCTTGATAGAGGAGATTCTTGAGGAGACTGTGAATGAATCAAGCACTGAGGACCCCCTGGAGGCATGTTTTGCTCAATTTGGAGAGGATTTGGATTTAGATAAATTACTTGAGCAAGCAAATGCCATTTTGGAGTCTCCTCCTCGGGAGAGCAGTAAGATGGAGGAGATTGCGGATGACTCCCGCACTGAGGACCCCCTAGAGGCATGCTTTGCTCAATTTGGAGAGGATATGGATTTAGATAAATTGCTTGAGCAAGCGAATGCCATTTTAGAGTCTCCTCCTCGGAAGAGCAATAAGATGGAGGAGACCACCGCACCTGAAACCCCCAAGAAGGAACTTAAGCCTTTACCAGATAATCTTAAGTATAAGTTCCTAGGTTCAGCCGATAGTTTGCCTGTGATTATACCTTCCGATTTGGGTGATGCTCTAGAGGAGAAATTATTGGACGTCTTAAAAGAGCATAAGGAAGCTATAGGCTGGACTATTGAGGATGTCAAGGGAATCAACCCCTCATTGGTAATACACACGATACAGTTAGCGGAGAATGCCAAGCCATCGAGGGAGCCACAAAGAAGGCTCAACCCTGCTATGCAAGAGGTTGTGAGGGCAGAAGATATTAAGCTGTTAGAGGCAGGGATCATTTATCCCATCTCTGATAGCAAGTGGGTGAGCCAGATTCCAATCGTGCCCAAACGTGCTGAATTTACGGTAGTAAATAAAGACAACGAGTTGGTTCCAACTCGAGTACAGTCAAGATGGAGAAAGTGTCTAGACTACCGTAAATTGAATGCTGCCACTAGGCCTGATCATTTTCCATTCCCATTTATTGATCAGATGGTGGAGAGCTTAGTTGGGCTTGTTTACTAACGTTGGGTCTGGCTGAAGACGTTAAACTTAGCGCTCATGGGAGGCACCCCACAGCTTATCTTTTCTTTTGTTTATTTATTATTTCGCATTTTTATGATTAATGTTTGTTTCCAGTATTTTTTGTTTTCCAGTTTTTATTTTTCAGGGACAATGCGTACTTCAGTTCAAGTTTGGGGGTATGCTATGAGCCATACCAATCCAGATAGTTCACCATATCTCAGGTCAGCTCTTTCCATATTAGTCACACATTGGGGTCAATGTGTAATTTAAGTTTGGGGGTATGGGAGACACATCACACACTTTGTCCTAATTTGTTGTCTTTTCGTCATAGAGATAAATGCATGCTCATGTTATCGTGAAATTTTAGTTGATCTAAACATTTTCTGTGATGTGATGTTATCGGTGAGCTTAACATTTTGAACACATGATCTGGTGATAAATTTTAAAAATTTAGTTACTTACTTTAGGCATTTTGAGAATTCACATGTTTGATCTAATCTCACACGAGCACATTAGCACAAATTATGTGAGGTATGACACGTGATTTTAATGTGTATTTTTCCTTATCTTAACTGAAACTGGATGACTTGTTGGATGAACTCTTGGGCATAGGAAAAAAAAAAAAAAAAAAAAAAAAAAAAAAAAAAATTTATCAATAAACTTTTCGCTGAGTAACTGGACCTCTTGCCTCAGTAAGCAGTGAGTGTTCACGTCAAAAGGTGAAATTTTGCTTGGTAATATTAAGGTCGGTTTAATTTCGTAGCCTTTTTGACTTGAGTTAGTAAGTCCTTAGGGGTGTCTTTACACCTAATGCCCTAAAACCATCTGGTTTGGGAGTCATTGACTTAACACTCGCTACATGGGTCAATTAGAAAGCTCAAGGGAACTAAGCATAGCCGTGCATTATTAAAAAAAAAAAAAAAAGAATAAAACAAAAACTATGCCTTTTCGTTCATTTTTGATGGGAAACTCAGTGAATCTTGAGACATGGAGACCTTACACATTAGAGTTACTTGGAAGCTTCATTTTTATGTACTAATTCACCTTACACTGATTCAAGCTTGTGATGCCTTATCCTGCCTTTTGTAAGTAATTAGATTTTAACATTTCTATTCATTGCGAAGATGGGTTTACCTTTTTAAGCTTGCTTATGAATGAATATCATGGTGATGTGTGCTCCTTAAATTTTTGGATACCATGAGTGATGACTTTATCTTTATGTTCTTTGTTTTTCATTGAGTCTTTTATTTTGTTTTGCTAAGGGACTAGCAAATTGTAAGTTTGGGGGTATTTGATGAGTGCCAAATATTGCATATTTTGGCCCTTTAATTTACATTTGTGAGCTTAGTAATTTGTTACTTTGAGTTGTTTTCATTGTTTTTCAGGTTTACAAGCACTGGGAAAAGAGTTTCACTAAAATTGCCAAAATCGCCTTACAGATCAGTCATTTTTGTGGATTTTACTGTATTGATTCCGGAAGAACCAGGAGATGAGCCATATATGGTTGGAAAGATCCGGAAGTCTATTTTCTGAGGGATTTTACGGCTTGCAAAAACGATTTTTCTAGAGAAAGTTATGGCCATTTTAGTAAACAAGGTTCAAGCTGAAGAAGTCTAGTGCGCTCGATCGCACCAGACTTGCGATCGATCGCAAATGCGCTGTTGCACATCCCACATCGGTTAAAAATGCTTTGTAGTGCGCCAATGTGCGCTCGAGCGCACCAGAGTGCGATCGATCGCACTCGGGCAGTATCCCACATCGATTTTGAAACCCATTGTGCTCCGGGACTCCCCCTATATAAACACCATCTGACCTAATCATTCAATGTACAATTCCTAAGCCACTTTGGTGTTTACCGGTGGACTTCCGCCAGCATTCTGGTGGATCCCGAAGGCATTGCTACCACGAGGGGAAGCGCCGCCCGTCAGCGAGTGGAATTTCTCTCATGTAAAGTTGTTTATTTATTTATTTATATTCAGTTGTTTTAGTTTAAATGTTTAGTACTTGTTATTATAGTTTTATAATTATGAGTGGCTAGACTCTTCAGCTAAGGTTGAAGATGAAGCCCCGCCGTTGTTTGGCGTAGTAGTTCAGATTTGCTTGTACAAATCTGACAATTTTTAGTATAAATGTTCTGTCAATTATTTGAGTTAATCTTATAATTGATTGAGTTTAAATTGTCTGTTGGATTTTCTTTGTGTTTCATCTGATGGATACATTGAATGCTTTTCGATTAAATTGGATTCCCTTTGTGATTTGTTAAGAGCGGATACATCGGGTGCTTTTGGTTTAGTTGGGATATTCTTTGTTTTTTGTCTTATAGTTGGATTCATTGAATGTTTTGATAGGCTATATTTTTAGAACATGTATGCTTAACTTTGGTGGGGTGGATTTGGAAACCTTAGTGCCTTTTTTATTAGTTTTTAAATCAATTTAATTTAGTTTTAATTTATTTTGCAATATCATTCTGAAATTTGGAACTAGGTTAAAATAGAGTTAGTTTAGATTAAAAATTATATTTTCACAACGCAATTCCCTGTGGATTCGACCTCGCACTTGCACAACGCTATACTGCAAACGACTCGTGCGCTTGCGAGTAATTTAAAACTCACAACACTTACTCCTCTCAAGTGCTTCGCAAAAAATGTGTATGACTAAGTTCTTTCAAAAGAAGGGTAAGGATAAAATTTTTTTAGGCTCATAAAAGTAAGTAAATGGGTTATCGAAAGAAACAAGGCTCAAATTCTTTTTCGAGAAAAGACTCAAACGGTCCAAAAATGGCCTATATCATATCCTAAGTATTGTGCATTCTAGGAATTCGCCTCAAGTGATTATCAAATAAGTTCTAGAGCTTGTTGAGACCGCAAAAGTATTCATGAAATAATCACACAAAAAACTTCTCTAGATGCTTTAGACCAATCATGCGATCTTACCACAAACTAGAGTCTCAAACCAAATGAAGTTTGATATTTAAATTATTCTCAAACCGAAGCAAGATTTAACTTCTTCTAAATGCTGTATGCTATCTCAATTAAGCTTATATCATTGACATGTGAATTAACTCCAAGGCTAACATAAAGCATGCTTAAAACGAAAAGAAAGCAAAGGTAACACCAAGCAATTTAATGAAAAAGAAATACGTTTCCTCCACCTCTAACTTAAAATTTGCATTGTCCTCAATGTTAAAGATAAAGTAAAGGAAACTCCCTTTGTAAGCACAAGTATACAAGCTCTGAAAATTGTGCACCACCATGTAAACTGCATGCCATTCTTCTTGCTGAAATTCCGATCAATTTGAAATTTTCTTGAAGAACCCAAAATCTTTATAGAACCAAGCTTGTTGGAGAGATTTCTAGCAAAATCTGCAAAATTAGTGAGCAATGTAGCAAGAATTAATGTGAGAAACAAGAAATTTTGAGGAATAATGAGTGGGTAAGTGAGGGTTTGGAGAGAGGATGAGAGAAAGAGAGAGAGAAGGGAGCTGTTGGTTTCATAAGGGCGAAATGAAGAAGAAAGACAGTTTTTAGAGTATTAAAAAGGGGCCAGGCTCGGGTGGGCACTGCAGCGTGGGTGTGTATGCATGCATTATGGGCACTGCAGCGCGCCAGATGCTGGGGCGTAGTGCTGGGCTGGGCGAACTGGGCTTGTTCTGCGCGCTGGGGCACTGGGCCTGGTGCTGTGCGCTAGGGCGCACTACGCATTGAATCGAGGCGCACAGGCTGCTGCTGGGCCCGATTTCTACGAGAAAAATTTGTTTGCTTGCAAAAAGAAAAAGAAAAATAAAATAAAGTCAGCCAAATAAATAATAGTATAAAAAGTAATCATTAAAAATTAGATTAAATTAAAAGAAAAACTAGCAATTAAGATTGAATAAAACTTTAATTAAAAACGAAACAAACAAATCAAAAGAAAAATAAATAAAAACGTACATGTGTGGTATAGTTAAGGTGAATAAACCGGATCCATAAGTGGAATGTCTTCCACTTTCGGATCTTGCCTATTGATTAAGACTTTAAGACGCTGACCATTCACTTTAAAAGTCCGACCATCCCTAGTGTTCTCTATTTCCACTGCTCCATTTGCAAAAACATTTTTCACTATGAAAGGACTAGTCCACCTTGACCAAAGTTTTCCAGGATACTTATGGAGTCTAGAATCGTATAAGAACACCCGATCATTAGGTTTGAATGTTTTCCTCAAAATGTTTTTGTCATGGAATACTTTCATTTTAGCCTTACAAATTCTAGAATTCTCATAAGCATCGTTTCTTAATTCTTCTAACTCGGTCAGCTGATATTTTTTAAGCTTACCCACTTCTCCTATGTCAAAATTAAAAGACTTGATGGCCCAATAAGCTCGATGCTCAAGCTCTACAGGTAAGTGGCAAGACTTTCCAAAAACAAACCGATAAGGTGACATATCTAAGGGGTTTTTAAAAGCTGTACGGTAAGCCCAAAGCGCATCAACTAGTCTCAAAGACTAATCCTTGCGATCTGGGTTAACCGTTTTTTCTAAAACTTGTTTAATTTCCCTATTAGCAAGCTCTACTTGTCCACTAGTCTGAGGGTGGTAGGCAGTAGAAATTTTATGTAATACTCCATATTTTCTCATCAAAACTTCGAAAGAACGGTTGCAAAAATGTGTACCTCAATTACTAATTATAGCACGTAGTGTACCAAATCGAGATAACACATTTTCTTTAAGAAATTTAATTACCATTCTATTATCATTGCTTCGGCAAGCTGCTGCCTCTATCCACTTAGATACATAATCTATTGCCACGATGATATATTGGTATCCAAAGGAAGGAGGAAAGGTCGCATAAAATCAATGCCCTAACAATCAAAGATTTAAATTACTAAAATAGGGTTTAAGGGCATCATATTTCAACCAGACACAGCTCCTAATTTCTGACACTTCTTACATGAGCGACAATAGATGTTTGTATCTTTAAACAAGGTAGGTCAATAAAAATCACATTGCAAAATTTTTGCGGTGGTTTTTTTCATTGAAAAGTGGCATTCACAAGCTTGGGAATGACAAAATTCCAAGATGTTAGCAATCTCTTCATTAGGGATGCAACATCTTAAAATTTGGTCAAGGAAGTACTTGAAAAGATAGGGGTTATCCCAATAAAAATTATGTACCTCATATAAGAATTTCCTCTTGTCTTGAGCACTCCAATCCATTGGTATCTCACATGTAGCCAAATAATTCACGATGTGAGCAAACCATGGTTAAGAAGTAACAGAGAGTAAATGCTCATCGGGAAAGTCATCCTTGATTGGCATGTCATCAGAGGTGTCTTTAAATGTGAGCCTTGAAAGATGGTCAACCACTATATTCTCTACTCTTTTCTTGTCTTTGATTGTGATGTCAAATTCTTGTAGGAGTAAGATCAATCGTATTAGTCTTGCCTTAGCATCTTTCTTTGTAAGAAGGTACTTGAGAGCTGCATGATCTGTAAAAATAAGGATAGGAGAACCAATTAAATAGGATCAAAATTTATCCAAAGCAAATACTACAGCTAGCAATTCTTTTTCAGTGGTGGAGTAGTTCATTTGAGCACTATTTAAAGTTTTACTAGCATAGTAAATGACAAAAGGTTTCCCTTCTCTTCGTTGTCCAATAACAGCACTTACAACATAGTCACTAGCATCACACATGATTTCAAAAGGTAAAGTCCAATCAAGTGACTGCATTATAGGTGCTGAAGTAAGCTTGCCAATCAGCGTTTTAAAGGCCTCTTGACAAGCTTAAGTCCGCTCAAAGGGGGTGTCTTTAACTAAGAGGGCATATAGTGGTCTAGATATGTTCAAAATTTTTTGTATGAACCTCTTATAAAAACCAGCATGACCAAGGAAAGATCTCACATCCTTTATTGTCTTAGGGGTAGGTAATTTAGAGATTAATTCAATCTTAGATTAATCAACCTCTATTCCTTTAGAAGAGATAATATGCCCTAAGATAATACCGGATGGTACCATGAAATGGAATTTTCCCAATTTAAAACCAAAATTTTCTCCTCACAGTGAATCAACACTCTTTTTAAATTCATTAAGCATGCATCAAATGAAGATCCAAAAACAGTTAGGTCATCCATAAAAACTTCCATGCAATTTTCAACCATGTCACTAAAAATACTATCATGCAACGTTGAAAAGTGGTAAGGGCATTACATAATTCAAATGGCATTCTCCGAAAAGCATAGGTGCCAAAGGGACAAGTGAATGTGGTTTTTTCTTGGTCTTCTAATGCAATTTCAATTTTATAATAACCAGAATAACCATCTAGAAAACAGTAAAAGGGATGACCAGCTACACGCTCAAGAATTTGATCAATAAAAGGGAGTGGAAAGTGGTCTTTCTGGGTGGCAGGATTTTATTTTCTATAATCAATGCACATACGCCACTCGGTTACAAGCTTGGTAGGGACTAACTCTCCTAGGTCATTTTTTACCACAGTGACTCCGGACTTTTTAGGAACGACTTGCGTAGGACTTACCCATTTACTATCAACTATGGGATATATAATTCCCACATCTAATAGTTTTAGCACTTCATTTTTCACTACTTTCATAGTAGGGTTAAGCCTACGTTGAGGGTCTCTACGAGGACTAGTTCCATTATCCAAATTTATTTTATGCGAACAAATCAGGGGACTAATACCTTTTAAATCAGTCATGCTCTATCCTAAGGCTGATTTATGTGCAATTAGAGTTTGAATTAATTTCTTACCTTGGGTTTCAGATAATTCAAATGAGATAATAATAAGAAAAATATCACCTGGACCGAGAAAGACATGCTTTAAACCTTTAGGTAGTGGCTTCAATTCGACTTTAGGTGCTTCCGCACTTGAGGGGACTTGTTTTTCACTTCTTTCGGGCAGTTCCTCAAACTTTGGTTGCCATGCTCGAGTGCCATAATCCTGGGATTTATTAAAAACAGCACAAATATCAATTACATCAATTTTATCATCAAATAAATCAATCTCAGAATTAGCAAGAACAGTTTCAAGAGGATCATAATCATGAGCTATGGAAACCCCCTCATTGACGAGTGACTCGATCATGTAAAACTGGTGGTTTTCGTCATCATCTTCGGACTATTTTGCAACATTGAAAATATTCACTTCAAGGGTCATGTTTCCAAAGGACAACTTTATGAGTCCATTCCTACAATTTATTAGAGCATTTGCAATAGCAAGAAAAAGTCTACCCAAAATCAAAGAAATTTTAGAGTTAGTGTCAACAGCAAAAGTAATATCAAGGATTAAGAAATCAACATGATAGTAAAATTTATCAATTTCAATCAAAACATCCTTTACCACACACTGGGGTACTTTGACTGAACGATCAACTAATTGTAATACCATAGCGGTTGGTTTGATTTCTCTTAAACCTAGCTGTAAGTAAATAGAGAATGGCATTAGGTTTACACTAGCTTCTAATTCTAGCAAGGCTTGTCCAACTTCATGATGTCCAATGCTACATGCAATGGTTGGACAACCATGATCCTTGTATTTTGGGGGAATTCTTTGCTTAATCAAAGCATTCACTTGCTCAGTTAGGAATGCTATTTTCTTTACATGGTGCTTCCTCTTAATTATGCATAAATCCTTGAGAACCTTTGCATAGGTGGGTACTTGTTTAATCACATGTAAGAGCGGGAGATTCAGTTTTACTTGCCTTAGGTTATCTAGGATTTCATTATTTAGCTTCAGATTTTTCTTGGTTGATTTTAAGGCTTGAAGGAATGGTGCCTTAACAGGGCTTTTGGTAATCTCAGGGTCCTTAGGTAGTTTGGTATCACCACTACCTTGACTCTTCTCCACATCCTCGGGTTTGTTCGTTGTTGGGATGTGAAGTGACTTACCACTTCTTATCACAATGGCATTTACATTTTCCAGATTTGTTTGTGCCATGCATTGACCATGGAGAATGGATTGAGTTTGGGAAGGGAACTTCTTTCGCTCAGTCACACTCAAGGAGCCCATGAACTTGGATACTTGGCTCCTCATTTCTTTATTTTCCTCCACGACCTATGTGATTAATGCTTCACACCTTTGGTTTGTCTTACCCTGTGCCTTAATAAAAGCATGTAAAGTGTCTTTTAAAGAACTCCTAGAGGACGATGGTGCATGATATGGTGCAGGGTGTGATCTGGGGGGTTGTGCAAGCTGCTGGTTTTCAGATTTTTAGCTGAAGTTGGGGTGATTTTGCCATCCCGGATTATAAGTGTTAGAGAAGGGTGCAAAAGACTTCTTGTACATGGCTAAGGCATTACATTGTTCCTCATACATCCCTTTTATATCAATAAATGTAGGGCACTCTTGAGCAAGATGATCTACCCCACCACACACAAAACATAGTTCCAAAGGTTCGGCTTGATTAACCATGTGTGTTGGCTTTTTAGTTTTTAATACCTCTAACTCCCTAGTAAGCATTTCGACTTTAGCTTTCAGGTTATCTTCCTCCCTAAGATGGTATATTCTACCACTACTAGGGTTTCTTACAGGTCATGACCTATTTGTGCTTTCAGTAGCACTAGGTTCAGTCCAAGTATGAGCTTTTTCAGCAAGCTCATTGAGGTATTCTATGGGCCTCATCCGGGTCTTTTTGCATAAATTCACCATTATACATCATCTCTACAAATTGGCGCTCCCTATAGGTAAGTCCCTCATAAAAGTAGCTCACTAAGCGCCAACTCTCATACCCATGGTGTGGACACATACTTAACAACTCCTTAAATTTCTCCCAAGACTGATATAAAGTCTCATTATCCTTTTGTACAAAGGTGGAGATTTGTCTTTTTAAAGCATTGGTCTTATGTTGAGGGAAATATTTGTTAAAGAAGACCTGAGTTATCTCATTCCATGTCCCAATAGATCGTGGTCTCAACGAGTATAACCAACTCTTAGCTTTATCCTTCAAAGAGAAAGGACAAAACTTGAGTCTCACGATATCATCAGTTGCATCTTGACTATGAAAAGTCGCAACTACTTCCTCAAACTCCCTAATGTGTACATATAAGTTTTCATTTTCCAAGCCATGGAATGTAGGGAGTAATTGAATCATCCCTGTTTTAAAGTTTTGATGGCAAATGTTGGCTGGAAACATAATGCATGATGGTGTAGCTATCCGGCTAGGATGTAAATAATCTCTAAGTGTCCTAGCAACATTCTCATTAGGGTTTTTAGCCATGTTAACATAGTTTTCTAAATTTTTGGTTGGGTGTACACTAAGGTTTGATCTAGGCGAGGTTTCACTAACAGATGTGGTAGGAAATGGTATCTCTATTTCGGGTCCCTTAATGAACCTACCTCGCGAATCTCTCAGTCTAAGCATACACCAATTGAGTTAAAAAGAAATAAACAGAAAAAATAAAAGAATTCAGAAAATCAAAAACTTAAAGAAAAGAACGATAGTATCGTCTTGTCTTAGAGTTAACAATCTTTCTTGAATGTAAGCGTGTCTCCCTGGCAACGGTTCCAAAATTTAATTACGCCCAAAATATAACGCGGTAGTTGCAGCACAGCTTTGGGGTATCGATTCCACAGGGAAACAAGTTAACTACAAGAGAAGATGTAAACCTAAACATGAACGCTAAAATCAAGTGAGAAAATATGAAGTTTTGATAATGAAGTAATTGAGAGCAAATTATGTAATAAATTGACAATAATAATAGAGGAACAACAAGGTTCCGTGAATCCTCCCTAAGTTCGTTGCCTTTTTCCAATATTGATTCAGTTATTTTTATCTTGATTGCAAGTTTCACTTCCCAAACAAGTAATCAACAGATACTCAATTAAAGTACGTATGTAAACCCTAATGTAATTGATATGAAATACTCTTTACTTTTGAGTTAAACATTCATGACCTATCCTATAGATTTATCAAGAAACGACAATATATCTTTAGCGACGATATTGCAGTAATGGACAAACTTAAAAGATAAGTCTACCAGACTCAATCATACCGAAACAATGTGACATAAGAGGAGCATGACTAAACTTATATCAATGAGAAAGATACAATCACCAGATTTAAGAGAAAATCTTCTAATTAGATTAAAGAGTAAATCATAACAATATTTGACAATAAATCCCAATTACAACTGAACTAATAAAGGAAAATAAAGATCAACTACACCTAGGGATTCATCCCTTCGCCTTGCTTGGAGATTAGTTCGCTATGGAACTCATGGCTGAACACTTTGATGGAGGAGAATGTGGCTGCTTCTTTGAGTTTTCCAGACTTTTATTCATGTCCTCTCTTCAACCCTAAGTGATTTATTTGTAGTACAAAGGTCCAAGGGTGTTTTCGGGTTTAATCTATTGTTAAACCCTAATTAAATTCTGACTCGGAGATAGAAAAACGTGTGCGCGCTGCGGCTCTCCTTTGTGGGCGCTGCGGCCTTGCCTTCAGCTTTGGTTGGGTGTGCTTCTGGGCGCCGCGGCACACACTGGTGGTTCAAGAGTGAAGGCTTCTGGGCGCCGCGGCCCTAGCTAGTCCAGGCCGCGGCGCATACTGATGACTTGATTTTTCTTCATGTTTGCTTCTCTGCAACCACTCCGACACTCCGTTATGCATGGAATCTTGGCGCTTTAAGCAACGATTGTTTTTCCTTCTCTTTTGGACTCAAAGTACCTAAAAATTCACCGAATTAAGTCAATGATCCAAGAATATCACTTTAGAGTTATTAACGTATAAAAATTCAATTAAGATCGAGATCAACCCTAAAATGCTAACAATTAATCACTGTTGAGATGCATTTTATTTTATGGCTCTCATCAGTGGTTCTTTTTCAAGTTAATGTCTGCTTCATCATTGGCCTATTTTGGATTTTTTTTTTCTTTACTAGTAAATCTAAGTGTTGTTTTATTCTTAGCTTTCTCTTTTGTCTGGTACGTACATCCTGTGTAATCGTTTTGCCTCCTTTTCTTTTGGCACTTTTTAATAAATCCCTCTCTTTAGTGGGAGTAAAAAATCGAAATGAAGTCCATAAACCATCAAATGTTTATATATTTTCTAAATATTAGAAATTCGATAAATTCTGAATTTTGACTTATATATTTCATTAGTACACAGTGGAAAAAGAATAAATTTCAAATGTGACGAGATATATCTCAAAAATGTATTAAAAAATGATATGATTTTCTAACTTAGTAAAACTCAAGAAAATTCAACCTTTTCTTGTTGGTATTTTATAACTGTATTTGGTTGTCATGTTATCAAGCTTCTTTAAGTATAGAGTTCATCATGTGCACAGCCTATGCACTCCTGTTGAATTCCAACAAGAGATTTGAGGTCAAACTGGTTCTCTTTCTATCTTTGACTCTTTGCATTTCGGATCATTTCATATCAATGGACGGAATGGATTTTATTTAGCCATATCAGTGGTGTGGAGGCTAGAGCTGTTCCTTATTCAAAGTTCTCTTTTGAGAGAAATCTAACTTTCATTCATTCATTCATCTGGTGATTAAGTAGTGAATTCAGTTATTGGACAGAAAGTTTTGACTCCTCGCTCTCCCCTCTTTTGCTCCATTTTCTTTTTCTTTTTCAATGATGTTTCAGTTTCAAATCAAGATGGAAAAGATCTTAAGGGGCACCCTAAATATCATGGGAATCGAACTGAAATCAAATCGGTTAGTGTTTGATGAGATTGAGAAATATTTCTGTGAATCATGAAGAATTCTCTGTTCTGACATTTATTCCCCTCTTCTCATAAATGAAATTTTCTCTCATGAAAATGGTCTGCAATCAATTTGGAATCCAATCATTAATTTTTATCTTGCATTAGTGCTATACTAGCACTTGGGTGAAACTTTGTACATGGCATAAGAATTTTTATAGCTATTTTGGCTCTACTTGTCTCTAGTCGTTTAATATTTGAAATTAAATGTCTTATTCATGTTTGTCACAGTTATTCATGCTCTTTGGAACTGCATTTTGCTTTTGGGTTTATTGGAATTGGTGTAATTTCATACGTATCTGCATATATTAGTTTGTCTGTGTTATTTTTAGTGCCTTCTCATTTCACCCAATTGCATTTTGTGGCTCCTGTTGTTGATTGCAGAGTATATGCCTGGAGGAAGTCTTCATGACTATTTGCACAAGAATCATAATGTCTTGATGCCAACTCTATTAGTGAAGTTTGCAATTGATGTTTGCAAAGGAATGGAGTATTTGATTCAGCACAACATTATTCATAGGGACCTGAAGACAGCAAATTTGCTAATGGATACTTGCAATGTAAGAACTTTCTAATATTTTTTTTGGTTAAAAGTCGTTATCATTTTCTTCTAAGGTCAGTAAACATGAAAACGGTAAAATTTATTCTGATTTTTTGAATAATTTTATCGTCATAGTTGTTTGGCTACTTAATAGAAAACATGTAAACCAATACATGATGTTCGGTAGAGTTTTGTTTTTCCTCCAACAATGATGTTAGAATTATCCCATTAGAAGTCTGTCATGATCTGGTTAGCAGTTAGACTGGTATGGGAAATTTATGTGCGCTATGAAAATCACAAAAAGATAGGATGTTCATTGAAATGGATTCCCTTTTTTTCATGATCCTTTAGTTGGATGGGAATCTTTAGAAAAAAATGGCAAAATAAATGGCAAATAAATTAGTGAACTTTATAATCTAGTCATATATGGACTTTAATTACTGATAAAGCTAATATGCTATTTTATTTTCAATTTCCATGTGGGCTTTTAGTTACAACCAGGGTTGTTCTTTGGTGTTTTTGTCTCACTAAATCTTGTGCTATAGTGAGGATTATGAATTTTTTTTAAGTATATTAGAATTTAGCTTTTCTAATAGTAAATCATTTTACCAGGTTTCATGATTTTGAGTTTTCTGTTTTAGCACTGGCAACTGATATCTTTACATGATCTTAAACTAGACGTCTCCTCCTTTGATGTTGGCAATAAATTAAGAGTTTTAGTTAAGGATTTTTATAACAGATTTTACTAGATCCTTAGATGTTATCGTTGTCAGTACGTAATGTGTTCCTGCAGTGAGTGTCAATGTTGACAGCGTAGATTGCTAAGATCATCGGCTGCAATGATTGTTACATTCATTGAAGGACAGAAAAGTCTGCAATATTTCTGTCTCAGGTTGTTAAGATGGCAGATTTTGGTGTTTGCTCGGTTTCAGAACCAAGGGGGAGAAATGACAGCAGAGACTGGAACATAGAGATGGATGGCACCTGAGGTGTGAAACTCTTGACATTTGCTTTATCCTTTTGCCTTTTGGGCTCTGTACCATTAGAACGTTTAAGTCTAAGGCCCTGTTTGTTATGTATTTTGGAGGTGACTTTTTCAGGTTTGGATGCAAATTAATCGCAAAAGGCATTTTGAACTTCTCACAAGTCAGTAGAACCTGACTTTTAGTCAGTTTTATCCTAAAACAACTTGTAGAAGTCTAGAATCTGAAAGCAATAAAAGATTGGTTTTGCCCAATTTGTACACGTTTAATGATAAAAGTCACTAGACACAAGGCTTTTTTCAAAATCTGTTCTAAACGCAACCTAGGTATATGCTATGGATTCCACTCATTATTCACTGCTGAAAAAAACTTCCATTTGCTGGTCTTTATTAAGATCCCGTGTTGCGATCTTCATATAATTATTTCAGCGTTGCACTCTCTATTACCCCAACCATAACTAAAATTACAATTTTTTTGGAACATAAAATATGGCTATTGTTTTGAATTTTGTTCAGTTATT
The DNA here is from genome assembly GCA_023935145.1 of Bretschneidera sinensis. NCBI lineage: Eukaryota > Viridiplantae > Streptophyta > Magnoliopsida > Brassicales > Akaniaceae > Bretschneidera > Bretschneidera sinensis. The sequence continues at coordinate 152,820,052 of CM043697.1, forward strand.
TAGCTAGTTTGTCAGCTGAAGACTGATAACACATGCACACATTGGGGAGGTGCATGTTGGGGTATGTGGAGAGCCCAATGACCTCTTAGTTTTCGTGCATTTCATATGAGAAATGAATCTCAGGGTTTAATTTAAATATTGAAGCATAGAATAGGTTTTCGTATTAAGCAAATGGTATTTTGATACCTTGTTCATAATGAAACCTGATTCTTCAAACTCGGCTCAACTCAACTAAGCGTTAATCCCAAAGTAGTTGGCGTGGATAACATGGATGATGGATCCATTTTCCTGGTCAAAAACCATATCCTCGGTTAGATTTTTAGCTAATGCAAACCTCCTCCGACGACATTGATATCCTTACAATCCTTGATTTGTTTTCTGCTATATGAAAGGGTTCCTCAAGTTTATGATTTGAGTTTCATAGATTATGCATTTTATAAATCTTATTTATCTATTTATTTTATTCTCTTTCATGCACATCTCATTTCAGAATCTTACCAGTTATCACATGATCTCTCTTATGCAAGGTTATAAACCATCAATCATATGATCAGAAAGCAGACATATTCAGCTTTGCTATTGCATTGTGGGAGCTAGTGACGGCGAAGGTATTTCTCATAACCCATATTTCATGATTTTTTGAGCTAGTGAATTATTTTCATTGCCTTCATTTTGGTATTATAGGTCCCTTATGAGACCATGACTCCACTACAAGCTGCCTTAGGAGTGAGAGTACAGGTTTGCATATCTATATATGTATCTTAATTTCTTGATTTATTATAAAACTTAATCATTTTCTCAGTTATCTAATGTTGAAATTGAATTGAATAAGGTTTTCTTTTTGATAAGTAATTGAATAAGTTTCTACAGATGGTTGTAACATTAAATATGACCTTTTTCGCCCCCTTTTGTTGCCTATAGCATTGTCTGTAAGTGTTAATGATAAAAGTGGCTTTCTGGTTTCATGTCCTGTTACAGGGGTGGCACACGTAAATTTTTTGAAGTTCGATACATGTGAAGGTGTCCGCGTTAATAACATGTATGTTCTTATAAAAATTGTTAATAACGTGTCTGTGACATAAAGTTACCTTCTTGAATTAATATCTATGTTAGATTGTGAAACCAGGTTCTGATTAATATTATATTTCTTAACAATTACTCAAGTTTGATAAGGTCTGACCCCAAATTATCATGTGTAGCAATATGTTGAAGCTGTCTTGTTCATAATTTACTCGATCCACGTTTCTTTGGACATCCAATAAAAAATAGAAAAAAATTATTGTCAAGATAAAAGTTTGTGTCAGGACATTCAGCTATCAAGAGAGTTTTTGAATATGGATTGAATGATATTAGATGATCTGTTTTATTTGACTGTTGGGGCCAACAGTTTAATATGGTTTGTTGTGTGGATTGAATGAGATAATTGTGTTTATACTTTTAAGTTGTATATTGGTTGAATATTTATAATATTTGCTTTCTTTAACTTTGCAAAAGAAAAAGTTAGTGTTTTTTTATAGCCAGAAGCTAATCAAGATTAATCATAAAATTTCGATAACCGAAAGAAATTGTTTGAGTTATGATTATGATTTCGAGTAGACCGAAAGTTTGGTTATAGTTTCATTGATTTATATGGTTATAGAACCATGTTTACTGTAGCATATACTCATATCTTTTGAGTATTTATAAATGGCATAATCCGGTTCTTGTCGCAAGACAGAACTGATCTCCGATTATATTCCTGCCTAATGATAGATTTTATGTTCTACTGTCCAGGGACTGCCTAATGATACTTATGGGATATATACTTCTCGAGGATTAGTGAAAACAAATCAGTTTTGGCGTACTCTCTTTTCAGTTGTTGAGAATGCATTTGGCACATAAAGTTTTAATTGCTCTCTCTTTTCTTCTCTCTTATACGCATACACGCACAAATACAGACAGCCTAACGACCACATTGTGTATTGTACGTGAAGTTTGAAGTGTAACTATTTAATTAGCTAATTCTAAAATCAAATTCGTTTTGGCACATGCTTAATGTCTCTTTTTCGGAGAAAAATAAAAGTTAGGATAGAAAAATGTGAATAGAAAATTTCAATGTTTTCATTGTATATTTTGAGGATAAATTTCTTACATGTTTTGGGTATATATGGAATGAATGTATTGAGGTTGTAAAATCATTGATGGCAGAGAGAATGTATTGAGGTTGTAAAATCATTGATGGGAGAGAGAATGTTGTTTTTTCTCCATAATGGCTTACATTTTCTTTAGTACATGAATCTAATATATGTTCATAACATATAAGAATTTGTGATGATGAAGATGATAGAAAATATAAAGAAGTAAAAAGGCTAATTAGTTCATTTTATATTTTAGTGTGATGATATTGCTAATGTAGGATCTGTTAATATCATAACAATATAGCTTCAACTGATAAAATTATTCCAATTGAAATTAAAAAAAAGAGAGAAAATAGTGTAAGATAATCTTATTATTTTTAAACCATATTACTTTAACATTAACAAATAATACTTTTACAATATTACTTTTAAATGTTTAAACTGGAATCTTTGAAAAGAAAAAAGAAGAATATGCACGTATATTTGCAAGAAGGGTTTAGCTTTTATCTTTTGTTTTTTTTAATCATTTGAGAAAATGACATAATCTCAACTATTTATGTATATATAGATCTCATATAATATATAAATCTATGGATATCATTTAACACATAAATTTGTAGATTTTGCATAATTGTAAAAAGTTATATAAAATTAAAATTGTATTATTTGATCAAAAGATAAAGATGAAAGCTAACCCTGCAAAAATACATAATGGACTAAAAAAATAGAATAAAATAACAATAAATGCTGGTACTGAGAAAAGGAAAGGTTGTAAATTCAATTAGAATTTTGCATTGATTATAAGGTGCCTATTAATATTTTTTTTATGCAATTTTTTTCTTTGAGATTTCGTTCTATCTCAACAGACGGTATCACATTAATAGAGAATTTAATCTCCATACTGAGGGGTAAACTAGACAAATCATCAAGAAATACATCAGAAAAATCTTTTACTATTAAGATTTCTTCCAACTCTCTATTATCATTTCTAAAATCCACCACATATACCAAATACCCATCACCCTAGGAAGAGTATCCTCCCACAATTTTAAAGATTCTCCTTCTAACTTGTAGTGATATATCTTGTAGTGATATTCATGTATATTTGCAAGTAGGGTTTAGCTTTTATTTTTTGTTTTCTTCATCATTTGAGAAAATGACATAATCTTAAGCATCTATGTATATATAGATCTGATGAGAGCCATAAAATGCATCGTAATCGTACTTATCTGTTAGCACTTTAGGGTTAATTTAGGTTTTAATTGCATTTTTATTTGTTAACAACTCTAAAGTGGTATTCTTGGAGCATTAACTTATTTCGGTGCATTTTCAGGTATCTTGAGTTAAAAGAGATGGAAAAGTGATCATCATTTTAAACACGAAGCTTCAATGAATACTCAAGTTAGAGAGTGGTCGCCGAAGAGCCAAGATGAAGATAAACTAAGAAAGGAGTTTTCACTAAGTCGTTAGAATTGCCATACAAATCAATCATCTTTGCAAATTAAACTGTATTAATGTAGGAAGAACCAGGAGATGAGCCATACATGGTTAGAAAGATCTAGAACTCTAGTTTCTGGAGGATTTTACAGTTCGTCAAAAGGATTTTTTTAGAGAAAGTTATGGCGGTTTTAGCAGACAGATGTCAGATCTCCTGAATCAGCATCAGGGAGAGGCGCACCCTGGATTATTTAAGGTGCACCTCACAGCAACACACAAGAAGCTTTACAAAGCCAAGGTGCAGCACAAGAAATCCAAGGTGCAGCGCGCACACTGCCCCTGTTCTTCGAGTTAGACCCTAATTAGGTCTTTAATGATTTGTTCAAACCCTAAAACACCCTTAGGCCTTGTACACTATAAATAGACCACTTAGGGTTTGTAATTAGACATTCAAAAACCTAGAAAACTCAAGGGAGGCTGCCACCCCAAGGCTATACTACAACACCGCATATGTTTTGGGCGTAATCTATGTATATATAGATCTCACATAATATATAAATTTTTGGATCTCACATATTACGTAAAAAGTTATATAAAATTAAGATTGTATTATTTCATCAAAAGATAAGGATGAAAACTGAACTTGAAAAAATACATAGTAGACTGAAAAAACAGAGTAAAATAACAATTAATGCTGGTATTGAGAAAAAGGAAAGGTTGTAAATTCAATTAGAATTTTGCATTGATTATAGGGTACATATTAATATTTTTTTATGCAATTTTTTTCCCGAGGTTTCGTCCCATCGCAACAAACGGTACCTGATGCATAGCCGGTCTAGAAGACCCCGTCCCCGTAAGATTTTCTCTGTCAAGTGACGCGAAGCCTGAGCAATTTGTGGGGCTGCCCTAATCCGTTGCAAGATTTTTGGTCTTTGATTCACATTGTTCTTTTTTGTTAGTTCACTTTGTTCTCAAACTTGGAGATGTTTCTCTTTTTTTTTTCTTTTTTTTTTGTTGCCTGAAGAGATGCTTTCCTTGGAACTTTCCGTATTTTGTTTTCATGGCACTAATTTATTTGATGAAAGTTGAACCATTGACTTTGACCTTAATGCACGGAAGGCAAAGAGGCAGGTAATGTCGAGTTAGTAGGTGTTTCAGTTGGAGTTTTATCTTCTGTTTTGAATAATCCCTGTTTAATAGGGAAGTAGTTTGTTATTTGACTCTTTCTTTTATTGATTACCACATTGTTTAGTTAGTTTAAACGTGGGCTGCATTATTTCTTAATGTTAGGATTATAAAGGCTATTTAATAGCCAAAGCTTGTTTCATTCAATAAGAAGTCATTCCCAGATTGAATGTGTTTTTGTGTTGCTTGAGTTCTTAGTTCACAACAATCTAGTATCAGAGCTCCCACTAGGCCTGAGAGAAAAAGTAGCAGACTTTGAGTGACTTATAAAGAGAGAAAGAAGCATGATGAGTGAAGAGAAAGGGATTTTTTTTGCAACCTTCAATTCCCCGCTTCGATGGTCATTATGATCATTGGAGTATGTTGATGGAAAATTTTTTGAGATCCAAAGAGTATTGGAGCTTAGTGGAGACTGGTTATGCAGAACCAGAGGATGGAGCAGCTGTGACAGAGGCGCAACAAAAAAGGTTCGACGAGTTGAAGTTGAAGGACTTGAAAGTAAAGAACTACTAATTCCAGACAATTGATCGAACCATTTTAGAAACCATTCTTCAGAAGGACATTGCAAAAGCAGATTTGGGACTCAATGAAGAAGAAGTATGAAGGAAATTCAAGAGTGAAGTGGTTAATTCTTTAAGTTCTTTGAAAAGAGTTTGAAACCTTAGAGATGAAGTCATGTGGGAAAGTTTCGGACTACTTCTCAAGGGTGATGTCTATGGCTAATAGAATGAGGGTGCATGGTGAACGAATGGTAGATGTTACAATTGTGGAGAAAATACTTCTATCCTTAACAAAAAAATTTAATTATATTGTTCATTTTATTGAGGAGTCAAAGGATATTAACAGTCTATCCATTGATGAGTTGCGAAGCTCTCTAATGTTCACAAGCAGAAGTTTCACAAGCATGATAGAGAAGAACATGCCTTGAAAGTAACTCATGAGGACAGATCAGGAGGGCAAGGTCATGGTCAATGATCATTTAGAGGACGAGGCAGAGGTAGAGAGCGTCAATTATTTGACAAATCCGTTGTTGAATGTTACAAATGCCATAAGCTCAGACACTTTCAATATGAGTGTCCTAGCTGGGACAAAGAAGCTAATTATGCTGAGCTTGATGAGAAGGAAGAGATGTTGCTAATGTCATTTGTGGAGCTAAATGAAGCAAGAAGAGAAGATGTGTGGTTTCTGGATTCAGGATGTATCAATCACATGTGCGGAGACAAAACCTTGTTCAGTAATCTCAATGAAAGTTTCAGGCAGATGGTGAAACTAGGAAATAACACGAAGATGTCAGTGATGGGAAAAGGGAATGTGAGGTTGTAAGTGAGTGAATTTTTGCATGTGGTTACCGAGGTGTTCTATGTGCCTGAGTTAAGGAACAACTTGTTGAGTATTGGCCAGTTGCAAGAAAGAGGGTTAGCTATCCTCATTCAACATAGGAAGTGTCAGATTTACCATCCAGAGAAGGGATTGATCATTCAAACTGAGATATCAGCCAATAAAATGTTTTTTCTGTTGGTTAGGTCTCCACCAAGAAAGGCAGCTTGTTTCCATACAAACTCTCAGGATTGGTCTCATTTGTGGCACTGTAGATATGGTCACCTGAGTTATAAAGGCCTAAGAACTCTTCAATTCAAGAAGATGGTGCATGGACTACCACAATTCACTGTCTCTACAACAGTGTGTACACACTGCATAGTAGGAAAGCAGCACTGAGATCCTATTCCAAAGAAGAGCAATTGGAGAGCATCACAAAAGCTTCAATTAATTCATGCAGACTTATATGGTCCGATCACTCCTATATCAAATAGCAACAAAAGTTACTTAATATGTTTCATTGATGACTTTAGTCGGAAAATATGGGCCTACTTTTTGGATGAGAAGTTAGAAGCTTTCATCACTTTTAAATACTTTAAGAGTCTTGTTGAAAAAGAAACAGACAATTACATCAAGTGTTTGAGTACAGATCGAGGAGGGGAGTTCACTTCACAGGAATTTAATCAGTTTTGTAAAGAGAATGGCATCAAGAGACAACTAACGGCTGCCTACACTCTATAACAAAACGAAGTGGCAGAAAGAAAGATCATGACAGTTATGAATATGGTGCGGAGTATGTTTTCAGATAAGAAGATTCCAAAGAGTTTTTGGCCAGAAGCTGCAAATTGGACTGTACATGTCCTAAATTGAAGTTCTACTCTAGCTGTGAAGAACATGTTTCAAATAAGAATATTCCAAAGAGTTTTTGGCCAGAAGCTGTAAATTGGACTGCACATGTCCTAAATCTAAGTCCTACTCTAGCTGTGAAGAACATGACTCCTGAAGAGGCTTGGAGTGGAATCAAGCCTTCAGTTGAGCACTTTTGGGTGTTTGGATGTGTCTCACATGTCCATATACCAGATGCCAAGAGAACCAAATTGGAAGACAAGAGCTTCAGTTGCGTACTGTTGGGGGTCAGTGAGGAATCCAAAGCCTATAGGCTTTACGATCCAATATAAAAAAGAATTGTGGTAAGCAGGGATGTCAAATTTGAAGAAGATAAGTGCTGGGATTGGGATAAGAGTTATAAAGAAATTAATTGCAGTTGATTTGGAGTATGATGACAACGAAGGAGAAGCTACCATAAGTGATGTCATTGAGGAAGATAGTGAAGGAGATAATGATGCAGAAGAAGTGGAGACCGTTTCATCAAGCAATGTGAATGATATGAGCTCACCTAGCTCCAAACTCTGAGATGAAAGCCATAGAGAAAAATAATACTTGGCTATTGACAGATTTATCAGCTGGAGCAAAAAATATCAGTGTTAAATGGATCTACAAGACCAAGCTAAAGGAAAATGGAGAGGTAGACAAGCACAAGGTTCGATTGGTAGCAAAAGGCTATGTGCAACAACAAGGAATTTATTACAATGAGGTGTTTGCATCTGTTGCAAGAATGGATACAGTGAGGATGATTATAGTTCTTGCAGCACAAAAGGGATGGACAGTCTATCAGCTCGATGTAAAATCGACCTTTCTGCATGGAGAATTAAGTGAGGAAGTGTATGTAGAGTAGCCTAAAGGTTATGTACAAAAGGATGATCCGCAGAAAGTCTACAAGTTAAAGAAAACCTTGTATGGACTTAAACAAGCTCCACGAGCTTGGTTTAGTCGTATTGAGGCTCATTTCTTAAATGAAGGTTTTGAAAGGTGCCATAGTGAACACACCTTGTTCACCAAGACAAGCAGAGAAGGTAAAATTCTAATTATCAGTTTATATGTGGATGACCTTATCTTAACTGGCAATGATGAGTTGATATTTCTTGAGTTTAAAAATTCAATGGTGCGTGAGTTTGATATGACGGATTTGGGTAAAATGAAATATTTTCTTGGAGTTGAGGTGTTGCAGGGGTCATATGGGATTCATATCAGTCAAAGGAAATATGCGTTGGAGGTATTGAAAAGATTTGGAATGGAGGATTGTAATTCAGTTCACAATCCTATTGTTCTAGGTTTTAAGATTTTTAAGGATAAAAGAGGAGTTCAGATGGATGAGACGTTTTTCAAGCAAGTTGTGGGGAGCTTAATATATTTGACAACAACTAGGCCTGACTTGATGTTCACAGTAAGCCTTATTAGTAGATACATGGGAAAGCCATTTGAATTACATTTTCAGGCTTCCAAAAGAGCTTTGAGGTATTTAAGAGGAACCACCAGTTTTGGGATCTTCTACAAGAAGGGAGGGAGTGAGAGTCTAGTTGGTTATGCTGATAGTGATTATACAGGTGACTTAGAAGATCGAAAGAGCACGTCAGGTTATGTGTTCCGGAGCTATTGCTTGGTCCTCAAAGAAGCAATCGATTGTTACTCTCTCGACAACAGAGGCAGAGTTTGTGGTTGCTGCCTTTTGTGCCAGTCAAGCTATTTGGATGAAGAGAATTTTAGAGAAGTTGAGTCAACCACAGAGTCAGTGTACAACAATATTTTGTGATAACAGCTCCACAATAAAGTTGTCAAGGAATCTTGTAATGCATGGGCGCAGCAAGCACATTGATCTACGCTTCCATTTCCTGCGTGATCTCACAAGAGAAGGTACTGTAGAGTTGATTTATTGTGGTACACAAGAGCAGCTAGCAGATGTAATGACCAAGGCACTCAAGCTCGATACTTTTCAGAAACTTTGTGATCAGTTGGGAGTTTGCCAAGTACCAGAAGTAAACTGATTGCTAGCAAATTAGTTTAAGGGAGGGAATGTCGAGTTAGTAGGTGTTTCAGTTGGAGTTTTATCTTCTGTTTTGAATAATCCCTGTTTAATAGAGAAGTAGTTTATTATTTGACTCTTTCTTTTATTGATTACCACGTTGTTTAGTTAGTTTAAACGTGGGCTGCATTATTGCTTAATGTTAGGATTGTAAAGGTTATTTAATAGCCAAAGCTTGTTTCATTCAATAAAAAGTCATTCCCAGATTGAGTGTGTTTTTGTGTTGCTTGAGTTCTTAGTTCACAATAGGTAACATGCAAGTGATCAGCAACAACATGAGAAAGCCATAAGAAAATGGAAGGCAGATCTGCGAGAGTCAATTTCATTTTGGTTCAAGTTATAAAATATAAATATAATACTCTTATGGAGCTAGTTGCTGAAATGGCTGTCAAGCATTTAGGAATTTTTGGTTGTGGGTGATCTGTCAAAATCGGAATTTTCTTTTGTAAGATGAGTGTGATAGAATGTTCTGATCGTAGGCTTGCTAAACTATTTATCAACCAAGTAATTAAGAGAGAACACTCTCCTTTTAGCTCTTTGTTAAAAGAATTAACCTTAAATTTAAAAAATGGAGTAGTAATTTTAGTATTAAATTTTTTTAAAAGATTTATAAAGTGATTTTTAATATAATTGTGATTTATGATATAATTACGGATCCTAATTCATAATATCATTACTTTAAACCGAGTATATTCATGTCAATAGGATTAAAATATTTTAACTCAATTAATTTTGCTGAAACAGTTAGGGAATAAGGCCATATAAGTTTTTAAGATATATTAAACTAATTAAGGCTGACGTATACATGATGTACATGTCTCTCCTTTTTTCTTCTTTTGATAATAATGCATATATTTTTATTCTTTACCAAACGAATCTGTCCTGATTCAGTCTACTAATATGTTATAAAGGAGTTAAGAGTAGGAACAAGAGGAAAACCAAATCAATTTTGTTAAGACTGTTTATGTATAAGTATGTTCCACGTGAGCACATGTTCAACGTGAGCACATGTTCATCCATGTTATAATTGTAATAATTAATTAGTGATGTAATAAAGTTTAGTTTACCGACACTGATCAGAAGCTACCTAATCCCCTTGAATAAGATAACAAGCTTAAAAGAAAAATTATCGAAAAACCATTTTCATTGAGAAGGGAGGACACAAGGAGAGAGGAAGGAAGTGTCAATGTTCGGTAGGTTTATTAAGACAGAATCAAGACAACCAAAAGGCCATAAAAAGTCAGATAAATCTGCTTAAAACTTTACTGTATATGTGCTTCTAGCCATCTACATATAAACTTTATGTGCTGCTCGAGAATTTCAAGGGGTATAAAAAGTCTGATATAACTCACGATTACAAGAGAATTTTGTCTAAAATTGTTTCATGGGATTTTCTTAATTAGATTAGAGGTATTTTTTATTGTCAAATAGAGGAAAAAAATCATCTTGTTTCTCTCTCCTAAATTATGAACCTGATTTAAAATGTATATTAATTTGCACTACGTGAGAAAGATGTACTTGCCCCAGATCAAGAATGTGTAAGTTTGTACTTCAGAAATTATTGGTGAAAGGAAAAGGGAAAAAAAGAAGAAAACAACTTGATTGGAATATGAAAAAGAAACTATTATTCATCCAATATGACGAAAGCAAGATCGATCGTTTTAATTAGGGGGTTGTGAGGGTTAGTAAATTCAAACAGAATCTGTCCTCAATCTTTATTTCATATACGCACTCAAAATATATATATATATATTTTATTCACGTATTTGTTTGAGAAATTTTTACTTAGTACCGAACTATGAGAGATACAAAACTACAAAGGTATATTCAATCATTAGATGGCATGAAGAGAGAAAACTAGAGAGATCTTGTTTAAATCTAATGGTTGAAAATTTTTGATTTTATTTTTATTTGTTTGAAAATACAACTTAAAATAAAAGTATTATTGTAAGTTAAAATACCAAAACAAACTAAGAAAAGTGTCACTGACGATTTTTAGAATGCTAATGACATTACTTAAAACAAAATTGTCTTGCAAGTTGGTGAAAGCAATACCCATTTTGATAAATTCTTTAGAGCAAGACTTAGCATATGTCAACGGATGAGACAGAATTCCAATTTGATCATTGAACATCGATGGTTTGAAGTTTCAAACTCAAGGCAATTGTTTTCTTTAACAAAAATAATTAGTCCCAACTTTTTTCTTTCTTCAAATTATCCTTAAATTTACGTTTCTTAGAAAAACTTTATCCTTAAGTCAATGTATTAAATAAGGTTATTTTTTTAAAAATTACTAGAGAAGATCTGTACTATTTTAAAAAATAGACTATAATTTAATGAATTATTGTGTTATATCTCTTTTAAAAAATATTTTTTTATTGATATCAATGTGTGTAGCGTATGGAATATTATATTTTCTTGCGGAACTGTCCAATCTGTAATATAAGGGTAGGTGAGTAAATATCCCATTTAATTCTACATATGGACATCGATGGTTTGAAGTTTCAAACTCAGAGAATTATCCATCTGTGGACTAACATGCCAATGTGATGCTCACACTTAACCTAAACTTGTTTGCTTTTTCAAAAATGATGTGTAGTGTTCTCTGCGCTTGTGGTTTTCAGTATTGATTGCAAAAGTAGTACAATAAATATCAATTAATTGGGTGTAAGTTTTTGAAATATAGTATTATTTTAAATGATTAAAGGAAAAAAAAAATTATAGTCCAAATATATTCATTGATAATTTTTTTTATATATTTAATTATTGTTAAGGCGTATGCTATTTTTTGTATGGTTTGATTTAAAAAATCAAATTGAATCCGGATGTAAATTTAAAAAAGGAAAAACTTTTAAAATTAATGCTTTGACACCAAAATGTAGTATGTGGTACTATATACCTTCGTTTACAATTCGATTAAATAAATAAACTTTCGTTTTGTGAGAAAAAAAAAGTGATACAAAATTTTGGAATCAATTTCTTATAATTGTTAGAATAATAATATATTGTTAAACTTCTCTCAAACATTTAAAAAATACTCAAAAAAATATAATTATAACTTTTTGAAAATTTAACTGTTACTTATCACTCAAATTTTAAGATTGTGCAGAGGAGTATGAGACGAGCGTTTATTACTACCCTAATTGTTAACAACAAAGATATTTTTTTTTATTTGGGTTTAAAATAAAAATTTTATTAATAATTTTAAAAATTTTATTGATAATATTAATTTTTAAATTTTATATTTATATTGATATTATTAATAAAAAATTTAAAATTACTAACAAAATTTTTAATTAATTTAAATCGTTAAATTTATACTCGAATCAATCAAAAAAATTTTGATCAGTAATTCTGTACTAAAATAGCAAAATCACCCTTTTTTCCGAGCTAGGTGGTAGGTAGCAAAGTCATTCTGTACTAACAGTAATATTTTTGTACTACTCCTTAACTGAGAATGTGGCAGCTACTTCCTTTATTACAGTATGTTTTACAATTGTAAGGTTAAATTGTTCTTATGTGCCCCGACAGAGAGGAAAAGAAGAAAACGACTATAAACATGCAGCCTTACTTTACAGTCTGGAATCAATGAGATCATGTAATTCATGCACCTCAAGATCAAAAGATCAATAATCAATTACTTTTGTCTTATTGTTCGTATTAGTAATATTTTTTTTTTTCATTACTTATAAAAATATTGAGCGGTTGAAAGTTCTATTCAGACATAATTTAGTGGCCCAAACTTTTGAAAACTACTACTCTCTTAAAAAACAAAGCCCTTTCATGACCATTAAAATATATTGTGCCCACCATGGAAACAGATCGATTCATGAATATTAAAGATGGGCATGGATTATTTATATATAATCTAGTTTAAAATTTTAAAAAAAAATGATCAAATTATACCCTGTAAATGTGTAAATTAAAGAAAGGTTGTGGAACGTTGGTGGAAATTGAATTAGACGGTAACATAAACACGCAGTATCCATTGAGTCAATTTATTCAACCACACATGGCAGAAGGAAGAATGGATCAAGATGATCTATGAGGAATTTTTGTTTAAATAGGATTTAAAATTTATTTTTATATTATGGTAAAAATTTGAATGATAATTTTAAAAAACTTCACTAATAACATCTGTACATAATCAATTAATATTATTAATGAAATTTCATAAAATTATCAATCAAATTTTCATTTTGGTATAAAAATGAATTTTGCATCTAATATAGATAAGATTCTCTCGATAATCTATACATAAAAAATCCACAAAGAATAACTCTAAAAGAGTTTCAATATAAATTTGGAAACGTAGAATGCTGCTTATATATCATTTTTTTCTTATAACAAATTTTCGATATGGGTTTATGATCATTGGGTAATTTTGTCTTTCTTCGTTTGTTTTGTTTTTATTAAAACTTACTTAAAAACATGAAAAAATAAAATAATTATTTATAAAATTGGCAGCACATGACAATTTTAATACACTCAATTTTTTTTTTAATTTTGAAATGATTTAACTCTTATCAAGCGTATCTTTTGATGTATAAGCCATAGTAAATTGGGTTAGTTTTCCCTAGGGTTTTTTTCTCATTTGTTGTATTCAAAGATGATGATTAAAAAGATACTCAATCCATCCCATTTTAGACAATACCATTCTTATTTTGGAATATCCCAAAATAGTTGTTATCAATTGAAAGTTAAAAGATTTTTATGATCAATCTTATGATAATACTCTTCATCATTATTTCAATTACAAATGGTTTACATGTAATTAATATATTTTTGTTATAGTTAAATAGATACTCTAATATTAATATTAAATAGTTTACATGTAATTAATATAATTTATTAACTTTTATATTTTTTTTCAAATGTGACAAAAAAAAGTAATAACAGACATAAATTACTAAACAAATGATAATAATGACATGGTAACATGCATGACAGCTGGTTGATTTCCAATTGGAACATTGAGAGTTACTGTTGACCACGGCACAGCACCCATAAAATAATGTCGACCCAATTCCTTCTATTACGCGCTTTGTTTCTGCATGAATATTTCGAGCTGACTTCCTCGAACCTATAAGTTTTGTCATTTAAATAAATAATTTTTTTTATTGTTAAATTATTAAAAAATTAATTTTTTTCACATATAAATAAATATAATTTAAAACTTTTAAAAAATATTTTTATATATATTTTAAAAGTAATATGTATAAAAAATAATTAAAATCATGAGACAAAAAGAATATATAAATTGATGAGATGGTTACAATATTGCTTCTTTTTTTTTTTTTTTTTTAGCTTTTGCACAAAGAATGGTCAAGTCTTTTTCTGGATAAATTAACTAATGTCACAAATTTAAAAAACGTCACACTCCATAAAGGTAAATAAATTACTGTAAAGAACATAAAACTCATAATCAACGTGGACTATTAATTTGAGAAAGATGTTTATTATATCTCACAAGATCAACCCTTGCATTTGCAAAAAGGTTGAAAATTGCATACATACATATAACAATCCTAACGTTACAACAATAATGTAATTAAGATCTGTGTAACAAAGCGAGAATACAAGGTAGCATGGACCATTGCATGCGTGACAAGTGTAGAACATGTCTATTATTAATCATCATCTTCTGAACAGAAGATAAGATATACACTACACTATCAAACTCGGAAACTCACTTCTCCATCTTCTTTATTCGGAATTTCGATTTGATTCTTTCCTCTCCTGCAGGCTGCAGCAACAACACATTGAATCTCTATCATTAGTCTTTTTTTTTTATAATTACAACGAGGGGTGGGGTTCGAGGCAAAGGGAAAGTGTCATTTCTATTATAATAAAAACTTTTTTTACAAATTCATTTAAATTAAGAACTGGTCCCTAACAAGAAAAAGAAAAAACGAAAAAAACAAAGAGTGTAGTTAAGTTTATAATACACTGTTTTTACTACAGGAGATTAGTAATTAATTAGTGTACATATGATATAACATTGCATTATGTAAATTGATGAGTTTTACCTTGAAGCCATTGCTTAGTAGTGGTGAGGAGGAGGGGGTGATGCATAGATGTAATGGGGTGGTGGTGGGGACTTGTAAACTGGAGGAGGAGGAGGAGACTTATACTTGTAAGGCTTCTTTGGAGGAGGAGGTGGAGGAGATTTGTAAACTGGAGGAGGAGGGGATTTGTACTTGTAAGGCTTCTTGTGTGGTGGTGGAGGAGACTTGTAAACTGGTGGTGGTGGGGACTTGTAAACCGGAGGAGGAGGAGGAGGAGACTTATACTTATAAGGCTTCTTGGGAGGAGGTGGTGGTGACTTGTAGTGGTAAGGAGGAGAGTGTGGTGGGTATTTCTTGGGAGGAGGTGGTGGTGGTGACTTGTAGTGGTAAGGAGGAGAGTGTGGTGGGTATTTCTTGGGAGGTGGTGGTGGTGGTGGTGACTTGTAGTGGTAAGGAGGAGAGTGTGGTGGGTATTTCTTGGGAGGAGGTGGTGGTGGTGACTTGTAGTGGTAAGGAGGAGAGTGTGGTGGGTATTTCTTGGGAGGTGGTGGTGGTGGTGGTGACTTGTAGTGGTAAGGAGGAGAGTGTGGTGGGTATTTCTTGGGAGGTGGTGGTGGTGGTGGTGACTTGTAGTGGTAAGGAGGATAGTGTGGTGGGTATTTCTTGGGAGGTGGTGGTGGTGGTGGTGACTTGTAGTGGTAAGGAGGATAGTGTGGTGGGTATTTCTTGGGAGGTGGTGGTGGTGGTGGTGACTTGTAAACTGGTGGAGGAGGTGGTGGTGACTTGTAGTGGTAAGGAGGATAGTGTGGTGGTGGTGAGTATTTCTTGGGAGGTGGTGGTGGAGATGAGTAAGGATAGTCTGCTTTGGTTTGTGAAGGCAAGCTAAAGAAAGAGATTGTTAACGCTAAAAGAATGGCAAAGAGAGAGGCCTTTGAAGACCCCATCTTTACTACAAAGTGGGTTTTGGTTATGCTCTTAATCAATCTTCCTTACTCCCTTTATATAGATTTTGTCTTTACCTTTTCACGCTTTACCGATCATAGTAAATTAATTGACATTAATTAAATAAATTTCACACTTTCACTTTCTCCCCAATGTGAAAATTTATTAAAATTAAAATAATACATATAGGCTATTTATATGTTTGAATAGTTTTGTCGTTAATGTTCGGAGAAATGTGACTTTTGTCGATCCTTGAATTTTCTCTGGCATAGATGCTGCAAGCTAAGCAAGGAAATTATTAAAGAAAAAGAAGTACTATATTAAACTTATTAATCCAAAAATTCAAACAGAAAGAAAGTCTTTTTTGTGTTTATTTTTTTTCTTTCTGTTCACATATACTTCTTTTTTTTTTTTTGGGTCTGGCGCCAGGCTGCCAGGGACTATCATGTTTCATCTTTTTTTTTTT
The DNA here is from genome assembly GCA_023935145.1 of Bretschneidera sinensis. Lineage (NCBI taxonomy): Eukaryota > Viridiplantae > Streptophyta > Magnoliopsida > Brassicales > Akaniaceae > Bretschneidera > Bretschneidera sinensis. Next base: position 152,836,444 of record CM043697.1, read on the forward strand.
TTTCTTTCTCATTTTTCAGTCGAAATTTTGTCATATTACGGCTTTTTACTTTATATATGTGAGTGTAGTATCAATTTTCTGAATATTTTATTTAAAACTACTGAATTATTTTTTTTACTTCACAAATAATGTACTGTTTCCCATTCAACGCAGATAAATCAGTTTTGTTTTATTATTTCTATTCTTTTTTACTTTTATTTAGACGAAATGGTTAATGAAGTAAGTTATATTACATACTCGTCGAAAAGTATTGAGTCTTAATACATAGAATGAATTTAGAGTAATCTCTATTGAATCTGGATTATTCTTTTTTTTATTAGAGTTTATATAATCTTAATTATATGTAATAAAACAAAAACTGGCAGACCCGGATAATCAAATTAGGCATATTTAGTTAGCATAAAAAACTAATTTTAATCATCACATGAGAAGATTATTAACTGTAAAGCAAAACATTTAATTCAAGTAAAAATCCTATAAAAAAATCAAGTTAAGATTACTTGAATTGAAACTTTTGAGTGGAAAATAACAAAATACTTACAGCTCTATGTTGAATTGTTCATTGTTAGTAGGTTGTTGATCTTTTAATTTGTATGAAACTCTCACACGCCATTGACAAAATCTTTGTAATTCTTTGGTACGGAGGGTAGGTAAAGATCACGCATACATGAGAAAAAAAAGTGATTAAAAAGTGCACGTCAATTTAAAATGAAATCTCAATTTTTGAAACTTGAATTGATGCTACAACTTTGACTAATTAAACTTCTCTAGGTTTTTAATTTGGAGAGAAGTACTAGAGGGATATGTGCAAATTTTAATTTGAACAAATTGGCTAATTAATTTCACCTAATTAATAATAATGGTATTGAGGTTAATTCAATGGTAATATCTTTCTCTTTAATTTGTGGTGTTATATTTCAAGTTAAATTCGGATTATCACCGTTATATTAATAATAAAACTTTAACTTTTTTAAAAAAATAAAAATAAATATAAAACTCCAATTAATTAAGTTGCATAAAGTTGAAAAATCAACTTTAAGATGGTAGTTGGCATATGAACTTAAACCATATTCGATCTAAATTAATTCTACAAGACATGGAGATTGAATGTGATGCCACTTAGAATAGTAAATTTTTTTTATCTTGATTGGCAAGATCAGTGAGTCAAATATGTCACCTTCCACTTAATATATTGACATTTCATAGAGGATCGATATGACATTTTTTTTATAATAATAATTTTTAAATAATAATAATAGCAACATCAACTTCTAGATAATAATCATACTCATGGGGCCAGCTTTCTAACGAAACTATTGACTTAGTCAATTTTTTATTATCTACAAACAATAATATTTTATTTACCCATCTAAACAATTCACCGACGCAAAAATAATAGCACGAAGATTCAAATCGGTGAAACAAGTACAGACTACAAAGTCTACAATCTTGACCAGTCTTCTATCTTCATGATGATGCCATGGTCCACCGTCGTTAAATCCATGCATTTATAAACTACGTGCAACCATGGTCCATGCATATAGCAGCTGCTCATCTAACTCCATTGTTCTTCTACTTTACTGTTTTTTTTTTCTGAATTAAACTTCGGTGTTATTGGTGAAAATGTGAACATGGATATTTGCAATTATAATTACTGTTAATAAAAAAATATTTTTAACTTTTAACTGTTGAATTTTTATCTTTTATCATGCAATCTTTTGATTTTGCCACTAGACAGCTGTCAAAACTTATCCTAAAGAGAATAATTATATATTTAAGTGCATGAAATCTTTTATGGACCCTTTTGCTTTTACCTAATAAAAACAATAGCATTCTGATCATGGATGTCGACCTAATGGGTGGTAAGACATGTCCATTCAGGTTATTTTCTAAACATGTGAAGCCAAAATAGAAAGTAGATCAGATTTTTAAATTATTGGTACATCTCACCAATTTTCAATTCATATAACAGTTGATAAATATTTTTTTTGAATTCAGACGAAAAAAGACTAATGTAGCATGATAAGATAATGCATCTTGTTGGGTATATTCTTTTGAAAATGCCTTACAACGCTTAAAAGTTGTCTTCGCGCGGTAAGGTTTAGCTTTTCTCTAATAATTGAAAGATCTGTTAGAGTTGATGCATACTTCAATATGTCTAGATCTATAGAACCCCTGACGATCATGGGGTCACGCTCCTGGCGAGCTATTTTTTGCTTGATAGTTTGGGCTTTGGCCCATGAATAGCCGTGGTTTTGTAGCAGAACGGAAACCCTAATTAGGGCGTCTTAAGTTGTTATAAATACTCTCTTTGTACTGAGCACACATTGTAGTGAGAGATTTGTAAGGTTGATAATAGTGAAACTTCTGGCATGACGTAGCCCTATTCTGTGGTGAACCTAGGTAAATCTTGTCTTGTTTTCCTTTTGTTTATAATTCGTGTGATTGGCAGGTCTCAAATCGTTCAATTGGTATCAAAGTTTTGTGTATGAGAATTAATGATCAGAGATGTTGATTGGATCACAGATTGAGATCGAAAAGTTCGGAGAGAAAAGCTTCGAGTTGTGGAAACTGAAGATGGAGGATCTACTCGTGGACAGGGATCTGTAGACAGTGATAGTCGATCAGATGTCGAATAATACGATGAGCATGAAGACAACGTCCACGACGACAGAGGCGACGTCTTCGATGGTGGTTCCGGCATCATCTACAACGGTCATCACGGAGTGGGAGAAGCTCGATCGGAAAGCACGAAGTCTAATTTGGTTGTGCCTGACCGATTCTATCTTGATAAACGTTTCTGGATAAAAGACTACGAAAGATCAATGTAAAAAGCTAGAAAACCTTTATCAGAGTAAATCTCTAGTAAACAAACTATTTCCGCGGAAGAAGTTATACAACCTTCGGATGGTTGAGGGCGATTCTTTCTTTGTTCATCTACATGAGTTCAACACTTAGATAAGTCAGTTATTGTCTATCAGTGTTGATGTGACGAATGGTGATAAGGCTATTACATTGCTATGTTCACTGCCTAATTCGTGGGATAACTTGATAGTTGCTATTGGTAGTGATATGACTGATCTATCATTTGAAAATGTCGTGGCAACCCTATTGTCTGAGGAGATAAAGCGACAGGGTATATAAAACACGTCAAATAAGGCCTTATCTGTAAGAGAGCTAACCCATGATAGAGACTACAAGTGGTCTGGTGATAAACCCAAGTTTAGAGGAAAATCAAAAAGTAGGGATAAATCTGGGTTGAAGTGTTGGAAGTGTAGGAAGCTCGGGCATCTAAAGAAAGATTACAGAAGTAAAAGTGTGAACCCTGAAAAATGAACAAGTGAAATATCAGCTTCAGGAAACATGAACCAATATGATTATGATGCTGGTGACTTAAATATGGTATCTTGTTTGGCTCAATCAGATCGAAATGTTTGGATAATTGACATATAAACACGACTTCACATGACACCTCACAAGGATTGGTTTCGTGAGTATGAAACCTTTGGTGGGGGAAATATTTTATTGGGAGATAACTCTCTAGTGAAAATTATTGGTTGTGGGAAGGTGAAGATGAAGATGAATGATGGTATAGTTAGGACACTTCCAGGTACGATGCATATTCTAGGCCTCAGCAGGAACCTGATGTCAGTCAGCAAGATGACAGATGGGGGAGTGAATTTCAGCTGTGATAAAATTTCGTGCAAAATGACTCGTGGATTACTAGTAATTGCACAAGGTGTTTGGTATGGTATGTTGTACAAGTTCCTAGGAAGTACAGTACAAAGTCAATGCAGTGGAAGTTTTATCTCTGAGGAGGTAACTGATGATGAGACGAAGTCCTCTGTGTTATGGCATCAGAAACTTGTGTATATTGGTGAAAATGAACTATCTACTTTATCGTCCAAGTAGATTATGAAGAGAGTCACAGATTGCTCCATGGGATTCCGTTTCTGTGAGCATTATCTACATGGCAAGCATAACTGTATGAGTTTTATGTCCGTTAGAATGAGGGCAAAATATATTATGGATTTGATACATAGTGATGTGTTTGGGCCAGTTTTGGTCCAATCTCTTGGAAAATCAAAGTATTATGTCTCTTTAATTGATGATTTTTCAAGGTATGCATGGATTTATTTCATTAAGAGTAAAGTTGAAGCATTTGATAAGTTTCGTGAATTTAAAGGATTGGTAGAAAATCATATGAAAAGAAAGATAAAGGTACTGAGAACAGATAATGGAGAGGAATTTTGCTCAGACAAGTTTGAGCAATTCTGTGTGGCAAGCAGTATTGCAAGACATACAACATCTCTATATACACCTCAACTGAATGAGGTAGCCGAGAGACTCAATTGGTCACTCATGGAGAAATCAAGGAGTATATTGAGTTGTGTAGGCTAAGAGCCGGAGTTCTGGGCAGAGACTGTGGCTACGGTATGTTATGTGAAGAACATGTCACCTACATTAGCTTTGCAGGATCAGACACCGTTTGAGGCACAATACGAGAAGAAGCCGAGTTTAGCTCATGTTAAGGTGTTTGGGTATGATGCTTATATGCATGTGCCAAAAAAAAAGAGGAAAAAACTTAACAGTAAATCAGTGAAGTGCATTTTCATTGGTTATAAAGATGAGGTCATGGGGTACAAGTTATGGAATCTAGAAAACAAGAGTACAATTTTCAATTGAGATGTTATATTCAGAGAAACACAAAGGTATGTGGCAGCTGTCCAAGATATACTGGAACAACCAAAGCATGTTCAGATTGATTTTAGCCTGTGAGATAAAGAGTGGGAGACTATCCCATAGACTGTTTTAGATACTTCAGATTTAGAGTCAGTTGGGTTTGAGCACGATATTCATGTTTATGATGTAGAGGATAAAGATTCAAATGCTGGCTTGGAGGTAGAGACCACACATGTCGTAAGAAGATCCACATGGGTTAGAAGGTAGCCCATTAGGTATTCCCCTAGTGCTTGTAGTGCACTATATGCTTTAAATATTACTGGTGATAATCTTGGCACAGTGAAAGAGGTGAGGACCTCAGAGGATGTAAATCTGTGGGAGAATACTATGAAAGAGGAGATACAAGCTTTGGATAGGAATTAAACATGGAGCCTTGGGAAATTTCCTAGGGATAGGAAGGTAATTAGGTGCAAATGAGTTTTTAAGAAGAAATCAAATGTAGATGGAATGGTAGAAAAGTACAAGGCACGTCTGATTGCAAAGGGGTACTCGCAAATAGAATTAATTGACTATGGTGAGATATTTTTTCTGGCAGTAAAGTTGACATCTATTAGATTTTTCTTATCCATAGCGATTGCTTATGATCTAGAGGTTGAGCAGCTGGATGTGAAGACAACTTTCTTTCATGGGGACTTAGAGGAAGAACTTGACATGAAACAGCCTAAAGGCTTTGTGAGCAAACGCAAGGAAGAGCTGGTTTGTAAATTGAAGAAGTCTTTGTACGGATTAAAGCGGTCACCACGGATGTGGTACCAGAAATTTGACACATATGCCATTCAGCTTGGGTTCACTTGCAACTATACTGATTAATGCGTCTATGTGAAAAGGTAAGGGGTTGATTTTGTCATTTTAACCTTGTAAGTTGATGATATTTTGTTGGTTGGAAATAACAAGAAGATGATTAGCACTGTGAAGGCATCGTTGGCAAGGAAGTTTGACATGAAAGACCTCGGGTCAACAAACTTTATCTTGAGCATGTAGATAAAGAGAGACCGTGAAAATTGAAAACTGTTGTAGAGTCAGAATACGTATATTGAAGAAGTGTTGAAAAATTTAACATGTCGGACAGCAAACTGGTAAGGATTCCCATGCCTTTGGGAACCAAGTTATCTATGGAACAATGTTTGAAGACTGAGGAAGAAGCTGAAGAGATGGCGCACGTACCTTATGCTAGTGTGGTTGGAAGCTTGATGGTGTGTATGAGACCAGATATTGTCTAAGCAGTGAGAGTATTGAGTAGATATATGTCTAATCATGGGAAAGAGCATTGGACTACAATCAAAATAGTTCTTAGACATCTTTGTGGCATGTCAGAGTTTGCATTATGTTATGGAGGTATGGGAGGTAAGAAGAATCTTGATATTGTAGGAACCGTTGATACTGATTGGGGAGGAAACATTGATAGCAGGAGGTCTACAAGCGGATATGTGTTCAATTTGTTTGGTGGGGCAGTGAGTTGAATGAGCAAGAGGCAAAGTGTTGTTGCTCTTTCATCCACATAAGCAGGGTATATGACGATAAATCATGCTGGAAAGGGAGTGGTTTGGCTTCAAAGGTTGTGTGTTGAGCTTAGGTTTAAACAAGGAGCAGTGATGTTGAAATGTGACAATTAAGGTGATATCTTCTTAGCAAAGAATCCTATATTTCATTCACGGATGAAGCACATTGATATCCAATATCACTTCATCTGGGAAAAGATTGAAGAAATGGTGATAATCTTGGAGAAAGTCGATACAACAGTGAACAGCGTAGATTTCTTAACTAAGACAGTTAGTCTAGTAAAGTTTGAGTGGTGTACTACTAAGATAGGATTGAAGAAACAGAGTTCTTGGAAGTTTGACATGTCTAAGAAGGATTTACCAAGTGGGAGATTGTTAGAGTTGGTGCTTACTTCAACAGATCTAGATCTGTAGAACCTCCGATGACCACGGAGGTCTCACTCCCTGGTACATGAGTTGGGTTTGGTTTTTTGCTTGGCGGTTTGGGCTTGGGCCTATGAGTAGCCGTGGTTTTGCAGTAGGACGAAAACTCTAATTAGGGCATCTTAAGTTACTTGTACATACCTCTGTACTGAGCACACATTGTAACGTGAGATTTGTGAGGTTGATAATAATAAAACTTCTGGCAGAATGTAGCCATATTATGGGATAAACCTGGGTAAATCTTGTGTTATTTTCCTTTTGTTTGTAATTCATGTAATTGGTAAGTCTCGAATCATTCAGAATCAATGCCTTGATTTATACATAGCATATCAACCTTGAACATAACATCAAAAAATTGATCACTTAATTATTGAAGAGCAAAAGGCAAGGGAGAGAGATCTAAGAGTTTGATTTATATATATAATTTTTAACAATTTAGATATTTTTAGTTTTTTAAATTTATCTATTAAAACTTTGGTTTACTAAAGTTTATTGATATTTGTCGCGTTAAGTTATTTTTTTTACTACGTAAGTGATCATTTTCGTTTGAAAAAGACAAACAAAATCTTGACTGGCCACCGAAGAGACTACATTAGCACATAGGTAAAGCAAATTATTATGGATCTAGAATTTTTCTCTAAACCTCAATCGAGAATGCATGCACTAAAAGAATCCTATAAGTCAAAAGAAAAGAGACGCTTCGAAAAGTAATTAAAAGTTAGTAACTTTTAATGACCTTTGGGCCTATTACTTAACATCTGTCTTTAATGTGGTAGACTTAAATCATTCCATGAAAAATTTCAATGAGTCTTCTATAAGTTTTTAACTCTGGGAGTCTGGGTTCCGTTTTAAATATTATAAAGTCCTAAAATAACTAAAACATGCAAGAAAAGAAAAGGGCAAAAAATGAGAGAATACTGTACCACGATCACTTTACCACTCTAAAATCAATTGAAAACAAGTCGAGCCAGACTCCTGGATATTTGAACTCGGCTAAAGGGATAAATAGTGCATTCAAGCTCAAGTTCTCGACTTGAGCTTAGATCAAACATTCGAGCCTTAAAACACATACTAAAATTCGAATCAATGAGTATTCACAAGGACTCCAGTTCGAGCAGATCTTTTTCGGATTGGACGCTGCTTAATGGAGAATATTACTAGGACATTAGGTTGGTTATAAGCCTTCTCCAAATTACACAAACGTTGCGTATGTAATGATTAGCAGGGGGGCGGGGAGGAACTAATGTACGTAAGTATGGAAGGTAAAAGTAATCATTCCCATGACCCAAACTTACTTAAAAATTTTACAGTGTCAATCACCAAAATCAAAGTGCACTTCATCTAACCATTTATCATACAAGACAGCTTCATCAATTTGGGAAACTATTTCTAGAAATCTATTCAAGGATCTCTGTTGGTTTTGATCATGCTTAACTATAAAATTTTCTTTCATCTCAACTCTTAAACACTCTGTGCATCTCTAGTGTTCATAGCCAGTGTCGTGCCATGGTTGAGCAAGTCATATTGCAAGTTTCAGGTACACAATGTCATTAAAATGCACGCTGCTGAAAGATGCATATTGTAAATATCGATTAGTATTCAACCTAGATGTTTCTAACAAGTGACCATTCACCTCTTTCCACGTGTTCTAGAACTAGACCTCAGACCTGGATAGTGAGAGAATTGCAGGCGCAAGTACTTGGAATCAAGATCATGTTCATCCATTCTATAACCTGTGAAATGAGCTAGATAGTCAGCATCTCCATGTATTCCTGTTAAGGTTTAAGAGAGGAAATGAGACAATACAAAGAAGAGAATTGTATTGAATGGTGTGATTTACTTACAAGTGAGCTATCCTATTTATACAAGTCAATAAGAGAAGCAAAGCTATACACAACCAATATGGGACTAAACTAACTAAGCAGTAACTAGGCTATACATAATCTAACAGCCCCCCTCAAACTCAAGGTGGTATACGAGAAACCAACTTGAGTTTGAAAACAAGATCACGAAAACGCCCTGGAGGATGTGACTTAGTAAAGATGTCTGCGAGCTGATCCTTGGATATGACAGAATGAAGCTGTAGGGAGCCCTGAAGGAGATGATGATGGACAAAATGACAATCAATCTCAATATGTTTGGTCCGTTCATGAAAAACATCATTATGAGCAATCTAAATAGCACTCCTATTGTCATAGTATACAGGAGTGGCAACAGAAAGTAATAAACCCATATCTTGTAACAACCATCGCAACCAAAGAAGCTCAGAGGTAGCGTCAGCTAAAGCACGATATTCTGCCTCAGTACTAGATCGAGCAACAACAATTTGTTTCTTACTACGCCAAGAGATAAGAAAGGTGCCAAGTAGGAAACAATAACCGGTGGTAGAACGACGATCTGTAGGATCACCTGCCCAATCTGCATCGGTATAAGCACACAACTGAAGAGGAGACCGAGAGGAGAAAAAGAGCCCATGAAACAATATCTCCTTTAGGAAACGAAGGATGCGAAGAATAGCAGCAAAATGAGTAGAGTGAGGAGCAGCCATAAACTGACTCACCTGATGGACAGCATACGAGATATTAGGTCAAGTAACAGTAAGGCAGACAAGACTGCTAACCAAATGTCAATATAAAGTAAAATCGCGAAGAAATTCGCCATCATGAGGTGTAAGACGAGTATTAAGCTCAGTTGGTGTGTCAACAACCTTAATGTCTGTGGGATTTTCCCGAGAAAGCATATCAGAGATATATTTGGCTTGTGTCAAATAATAACCATCAGAAGAAGATGAAATCTCAAGACCAAGAAAATAGCTGAGAGGACCAAGATCTTTCATCTCAAAATGTTGATTGAGAAACTATTTAAGTTCCTAAATACCAATGGGATCATCCCCGGTGATAATCATGTCATCAACATATAACAGAAGAAGTATGATGCCTCGGTTTGTGCGGCGAACAAACAAGGCTGAATCATAGGAGCTGATGAAATATCCAAGGCTAGACAAAGTGTTGCTAAACTTAGCAAACCATGCTCGAGGAGCCTGCTTAAGTCCATATAGAGCTCGGCGAAGACGATATACCTTGTTTGTTGGATTAGATAGTCCAGGAGGTGGCTGCATATAGACTTCTTCACTAAGATCACCATTAAGGAATGCATTTTTAACATCCATTTGAAAAAGTGACCAATGGAGAGAGGCTGCAATAGCCAGCAATGCACGTACAGAAGATAGACGAGCAACTAAAGCAAAGGTCTCCTCATAGTCCACACCATACTCCTGAGTAAAACCCCTGGCAACAAGTCGAGCCTTGTACCTGTCAACAGTACCATATGAACAAGTCTTAATTTTGCAAACCCACTTACTGCCAACCACAAACTTTCTAAGAGGCAAGTTAACCAAATCCCATGTATTATTCTTGTGTAAAGCATCAAGTTCCTCTTTCATCACAGTCTGCCAAAAAAGGTTAGTGGAAGCCTCACGATAGGAGTGGGGCTCATGTAAAGTAGCTAAAGCATGAAAGCAATGAAAATCCTAGAGATGGGATGGAAGAGATCTTACTCTGATGGATCGGCGAAGGTCTGGAGGGGAAGTGTGAACATGATCCTCATACGTAACAGATCCTGGGGGCTCAGGCGAAGTGACGTTGAGAGTATCAGGTGGAGTGGAATCGAGAGTATTAGGTGCAGGAGACTCGGTCAAGACATTACTAGTGTGAGGTGAAGAAGACTCAGGAAAGACATCACTAGTGTGAGTAGGAGAAATAGGAGGCTCCATAAGTGTGGTAAAATGAGGAAAAGATGGCATACTGAATTTTCCAATTTCATGAAATAGTCTATGCTCCCAGAAAACTACATGATGGGAAATGCGAAGACGACGAGACACAGGATCATAACACCGATAGCCTTTTTGTTCGATTCCATATCCAAGAAAGTAACATATTCGAGAACAAGGCTCAAGTTTGGTGCGCTCATGAGGTTGGAGTAAAACAAAACAAGTAGAACCAAACACATGAAGATGGTGGTGTGAGGGAATATAGCCAAACAACCGCTCGTAAGGAGTGCAATTATCAAGGATAGGGGTAGGCAGCCTATTGATCGTGTAGACAGCCGTTAGAGTGGCTTCACCCCAAAATGGGGTAGGAACAAATGTGGAAATGAGGAGGGCTAGAACAGTGTCTAAATTGTGCCTAAGTTTACGTTCAGCTCGACCATTTGGTTGTGAAGTGCCAGGACATGACAAGTGAGGAACAGTGCCATAATTTTTTAGGATGTCTTGAAAAGCATGTTGAGTATATTCTAAAGCATTATCAGAACGAAAAGCTTTGATGGTTTTGAAAATTGGGTTTCAACCATTTTTGGCAAAAGTACGATAAATATCCAATAATTCAGAACGAGATTTCATTAAAAATACCCAAGTGTAACGAGAGAAATCATCAACAAAAATTACAAAATAGCGTGAACCACTCATACTAGCAACAGGAGAAGGTCCCTAAACATCAAAATGAATTAAATCAAACGAAGCAGTAGCATGAGACTCACTATTATTAAAAGACAAAGCCGGCTGTTTTCCAAGTTGACACGAAATACAATCAAAAGAACTTCAGACATTGACCCTAACAAACCCTTTGAAGCTAAAAGTTGTACTCGAGATGCAGATGCATGACTAAGATGTGAATGCCAAAGTGCAAGGGATGGTGGTAACAAAGAGGCAGCAGCAGAGACGTTAGAGGCGGGAAGGTGTAAGGATGAGAGTTCGAATATGCGCCCAATTCTACGCCCGGTCCCAAGGGTCTGACCAGTACAAGGATCCTGCACATTCACACCAGAAAAGTCAAAGACGAGTCTATATCCAAGTTCACATAATTGCCCAACGGAAAGAAGATTATAGGATAATTCTGGCACATGAAAAACTTCAGGAATAGAAAGAGAACGACTATTGATGGTGCTTATAGTTTTAACAGTCATAGTGGAGCCATCAGCTGTGCGAATGAATGAGGAATGAGGTGAAGGTGCAGATGTGGTAAATGAAGCTGGGAAATGTGTCATATGGTTACAACAAGCGGAATCAAAAAGCCAAGAGGCAGAATTACCTGGCAGGACTGAGAGGGCAGAGGAAGATGCATTACCAGAACGAGACTGGATGACCTGATTAACTATTGCCTCAAAGTCAGCTGCAGATAAGGTGACAGTAGATCCTGATGACCCGTTAGAGGGTGCAACTGAAGATGAAGCTGTAGCTACAGATGGATATAGAACAACTATAGAAAGAGTGCTCTCATGATGAGCAACTGCTGCAGTGGGAGCATTGGATCTTCCTCTTTGCCAACATTTATCAATAGTGTGCCCTCGATGTTTACAAAAATGACAGAAATTGTTGTCACGAGGCTTAGGAGGAGGTCGAGGAGAACCAAATCTGTCAGAATACTTTAGTTGAAATGATGAAGAACTAGATAATGGAGCAGCCAACACTGAAGGACTATGCATGGTCTGTGATCTATTTTCTACACGAACAAGTTCAAAGATGGCATTGTCCAAAGTAGGGAGAGGAGAGCGATGTAAAAGTTGCACACGAATAGGCTCAAAATCATCACGTAATGCCATAAGAAAATTGTGAAGACGATGTTGATCCTTTCGTTTAGCATACATTTTGACATCTATAGGATCCTTCCAAATAGGATCAGAGAGATCAATTTGATTCCATAAGAATTGCATGCGAGCAAGAAAATCATTAATACTCTGCCCCGGTTCTTGCTTTAGACAGAAGAGCTCAAACAGGAGATGATATTCTCGAGCACCATCAAGAGCAGAATAGCGAGAAGTAAGCGTATCCCAAGCACCCTTAGCTTCATCAAAGCTACAAAATAAGGCAGAAATAGATGGAATAGTAGTATTACGGAACCATGTGAGAATTTGATGATGATTACTTTCCCAATCAATGAGACGAGTGAGAAGAGCATCATCAGTTTCAGTAGCCCCTTTAACTGACTTCTCGACTGTACCAACCACGTAAGACCAAAGCTTACGACTTTTGAGGAAACTTCGCATAGATTAAGACCAAACAATATAGTTTATACCATCCAATACAGACTGAACATGACGAAAAATATCTTTTTTTGCCATCTGGTCAAATCTAGTCGTCAGTCAATGGTCAACGGCTGAATAATGATGTCGATGGAGCAGCGGCTGAGATGATGTCGATGGAGAATGAGACTCCAACTATAGTGATGACCCGACAGGTATGAAAAAGATATACAATAAGTTTTTCCTGATGTGAATGATCCACTAATAGTGGTAATCACAGTGCATACTCAACTCTTAATATACCGAGAACTTTCAAGAAGTTTTTCTGATGTGAAAGATCCACTAATAGTTGCAATCACAGAGCATACTCAACTCTTAATATACCGAGAACCACTAAGGCTCTAATACCATGTTAAGGTTTAAGAGAGGAAGTGATACAATACAAAGAAGAGAATTGTATTGAATGGTGTGATTTACTTACAAGTGAGCTATCCTATTTATACAAGCAATAAGAGAAGCAAAGCTATACACAACCAATGTGGGACTAAACTAACTAAGCAATAACTAGGCTATACATAATCTAACATTCCAAAAAATAGAAGCACAAACAAATGTATTAGGAAATTAACTCAATCATTACAAATTGATGGGTTCATCAAAGGAGATATAAAACCCAAACTTTATTTTCAATCAATTTTTTTTTTCTTTTTTATGATCAATGTAGAAGCAAAGTGAATGTATCAACGAATTTAATCCTACACTTTGATGGGCCCACTTAAGGAGATATACAGCCCAAACTTGTGTTTTAATCAAACATTTTCTTCTTGATGATCGAAGTGTGTATGTAAACTTCTTTACCCACACAAAAGTAGCTTCTCTTAACACCTCTTAGGCTCTTACATATTGCAAACTCCTTAATAATAGATAGACACTTACATGAGAAATAATATACTGATAAGGAAAAGATGGTAAGGAAAAAGGAAAAGGAAGGCAACTATTATATATCTGTTACATGGACTCCGCAGTTCACAATGGAATATTTGCACCGACACCGATATAGGTACGGGATATGGCTTGGACAAGGTAGTATTTTGGTGCAAGGAATTTAGGTGGTTTGTAGACTTGCCCGTGATATTTTGGGTTGTCGGAGAAGAAATAAAAGGGCTGTTTGCGGGCTGCATCTTATAAACTAATGAAAATTTGAAGAAAAAAAAAACCCTTATAACACCTTGAAATTATAATATATCCTTTTGATTTTAAATATTTTTACATGTATACCCTATATCTACTCCAATATTTTCAGCTATCCCCCCAAGTCCAAAAATTTGATAAGTGCAAATATCTGACCTTTGGATAAGTAGACCCGACATCCAAACCCGAGTTCATGTAAAAAAAACCATTATCATCCCGTGGTTATCATTTGTTAGGAAAATTTACCGGGTCGAAGCTAACACACAACTAAAGTGAAATGAGAAAAATAAAGATAAAATGGACACAAATATTTTACATGGAAAAACCCCCGAACAAATTGAGGTAAAAAACTACGGTCAAGTGTAGGAAGATTTCACTATTGTAAAATAGGGATTACAACATCTTCTCTCTTTCTAATGGATACTCTCAGATTTCTTCACTCTATGTATAGCATAAGACAAACAAGCCATTTATAGGCAAGCCACTTGAAGAACTTGTGGTAGACAAGTTTCCATGTTTCTCTCTAAAATGAATGGTCAAGAGATTAGTGTTCCATTAACACCTTTTAATTGCCTTCCACTTTGTCTTGTGATAGACAAGTCTCCATGTTTCTCTCCAAAATGAATGGTCAAGATATTAGTGCTCCATTAACCCTTTTTAATTGCCTTTCACTTTGTCTTGTGGTAAACAAGTCTCCATTATTAATCATGGTGGAGAAAATGGCTTTACCACTAAAAAATGCCATCTCTTATCACATTCTCCCACTTAAAGTCACTTTTGTAATCCTTCCGTCCTTCATCATTTTCCAAATCCATGCTTGCTTACGTTTCCACTAGACCACATGAGGATCTACACCATTTAAACTTGTCAGTGTTGATCAGCTTGGTTATAACATCTGCTAGGTTCTCGTCGGTGTGAATCTTTTATATATCCACACTACTTTCTTCAACTACTTCTCGAATAAAGTGGTGTTGAACCCTTATGCGCTTTGTCCGTGAATGAAAAACTGGATTCCTTGCAATGTGCAACGCACTCTAACTGTCACAAAACATAACAATCTTCTCCTGTTTGTGCTTGAGCTCCTCCAATAACCTTTGTATCCAAACTACTTCCTTGCAAGCTTGTGTAGCAGCCATGCATTATGCTTCCGTTATAGATAGTGCCACAACCATTTGTAGTTTAGAAACCTAGCTTACATCTCCTCCTGCAAGTGTAAACATATAACCTGTAGTAGACTTGCTTTTATTGAGATCCCCTGCAAAATCCGAATCAACATAGGCTCTGACAGTAAAATCTGATCCTCCGTAACATAATGCAGCATCTGAGGTTCCTCTGATGTATCTCAGAACCCTCTTCACAGTATTCCAATGCTCTCCACCAGGATTTGCCATAAATCGACTAACCACTCCCACTGCTTGTGCAATGTCTGGTCTTGTACAAATCATAACAAACATCAAACTTCTCACTGCTGATGCATATGGTACTTGAGACATCTCCCTCATCTCTGCTTCATTGCTAGGACACATACTTGAGGATAACTTGAAATTAATAGGAAGTGGGGTAGAAATTGGCTTACTATCTTGCATGTTGAAGCGTCGCAAGATCTTGTTGAAGTAGTTCTTTTGGGAAAGCCAAATCTTCCTGTTATTTCTGTCTCAATGAATCTGCATCCTTAGAATCTTGTTTGTTGGTCCCAAGTCCTTCATATCAAACTCCCTATTCAACTGTGCCTTTAATTCTTAGATTTAATCTCTGTTAGGATCTGCTACCAACATGTCATCCACATACAACAACAAGATAATAAAATCATTATCACCATCAAACCTTTTGAAGTACGTACAATAGTCTAAACTAAGTCTGTTGTATCCAAAGCTAATAATGAAGGAATCAAATCTCTTGTACTAACATCTCAGTGCCTGTTTTTAGACCGTATAGAGATTTGTTCAACCTGCAAACCAAGTTCTCTTTTCCTGTTTCAGCAAAACCTTCTGGTTAGAACATATAGATTTCTTCTTCAAGTTCTTCATGAAGAAATGCAGTTTTCACATCCAAATGCTCCAGATGTAAGTCAAACGTAGCACACATAGCCAAGACTACTCTGATTGTTGTAAGCCGAACCACCGGGGAAAATATCTCATTGAAATCAATACCTTCTTTCTGAGCGAATCCCTATCTTGCACGAAACCGTTCCACTTGATCATTGTTATCCCGCTTGATCTTGTATACCCATTTGTTACCTGTGTCTTTTCTCCAATGTGGCAATGGTACCAGTTCCCAAGTCTTGTTCTTGTGTAGAGCTTCAATTTTTTCCTGCATTGCTGCCATCCACAAAGACACATTTGAGCTACTTGTAGCTTCTTGAAAAGTTGAGGGCTCTTTATCCTCCGTTAAAAGACAGTATGCAACATTGTTTTCAGTAACATACTCCGAATGCCAAGCTGGCGGCTTTCTCTCACGAGTTGACCGGCGAACTTCTGGAGCCTCGGACTCGACCAGTTCTTGTACTTCGTGCTCTGGTGCTGCTTCAGTAGAAACTGGAGTTTCTTGTACCGGATTATTTTCCACCTGTATTGTTGTAGTCTTTGAAAGCTCTTTCGACGTGCTATCGTCTCTATCTTTTTATAGTAGTTGATCTTCTTCAAAGATCACATCCCTGCTAACAACAACCTTGCGGGTAGTGGGATCCCACAGGCGATACCCCTTTACTCCGTCAGCATACCCCAAGAATATACTCCTCTTAGATTTCTGATTCAACTTCGTTCTTTCTTGGGCCTTGTACATCACATACGCAGGACATCCAAAAGAATGTAAAGTAAAGTAGTCCGCTGGTTTACTAGTCCACATCTCCATCGGTGTCTTTAAATCAATTTCTGTTGATGGCGATTGATTTATCACATAACATGCGGTTTTGGCTGCTTCTGCCCAAAAAAAGTTGGGTTGACCTATAGTTCTCAACATAGCTCTCATCATTTCTGTAAGAGTTCTATTCATCCGCTCTACCACTCCATTTTGCTGAGGCGTGTATGTGATTATGAACTGTCGTTTGACACCTTCCAGCTTATAAAGAGTAAGAAACTCGTCGTTTGTGTACTATCTTCCATTATCTATCCTCAAGTACTTGATCTTTTTCCCAGATTCAAGTTCCACCCGCGCTTTGAAGTCTTTGTACATTTGACTTCTTCTTGATTGGATACACTCAACATCTCCTGGAGTAATCATCAATAAAAGACACAAAGTACTTTGCTCTTCCTATGGACATTTCTAGTGACTCCCATACATCAGAATGAATCAAGTCTAGAATGCATTTACTCCTAGCATCAGATATGCTAAACTTCAATCTATGCTGCTTACTTGTAACACAATGCTCACAAAAAGATAGATTTACTGATTTGAGCCCTGGAAGCAGCTTTCTGTCAGAGAGAATCTTTAAACCTCGTTCTGACATGTGACCTAGTTTGAGATGCCACATCATCGTCGACTCTTCTCCCTTGTTGATTGATGCGACACACGCATCAGCTTTCTTCAATGTTTCCCCTTTTAGCATGAATAGATTCGTTGCGATCTTTTCTGCCTTCATAACCACAAGTGCACCTTTGACAATCTTCATGATCCTATTTTCGATATGGGTCTTGCATCCAAGACTATCTATTTTTCCCAAAGACAATAGATTCTTCCTCAGGCCCTTCACGTGTCTTACATCCTGAATAGTGCAAACTGTACCATCAAACATCTTTATCTTGATAGTACTAATACTAACAATCTCCAAAGCATGATCATCACCTATGTGTACAGAACCTCCTGAGACTAGTTCATATTTGTGAAACCATTCTCTTCGAGATGTCATGTGCCATGTTGCTCCTGAGTCTAGTAGCCAGATGTCAGCGAATTGCTTTCTGCCTCCAATTGTCGTTGTTGCCTCGCTGTATAGAACTTCACCATCATCTGAGGCACTTGCCACATTCCTTTGAGCATTTGATGACTCAGGGACTCCACTATTCTTTTTGTACCAACAATCCTTCTTGACATGCCCTTTCTTACCACAGTTGTAGCACTTGAAATTCTTCTTACTTCTTGATTTCGATCTACCATGATTCTGACTCCCACTGGGGCCACGTTCCGTTGATCTTTCTCTAGTCATCGTCAAAGCTTCCGCTTGCTGTGAACTTACCTGTCTGTCTTCCTTGTTTTTGTACCTGGTTTCTTCTTCCAAAACAGCAGCTGCAATTTCGTCGAAGACTAGATAGTTTGTGAGGATGTTGTTCGTCAAGTTGATGATGAGTTGATCATATGAGTCAGGTAGACTTTGTAGTAGAAGCTCCGCATGTTCAAATGTCTCTATTGTGTAACCCATCGATGTAAGTTGTGAAAATAGAGTATTCAAACTGTTGATGTGGTCGGTCACCGACGTGGATTCCGCTATTCGAAGAGTGTAAAGTCTCTTCTTTAAGAAGATCTTATTGTGTAGTGACTTGGCCTCGTACAGTCTTGTTAGAGTATCCCAAATCTCCTTCGCAGTCTTCTTTTCCGCCACACTAGATAACACTTCATCGGCTAGTACTAAGTGCAGTTCGGCAATTGCGATGTGGTCCATCTCGTTCAACTTGCTGTCATCAGTAATCTCTGTGAGCCTTTCTCCAATTGCTGCCAAACAATTGTCTTTCCTCAAAATTGCCTTCATCTTCATTTTCCACAATGAGAAATAACTCCCGTTAAACTTCTCAACATCAAACTTTGTCGTAGTTGACATCTCGTTCACAACGATCTACTTCAAACCCCTCAACCAATTGCTCTGATAGGAAAAATTATCGGGTCGAAGCTAACACACAACTAAAGTAAAATGAGAAAAATAAAGATAAAATGGACACAAATATTTTACGTGAAAAAACTCCCGAACAAATTGGGGTAAAAAACCACGGGCAAGTGTAGGAGGATTTCACTATTGTAAAGTAGGGATTACAACATCTTCTCTTTTTCTAATGGATACTCTGAGATTTCTTCACTTTATGTACAGCACAAGACAAACAAGTCATTTATAGTCAAGTCACTTGAAGAACTTGTGGTAGACAAGTCTCCATGTTTCTCTCCAAAATGAATGGTTAAGAGATTAGTGCTCCATTAACCCCTTTTAATTGCCTTCCACTTTGTCTTGTGGTAGACAAGTCTCCATATTTCTCTCCAAAATGAATGGTCAAGAGATTAGTACTCCATTAACCCTTTTTAATTGCCTTCCACTTTGTCTTGTGGTAGACAAGTCACCATTATTAATCAAAGTGGAGAAAATGGCTTTACCACTAAAAAAGTTCATCTCTTATCACATCATCAATACTTTTGTTTTTTTTAAAGAAGAAATGTTCTTTCAAGTTTTAACATCCCTTAATGCTGGTAACCATCAAGATTAGTTGAAAGAAACATCGCCACCTTGCAATGCGCTCACAGCAGTTGCTGCACAGGCTGGATTTATAAAATCAACAAAACAGAGGATTAGAGGATATCCGCCACGCTGCATTGTCAAGACATCAGAGCTTTAGTATGGAAAACAGTCAAACTTCCAATAAGACAACTTGAGCAACGGAACCAAGTTATCCAAGCAAAATAAAGAAGGTTTTGTTACAATACATGGTCCACTTACATGTTTGGACTCTTTGCTCACAAGTCTCACTTCTTGATAAATAAAGGGCGAAAAATATCTAAAGATTAGTAAAGGAATGTGAACAACTTGTTAGAAAGCAAGTTTGTTGAGTTAAAGATTGAGATGGAGAAACAAATAGCAGTATAATTTTTCAGCATTGCAGCATCAAAAAGGATACGAGCTACTTCCCTCTTTGTGCAGTCAGGAGGAAGTCCCTCAACATATATCTGAAGGTAGAGTCAATGTTTCACGGCTCGGCCTACCCACTGTATCCAATGGGCGTTGACCACCAGGACCAATACTTCGACCATTTCGTCCCAGATCAGGACTGACACCCCTAGTACGACCCATCACAGAATCAGTCATTGCAAGACCAGGCATCCCACAGCCAACAGCTCTTCCCAACCCAACTCCACCAAACGAAATGGCTTCTCCAGAAGTTAGAAAAGAAAGTTGCTTCAAAAGGAATTATGATGAATGCTTCAGAAAACAAACATGTTGATGCATGATGGAGAAAAAACAAGCATGCTTAAGATTCAAGGGGGTACCGCATTCTGGAGGTAGCGGTCATATGCTGACCCAATAGTTTTCGTGTCCTTCGCAGACCAAGGTCCACCACGATCATCATCCAATGCCAAATAGTTATGCATCTCGTGACCTGGAGGCAGTGCAGAAGGTGGATGATCTGCAAAGTTGGAAATATAAAGACTTAAGTGAACTTCTTGTGTTGTCAAAGTCTTACATGAGGTTTAAATTATGTGCAAAGCACAACAAAAACTTTTTAAAGAAACAACATAACTCAACAAACAGCCTCATGTTTGATAAGAAAGCAAAGCACTAAAGAAGTGATCACCAGAAATCCTTCTTCATGTTCAATAGCTGAGGAAAAGGAGGGAGGATAGGGATCATGTTGCGATTTATGTGCATTATTTTTCTTTTCTTTTTGATAACAGAAAACTTCATTATAGGGCACAAAAGGGGTGCCAACCCAAAACAAAGCAAATGCTTACAAGAAAGAAATAAAATACAATTAAGAAACTCTTTCATCTACATTATAATTTCATCTATACCAAAAGGTCAAAATAGAAAGCCATCTAAACTTTACAGTGTTAATAGGGGTCTCAACCCCTTCAAAAGTACTATTTCTTTCCCACCGCACCAATCAAAAAATGCTCAAAGGTACCAACACGCCACTTTGCTCTTTTCCTTTGAAGTGTGAGTGTATTTCCATGCTCAAATTTCCTCCTCCAGAAAGCCCGCCACAACCGAAGAAAGACAAAACACCACAAGAGCCGTCACCCACAATGTCTAACCCACAGGCACCAAAGTAAAAGATGGTGAACATTTTCGGCCCCCTTTTTCATAAAAAACATTAACAAGAATCTTTCCCTGCTTTTAAAGGTTATTAATAGTCAAAATTCTTCCCATAAAGCCTCCCAAGCAAACAAAAAGAAAAACAACTTTAGGAGGAGCTCGTGAGTCCAAATAGCTTGACAAGGGAAACATAACTTTCACTCCGCTTGAGAATTTGTATTGATAGCACAAAAAAATTGAAAGTTAGGACCTCTCACTGTTGAGATTTAGGTTAGAGATAAAGAGAGGTAGATGAGAGATTGAGAAAAAATATTATAGAGTTATTATTGTTGATGTGATGTTATGCAAATAAACCAACAACCCTATATATAGACCTAAGACTATAAATCCTAATTGGAATAGGAAACATAAACTGAAAAATACTAGAAAGCCTAATACATACTAGAAAACCTAATTTATTTTATTCTCTTTCATGCACATCTCATTTCAGAATCTTACCAGTTATCACATGATCTCTCTTATGCAAGGTTATAAACCATCAACCATATGATCAGAAAGCAGACATATTCAGCTTTGCTATTGCATTGTGGGAGCTAGTGACGGCGAAGGTATTTCTCATAACCCATATTTCATGATTTTTCGAGCTAGTGAATTATTTTCATTGCCTTCATTTTGGTATTATAGGTCCCTTATGAGACCATGACTCCACTACAAGCTGCCTTAGGAATGAGACAGGTTTGCATATCTATATATGTATCTTAATTTCTTGATTTATTATAAAACTTAATCATTTTCTCAGTATCCGGGATCTAATGTTGAAATTGAATTGAATAAGGTTTTCTTTTTGATAAGTAATTGAATAAGTTTCTACAGAACATTAAATATGACCTTTTTTGCCCCCTTTTGTTGCCTATAGCATTGTCTGTAAGTGTTAATGATAAAAGTGGCTTTCTGGTTTCATGTCCTGTTGCAGGGGTGGCGCACGTAAATTTTTTGAAGTTCGATATATGTGAAGGTGTCCGTGTTAATAACATGTATGTTCTTATAAAAAATGTTAATAACGTGTCTGTTACATAAAGTTGCCTTCTTGAATTAATATCTATGTTGCATTGTGAAACCAGGTTCTGAGTAAAATTATATTTCTTAACGATATGTCAAGTTTGATAAGGTCTGACCCCAAGTTATCATGTGTAGCAATATGTTGAAGCATGTATGTTCTTATAAAAAATGTTAATAACGTGTCTGTTACATAAAGTTGCCTTCTTGAATTAATATCTATGTTGCATTGTGAAACCAGGTTCTGAGTAAAATTATATTTCTTAACGATATGTCAAGTTTGATAAGGTCTGACCCCAAGTTATCATGTGTAGCAATATGTTGAAGCTGTCTTGTTCATAATCTACTCGATCCACGTTTCTTTGGACATCAAATAAAAAATGGAAAAAATTGTTACAAGATAAAAGTTTGTGTCAGGAAATTCAACTGTCAGGATCTCAACCATATGTCAAGTAATAAAGAGAACACCTTAAAAAAAAAAAAAAAAAAAAAAAAAGTGAAAAGTCTCCAGTAAATTTGTGGAAATGTAAGAGTTTTAGAAGGAACAAAAATTGGAGGGTCGGTTGTAGGTTGGGATTAAATTTCAACCGACTGCTACCAAGGGCTGGGCATAAATGCCCGAGAAGCAAAACCATCCCGAAATCGAACCAAAAATACGATTTTTTGTTTAGTTATGGTTAGCATTTTAGATTTTTTTATTATGGTTATGGTTATCGATTTTTAAACAGGTTGATTAATCCAGCAGAACCAAAATTATATATATAAATAAATATATATATTGGTAACAATATGTGTATACATGGCAACAATTTATTAGACAGTGCAGATAAATACGTAGCAACAATCTTGAACATCGATTATTGAGGAGTGGACTCCAAAAACTTGTATTTGTATATTTGGTTGTTGAATCTTTTGGTTATTTTTAATTTTAGTTTTTATAACGATCCATCCCGGGTTGGTCACCCCCAAGACGGTGTCGTCACTTTTTGAAATCCCAACACGACACATATATGCAACAATATAAAAACATCAACTGAAATATCTACGTACATAAATCTTCAACCCCTAACTAGAGAGTTACATCATTCAGATCTCAATTAAACAGTATAAACAACATAGTATGCATGAATATTTATAAACATTTTTTTTCTCATTAGTCTGAGGATGTGGATCATATGGCTTACAGATAACGACTCAGTCTGAAAATCAACTCGCCAATATTCATTCATCTATATCTCATATAATTTGATAATAGCATTCTATTATCATTGCTCATATCATAATCCTCATCCTTTATCAATCTCTTCTTCTCATATATTTAATCACTTTGAGACTCAGTTCTATCTCATAATTATCTCGTTATGAGGTTCACGGCATATAATCAATCAGTCAGATAATCCTTATCATATCATACTTTCATATTTCTTTCTCATCATGTCTATCTCTCTGTGAGATTCATTCGTCTATCAATAAATTTACAATTAGAATAACATTTTAGCATCTCAAACAATAATAATCAATATTTATCTCTTTATTATTTAATCAACTCATTATTCCAATAATATTACTTCTCATATAATAAATCTCTAACATATCAATTATTCCTATCATACCCATCAATCAACTTTCATCTATCTTCAAATCATAGGTTAATAATTCAAATATTATAACTGTATATTTCATATTTATCTCGATTATCAAAAGTAAATCTAACTCACCATATAGTACTTAAAACTACATATGGATCACTTCTTTTGCTTTTCTGCTCATTTCAGCAATTTCACCCGATTGTTGTTTGCCAACACTTAATATAATATTTATATTAAAATTTCTAATTTATTCGTCAATTATTCCAGAATTCATACCCTTTAAAAATTCCCACATTGAGTTCTAGGAAATTTCTTGTATGCTAAATTTCAAAAATAAAATTCATATTATTACCTTTGGCTTTTCTTAGAGCTTTCCTCAGCTCTCTTAAAATTTCTCCCGTAAACCTCTTCAAAATTTTATCCTTTCAAACTTTCTTACAGTTCCTAAGTGTTTAAAGAAATAGAGTAGTTTGAATTAAAGAAAAAAAAACCAAATAGGATTTGGTAAGAATAATTAAAATAAGTAAAAAGTATATATATATATATATACTAACCACCCACCGTTTTTACATTTCTATGAATCCTACATGCAATTGCATGTTGTCAATTTGTTAACACCTCTATTCAAGGTGTTAACACCACTTTCCCTCTTTTTTTTCTTTTTTAATTTTCTTTTTTTTTCTTTTTCTTTTGTCCTACTATAATACCTGTAATCGTAAAGTAAGGTTAAAAAGTTATTTAATAAATATGACATGAAATTAAAATAATATATTTATGCGAAGGATTTAGTATTGAATAAAATAATTCTTTTGAAAAAAGAAAAAAAAATGGACGCGTGGGACGTAGTTACAAAAAAAAAAACTGGACGTCTAGGTCAGCAAAAGGGAAAAAAAATATATATATATATATATATATATATATATATATATATATATATATATATATATATATATATATATATAAAACACGAAACGCGTGGCAGAGGGTGGTAATTTTGTGGTGCATGTAAACCACGACTCAATGTCGTGGCAAAAATTTGGAAAATGAAGGGGAGAGGGTGCAGAGCTGAAGAAGAAAGAAATAGTGGTATGGTGAGTGTGTGTGTGTGTGTGTGTCTATATATATATATATAAGTAATTACTTTTTACTTAGTTCGTTTAGTTTTTTTTTATTATTCGTTTTTTTTAAATACTTGGGGACTTAAAAAAATGTTGAAATGACAAAAGTTTGAAGGGGGTTTACTGTGGAATTTCATAGAGAATCACGAGAAGCTATCAGAAAAATATAAGGTAATAATATAGTGTTTATTTTTTAATTTTTAGCATTCATGAAATTTCTCCGAATTCAAAGTGAGAAATTTCAAATGATGTGGTTTGTAACGAATTGAAGAATAAATTAGAAATTTAATATAAATATGATGTCAAGTGTTGACGATCAACAACTAAGAAATTTTTTTTAGAGGAACGGGAAAGGCAAGAAAGTGATCCACGGGTAGCTTTAAGAGCTACATGGTGAGTTGAATTTACTTTAAGTAATCTAAATAAAAATGAAAAATCTAATAATAATATTAAAAAAAATATATTAGCTTATGTTTTAGTTATAGAAAAAGATTTTGTTGGTAGATATGATATGAATATTGGACATGTAGATAATTATTATGTTAGAAGAAATATTATTAGAATAATGAGTTGATTTAACAATGATAGTGATAAATAAATTCTTGATGAGTTATGGCTGATGTTTTGGTACGAATTACGAGGAGATAAAATTTAGTGGATCTTGACAAGCTGTGATGGATGATTTGATGTGATTTGGGATGAAATTTAGTAGATTTTGACAAGATTTAATGGATGATTTGATGTGATTTGGGATGAGAAAAATTTAATGGAATTTATTTGAGAAAAATTAGGATGGTCAAAATAAAATATTTGAATTCATGTTTGTTTTTTTATGTTATTGTTCAGATGTATATTCATGTCATTGTTCATATGTATATTCATTAAATAAAAGAAAAGAACCAGGAAGGGGCTAGTCTAATTGAAAAACTATGGCAGCCGGTATAGGCTGGAAATAAAAGGGACACAGTGACAGCTGATATATGTTGGAAATGAATTTCGTGGCAGTTGGGACAAGCTGTAAAGAAAAGAGCCGAGAAGACAGCAAGTCTAAATGAGAAAGAAAAGAACCGGGAGGGGGCCAGTCTAAGATAATAAAAACATGTCAACATGTGGGAAGACGTTCCCATGATAATAATTCATGCATTGCATCTGTTTTAATTATTGCTTCCATTATTGAAATGTTGATGTGTGGTGTGTTATTGTGAAATTATTTATAGATGGATGAGTCTCACAGAAAGACAGTTATGGTGATAAGAACCATCTAAATGGTAGACTTTATGATGTGAACCTCATTACGAGATAATTATGAGATAATTGATGGTCTTAAGATGAACCAATAAATAAGAGGAAGAGATTGATAGAGAATGGATATTATGACATCTGTAGTGATAGCAGAGTGCTAATATCAAGTTGTATGAGATATAAATGATTAAATATGGAAAAATCTTTTATACAAATGAATACTTCTAGTAAATTTAATTCATTGGGCTTGTGAAGCTCACCCCTCATTGTACAATGATTTCAGGTAGCAGGCATGACAAATAGTTTGGTGAGTTGAGGTTCAGAAGAAATCATTTTTTGTAAGTCACGTACGTGTCAACATCCTATGACTAGTGAGAAAATATAATATAAAAATTTATTTGTAAATATTCATGCATTTTACGTTGTATATTATGTTTAAGTCAATATCAAATTGATGTATCTCCCCTATTGAGGGTTGAGGATTGATGTAAAAGAATTTTTTTTGTTATCTATTTTTATTGTTGCATATATATGTCATGCTGAGATTCTCAAAATGTGATGACACCGTCTCAGGGGTGGCCAACCCGAGATGGGTCGTTACAATTTTGGTATCAGAGCATTAGGTTTTATGATTCTATAGACTACATAAAAAGTAGGAAAGTGGAAGATTAAAATAAATTATATTTTAAATAGTCTGAGGATGACACGTGGATGTACTAAAGCTAGAGTTAGAGTTATTGATTTAAGAGGGCGTGGTAAGCCCCCAATATTTTTGACAAGTAGAGTTTGAGTTTGAATCTGTAATTCCTAGAAAGGAACGTGTTGATAGTATGATTGATATTAGTAAAAGTATGAGGGAATCTGAAATTGAAAGAGATGAGCTAAGATAAGCACTTGCACAAGCTCTTGGGAAGATAAATGTAACAGATGATAGAATTGATAACTTATAGCATAGACTTGATGAACAGGCTAGAGCAGTGCCTGAGGTTGTTAATCCAGTAATGTTAACAGTTAAAAAAGAGGAAAATTGAGTTTATACATGAGATGCAGAGAGATTGTTTGGTTAAATATATTAAGCTGAATGCCTTATTATTTAAAAGATCTATGAATCCTTTTAAACCTGAGTTTTGGGAGAAACATGTAGAGAGATTATTTGGTATTTTACCAGTAACTGATAGGCAGATGATTGCCTTTGTTTCGTTTGAGCTAGAAAGAGAAGTTTTGAAATAGTGGAAGGATATTCTTCCCAGGATAAGTACAGATATTGATAGACCCTTAACCTGAAATAGGTTTAAGGAGGTTTTCCTTGATAAATACTCTTCTTATACCTTTAGAGCCCAACAAGATAGAAATTTTATTTGAGGCAAATGTATTGACTATGACTTAATATGACAGCAGATTTGTGGTATTATCAATGGTTGTACTGAAAATGGTAGATCTAGAGGAGAAGAAGTGTAAGAGGTTCATAGATGAACTATATTTTAAGATTTGATCAAAACCATCTTACATAAGGCATATGAATTATGTCAGATTTATGGATACAATACTTCATATTAAGAAGGATGTGACTGAAATTAGAGGTAGGAAGAATTGGCAGAAGAGGTCTATATTTGAGAAACCCAGAGGCGGTACCAGTATGAGTGTGCAGGGTGGAAGACCACCCAGATGAGGTGTTCCTTGTCACAGATAACTAAAGTACAGAGTCACAGGCAAGTAGGATCTGTTACTTTTGTAGCTCAAAAAACTATTGGTAGGACCCTCAGATTTGGGAGACTATGGGAACTGTGAGTTATGGCAGAGGAAGTAAGTATGCCACTAAGGGAAAGTAGTAATATGACGTATGATTAAGAGACAGAAGTTTGTTATAGAAATATTCATATAAGATATTATCCTAGAATTGTCAAAATTTGAAGTGTTTTGTGTGTAGAGAAGATGGACATATCAATGATGGTTGAAGAAGGGTTGTAAGGAGTATTTGGCATACATAATGGAGTCTAAAAAGGAAAATAGAAAGTTAAAATAAATCTTAGTGGTGAAAGATTATTCTAATATAATTTTTGATGAGTTGTCTAGGTTGCCTTCAAGTAAGGAGATTAAATTCTCTATTGATGTGATACTAAGATCATCACATATATTTAATAGCACCCTACAGAATGATGTCAGCTGAATTGAAAGAGTTAAACATACCATTTTAAGAATTTTTGGATAAACAATTTATCGAACCTAATGTATTTGGGGGAGCCCCTGTGTTATGCATGAAGAAGAAAAATGGAACGATAAGAGTGTGTATAGACTACAAATAGTTGAATAAGAACAAATATCTTTTTCCCATGATAAATGAATTGTTTGAGCAGTTGCAAAGAGTGAGAGTGCTTTCAAAGATAAACCTGAGATTAGGTTATCACCAATTGAGGATAGAGAAGGAATACATGCCTATGACTACTTTTAGGACACGTTATGGTCATAAGCTTCTTGTGATGTCATTTGGATTGACTAATGCTCCAGAAAACATTCAAGGACTTGAAAAATAAAATGTTTAAACTATTTCTTAATAGTTTTGTGGTTGTGTTCATTGATGACCTCTTGATGCATTCTAAGACTAAGGAAGAGCATGTCAAATATTTAGAAATTATGCTGAAAATTCTAAAGAAAGAGAAATTATATGCAAAGTTCTCTAAGTGTGAGTGTTGGCTGAATAAAATAACTTTTTTGGAACATCTAATATCGAGAAACTGCATAACAGTTGTTCCACAAAAGGTAGAGACAATGTTAAGTTGGGAGAGACCAACTAATGTGATTGAGATTAGAATCTTCTTGGGGTTAGCTAGTTATTATAGAAGATTCTTTCAAAAAAATTTCTATTATTGTAATACTATTAAATAGACTGACCAGGAAAGAGGTGAGATATGTATGGTGAGGGAAGTGTGGAGGAGAAACTAACTACAGCTCCAGTATCGGCGTTTCCTTCTAGTGATGAAGGATTTATGGTGTATAGTGATGCGTCACATCAATGATTAGGATATGTGTAACATAGGGAAACTGTGGCCCATACTTCTATGCAACTGAATATTCATGATGGAAATTACCCTACTCATGACTTAGAGTTGACTGTTATAGTGTTTACTTTAAAGATTAGAGATACCATCTGTATGGTGCCACTTGTGAGATATTCATGGTTATAAGAGTTTGATATACCTACCTAACCAGAGAGAGTTGAATTTGAGCAAAAATGGTAGATGAAGTTAATTAGTAATAATGATTGTACAATTCACTATCATCTAGAAAATGTGAAGGTGATAGCTGATGCATTGAGTAGAAAGTCTACAAGAAGTTTAACTGCTATTAGGAGTCCTGATATGAAATTGATGATAGATTTAAGAAAGATAAGAATGAAGTTAAATGTCGGTGATGGAGGATTGTGGTTAGTGAATATGGTTGTATAGTCATCCCTAGTAAAATACTTTAGAGATGCAAGGTAAAGATGAAGAGATAAAAAAGATTAAGCATTGAGTGCTTACTAGAAAGCAATATGAGTTCAAAAATTTGCAATGCGGATATTTTGGTATTGGAACATGGATTTGTGTTCTCAATAATGCGGAGTTGAGAAAGAAGATATTGAGAAAGATACATGATGATGTAGATCCGATGCAACCAAGTAACAATAAGATATATAGAGGATGGAGACAAAATTTCTGGTGGTCAGGATTTAAGAATGATATAGCTAAAATTGTGAAGTTGTATGGAACACCATTAAGTATAGTGTCAAATAGATATGCTAAATTTACATCTTGGTTTTAGAGAGACTTTCAAAAAGCCATGGGTACACAATTGTAATTTAATATAAATTTTCATCCTCAGACATAAATGATTTTTAGATAACTAGAAGATATATTAAGGACAAATGTGATGAATTTCTCAGTAAGTTGGGATACTTACATGTCATCGATTGAAGTTGCTTATAATAATTAGTATCAAATTAGTATTGAGATGGCACTGATTGAGACATTGGATGGTCGGAGGTCTAGAAATCCTATATATTGGGAAGAAATTGGATAGAAAAATATATCTGATCCATCATTTATTGAGTTAACAACTGAGATGATCAAATTGGTTAGAGAGAACCGTAAAGCAACATAAGGTAGACCAAATTGCTATGTTGATACTAAGAGAAGACCTCTTGAATTTCAAGTAAGTGATTGGGTGTAATTAAAAATATCTCTATGAAAAGATGTGTTGAGGATCAAAAAGAAATAAAAGTTGAGTCTGAGGTAAATGGGACCTTATAAGGTTGTTGAGAAAGTTGGGTTAGTTGTGAATAGCCTGGATTTGCCTCCAAAGTTGAAGCAATGGCATAATGTATTTCATGTTTCATTTTTAAGAAAGTGATTACATGATGACTATTATAATATTTTGAGCTAAGCTATAAAAATTCAGAGATTGGGCTTATATACAAGTACCAGGGAGAATTTTAGACAAAAAAGAACAAGTCTTGTGATATAAAAATAATTGCAGTAGCTTAAATTCTGTAGCGGAATAAGGATGTTGAAGAGATTACATGAAAGCGTGATATGATTATGAAGAAATATTATTCACATTTGTTTTTGGAGTAAAGTAAGGAAATTTCGGGAACGAAATTTTTGTAAGGTGAGTAGATTTGTAATACCCATAATCATAAAGTAAGGGTAAAGAAGTAATTTAATAAATATGACATGATATTAAAATAATATATTTATACGAAGGATTTATTATTAAACAAAATAATTCTTTTGAAAAAAATGGACGCGTAGGGCGTAGTTACAAAGAAAAAGAAAAAAAATCTAGATGTCCAGGTCCAACAACAGGAAAATAAAAGAAGAATATATATATATATATATATATATATATATATATATATATATATATATGTATATATATATATATAAAACACGAAACGCGTGGCAGCAGGTGGCAAACTGCTGCCAATTTTGTGGTGCATGTAAGCCACAACTCAATGTCGTGGCAAAAATTTGGAAAATGAGGGGGAGGGGGCGCAGAACTGAAGAAGAAAGAAAGAATGGTATAGTATAGTGTATATATATATATAAGTTAAGTAATTACTTTTTACGTAGTTCGTTTAGTTTCCTTTTATTATTCGTTTTCTTTAAACACTTGGGGACTAAAAGAATGGTTGAAAGAACAAAATTTTGAAGAGGTTTACTGTAGAATTTCATAGAGAATCACGGGAAGCTATCAGAAAAATATAAGGTAATAACGTAGTGTTTATTTTTGAATTTTTAGCATTCATGAAATTTCCTCGAATTCGAAGTGATAATTTTCAAAGGATGTTGTTTATAACGAATTGAAAAATAAATTAGAAATTTAATATAAATATGATGTCAGGTATTGACGATCAACAACTAGAGAAAATTTCTGAAAGGAACGAGAAAAGCAAGAACATGATCAACGGGTAGCTTTAAGGGCTACGTGGTGAGTTGAATTTACTTTAAGTAATCTAAATAAAAATGAAAAATCTAGTGGTAATATTAAAATAAATTATTAGCTTATGTTTTGGTGGTAGATAAAGATTTGGTAGTAGATATGATATGAATATTAGACACGTAGAGAATTATTATGTGAGAAGAAATATTATTAGAATAATGAGTTGATTTAACAATGATGGTGATAAATAAATTCTTAATGAGCTATGGTTGATGTTTTGATACGAATTATGAGGAGATGAAATTTAGTGGATCTTGACAAGCTTTGATGGATGATTTGGTGTGATTTGGGATGAAATTTAATAGATTTTGACAAGCTTTAATGGATGATTTGATGTGATTTAGGATGAGAAAAATTTAAGGGAATTTATTTGAGAAAAATCAGGATGGTCAAAATCAAATATTTCATTCATGTTTGTTTTTTTATGTTATTGTTCAGATGTATATTCATATCATTGTTCATATGCATATGCATTAAATAAAAGAAATGAACCGGAAAATGGGCCATTCTAATTGAAAAACTGTGACAACCGGTGTAGGCTGGAAATAAAAAGGACACCGTGACAGCCGGTATATGCTGGAAATGAATTCCGTGGCAGCTGGGACAAGTTGTAAAGAAAAGAGTCGGGAAGGCAGCAGGTCTAAATAAGAAAGAAAATAACCGGGAGGGGGCTGGTCTAAGATAATAAAAACATGTCGATATATGGGAAGACGTTTCCATAATAATAATTCATGCATTGCATCTATTTTAATTATTGCTTTCATTATTGAAATGTTGATGTGTGGTGTGTTATTGTGAAATTATTTAATTATTTGAGCTTGTGAAGCTCACTCTTATTGTACAATGATTTCAGGTAGTATGTATGACAAATAGTTTGGTGAGTTGAGGTTCAGAAGAAATCATTTTTTATAAGTCACGTATGTGTCAACATCCTCAGACTAATGAGAAAATATAATGTAAAATTTATTTGTAAATATTCCTGCATTTTACGTTGTATATTATGTTTAAGTCAATATCGGATTGATGTATCTCCCCTGTTGAGGGTTAAGGATTGATGTAAAAGAATTTTTTTTTTTGTTATTTATTTTTATTGTTGCATATATATGTCATGCTAGGATTCTCAAAATGTGATGACACCGTCTTAGGGGTGCCCAGCCCGGGATGGGTCGTTACACCTACAAACCTGGACGCTTCAAATTTTTTTTTCCTTTTCTTTTATCTTTTTCTTTACACCACCACGCATCCAGTTTTTTTTTCTTTCAAAAGAATTATTTTATTCAATAATAAATCTTTCACATGTGTGTGTGTGCGTGTATATATAATTTCATGTCATATTTATCAAATTACTTCTTTACCCATACTCTAAGAACACGAGTATTACAATTCAATCCACCTTATAAAAATTTCGTCCCCGAAATTTCCTTACCCAACTCAAGAATCAATTGTGAATAATATTTCTTCATAGTTACTTCATGCTCTTACGTAATCTCTTCAACATCTTTATTCCACCACATAACTTGAACTAATGGAATTATTTTACTATACAAGACTTGTTCTTTTTTATCTAAAATTCTCACTAGTACTTGTATAAAAGTCAAATCTTCCTGAATTTCTATAGCTTGGCTCTAAATATTATGGGATTTATCATGTAAACACTTTCTCAAAAGTGAAACATGAAACACATTGTGTATCTGCTTCAACTTTGGAGGCTGTTGACCCTCATATAAATTTTAATAATGACAAAACACTATTCTAATTGTACTAACAGTTTTATCTAAGTGTTTAAACGATAAAAGCTTTCAGCAAAAAATCAAGATGCAAGAACTCAACCCGAATCAAACACTAAGTCAAGATAGAAGATATAAGCATTAAAGTATTGAAACAAACTGTAAATCTCTTATGTTCAAGTAAGTAACTTGTCTTATGGCTCTTTTTATGAAATAATTTTGACAAAACTAATTATTTAAACTCTTCTAAGACAAAAACATTTTAAAACATGAAAAACTAGATTGAAGAGCAACCCAGTCGACTGGCTTCTTATACCAGTCGACTGGGGTATGGGACAGAATGTCCCCAGTTGACTGGCATATGGGACAGTGAGTTCCCAATCGACTGGTGCTTAGAACCCAGTCGACTGGTACTCTTTCATAGCCTAAAAGTGAGATTTTTCACTTGACCTAGTCGACCGATACTAAGACCCAGTCGACTGGTACTCTTTCATAGCCTAAAAGTGAGATTTTTCACTTGACCTAGTCGACCGATACTAAGACTCAGTCGACTGGTATTTCAAAAAATATGATTGTTAGAGACGTGGGACTTGAGCATTTAATGCACCAAACCTAGAAAGTCAATGTCTAATGGCCATATTGATTGAAGGCTATATAAACCCAATGAGTATTTAAAACAAGAAGATTACACATTCAATTCATAAGTTTGCTCATTAATACTCAAAAGCTTTGAAAAATTTATTGTTGAGCCATTCATCAAGCTTTTCCTTGAAAGAGATATATTGTTCATTTGTAAAAGCATTCATTGCTATCTCTCTACCATTTACTTTACAGCAACTCATATTTATTGTAAAGGGATTAACTTCCGTAAGGAAGAGATTAGCTTTCGAGAGGAAGAGATTAGCTTTCGAGAGGAATAGATTAGCTTCCTAGAGGAAGAGATTGGTTATAAGGTTTGTACAACACCTGTGAAGTTGTACGACTAAAAGTTTTAGCGGATCACTTCAAGGAGGTTCCTTGAAGAGGATGTAGGGTCAGAACGAATCCGATATTGTCAAACCACTATAAACTGAGTTTGTATTTTCTTTTCCTTAAACTCTTTTACTTAAAGCACATTACTTGTTTGTATACTTGTGCATTTAACTGTTTTTGTAAACTTGCAAGTAATTAGCGAAAGTTTTTAAAAACTCAATTCATCCCCCATCTGGGGTTAGAACCTTAGTCTACAAAGGCAATTTTATGCTATACGCGACTAACCTAACTTTCTCAACAACCTCATAAGGTCTCACATACCTCGGACTCTACTTTCTTTTCCTTTTTAAATCACAATACACCTTTCTATGGAGATATTTTTTAAATACACCCAACCACCTATTTGAAACTCAAGAGGTATTATTCTATTATCAGCATAGCTATTTAATCTACTATGTGCTACTTTAAAGTTCTCTCTAACCAGTTTGATCATCTCAGTTGTTAACTCAATAATTTATGGACCAAATATATTTCTCTCTCCCATTTCCTCCCAACATATAGGAGTTCTACACCTCCTACCATACAATGTCTTAATCAGTGTCATTCCAATACTAAATTGATGTTGATTGTTATAAGCAGATTCCATCAATGGCAAGTAAGCATCCTAACTTACTAAGAAACTATCACATTTGCCATTAACATATCTTCTAGTACTCTAATAATCATTTTTATCTGCTAATCTGTTTGAGGATGAAAAGTTATAATAAACTGCAACTATGTACACACGGCTTTCTGAAAGCCTCTCCAAAACCAAGATGTAAATCTAGCAACTCTAATTGATACTATGCTAAATAGTACTTCATACAACCTCATAATCTCAACTAAATACAATTCAGCCAACTTTTTAGGATTCCAATTAGTTTTAATTGGAAGAAATTGAAATGACTTAGAAAGTCTATCTACTATCACTTACATTGTATTGTAGCCTCTCTGGGTATGAGAAAATGCAGAAACAAAATCCATACTCACATTTTTTTTCTATGGTCATACAAGCACAGAAAGAGGCTGTAGTAAGCCTCCCGGATGTTTATTCTCTAACTTCACTTACTGACCAACCAAACATCTAGAAATATATTCAGCTACATCCCTCTTCAATCCTGATTACCAGTAATTCTATCTCAATCCTCTATACATCTTATTGTTACTCGGTTGCATCGAATATACATCATCATGTACCTCTCTTAATATCTCATTTCTCAACTCAGCATTATTGGGAACACAAATCCTATGTTCCAATACCAAAATACCATCATTTCAAATTTTGAATTCATATTTCTTTCTACTAACATTTCTTGTTTAATCTTTTCTATCTCTTCATCTCTACCTTGCATCTCTAACAAGCATTTTACTATGGATGATTGTACAACCATGTTGCTAACAATGATCCTCTATCATTGATATTCAACTTCATTCTTATCTCTCTTAAATCTATCATCAACTTCACATCATGACTCTGAATAAAAGTTAATCTTTATGTTGATTTTCTACTCAATGCATCAGCTACCAACTTCGTATTTCTAGATAATAGTGAATTATACAATCATAGTTGCTATTCAACTCCATCCACCACCTTCGTTTCAAATTCAACTCTCTCTAGGTATGTAAGTATGTCAAAATCTTGTGATCAATAAATATCTCACAAGTGGTTCTATATAGAGGATGTCTCCAAATCTACAAAGTAAACATTATGGCAGCCAACTCTAAGTCATGGGTCGGGTAATTTCTTTCATGATTCTTCTATTGCCTAGAAACATATGCCACTACCTTCCCATGTTGTACCAACACACATCCCAACTCTTGATGGGATGCATCACTATCCACCACAAACCCTTCATCACCATAAGGAAATATCAATATTGAAATTGTAGTCAATTTCTCCTTTAGTAATTAGAAACTTTTCTCACACTCCCTAAACCACACAACCCTCACCTCTTTCTTAGTCAATCTAGTCAATAGTACTGCAATACTAGAAAATTTTTGAATAAATCTTCTATAATAACTAGCTAACCCCAAGAGGATTCTAATCTTAGTTACATTATTTGGTCTCTCCCAACTCAACATTGCTTCTACCTTTTGTGGATCAACTGTTATGCCATCTACAGGTATTACATGCCCCAAGAAAATTATTTCATTTAGCCAAAATTCACATTTAGGAAATTATAGTATACAATCTCTCACTCCTCAGAATCTCCTACATAATTTTTAAATGTTTTAATGCTCTTTCTTAGTCTTAGACTATACCAAGATGTGATCAATGAATATAACCAAAAAAATATCAAGAAATGGTTTAAACATTTTATTCATCAAGTTCATGAATGTAACTGGAACATTAGTCAACCTAAATGGCATCACCAGAAACTTATGACCATAACATGTCCTAAAAGCAGTATTATACGCATCTCTTTTTATTCTCAAATAGGTGATAACTTGATCTCAGATATATCTTAGAAAATACCCTTGCTCCCTGCAACTTCTTAATTAAATAATCTATCCTGGGTAAATGATATTTGTTCTTAATGGTGATCTTATTCGGCTGTTTGTAATCTATGCACCACATCATATACAGGGGCTCCCCATGGTGACACACTTGGTCGAATAAATTGTTTATCTAACAACCCTTAAAGTTGGACTTTCAATTCTCTCAACTCAGTGAGTGTCGTTCTGTAGGGTACTATAGATATATGTGATGAACCTGGTATCACATCAATAGAGAATTTAATCTCCTT
The DNA here is from genome assembly GCA_023935145.1 of Bretschneidera sinensis. NCBI lineage: Eukaryota > Viridiplantae > Streptophyta > Magnoliopsida > Brassicales > Akaniaceae > Bretschneidera > Bretschneidera sinensis. The sequence continues at coordinate 152,873,229 of CM043697.1, forward strand.
ACTGAGGGATAAACTAGACAATTCATCAAGAAATAAATCAGAAAATTCTTTCACTACTAAGATTTCTTCCAACTCTCTACTATCATTTCCAAAATCCACCACATATGCCAAATACCCCTCACATCCTTTCCTTGACCATTTACTAGTAGTCTGAGCAAAATAAGATAGTTTGAAAGTATATTACGTTCTCCCTGAAACTAAATTTCTCTTATCCATATCCTTAACACTACATTCTTTCTGGAATAATCAACCCAAGCATAATATGTCGACAACCAATTCATTCTCAATATCAAATGAGATTATATCATATTCAAAAGTAATAAATCAACTTCAAATTCTCTATCACCGATATGAATCACACAACCCTTGTAAACATTTATGATTATCACTCTATCTCTAGTGGGAACTTCAACAATAATATTATGTATCAAATGACTAATATATGCATCAATAGACTTCATAAATACATTTGATGCAAAAGAATGAGTTGCACCAAAATCAACCAATATTGATATGTTCGTCTTTTCTACATACAACGCACCTCAATTTAGGACAATTCTGAGATATATATCTCATTTGATTACATCTATAACACGTTCCAATCTTTCTATCACATCACCACATCCTTTAGGTAGTACACTCCTACCTCTACCATAAATTCCAGTTCTCACAGACTATCTCCCAAATCTAGGGGTCTCACCAACATTACTTTGAATTTTATAAGCTATGGATCTAGCTTACCTCTAACTCTGCATTATAGGTCTTTCTTTCACACGGACGACTCCTCTAGGGTGGTCTCCCACCTTGTTCACTCATACTACTACTACCTCTAGAACTTTCATGTATAGGTCTCTTTAACCACTTTCTCTCTCTCTCTCTCTCTCTCTCTCCCCCCCCCCCCCCTCCCCCTTAAACTCTATCACATATTTCTCAATCTGAAGTGTTATATCCACCAACCTACTATAATTCATACGTTTCACGTAAGATAGTTTCGTTTTAATCTCAAAATGTATTTCATCTATGAACCTCTTACACTTTTTCTCCTTTATGTTTACCATTTTCGATACAAATCTTGACAAGGCCATAAATCTGCTATCATACTGAGCCACAATCAACATATTTTACCTCCAATAAATGAAATATCTCTTCTGTTGGGCTCTGAAAGTATATGAGCACTATTTACAAAAGAAAAAGCATCCCTCCAAGTTAAGGGTCTATCAACATATACACTCACCCTAGGAAGAGTATCATCCCACCATTCTAAAGATTCTCCTTCTAACTTGTATATGCACGTATATTTGCAAGTAAGGTTTAGCTTTTATCTTTTGTTTTCTTTATCATTTGAGAAAATAACATAATCTCAACCATCTATGTATATATAGATCTCACATAATACATAAATTTTTGGATCTCATATATTACGTAAAATGTTATATAAAATTAAGATTGTATTATTTCATCAAAAGATAAGGATGAAAACTGAACCTGAAAAAATACATAGTAGACTGAAAAAATAAAGTAAAATAACAATAAATGCTGATATTGAGAAAAGGAAAGGTTGTAAATTCAATTAGAATTTTGCATTGATTATAGGGTACCTATTAATATTTTTTTTATGCAATTTTTTTCCTTAAGGTTTCGTCCCATCGCAACAGACGGTACCTGATGCATAGCCGGTCTAGAAGACCCCGTCCCCACAAGTGACTTTGACCTTAATGCACGGAAGGCGAAAGAGGCAGGTAACATGCAAGTGACCAGCAACAACATGAGAAAGCCATAAGAAAATGGAAGGCAGATCTGCGAGAGTCAATTTCATTTTGGTTCAAGTTATAAAATATAAATATAATACTCTTATGGAGCTAGTTGCTGAAATGGCTGTCAAGCATTTAGGAATTTTTGGTTGTGGGTGATCTGTCAAAATCGGAATTTTCTTTTGTAAGATGAGTGTGATAGAATGTTCTGATCGTAGGCTTGCTAAACTATTTATCAACCAAGTAATTAAGAGAGAACACTCTCCTTTTAGCTCTTTGTTAAAAGAATTAACCTTAAATTTAAAAAATGGAGTAGTAATTTTAGTATTAAATTTTTTTAAAAGATTTATAAAGTGATTTTTAATATAATTGTGATTTATGATATAATTACGGATCCTAATTCATAATATCATTACTTTAAACCGAGTATATTCATGTCAATAGGATTAAAATATTTTAACCCAATTAATTTTGCTGAAACAGTTAGGGAATAAGGCCATATAAGTTTTTAAGATATATTAAACTAATTAAGGCTGACGTATACATGATGTACATGTCTCTCCTTTTTTCTTCTTTTGATAATAATGCATATATTTTTATTCTTTACCAAACGAATCTGTCCTGATTCAGTCTACTAATATGTTATAAAGGAGTTAAGAGTAGGAACAAGAGGAAAACCAAATCAATTTTGTTAAGACTGTTTATGTATAAGTATGTTCCACGTGAGCACATGTTCATCCATGTTATAATTGTAATAATTAATTAGTGATGTAATAAAGTTTAGTTAGCCGACACTGATCAGAAGCTACCTAATCCCCTTGAATAAGATAACAAACTTAAAAGAAAAATTATTGAAAAACCATTTTCATTGAGGAGGGAGGACACAAGGAGAGAGGAAGGAAAGTGTCAACGTACGGTAAGTTTATTTAGTCAGAATCAAGACAACCAAAAGGCCATAAAAAGTCAGTTAATTCTGCTTAGAACTTGACTGTATATGTGCTTCTAGCTATCTACATATAAGCTATATGTGCTGCTCGAAAATTTTAAGGGTTATAAAAAGTCTGATATAACTCACGATTACGAGAGATTTTTGTCTAAAATTGTTTCATGGGATTTTCTTAATTAGATTAGAGGTATTTTTTATTGTCAAATAGAGAAAAAAAATCATCTTGTTTCTCTCTCCTAAATTATGAACCTGATTTAAAATGTATATTAACTTGCACTGCGTGAGAAAGATGTACCTGCCCCAGATCAAGACTCTGCAAGTTTGTATTTAAGAAATTATTGGTGAAAGGAAAACGGAAAAAGAAGAAATTATGATAAAGAATACTATTATTCATCCAATATGACAAAAAGAATCGATCGTTTTAATTAGGTGCGTGTGGGGTTGCGAGGGTTTGTAAATTCAAACAGAATCCGTCCTCAATCCTTATTTTATATATGCACTCAATATATATATATATATATATATATATATATATATATATATAACAAAAAGATAAAAAAGAACAAACAATTCAGTAGCTGGAACTTTGGAAAAGGATTTTCATCAATTTTGACAATAAAGAAATATTGTGTTGATTACAAATCTTTGGGTAATGGAGGTTAGCAAGATTCATTTTGTCTCTAAATTAAGCAATGTTATCACTACAAGATAACTGACATTTGGCGGCGCTTTATTTTCGGCACTTCATAAAAACGTCACAATATAATAACCGCCAGCACTTTTTTTTTGTGCTTTCTTAAAGCGCCGCAATATTCAAAGAACATATAATGGCGCTTCAAAGCGTCGTTATATGTTAATATTAATATATATATAGCGGCGCTTAAAAGCGTCGGAATATGAAATGGATTTCGAGCATATTCCGGCGATTGAAAGCGTCGGAATATGCTCGAAACTCATTTCATATACCAGCGCTTTGAAGCACCAGAATATGCTCCTTAGAATATTTCGGCGCTTCAAAGCGCTGGAATATGCTAAAAATTTCTTATATATAAAGCTTGCCGCGCCGTTTTTCCTATAATTTTTTCCCCCCAAATTTTTTTCCTTGCTCCACCACGCCAACCCCAAAAAAAATTTCCGGCTCTACCTCCACTGCGCTGTTTCCCCCACACTAATTTTTCCTGCTCCCTTAGCTCCACCGCACCATTTCCCCCACACTAATTCTTCCTACTAGTTCATTTTGGCTGTCGCCTTTAGCTCCTCTGCCACAATATTTTCCGGTAAACACCTGTAATTATTCATTTACTTCTTACAACGTTTTTTTTTTCCTTCTCTTATGTACAATGGACTGGCTGTAATTTTGTTTTTTGTGGCTATTTTGTACTTGTATGATGCGTTTGGTTGCCGAGAAAAGGGAGGAAAATGGAGGATTTTTTTTTTGTTTATGCTGCTTGTTGATGCACAAATCTGCCACCTGCCTTTTATTTTTCGAAGTATTTTAAAGGTCTTTATATTGTTGCTGGTGCTATGTTTGGTATTGGTCAATCTATATTGGACATTGACGAAAATACCAACTAGTTTTATGTGCATTTCCATGTAATTATATTTTGATGTGTATTTATATGATGTATATGTGTGTCAACGAGTTTTATAATGTTTTATTGTATTCTATCGGGTTATTGTTTCTTTGTATCACACAGTTCAAGAGTCCTGAACTTTTTTGCATACAGTTTGTGGAATGTTACTTTAGAATGTCATAAATTTCTGTTTTAGTTGTATTATTGATTATTGCTTGTTCTTTAAATCCTATTTGAAGCACTTATTTGTTCATTTGTTCACAAGTACTCTGAAGTTATTGATTGCTGCATTTGCTGTGAGCCATTGACCATTCCTATCTTTCAGGTGTGGTTCTTCTAATTTTTGTTAACTTTTAATGCATTCTTGATAGTGTGAGATATAATTCTTTTTATGTTTTTATGTTTTTATGTATACATATTGCAAGATGTTTAGGTCAAAATATATTCCTCCCTCAGTCAGAGATAACATGTTAAACCAGTCTCCAGCTGGGTCTTCACACTATCAAGAAGATATTGACCATGAGCATGAATATCACCTTGATGATGATCATGACTCGCAAAATGATTCTAAGACCGAGCCAATAACAACGGAAAGTGAAAACAATGATAGTGAATAATACGAGATAATTGGTAAGTTTTGTATTATAATACATTCTTTTTATAACTAGTTTGACATCACATTGTTATGCTAATTATAAAATTTATGTTTTCAATGTATAGATTCTTAAGAGAGGTTAAGGAAGCAAACACGTGTCCTAAGAACCTCACAAGTGTGGTCCCTTGAACGTGAGGAAGTCCCTTGAACGTGAGGAAAACATTGTGGTCCACTTCAATGCACGTAATCAACCTATTAAAAAAGGTGGCCATATATTAAGTAGCTGGTTAGGTAAGGTTGCAAAAAGATGAGGCCTTTGTATGCTTAATTACACGGATTAGAAGAAGATCCCTTCTAACTACAAGAAGGACCTTGTTTTATTGATTCGGGTAAGTAACAACAACTTAATTTCTGGTTTTCTTCCATTTTTTTTGTTTTTTTTTTTTTTGTTTTTGTGGTGTTGTACTTGCATAATCCCTGACACCAAAAATACTTATTTGACATCGATTTCCTTTCTTTGTGGTAGATGAAGTTCCATTACCCTATGATTGAGGCGATAGACAAAATTTTATTGAGGATGATAGGGAAAAAATGGAAGGACTACCGATATGTGCTTAAAAGGGACCACGTGAGAAACAAAACAAAACAGCAAGTTTTGAGCAATAATATTCCAAAATGAGTAGATCAATACTAGTGGAAGCAACTGGTGAACTACTGGTTCTTTGAGTAGATTGAGGTCGTTTTTTCATAATTATGTTCATTTGGATTCTCATTGTTTCTATTTTCTAATAATGACTTATTATTCAATTGGTTTATTATTGGTGTAGAAATATTCTACTATAGGGACAGCGGCACGTGAAAGACAACAATATCCTCACATGACCGGTTCAAAGAGTTTTGTAAGAAGACGGGATGAATATGTGAGTTGATTTGCTTCATTCATCCAATCTTTCATTTGAGGTGTAGTGTATTTAGAAACTGTTTGAACTCTTTTCATAAATGGTAGGAGATGAAACATGGAAATGAGCTTGGGTGCATAGAGTTTTTTGCTGAAACTCATAAACACAAGGATGGAACTTTCATTGATGAAGCATCACAACAATTTGTGGTAAGTTCACTTACATATATTATGATTTTATGTATGATAGTTAATAATAGTGATTAACTTACTCTTATCGTTGTTGGATTATACTCTAGTTTTGATGCATGTTTCGTTGTATCACTCATTCAAATTAGTGGTGTTGGGTCATTATGGGAAATGTTGGGTTTTAAGTTATAACACTGTTGGCCTTAAGTTATAACTCAAGCTTCTGATTTGGCAACTAACCCTTAGTATTATTTGGTAACCCACCTTGGTGACGATTTGGAGTTGTTGGCTGGTTTAATTAATGTTTTCTTTTCAAAACTCTTTGTCTTATCACGGGATTGTTGGTATTTTTGGTATGAACTTGGTCTTAGGGTGCTAATTGTGGATGTTAGTATAGTTGCAGTATAGATATTTGTATTTTTTTTCATAGAGAATTGTTATGCTTTGGATAGTTTTGTTTGCTATTTTGCCTTCTTTTGCTTAAGTTGTTGAACTGAAGTTATATAATGGTTGTCAATGAGTTGGTTTTATCTAGTTTGCTAGTTCTTGTTGCTTCGAAGGGTCGTGGCGGATCTTTCTGAGAGTGCTTCTATTAATTAGTTTTGGCTGCATTTTATTCCAGAGATTCATGTTTCTTTCACTGTTTGGATGTTGTAGTCCTTTGAGTTTTTGCTTGCTTCATATGGAGATTGATCTTTGATATCTCTTCAAGTAAAAATTTGGATTCAGTAGCAAAATCAATTGGGGCAACTGCCCTGACAGTTATTCTTTGCCTCTTCTCACTATTGTATTCATTTTGAGCAACACTGACCCGAAAAAGATGAGGAACCCAAGTAGCTTGTTTGAGTTTCAGTTGGTATCCATTTCCTTCTCCATCTTGTAAATGATAAGAAGATAAAAATTATAAATTAATTGGCAATCTTCTTTGCTTGTTGGAAGTAGATTAATTTCATTGGTAGCTGACCTAAGATTTCAGTTTATCAAGCTCATCAGTAGAACACCCAATGATCCTCTTTGCTTCTTCGTTAACTGTAGAAACCCAAGCTTCACCACTTGCATCAGAGACTTTCACTACCATTATATATCTGAAAAGAGACCAAAGACTTTATTACCATAAGAAATACACGAAACATTTAATGAATTCCCATTATATGTATAAATTATGATTCCTTAAATATCTGAAGTCTCTTACCTTAAACTGCATTCTTGATCGTTCTTCTGGCACCCTTCACACCAATACCCAGAACGGGTACCACATTGTCTGATTAGGCTTGATGAAGCTTATATATGCTCTAGTGCTGAAAAATATAGGCTGCACAAAATAAAAGAAAATTCCATTATCAAAGTAACACATTTTCTATTCACTATAAGAACTACAACTTGTATTAACATGTTGTAAGTTTTCAACCATTCATCAAATCACTCCAGCATTTGAGGTGTTAAATTATCATCTATTGTCCTGGAACTTGTATCAATTTTTCTCCTATCTATTGTTCTCTCTGCTAAGTTCTTGCTGCTGTATGTTTTGTCTGTTGGAACTTGTCGGTTGTTGCTGGCCTTATCTAGTAGCAGTTTTACATTGTCTTGGTGGAACCATTTTTTCAGCAGCTTAAGCTTGCTCTGTAATGTTAGGGAACCTTTGTTGCAGCTCTGTTTCTTGGTTGCTTCAAGCTTTGATTTTAGCTGGGGTGTAGTTGCTTATTGATAGTATTTATTTTAACAGAAATCTTTGTTCTCAAAATTTTCAATGTGGTTTTTCATTAAGAATCAATTGATTGTATGTTCATGGCAGTTCTTTTTATTGCAAACAAGTTTATTCCAATTATCAACTAGAATTTAGATTGTAACTATAAATGTTTAACTGTCTTTAGACTTTTAACAACATATATTTTCATCAATTTCTTGAATTTTTCTTGCTTTTTTCTAGTTTTATGATGTTAGTATCTTCTTAAAGATGTTAGCGTGAGTAAATACAACTAGCATTGCTACCTTATTCTTGATCTTTTGATGAAGGTGTTATTTGTGCCAAGTCTGCGTTTGTGATATGAAAAGATGTTAGTATGAGTAATGCATAAGAGATTGACAGAAAAGGCAGCCTTACTGAGGTGATTAATAACTCATTGGTTCCTTCTTTCTCTGTTTCCTATACTAAAATTGGCCAGTCTGTTGGACAAATCTTTTTTTCAGGAAATATACTTACGGTTCTTCCTATGTCTGTTATTAATACATAAATAAAATGTATTATGGAAATATAGATTGAAAATAAGCATTGGACTGTATTTTTGTTTTTCCTTTGCAAGAGGTTTTATGGAAATGTAGGGGGAACTCTGTCTGTTTTTCTATAAAATCTTACAAGCAACTTTTCTGTTATGATACTTTCGCTGCATAATCTTTGGGAGTATTTAATCTTTATTGTTTCCTAATTGTAGGTGACAGCTGAAGCTCGTGTTGCTGAACTTGTTGTAGCTTCAGAATCCTCTGATGTTAGCAATAATTTAGCAATACAAAACGAAATCTTCACTGAGCTTATGGGTGAAGAGAGTTCTGGTCGTGTCCGAGATCAGTTGTTTGGAGTTACACCCTCTGCTGTGTATGGATTTTTGGCTCAAATTAGGAATGATATGGGATACCATGGGGCTTACGCTGAAGAGATTAATAGTTTGAGAGCACAAATAGAAGAAAACAATCAACAACATGCGCATCAGATTGAACAGTAGGCACATCAAATTCAAGAAATAATAGCAAAGCACGATGATCAAATGAACAGTATGCAATCCCAAGTTGATGAGCTGAAGTCTTTACTACAGCAGTTGTTAATAGAGAACCTCATAATTGATGTCAAGTGTGATGGTAAAATAATTTTCCAAACTACATTCCATTATTTTGTTTTGTATGAATTTTATATGTTAACTATGATTTTTTTTTATGTAAATGAGATGACTTTTGTAGTAAAGGAATTTTTATGAATATTTGATGGTACATTTTATATATTGAAGAACATTTGAAATTTTATGGATTTAATGTTACATTTTATTTATTGAAGGGTATTAGTGTTGATATTTAAGCCAAAATAATGTAAAACACAATTAAAATCACTTTTAGCGGTGCTTAAAAGTGTCATAATATGTCCGTAATATAACGGTGCTTTTAAGCGCCGGTGTATTTCAGCGCTTAAAAGAGCTAATATGAAAAACTATGCCTATTATAGCGCTTTTTTTAAGCGCTGGTATTTGTGCTTCGACACCACATATATCGGCGCTTTATCCGACGCTTGTAATAAGCGCCGGTAATGCATATTGCAGCACTTTAAAGCGCCGAAATATGCACACAAAAAAAAACGTCGGTGATGAGCTTTTATCTTGTAGTGTATCTAATTATAGGTGAAGAAGTGGCCCATCAGATACCATTAATTATTTTTTTTCACCCGGATTCCGAAGACCTCGTTCCGTATTATAGTGTTTGTTGAATTTAAGAGAGGAAGTGAGACAATACAAAGAGAAGAATTGTATTGAATGGTGTGATTTACTTACAGAGGGAGCTATCCTATTTATATAAGCTAATAGGAGAAGCAAAGCTATACACAACCAATGTGGGACTAAGCCCATATAATACATTAACATCCCCCCTCAAACTCAAGGTGGTAAGTGGGAGGTGAACTTGAGTTTGGAAACCAGAGAGTGAAAGCTTCCGGGTGGATGAGCCTTAGTGAAAATGTCAGCTGTCTGATCGGCTGAACTGACGGATTGTAGACGAACTGTATTCTGGAGAATGTGATCACGGATGAAGTGAATATCATTCTCGATGTGTTTTGTACGCTCGTGGAAGACATCATTGTGAGCGATCTGAATAGCACTTCTGTTGTCACAGTGTAGGATAGTGGCAGCAGGAGAAGAGATACCCATGTCAGCGAGTAGCCATCGAAGCCAGAGAAGTTCTTGAGTTGCATCAGCCATGGCACGATATTCAACTTCAGTACTGGAGCGAGCAACCACAGTTTGTTTCTTACTACGCCAGGAAATGAGAGAATTGCCCAAAAAGAAACAGTAACCAATGGTTGAACGTCTGTCGGTGGGGTCTCCGGCCCAATCGGCATCAGAATAGGCTTGTAAAACGGGGGTAGACTGTGCTGAGAAATGAAGCCCATGAAATAAAGTACCCCAGACGTACCTAAGAATGCGAAGAGCAGCCGAGTAATGGGTGGTCCGAGGAGCGGACAAGAACCGACTGACCTGATGAACGGCATAGGCAATGTCAGGGCGAGTGACAGTAAGATATACAAGACTTCCAACCAGTTGACGATATAGAGTGGCATCCTGAAGAGGTGAACCATCGAGTGGGGTAAGTCTGACATTCAGCTCGAGAGGAGTAGTGGCAGTGGTTGAGTCAGTGATCCCAGCCTTGGAAAGGAGGTCCGAGGCATATTTGGCCTGAGAGAGAAAAAATCCATCAGAATTAGATGAGACTTCGAGGCCAAGAAAATAGGTGAGCACGCCAAGATCTTTCATCTCAAATTGGCCACTGAGAAACTTTTTGAGTTCAGAAATACCATGTGGATCATCTCCAGTAATAACCATATCATCCACGTACAGTAAAAGAAGGATAATACCATTGGCCGTATGGCGGATAAACAGAGCCGAATCATGAGCACTCGGTGTGAACCCAAACTGATGAATGGTAGTGCTGAATTTGGCAAACCAGGCACGTGGAGCTTGTTTTAAACCATATAAGGCACGACGAAGGCGACAAACTTTGTTTCGAGTGGCATCCAAGCCGGGAGGTGTATGCATATAGACTTCCTCAAGAAGTTCCCCATTCAGAAATGCATTTTTGACATCCATTTGAAATAGAGTCCATCTTCGAATGGCGGCGACAGCAATGAGTGTACGGACAGATGTGAGCCTCGCCACTGGAGCAAATGTCTCTTCATAGTCAATGCCATATTCCTGAGCAAATCCCTTGGCAACAAGTCGGGCTTTATATCGTTCAATAGAGCCATCAGAAAGTGTCTTGATCTTAAACACCCATTTGCACCCAATAGGAGTTTTTCCAGCGGGTAGATCAACAATATCCCATGTATGAGTTTTAGCTAGGGCCTGAAGTTCTTCATCCATTGCTTTCTGCCAAAGAGGATTAGTACTAGCCTCCTTATAGGATTGAGGCTCATGCAGATGAAGTATAGTGGAAAAACAATGATAATCACAATGGTAATCAACAAGATGAGAAGGGGGGTGAGTTACCCTAGTAGATCTGCAGGGGTGATCTGGAGGATGGCTCTCAGAGGGAGTCAGTGCAGACTCATCAGACATAGGAATATCCTCGGGCACGACCGATTGAGTCAGAGAGGTGAGGTCAGCTGATGGTTCTGGAACTGGAACTGGGTCTAGGTATGGAGAGGTAGGATCAACTGGTGGTTCTGGAACGGAAGGGGTGATATCAGCTGGTGATTCGGAGGTGGACTCAACAGTACCTGAAACTGGATTCTCAGGAAATAACTTAATAGATAGATCAGTAAAGAATCTAGAGTTAGTGATGGTTGATATGTCAAATGACCGTAACGAAGAGAACATTTGATGTTCCCAAAAAATGACATGACGAGAGATACGAAGAGTTTTAGAAATAGGATCCCAGCATCGATACCCCTTATGTTCAATACCATATCCAATGAAACAACACAGATGAGCCCTTGGTTGTAATTTGTTGTGTTCATGTGGTTTGAGAAGAACAAAACAAGCGCAACCAAAGACTCTGAGGTTAGAGTAATCAGGAGGTTTACCGAAAAGGCGCTCGAATGGAGATTGATTTTGGATTGTAGTGGAAGGGACACGATTGATTGTGTATACTGCGGTGAATGCAGCATCACCCCAGAAACGTTCAGGACATGATGACGAAATGAGTAGAGCACGAACGGTGTCAAGAATATGTCGATGTTTGCGTTCAGCTCGTCCATTTTGTTGGGAGGTTCCAGGGCACGAGCGGTGGGGGAGCGTGCCATTTTTGTGAAGTAGGTTTAGAAAAGCACGGTCTTTATATTCCATTGCATTATCTGAACGAAAAATTTTGATATTCCGAGAGAATTGAGTTTGAACCATAGAAGAAAAATCAGAATATATTTGAAAGAGTTCAGATCTGCTTTTCATAAGAAACAACCAAGTATAACGAGAGTAGTCATCCACAAATATAACAAAATAACGAGCACCACCCATTGATGCATGAGGAGAAGGCCCCCAAACGTCAGAATGTACTAAATCAAAAGGTGCAAGAGAAACGGACTGACTCTCATTAAAAGGTAAAGCTGATTGTTTTGCAAGTTGACAATGAATACAATGAAAAGACTCATGCTGAAGTGAACCTAACTGACCACTAGAAATAAGAGAACGTAGAGGGCTAGATGAAGTATGACCTAACCGAGAGTGCCACAATTCCACAGGTGAGAGTGCTGCGATGGATGCGGCTGATTGATTTGGTGATGGTGAGGATGGGACTTGGAGATGAGTGAGTTCAAAGAGGCGTCCAACTTTACGGCCGGTTACAAGGAGTTTTCCTGTCTGAGGGTCCTGCACACGACAACCAGTAGAAGAAAAATGCACATCAAGTCCAAGATCACATAGTTGTCTAACAGATATAAGGTTAAGCGTAAGATTAGGAACTAAATATGTGTCAGGGAGAGACAAATGAGAACAATCAACATGTCCAGTATGGCTGACCAGCATATTTGATCCATTGGCAGTGTGAATAGTAGGCGCATGCTCATCACAGGTTTTAGAGGAAAAAATAGAGGCATCAGAAGTCATGTGATTGCAACAAGCAGAATCGAAATACCATCGGGATGTACCTGGTGTAGTTGACATGGCTATATTGTTACCGATTTTATTTAGAGCCTCGGTAAGAACGGTGCAGAAACCACTCCAATCAGGTGGAGAATTGGATGAAGTTGGTGTAGTATCAGTGGTTACGGCAGCAGTATTCTTTGGCTTGGAATATGACCGATTGTATGAGCCTCGAGAGTGATATTGGTTCCCATTTGACTGATTTCCAGATGGAAGTTTAGGGCAGTCTGCAAGATAGTGACCCGGTTCTCTGCAGACTTTACATAGGCGAGAAGGACATTTGAGCAATTCATGCCCTTGTGAATGACAATACTTGCAATATAAGGGCTTCTGGTGTGTGCTCTGTCGGTGGGGTAAATCCGATTCAGCCATAGGAGCAAAGAGGAAGGTGAACCTCCAAGAAACCGGTGATGTGGCGGTCAACTGATGATGTGGCAGTCAACCGGTGATGTGGCGGTCAACTGATGATGTGGCGGTCAACGAGTATCGTGGTGTTGACGTGTTGTTGATGTGGTGCTACCGTGGCAGCAGCGTGTCTGAAACAGGAGCGGCAGCGGAGATGATGTCAACGGGTGACGTGGCACTGAGGTGGCAGTGAGGTGGCGTTGATGTGGCTTTTAGGGCTGACGTGGCAGCTGCGTTTCTGAAACAGAAGCGGCAGCGGAGATGATGTCGATGGAGAATGAGACTCCGACTATAGTGATGACCCAACCGGTATGAAAAGGATATACTAGAAGTTTTTCTGATGTGAAAGATCCACTAATAGTGGCAATCACAGAGCATACTCAACTCTTAATATACCGAGAATTTCTGATGTGAAGGATCCACTAATAGTGGCAATCACAGAGCATACTCAACTCTTAAAATACCGAGAACCATTATGGCTCTGATACCATGTTGAATTTAAGAGAGGAAGTGAGACAATACAAAGAGAAGAATTGTATTGAATGGTGTGATTTACTTACAGAGGGAGCTATCCTATTTATATAAGCTAATAGGAGAAGTAAAGCTATACACAACCAATGTGGGATTATCCTATTTATATAAGCTAATAGGAGAAGCAAAGCTATACACAACCAATGTGGGACTAAGCCCATATAATACATTAACAGTGTTTATTCACATATTTGATCGAGAAGTTCTTGCTTAGTATCAGACTATGAAAGATACAAAGCTACAAAGGTATATTCAACCATTAGATGATATAAAAAGAGAAAAATAGAGAGATTTTGTTTAAATTCAATGGTTGAAAATGTCTTGTGCCATGTATTTTTTATGGACTAAGGTTAAATTTTTTTTTTACCCTTTTTTGCAACTTAGGAAAAATATTAATTAATTAAAAAAATGTGATGTTACTAGCACTCCAAATTTGTTGTTGGTCTTATTTTTATTTGATAAATTCTTTAGAGTAAGATGCAACATATGTCAACGGATGATAGAGAATTCCAATTTGATCATTGAACATCAATGGTTTGAAAGTTTCAAACTCAAGGCAATTGATTATGTGAGTTGAGATCTAATAATGTTTTCATTAACAAAAATAATTAGTCCCGACTTTTTTTTCTTTGAATTAATGTAATATTTAATCCCAACTTGATTGACGAGCTTCCATTTATATAAGAAAAACATATGATATAAGTTATGTATATTTATTAATTAATTATATATATTCATTTTTACTAACACATAGTAATTATATATTTTAATGGATCTCTTAACCTAGTAATTACTTCCTAATGCTTTATATAGGTGATCTTAATTTGATCTCCACCTTACCAATGTTAAAAAAATTAAAAATACATATTTGAGTTATGTGCTCTGTAATGTAATATTCCCTCCATCCCATATATATTATTTTATTTTGAAATATTTCATATTATTTATCAATTTTAAAAGTCAAAGTTCAATTTTAATTAAATTTTCTACATTACTTTAAGTTTACATTTCTTAGAAAAATAAGTTTATGTATAAATTAAATCTATTTTTTAAAGTTAATAACATGGTATTTATCAAATTGTGCATTGGAAAAAAAAATTCAAATTATTAGAGAAGATCTGTACTATTTTAAAAAATAAATTATAATTTAATAAATTATAATATTAATTATTATATTTCTTTTAAAAAATATTTTTTTATACATATCAATGCATAATATTAGAGTTGGTGAGTAAATATCCCATTTAATTTCTACATATGGACACTACTAATAGCTCCATTTAACTAACTTTGGTACGTAGCATTACACATGTTCATATATATGCATGTGGCCCCCGCCATTTGATTACAATCACGTTTGGTGGATTCTGCTACAATCTCAGATCATGTTTTTTTTTCAATATTTATATTATTAATAAAATTAATATATATATATATATATATATTTTATTGAAATATCAAAAATATCTTCGTGTATATATATAAATTTATTGTGTTATTATGTACTAATCATCCATAATCATTTCACATTTGTTTAATAACTAACAATTTTTTATTTAAAAATCACTCATATGCAGTAATCTCTTAAGCAGTTATATATTATTTATTTGAAAATCCATTTATGTGCAATAATTATCAATTTTAAAAATCACTTATTTACAGTAATTACCTAAACAGTTACACATTTTAAAAACCAACTATCTACAATAACCATCAATTTCAAAAATCACTTGTATACAATAACCACCAATTTCAAGAATCACTTATCTGCAATAACTATTAAGTAATGTAAAATTTCACAGACAAAAAAGAATTTTCTGAAGAATTGTTTATTGAATGATGATTTTACAATGAACTGAGGCTAACTATTTATAGTAGCTATGATGAGGTAACATGATAACATCAAACCTCTAACTGATAATAATAAAATAAAACTATGATAATCCTAACTATCTGATAATCCTAACACATGATAAATAGGAATTATCTAAAAAGATAAATCCAACCTAATAGAAAAAAAAATAATAAAGATAAAATAACTTGGTTTAATCCTCTATAGCTCCCTTTAAACCAAGTCATTCATAACTCATCATGCCCAAAGACTTCTTAAGCTTCTGAAAAGTGTCAACTTTGAGCGGCTTTGTGAAGATGTCTGCAACCTGTTCCTCTGAACGGTAGACTCAATCACGATATTTTTCTCTTTCACTAAGTCTCGTATAAAATGAAAATTTATATCAATGTGCTTACTTCTACCATGATATACTGGATTTTTGGTCAGGGAAATGGTGGACTTATTGTCGCAGTAGATCACTCTGGGAGCATCCTGTTGATGCTTTAACTCAGAAAGCATGCGACACAGCCACACAGCCTGTGTAGCACCACCACTAGCTGCAATGTACTCAGCTTCTGTTGTCGATAGAGCAACCACCTGTTGCTTTTTCGATGACAAAGAAAATACTCCAGAACTAAGATGGAATGCAAATCCGGAAGTGTTTTTCCTCTTCTCCGTATCACCTGCCCAGTCACTATCTGTATATCCAACAAGCTCGACTTTGTTAGCGGAAGAGTAAAATATACCATCACCCAGTGTACCTTTCACATATCGCAAGATACACTTGCCAGCCTGCAAGTGAGATTGCCTCGGAGAGTCCATGAACCTGCTAATAAGCTCAACTCCATAAGAAATATCATGCCTAGTAGAAGTTAAATATCTCAAACTTCCTACTAGCCTCCGAAAGATGGTAGCATCAACTAGCTCACCAGACCCATCCTTCTCCAACTTCAACCTTTCTTCAACTGGAGTCAGCATCGGCTTACATCCCTCCATCTTGAACTTTTTCAGCACATCACCAGCATACTTTTTCTGACATACAAAGATACCATCATTTGTCTGAATCACCTCAATGCCGAGAAAGTAGGACATCAACCCTAAATCTGTCATCTCGAAATGACCAGTCATTACACTCTTGAACTCTGCAATCATCTTAGGATTATTACCGGTAATGATCAGATCATCAACATATAAGCACACAATAAGAATATCTTTATGGGAATTGGATTTGATATACAAAATGTGCTCATAAGGACATCTCTGGAACTCATACTGGATAAAATATGTGTCAATGCGTGTATACCACTCTCTGGGTGCCTGTTTCAACCCATATAAGGCCTTCTTCAGCTTGTAGACCTTACTTTCTTGCCCCTTCTTTACATACCCCATAGGTTGCTGTATGTAGACTTCCTCCCCTATCTCCCCATTTAAAAATGCGGATTTCACATCCATCTGGAAGATACTTCAGCGATTCTGTGCAGCAAGAGACACAATCAAGCGAACGGTTTCAAGTTTGGAAACAGGAGAAAACACCTTGAAATAATCGATCCCTGGCCTTTGCTTGTAACCTTTCACAACCAGACAAGCTTTGTAGCGTTTCACCTTACCATTCGGCTTGTATTTTGTCTTGTACACCCATTTAACACCAATAGGCTGTTTTTCACGTGGCAAGTCAGCAAGCTCCCATGTGTTATTCTTTTCAATCGCACCTATCTCTTCTTCCATTGCTTTCAACCAGCAATCATTACAAGCAGCATCTTCATATGTGATAGGATCACAATCTGCAAATAATGCAAAGTTCACCAACTCTTCATCTATTGGATCGTTGTCATTACTGAGAACACAATCCTGTAAATGAGCTGGCAATACCCATTCACATTGTGGACGATTAGAGGATTCCACTGGATGTGGGTTCACTGGGGATGGTGGAACCATTGGGGTTGAAACCGGATTCTCTCTGGGATGACCATCAATCTCATCCAGGTTGATATCAATGTCTGAAGAGCTCCCTTTATAGCAAGACCAATCCCAGCATCTCTGCTCATCGAAGGTAATGTCCCTGCTGACAATCACCTTTTTGGTCACTGGATTATAAAGTTTATAACCCTTCGTTACCTGACTATAGCCGATGAAGATGCACTTTTCTGCCTTATCATCAAGCTTCTTTCTTAAACCATCAGGTACATGAGCATATGCAATACGCCCAAACACTCGTATGTGTTCAATGCTTGGTTTGAGTTGAGTCCAGGCTTCTTGAGGAGTCTTTTTGAGAACACTACTGGTGGGACATCTATTCAACAGATAGAACACACAAGCAACTGCATTACCCCAAAAACCTTTGGGTAGTTTCTTCAAGTGTAACATACACTGACCATGTCCATGACTGTTCTATTCTTCCTCTCTGTTACACCATTCTGCTGAGGAGTATATCTTGCTGTCAACTGATGATTGATGCCATATTTTTGCAAGAAACTATCACAGACAACATATTCTGTCCCCCGATCTGTTCTCAGAGTCTTGATAGACCTTTCACTCTGATTCTCCACCAATGCTTTAAATCTTTTGAAGGCATCACAAGCATCTGACTTCTGCTGCAAGAAATACACCCAAGCCTTCCTGCTGAAGTCATCAATAAAGGTAATAAAATACCTATATCCCTCATTTGACGGAGTCTCCACGGAGCATAGGTCTGAGTACACTAGCTCCAACGGCCGACTAGCTCTCTATGTTTTCTTTGTAGGAAATAGGTCTTTGTGCTTCTTTCCCACAACACATGTCTCGCATACCTTGTTAAGAGGATCAATAATCGGTAATCTTGAAACCATATTCCTTGAAGAAAGTAGCTTCAGACTTCCAAAGTTCACATGGCCAAACCGCATATGCCATAACCAACTTTCATCTCTGATTACAGAACTAAGGCATGGTAAAATGTCACTGTTAATATGCAGCAAAAACAAACGATTTGATGACATATTTACCTTTACTATCAAACCCTTCTATGCATCCTTGATGGTGCATACCTCTCTGTAGATCCGCATATCATACCCCTTCTCTGAAAGTTGTCTCATACTCAACAGATTTTGATACAGACTCGGGACAAACAATACCTCTGAAGTGGTATTCTTGGATCCGTCCTTCAGAAATATGGAGATTTTTCCCTTCCCCATCACTGGCACCGTTGAGTTATTCCCAAACTTCACTTCTGAAATAAAGGTTTCATCTAATTCTGAGAACATCTCATTCCTACCACACATGTGGTTGCTGCAGCCTATATCCAGAAACCGTTTGTACTTGACATTATCCACTGCTACACTACACGCTAGCAGCAATGTTTCTGAATAGTCTTCATCTTCTGCAACATTTACCTGGAAATTTTTCCCATTAGATTTGCACTCATTCTTGTAGTGACCATATCTTTTGCATCTAAAACACTGAATCTGAGATTTATTCTTCTGATTAGTGCTATTGCCTCCTCTGACTTTCGTCTGGCTAGATCTAGAAGCATTTTTCCTCCAATTTTGCGAGTTCTGACCCTTTTGGCTTGCCTCAGAATTCTTTCGGGTCTCCATTTTGTTTTTTTTAAGACTCAACTGGCTCTGCAAAGCTTCCTCCACCTCGATCTTAGACTTTTCATCCAACCGTTGTTCGTGGGCTTGGAGTGAGCCCATCAACTCATTAAACGTCATCTCCTCGAGATCTTTAGACTCTTCGATGGCAGTCACCTTGTACTCAAACTTCTCAGTCAGTGTTCGGAGAATCTTCTCCATGATCTGAACATACAAAATTGTCTCACCATTGGACTTCATCTGATTAACAAGTGCCAATGTCCGTGAGCAGTAATCTGTCACCTTATCCATTTTCTTCATCTGGAGAAGCTCCAACTGCCTCCGCATGGTCTGCAAGCGGACTTTCTTCACCTTTTTTGCTCCCTTGTATGTGTTCATCAGAATGTCCCACGCCTGTTTTGCTGATGTTGTATGTGTGATTTTCTCGAAAATCACCGAATCCAATGACTGATTAATGAAAAACCTCACCTTCAAATCCTTCCTGATTGTTGCAGCATCTGCTGGCGCAACAATACCCTCGGAAACAACAGTCCACAACTCCTGGTATTCAAACAACAGTTGCATCTGGACCCTCCAATACTCAAAATTGGTTTTTCTGTCAAACTTTGGTATTTGTGGTTGTATTGTGTTATTATTATTATTGTTAAGGGCGGCCATTATAATTTGCCAAAAACAATAATAATAATAATAATAAAAGAAAAAAAAACGTGAACAAACCAGTATATCAGCAAAACAAAAAATCAAAACGCACCAAACTTTAAACACACCAGACCTCTCAGGTTCTTCATGCCAATAGTCACGGGTTCGCTGCAAGTCACGATTCTGACAACTTTCTCGGTTGATGACAACGTATTTTGATCAAGCAAGGTACGACCAACAACCTCTGCTGGTCAACTATTACCAACGATCGTCGGATCTGGTCGGCACTGTCTGCACCTTCTGGTGTGGGTGGTGTCGTTTCACTTTCCGACAGCGCGTGGGTTGCGTGGATGTCTATCCGGCGTCCCTGACTGCTGCTCCGAACTCCTGGATCCGCCTACCACTCCTAGATTCTGAACTCCTGAATCCTATCTTACTGCCCTCCAAGCCTCAAAACTTGCTCTGATACCAATTGTAAAATTTCACACACAAAAAAAAATTTTCTGAAGAACTGTTTATTGAATGATGATTTTATAATGAACAGCCAACTATTTATAATAGCTGTGATGAGGTAACATTATAATATTAAACCTCTAACTGATAACAACAAACCTCTAACTGATAATGACAAAATAAAACTATGATAATCCTAACACATGATAAATAAGAATTATCTAAAAAGATAAATCCAACCTAATAGAAAAACAATAATAATAAAAATATAATAACTTGGTTTAATCTTACAAGTAATTACACAGTATCTATTATCCATCGCTGATAAAAAAAACATATCAACACGCTATGTTAGTTTTAATTAAAGAAAAAAATAAGGAAAAATTAAATTTCTAATAAAGGTAACCTATTTATCCTCTAATACCCACTAATCAGCTTTTAAATTTTACGATGGTTTTGGTATATAAATAGCGTGACACCAATTCCTGACTGTGATAAAATATTGGATGAAACTGGAAATTAAAGTAAAAATAAAATAAAAATTGTCAAGCTCACATTAATGGAATAAGAGATGCTTAATGGTCCATGCAGCCACACTTCTGGCCTGCAGAGAATGATCCATATGTGGAATGTGGACTAACAGGCATATATGATGCTCACACCTAACCTAAACTTGTTTGCTTTTCCAAAAATGATGTGTACTATTCTGTCCACTTGTGGTTTTGTTTAGGGTCAGTACTGATTGGAAAAGTAGTACAATAAATATCACTTGATTGGGTGTACGCTTTTTTAAATATAATATTTTAAATTATTAAAGGAAAGAAAATTTGATTGGGTGTATCCTATTCTCTCTTTTTGTGGTATATTCATTGATAATTTTTTTTTATTTGATTGTTGATGAGAGGTATGCTGTTTTTGTATGGTTTGATCTAAATCAAACCAAATTCGGATATAAATTTAAAAGATAATTTTTTAAAAAAAATTAATGCTTTAACACCTATATGTAAGTATGTGATAATATATATCTTCGTTTATAATCTGCTTAACTTTCGTTTTGCAAAAAAAAAAAAAAAACAATAAAGTAATGCAAAATTTTGAAATCAATTTCTCATCATTGTTAGAATATTGACATTGTTAAATTTCTCTCAAACATTTAAAAAATGCCTTAAAAATTTTAACAGTAACTGTTTGAAAACTTGAGTGATACTTATCACTCAAATTTAAAATTCTGTAAAGGAGTTTGAGAAGAGTGTCTTAAATATCACTACCTAATCGTTAATATTAGATGCTAAGATAAGTTTGAGACTTTGGCAAGAAAAAAATATATAATAAAAAATAAAAACTCAATTAATAATGAAGATTTTTTGATCGATTCGAATTTAAATTAAAATATTTTATTAATAATGTTAATTTTTAAATCTCATATTTTTATTAACGTTATCAATCAAATTACTTAAAATTATCAATAAAATTTTTAATTAATTTAAATAGTTAAATTTAGATTTAAAACAATCAAATTTTTTTTTATTAATAATTCTATACTAAAATAGTACAATCATCCAATTCCCGAGCTAGGTGGTAGGTAGTATAGCCTAGTAAGAGTTATATTTTTGTACTACTCCTTAACTGAGAATGCGGCAGCTAGCTCCTTTATTACCGTGTGTTTTACAATTGTAAGGATAAATTGTTCTTATGTGTCCCGACAGAGAGGAAAAGAAGAAGACGACAAAAAACATGCAGCCTTACTTTACAGTCTGGAACCAATGAGATCGTGTAATTCATAACCATTAAAATATATTGTGCCCACCACGGAAACAGATCGATTAATGAATATTAAAGATGGGGATGGATTATTTATATATATTTATATATAACCTATTTTAAAATAATAAAAAAGTGATCAAATTATACTCTGTAAATGTATAAATTAAAAAAAAGACATGAAATAGAGTTTAACACGAGCAAAAAAAAAAAAATTTAATTCCAGTTTTACACAGAAAAAGAAAAAAAATTTAATCTAATCTCAGTTTTACACGGAGCTTAAAGATTTAGTGTTTACTGTTTCGGTAGTGTTTAAATTTATAGAGCGTAAAAGTGAGAATTTGAGAGAAATTTCTTTTATAAGATTTTTTTGCTATCCGTAAAACAAGACAAAATGTAAAGATGTGTTTGATACCCGAAAATCTAAGCTAATGTAATTGTTGATATTAGTGAACCCAATAGATCGAGAAAAAGACCTATAAAAAAAGTGGACATGAGTTAATCGTCGAACCACTGTTAACCTTTATGTCTCTCTTTTTTATTTTTCTCTTAAATAATTAATTGCTTAATTTTTGTGTAAATCATATTTTTTTTATAAAAAAAATCACCATATTTGCTGACAGATATGTTTTCAAGTTTGGATTTCTTAAGACCAATGCCTCCTTTTCTCTTAGGAGTAGTAACTCTATCCCGGTTACAAAGATGAAGTCTTTTCTTTTCAATGGTTGAGCCCCATAGGAAGTCTCTGTTGATCTTATCTAACTCACTACAAATAGAGAGGAGGGGAGGGAAACATATTGCCTGAAATATTTAGGAGTAGACTCCATGACAGAAGAAATGAAAGTGTCTCTCCCTGCTAAAGAAAGGTATTTAGATATCCATCTACCAACCCTATGTATAACTTTTTCAATGATGAACTAGAACATGTTCTTGTTTCTATTGTTAACAAGAGGAAAGCCAAAATTACTTTCCAAAATACATGTTCAATTTCTAACAATTCTATTAAATAATTATACTGCTAAGTTTTATGAACCACATATATCATATATATATATATATATATATATATATATATGATTAGCTATTGTCTGAATCATTAAGTATTAAAATAATTACTCTGAACTAATGCTTGTGTACTGTGAGCGAGAACTTGTCACAATTGGAAAGTATGTTTGCCAAATGTTTTACCATCTTTTATTTTATTTAATTTTATGTTATTAAAACAAAATAATCATTTTGTGGAAAGAAAATAAAAATAAATAGAAAAATGATTCAAATTAAAAACAATTCAATGAAACGTGTTTATTGTACGCTATTTAATTATGAGCAAGAATAATAACTAATTTAATTATGAGTGAGAATAACAATTAATTAGAATAATAATATGTTTAAAGGGTCAAAAAAATTACTCCCCATGTGTTTACATTAAGAATTAAGAATAAATAAAAAAAATTATATAATACCTTTTAATAATTTTTAAAATAAAAATAAAAATATTTTAATAATATGTTTATTAATTTAATTTTTTTTTTCAAACGTGACAGAGAAAACAGTAATAACAGACAAAAATTACTAAGCAAATGATAATAATGAGATGGTAATATGCATGACAGCTGGTTGATTTAACATTGAGAGTTGCCATTGACCACGGCACAGCACCCATAAAATAGTGTCGACCCGATTTCCTTCTATTACGCGCTTTGTTTCTCTTCGGTTGCATGCACATTTCGAGCTGAGCACTCCTATTTCATTTTTTTTTTGTCATATTTTTTATTTAGTTAATTAAATAAATAATTTTTTATTATTAAATCATAAAAAAATAAATTTGTTCATATATATATAAATAGAGTTTAAAAAAATTTAAAATATTTTTTATATTTTTAAAATAATATATATAATAATTAAAATCAAATAAATAAAATTATGAAAAAATGAAATAGTATATAAATTGATGAGATGGTTACAATATTGCTTTTTCTTTTCTTTTCTTTTTTTTAGCTTTTGCACAAAGAATGGTCAAGTCTTATTCTCGATAAATTAACAAATGTCACAAATTTCAAAAACGTCACACTCCATAAAAGCAAATAAATTACTGTAAAGAATAAAAACTCATAATCAAGGTGGACCATTAATTTGAGAAAGATGTTTATTATATCTCACAAGATCAACCCTTGCATTTGCCAAAAAAGGTTGAAAATTGCATACATATATAACAATCCTAACGTTACAATACTGTAATAAAGATCTGTGTGACAAAGTGAGAATACAAGGTAGCATGGACCATTGCATGCATGACAAGTGTAGTACATGAGAATGATCAAAGCCTTCTTTTCTCCACATGTCTATTATTAATCATTATCTTCTGAACAAAAGATAAGATATACACTATACTATCAAACTCGGAAACTCACTTCTCCATCTTCTTTATTCGGAATTTCGATTTGATTCTCTCCTCTCCTGTAGGCTGCAGCAACAACACATCGAGTCTCTATCATTAGTCTTTTTTTATTATTACAACGAGGGGTGGGGTTCGAGGCAAAGGGAAGGTGTCCTTTCTTCTATAATAAAAACATTATAGTATACGTTTTTTTACAAATTCATGTAAATAAAAAAGTGGTCCCTAACAAAAATAAGAAAAAAAAGAGCGTAGTTAAGTCTATAATATTCTGTTTTTACTGCAGGAGATTAGTACTTGATTAGTGTACATATGATATAACTTTGTATTATGTAAATTGATGAGTTTTACCTTGAAGCCATTGCTTAGTAGTGGTGAGGAGGAGGGGGTGATGCATAGATGTAATGGGGTGGTGGTGGGGACTTGTAAACTGGAGGAGGAGGAGGAGACTTATACTTGTAAGGCTTCTTTGGAGGGGGAGGTGGAGGAGATTTGTAAACTGGAGGAGGAGGAGGAGGGGATTTGTACTTGTAAGGCTTCTTGTGTGGTGGTGGAGGAGACTTGTAAACTGGTGGTGGTGGGGACTTGTAAACCGGAGGAGGAGGAGGAGACTTATACTTATAAGGCTTCTTGGGAGGAGGTGGTGGTGGTGACTTGTAAACTGGTGGAGGAGGTGGTGGTGACTTGTAGTGGTAAGGAGGAGAGTGTGGTGGGTATATCTTGGGAGGAGGAGGTGGTGGTGACTTGTAGTGGTAAGGAGGATAGTGTGGTGGGTATTTCTTGGGAGGTGGTGGTGGTGGTGGTGACTTGTAGTGGTAAGGAGGATAGTGCGGTGGGTATTTCTTGGGAGGTGGTGGTGGTGGTGGTGACTTGTAGTGGTAAGGAGGATAGTGCGGTGGGTATTTCTTGGGAGGTGGTGGTGACTTGTACACTGGTGGAGGAGGTGGTGGTGACTTGTAGTGGTAAGGAGGATAGTGTGGTGGGTATTTCTTGGGAGGTGGTGGTGACTTGTACACTGGTGGAGGAGGTGGTGGTGACTTGTAGTGGTAAGGAGGATAGTGTGGTGGTGGTGGAGATGAGTAAGGATAGTCTGCTTTGGTTTGTGAAGGGAAGCTAAAGAAAGAGATTGTTAACGCTAAAAGAATGGCAAAGAGAGAGGCCATTGAAGACCCCATCTTTACTACAAAGTGGGTTTTGGTTATGCTCTTAATCAATCTTCCTTCCACCCTTTATATAGATTTTGTCTTTACTTTTTCACTCTTTACCAATCGTAGTAAATTAATTGACATTAATTAAATAAGTTTCACACTTTCACTTTCACCCCAATGTGAAAAATAATTAAAATTAAAATAATACAAATGGGCTATTTATATGTTTGAATAGTTGTGTCATTAATGTTTGGAGAAATGTGACTTTCGTCAATCCTGCAAGCTAAGCAAGGAAATTAATAAAAAAAAAAAAAAAAAAGATGTACTATACTAAACTTATTAATCCACATAATTCAAACAGAAAGAAAGTCTTTTTGTGTTTATTTTTTTTTTCTTTCTATTCACATATACTTTTTTTTTGGGTCTGGGACCAGGCTGCTAGAGACTTTAATATTTCGTCTTTATTTTTTTTCCTCATTTTTTTCTTATAAAGTACAATTTTCAATCTGAATTTTATCATATTCGTAATTTTGGATGGCTTTTTACTTTATATATATGTGAGCACAGTACCAATTTTCTGAATATTATATTTTAAAACTACTGAATTGTTTTTTATTTTACAAATAATGAATTGTTTTTCATTTAACAAAGATAAATCAATTTTGTCTTTTTATTTGTATTCTTTTGTACCTGTATTTAGAATAAATGGATAATTATGTAAACTATTCTTCATACTAGTCAAAAAGTATTGAATCTTAACACATAGAATGAATTTAAAGTAATTTTTACCGTATTTATAACGAGACCAAATCTTGAGTATTCTTCTTTCCACTGGGGTTTATATAATCTTAATTATATGTAATAAAACAAGAACTAACATACTCAAATAATCAAATTAGGCATGTTTAGTTAGCATAAGAAACTAATTTTAATCATCACATGAGAAGATTATTAACTTAAACAAAACATTTAATTCAAGTATCGATTGTCTCTTCTCTACATTAATCTAATATCAATTGTCTCTTCTCTACAAAAATATCGATTGTGTCCAAGTCATAGTGTTTGGTATCCAATCCGGCCTCTAATCACGGAAAATTTGTCACACTAGAAACCCTGGTGAGACTAATGCTACTATTTTCTGATAGATTATAACTGTTTTGCTGCAAGGTTTCTATTTTGCGGTTATTTTAGATTTTTTATTTAAAAAATTGATTTCATTCCTTCTTTTAATCAATATACAAAAAATATTATAACCATTATACCTTGCTATAAAATATAAAAATAAAATAAAACAAATTATTCTCTCCTCCATCTGTATCCAAATTGCATCATAGATCAATCTCTCTCTTGACTTGATCGGTGGTTGCTAATTCGCACATTCTATTTTCTTTCTTTCTTGTTACCCTCTAATTTTTTTTCTCATTTCATGCGATTTGAATCTCGAAGCTTTTCTTCATTTTTTTTTTCAGATCTATGTTATTTTTTTATTAAAAAATATGTATTTTGATTGGATGCATTGTGTTGGTAAAATTGAAGATTTTTGTGTGCTGAGGTTAGGGTTTGTTTATCATCTTCATGAAGAAGAGTAGTGGGGATGATGAACAACAACGGCTTATAAATAAAACAATCAATTAAATTTATGGCTTAATTATGATGATGACAAAAAAATGTACATATATAATTTCATACCTTGATCCACATTAATTTTCCAATAAAATTTAAAAAATTATTTAAAATGAAAATATTAAATTTCATATTTTTTTTAAATGCATGAAAATTTTGGGCTAAATATTATAATTAACTAGTATTTATCAGTAATGACAAAAACCTACATCATTTATTAAATTTTTGGGGCATATAAGTCATTCCTCATAGTCACATGTATGTTCAAGGGATGGTAAGGTCAAAAATACTTTATTTATTAAACTTAAGATCACAATATTATTTTATTATATATTTTAATTAATAAAATTAGTGATAATCTTATTAATGATATGAATAAATATTTTAATTTTGCATGTTGTATCTTGATTCTTTTTTTTTATATATACCATTAATTCAACATGCATGAGTGTTTCATTTGAAGGGGTAGTATTCTTCTTATATAATTAAATGATGAATTAATAAGAAAGGCTCTTTAATTTAATTTTGTGTTGGAAATTTTATATATGTATAAGTAAACATTTTTTATGATATGAAAATCTTATTTTTATTAAGATTTTCATTACAATGAATTGATTAAAAAAAAAGAATAGCATTAGATTAGAAAAGCAATAAAGTGAAATATTTTCAATGGTAGCAGGCTTAATTCAACGACAATATCTTCCTCTTTAATTTGTGGTGCTATATTTCAAGTTAAATTCGAATTAGCATTGTTATATTAATATTAAAACTCTAATTTTTTTTCAAGAAAAATAAAAGTAAATATAAAACTCCAATTAATTAAGTTGCATAAAATTGAAAAATCAACTATAGGATGATAGTTGGCACATGAACTTAGACCAAATTCGATCTAAATTATTCCTACACGACGTGGAGATCGAATATAATGTCACGTCGAATAGAAGAAATTTTTATCACCTTCCATTGGAAACATGTTGATATTTCATAAAGGATCGATCTGACATTTTTTCGTATTGCTTTATTAATAATAATAATAATAACTTATACATGATGATGATGGTGATAACAACAACAACTTTTAGATAATAATCATACTGATGGGACCAGCTTCTAACGAAACTATGACTTACTCAATATTTTATTTACCTATCTAAACAATTCACCGACGCTAAAATAATAGGAGGAGGATGCAATTCGGTGAAACAAGTACAGACTACAAAGCCTATAATCTTGACCAGTCTTCAATCTTCATGATGATGCCGTGGTCCACCCTCGTTAAATTCATGCATTTATAAACTACGTACAACCATGATCCATGCATATTGCAGCTACTCATCTAACTCCATTGTTCTTCTATTTTACTGTTTTTTTTTACTGAATTAAACTTCGGTGTTATTGGTGAAAATGTGAATATGGATATTTGCAATTATAATTACTGTTAATAAATACATTTTTAACTGTTGAATTTTTATCGGGTACAAATATTAGTATCTTTTGATTTTCCCACAGGACAGATGTTAAAACTTATCCTAAAGAGAATAATTATATATTTAAGTGCATGAAATCTTTTATGGACCCTTTTGCTTTCACCTAATAAAAAAAATAGCATTGTGATAATGATGTCGACCTAATGGGTGGTAGGACATGTCCATTCAGGTTATTTTCTAAACGTGTGACGCCAAAATAGAAATCAGATCAGATTTTTAATTTGTTGGTCCATCTCGATCAATTGTTAATTCATATAATATGTGATACTATTTTTTTTTTGAATTCCGACGAAAATGGACTAATGTAGCATGATAAAATAATGCATCTTGTTAGGCATATTCTTTTGAAAATGCCTTACAGCGCTTAAAAGTTGTCTCAGCGCTGTAGGATTATCAATGCGTCAATTTAAACATAGCACATTAACCTTATGTAACATACCATTAAAAAATTGATCACTTAATTATTGAAGATCAAAAGACAAGGGGAGGGAGTTAAGTGTTTGATTTATAGATATAATTTTCAACAATTTAGATAATTTTAGTTTTTTAAATTTATCTATTAAAACTTTGGTTCACTAAAGTTTATTAATACTTGTCGCGTTAAGTTATTTTTCTTAGTGATAATTTTGTTTTAAAAAAGACAAACAAAATCTTGACTCGCCACTGGAGAGAATCCCAACATATGTATAAAATACTAAATTAGCACATAGGTAAAGCAAATTATTATGGATCTAGACTTTTTCTCTAAATCTCTGTCTTTAATGTTTGGTAGGCTTAAATTCATTCCATGAAAGTTCCGTTTTAAATATTATAAATTCCTAAAATAACTAAAACATGCAAGAAAAGAAAAGGGCCAAAAATGAGAGAATAATGTACAGAAAGTCTAACAACGAGAAATTAATTTTTGTGTGCATTGGGTACCACGATCACTTTACCTCTCTAAAATCAATTGAACCCCACAATCAACGGTGGAAACAAGTCGAGCCAGACACCTGGATATTTGAACTCGGCTAAAGGGAGAAATAGTGTATTCAAGCTCGAGTGCTCGACTTGAGCTTAGATCAAACATTCGAGCCTTAAAACACATACTAAAATTCGACTCGATGAGTATTCACAAGGACTCCAGTTCGAGCAGATCTTATTCGGATTGGACATTACCAGGACATTAGGTTGGTTATAAGCCTTCTCCAAATTAGCAGGAGGGGAGGGGAAGAACCACCGTACGTAAGTATGGAAGGTAAAAGTAATCATTCACATGACCCAAACATACTTAAAAATTTTACAGTGTCAACCACCAAAATCAAAAGTGCACTTCATCTAACCATTTATCATACAACACAGCTTCATCAATTTGGGAAACTATTTCCAGAAATCCATTCAAGGATCTCTGTTGGTTTTGATCATGCTTAACTATAAAATTTTCTATCATCTCATCTCTTAAACACTCCATGCATCTCTAGTGTTCATAGACAGTGTCGTGCCATGGTTGAGCAAGTCATATTGCAAGTTTCAGGTACACAGTGTCATTAAAATGCACACTGCTGAAAGGTGCATACATTATGCATATTGTAAATATCAATTAGCATTCAGCCTAGATGTTTCTATCAAGAGACCGTTCACCTCTTTCCACGTGTTCCAGAACCAGACCTCGGACCTGGATAGCGAGAGAATTGCAGGCGCAAGTACTTGGAATCAAGATCATGTTCATCCATTCTATAACCTGTGAAATGAGCTAGATAGTCAGCATCTCCATGCATTACAAAAAACAGAAGCACAAACAAATGTATTAGGAAATTAATTCAATCATTACAAATTGATGGGTTCATCAAAGGAGATGTAAAACCCAAACTTTATTTTCAATCAATTTTTTTTTTCTTTTTTATGATCAACGCAAAAGCAAAGTGAATGTATCAATGAATTTAATCCTACATTTTGATGGGTCCACTTAAGGAGATATACAGCTCAAACTTGTATTTTAATCAGACATTTTCTTCTTGATTATCGAAGTGTGTATGTAAACTTCTTTACCCACACAAAAATAGCTTAACACCTCTTAGGCTCTTACATATTGCCAACTCCTTAATAATAGATAGATACATACACGAGAAATAATTTACTGATAGGGAAAAGACAGTAAGGAAAAAAGAAAAAGAAGGCAACTATTATATATCTGTTACATGGACTCTGCAGTTCACCACGAAATATCTGTGTCGACAACGAAATGGGTACAGGATATGGCTCGGACTAGGCAGTCTATTGGCGCAAGGAATTTAGGTGGTTTGCAGAGTTGCCTGTGAAATTTTGGGTTGTCGGAGAAGAAACAAAAGGGTTGTTTGCAGGTGCATCTTATAAACTAATGAAAATTTGAAGAAAAAAAGGCCCTTATAACTCCTTGAAATTATAATATATCCTTTCGATTTTAAATATTTTTACATGTACACCCTACATCTACTCCAACATTTTCAGCTATCCCTCCAAATCCAAAAATTTGATAAGTGCAAATATCCGACCTTTGGACAAGTACCCGTGTCCGACATCCAAACCCGAGTCCATGTAAAAAAGACCATTATCATCCCATGGTTATCATCAATGCTTTTTTTTTCTTAAAGAAGAAATGTTCTTTCAAGTTTTAACATCTCTTAATGCTGGCATCCATCAAGATTAGTTGAAAGAAACATCGTCACCTTGCAATGCGCTCATAGCAGTTGCTGCACAGGCTGGATTTATAAAATCAACAAAACAGAGGATTAGAGGATCTCCACCACGCTGCATTGTCAAGATATCAGAGCTTTAGTATGGAAAACAGTCAAACTTCCAATAAGACAACTTGAGCAACGGAACCAAGTTGACGAAGCAAAATAAAGAAGCTTTTGTTACAATACATGGTCCACTTACATGTTTGGACTCTTTGCTCACAAGTCTCACTTCTTTATATCCCACAAAAGGGCGAAAAATATCTAAAGATTAGTAAAGGAATGTGAACAACTTGTTAGAAAGCAAGCTTGTTGAGTTAAAGATTGAGATGGAGAAACAAATAACAGTATAATTTTTCAGCATTGCAGCATCAAAAAGGATACGAGCTACTTCCCTCTTTGTGCAGTCAGGAGGAAGTCCCTCAACATATAGTGTGTTGGAAGCATCTGAAGGTAGAGGTAATGTTTCACGGCTCGGCCAACCCACTGCATCCAATGGGTGTTGACCACCAAGACCAATACTTCGACCATTTCGTGCTAGATCAGGACTGACACCCCTAGTACGACCCATCACAGCATCAGTCATTGCAAGACCAGGCATCCCACTGCCAACAGCTCTTCCCAACCCAACTTCACCAAACGAAATGGCTTCTCCAGAAGTTAAAGAAGAAAGTTGCTTCAAAAGGAATTATGATGAATGCTTCAGAAAACAAACATGTTGATGCATGATGGAGAAAAAATAAGCATGCTTAAGATTCAAGAGGGTACCGCATTCTGGAGGTAGCGGTCATACGCTGACCCAATAGTTTTTGTGTCCTTTGCGGACCGAGGTCCACCACGATCATCATCCAATGCCAAATAGTTATGCATCTCATGACCTGAACGCAGTGCAGAAGGTGGATGATCTGCAAAGTTGGAAATATAAAGACTTAAGTGAACTTCTTGTGTTGTCAAAGTCTTACATGAGATTTAAATTATGGGCAAAGCACAATAAAAACTTTTTAAAGAAACAACATAACTCAACAAACAGCCTCATGTTTGATAAGAAACCAAAGCACCAAAGAAGTGATCACCAGAAATCCTTCTTAAGTTCAATAGCTAAGGAAAAGGAGGGAGGATAGGGATCATGTTGCAATTTATGTGCATTCTTTTTCTTTTCTTTTTGATAACAGAAAACTTCATTATAGGGTACAAAAGGGGTGCCAACCCAAAACAAAGCTAATGCTTACTAGAAAGAAATAAAATACAATTAAGAATCTCTATTTCATCTACATTAGAATTTCATCTATACCAAAAGGTCAAAATAGAAAGCCATCTATCCTTTACAGTGTTAATAGGGGTCTCAACCCCTTCAAAAGTACTCTTTCTTTCCCACCGCACCAACCAAAAAATGCTCAAAGGTACCAAACACGCCACTTTGCTCTTTTCCTTTGAAGTATGAGTGCATTTCCATGCCCAAATTTCCTCCTCAACAGAGCCCACCACAACCAAAGAAAGACAAAACACCGCAAAACCCATCTCCCATAATGTCTAACCCACAGGCACCAAAGTAAAAGATGGTGAACATTTTCGGCCCCCTCTTTCACAAAAAACATTGACAAGAATCTTTCCCTGCTTTTGAAGGTTGTCAATAGTCAAAATTCTTCCCAAGAAGCCTCCCAAGCAAACAAAAAAAAAGCAACTTTAGGAGGAGCTCGTGATTCCAAATAGCTTGACAAGGGATACACAACTTCCACTCCACTTGAGAATTTGTATTGATAGCACAAAAAAAAATTGAAAGTTAGGACCTCCCACTGTTGAGATTTAGGTTAAGGACAGAGAGAGGGAGATGAGAGATTGAGAAGAAATATTATAGAGTTATTATTGTTGATGTTATGTTATGCGAATAAACCAACAACCCTATATATAGACCTAACACTATAAATCCTAATAGGAATAGGAAACATAAACTAAAAATACTAGGAATCCTAATACATACTAGAAAACCTAATACATATGTAATTATGAAACTATTTCTCTCAACACTCCTCCTCAAGTTGGAGTATGTACATGCACCAACTTGTTACAAATAGACCCATACCAATAACAAACCTTATCCAATCTGAAACGAATAAACTCAAACCCATAAATTACAATAACTCATGAGAACCTATTGGGGCTCCCCCATGACAAAAAGTTAGGTCACCACGTCGGTACCACCTAACGAGACAAGATCATAGAACACCAGATTAATAAGATTTTGATTTTTTTTCGTCTATTTTACTAACTTTGAATTGAATAGACTGCAATCAATAAGTCAAGAAGATAACAACGTCAACACAAGTTGAATCGAGTTAACAACATCAACATCAGGTCAACAATATAAACACAAGTATGAACTCTTCTTCAAGAACGAAGGAACTCTTCTTCTGGAATGGTAAGGAACTCTCCTCCTCCTCCTCCTTCCTTCTTTCTTCTTCTTCTTCAAGAGGAAACACAAGACCAGAAACACATAACAAATATTTTTTTTAGTGTTTTTTACCTAAGACTACGACCAGGGTCCCAAACCATATGCTTTGATACTATATTGAAATTTAGGTTAGGGACAGAAAGAAGGAGGTGAGAGATTGAGAATAAATATTATAAAGTTATTATTATTGATGTTGTGTTATGAGAATAAACCAACAACCCTATATATAGACCTAAGACTATAAATCCTAATAAGAATAGAAAACATAAACTAAGAATACTAAAAAACCTAATACATACTAGAAAACCTAATACATATGTAATTAGGAAACTATATCTTTCAACAGCTACCAACTGGACTATGCCCTAGCTACTCATAATAAGATAATGACATTAAAATGAGAGCTTTTGAATTGACCATCCACAGAACAAGATTGTAAAACCTCAACGTTTTCTCAAAAATATAATTACCCTAACTAGCTACTCTGAATACCCGGGGAGGGGGTGGTAATAATTTAATAGATGTACAACATTTAACATGCAAAACCCTTGCAACTTACAGTTTTGAAACTTTATCCACTCTCTCTCAAAAATCTTGCATCAAAAACCTACTAATCACAAAAATTTTACACTCCTACATGACATTTGAGACCTAGATGTTGATCTCAAAACTGAAATTAACTTACTTTTGGACTCTAAGTAATCACACTTTCCCTTTCAAAACCACTTTAACCTCATAACCAGGCATGTCAACAAAGTGTAACCTTGTAAATATTTAGCTAATATGTATAGAAAAGGCTAATATCCAAGTACTACCCCTTCTTGTGGCCAAGGGCATAGCCATTGGTAGTCATACCCTCTAAAGAAGTCTCAAGTGGGAATGCTCCCTTCTTCACCGCATCCAACTGAAGTACAACAACTCCCTCTTCAAAACCACTTTAACTTTAAAACCAGACATGTCAACAAATTTCTGTAAATATGATGGGGTACATCGTTGGAGACAACCTTTAAAAGTGTATAAGAAGCAAAGGAAGGTGGATAATAATGTTCAAGCACTTCCAGAAAATTCCTAATGATATTCTACAGCTGATATGGGACGTTGACTAAGTTGTTTGTAATGTGTCAAGTCTTAATTTTTTTTTTTGCATGGGCTAGGAAGCAGTTGATTAATATTGATAAGAGTTTTCTTGATGTTTTAGAGTCAAAGGTAGTTTGGCCAAATTTGCTGGACATGGGCTGTAGAGGTGGCCCATGGGTCTTATATTGTTTAGAATTTAGCTTGAGTCTTTATATGTGGTCTTAGTAGCCAGATCTGATATATAGGTCTCCTTTCCTTTTGTAGTTTGGATGCCCAATTCCTATACGTATAAGGAGTTACCAGCAGCCTCTAATATAAATATGCTATGTAATCTGCAACTTCTACATAGAATAGGATATACTTATATCCAGCACCTTAAGTTTACTTTTGAGGGTGTGTTGCCTTCTCTCCTAAGCGTGATTGCTTAGGTTTAAACAATTTCTCTCTCATTAGTTTCTATCGACTTAGTGCTGAACATCAATATCCTGCATCAAAATGTTAGGCCAGAGAAGCTGAACTAATAAGTATAGAGAAGGCTATAATTAACCTGGCTCCCTCCCTTCCTCGCTCCCCCGGAAGTTGATGCATTTCTTGTTGGTAATTGATGAAACTGTAGTAGCCATTGGAAAGGTTGACAGGAGCAAAATATTAAATGTTCCATGGATGGTCACTGCGGCTCTTACATATTCGTCTCAACAGCTTGTGTGCCTGAATCTCAGTCTTACAACGCTCTGTAGATAAGGCCATCTTAGGTCCCACTTTTACCCATGATGGTAACTAAAACAAGTTCTGCATTCTAGGCTGTAACTCCAAATTCTGCATTCAAAGAAGGTACCAGTGTGGGTGTAGTATCTAAACTTCCATGTTCTTAATACCATAGAATTTCAGAATACTGCCCTTCACAAATATGGCGATTTTGAAGACACTAATTGTTAAGTCAGTAGCGTTAGTGGCCACATAAGAAAATATCATATAATAGTATGGTTCAACGTAGAGTGAGCACCAAATTCCATGACTGATAAGCCTCAACTAACCACAGAGTTACATAACATTTGACTAGGCCCCTATAGCTCCTTCTGACTGTAGCTGGGCATGGAGGAAACTGCTAAATTTGAGATCCAAGGCTAGGCCCCTGTTAAAACACATTTTGGGTAATGGTTAAGCATTCACCTCTGGTATGACAACTGGACAAGCTAAGGTGGCTGCCATAATTAGAGATGGTTCTTGGAATTGGCCTCCTTCCAAGTCTGATTACTTGGTTGATATTCAGCTTGCAGTTTGTGATCTTATTCCTTCTATGGCAGAAGATTCTGTGATCTGGAGCCCTTCTCCATCCCACAAATTTCACCAGCACTCAACTTGGGAGAACCTAAGGGAGAAAAGGCCTGAAATTCCATGCCATAGGCTTGTTTGGTTCACTAATCATATCCCAAAGCAAAGTTTCACTTCATGGCTAGCTATTTTGGATACGTTATCGACAAAAATAAGGAAACAGAAATGGGGATTGCAACTGAAGTACTGAACACATCATGCCTTCTTTGCAATCAGCATATTTTGCAATCATCGTGCCCTTCTTTGCAATCAGCATGTTGAAACCAGGGACCACATTTTCTTTGAGTGTCATTTCTCTATGGATATTTGGCATCAAATCATTTTGAAAACTCAAGTTAGCAAAGCTGTTGTCACTTGGAAAGAAGAATTGGCTTGGGCAATAAATATGCTTAAAGGGAAACCTTTATCCATTCTTCTTTTAAAAATTGCTTGGAATGTCTAGATATACCACATTCGGAAGGAAAGAAATTAAAGAGCTCATCAGACTGCTTTCCATCCTATTTCTGCAGTCTTGGAGAACATTGTTAATGATGTGAGGGACAGAATTCTAGGATTTGTTAGCACAAATACAAGAACCATTGATAGCAGTATAGCATAAAACGGGGCTTTAACTTCATTGGTTACTGCTACTTAGTTGCTTCTCTAGTCTTTTGTATCTTATTTTCAGCATTTCTTATATATTTCTGAATGAACTATCTACCTATCAATGCCCACTAACATAATACTTTAGTATTTGTCCTAAATTTCTATGAAGAGCAGACTCCATCTAAACCACAAAGCTTTCACACGAATTAAGATTTTAACCTGTTAAAACAGCTAGACATTTCTAAAATTTATAGTAGCTATAACCAGAAAGAGAACCAAAAGCCAAATGGCCCAAATCCATCACAACACAGTCAATTCACAATTCACAAAATACAAAATAAATCAAAAGTAAACAACAAAAATCCACACCAACTACGCCCCGTTAGAAATTAAAAGAGTATTATACAGCCTATAATCAACAAAAGAATCAACTGAATGGATTTATTATTGAAGCTGAAAACGACAATAATGTCTCTTGAAAATTAAGACAAAAGAGAAAAAAGAGCATACCGTAGTCAGTACGGGGTCGTTTAAGCATGCCAGCAGATGGAAGGAGAGGAGGAAGAGGCTGTTGCCGATTCCAGTAACCATCCGCCATGGCGTATTTTTCTCTCTCTCTCTCTCTCTCTCTCTGCAAATTTTTCTAGGGAGAAAATGGGGTTTTGGGGAATTCAAAAAACCCTAATTCGAGAAAGAGCTTAGTGTGGAACTCTGATTATTGGCAAAATCTGCTCTGCTCTTTATCCCCTTCTTCTCTGAATTCCCTTCCTGTACACAAATTTCTACATAATAAATTTTGTGGCGAGTTCGTTGCGAGTACGACTCACACAACTCGCGAGTGTGTGAATCTGTTCATGGTAAACCAATTGCGTGCAGCCACGTTGCAGAAGCTGATCATGTGCGGAGCATGTGATCTCCACTTTAGTGGCGCCAAATATTGCCATTTAGTGAGTGTTGATTTCTTTTTATGCCAACACAAAATATTAAATAAGAAATGGTAGAAAGTAATATCAAACATTGGTTAATTCAACAACGCTAGATATATTATTATTATGTTTGGTATCACATCATATATTTACGAAAACCAAAATTATTATGTTTTTATCTGGTTAATTGGACTTGGGCTCCGGTTTGCCCTGAGACACATTGCGGCCCATTTGCAAATTGGATTAGACTCATGACAAGTAGCAATCCTCCTATAACATCCACAACAAAGAAAACACTCTTTTCTACAGACCAATGCATTTATTTGTGAAGAGCAAGATGACGTTGTATTTTTTGGGCTTAGCAGCAGACATGTAGATTCAGTTTTTGGTTGTCAAAATAATTTATAATTTTTTTTTAAATAAAACAGTTATGAAATTAAAAGTTGTTTATCCCTCAATAAAACAACTCTTAAAATGGTTTCTAGATTTGGCCCATTTGGGTTTTATAAACCTTATATGGGATTCTGATCTCCATGACTTTTTGACATGTTGTTAGTATCCATGTGATGTGAGTTTGCTTTCAGTGCCAAAGAGAAACAGAAAAGGAAAAGCACAAAGGATAGTGGGGGCATGGGCGAATTTTGAACATATTCTTACTATCTTCTGTGTTTCTGTATTTTCTTTATGCCTTTAATCCTAATTTCAAGTTATCCGATCTTTATGCCCTAAATCCTAAAAGTTTGTTTGGAAATATAGGTGAATGAATGATTATTTTATTTTCATTTTTTATATTTTTCACAAAATTAAATATAATAAATTAAGTGAAGTTAGGTATTAAATTTTAGTTTTAATAGCATGCGATAATGTTATTAAGGTAAATTGCAAGTATATTGAGAAATTATCTATAACAGTTTTTAAAAAGATTTGTATCTTTAAAATAACAAAAATTAAATAAAATGTTAAAAAATAATTAAAAAATAATAACTCAAAATTAAACTCCACGATTGTTTTATGAACGGTAAATAACTAAACCAAACGTACGCAAATTTAGATTATCGTATCTTTAGGTATCCACATGGGCACAAGACGCGTACTGTAGATTTGCTTCCAACTGATGTGGGACAAATGCAAAGAGAGAAAGTGTTTTAAAACACGTAATAGTCAACGGAAACAAAGTTCTTCATAAATGGAGCCAAAATGTCATTTTCTTGCTCTCCCGCGACAAAGAGCAGTATATGCTTCCCCAAGTCTAGCATTTTCCTGTTCCCATTCATCTCTAATAATCAGAGGACAAAAATGATGGCAGATATAATATAGCATCTATTATTAACAATTTTATGTTGTACAGTTGGGTTTTTTTATTTAGTGATTTTTTTTTATAAGAGATTCGGATTTAATTCTCTTTTTTATTACTGTAATAAAAAAAAGAATGTTGAACATTGTTATCAATCTTTCATTTTTCGTATTTAGCTTTCTTTTCAATTTATTGCCTCTCGGGTACATTTTCAAAATATAAACACAATCTCAAACTTAATTAACCCGAAATCTAAATTTAGAAGGCAAGAATGAAGAAACTAAAAAAAATCAACTATTTTGATAGCTCTTCAAAGTGAGCTTACAACACGACCAGCGGATGAAGATAAAGTCTTTCTATTAGTACTTAGTTTTTAAAATGATTTTTATTTCCAAAAACCAAAAGTTTAAATCAAACACAAAAATGCAACTTTTAAGAAGAATCAAAAAGTGAATATACATTCTAATAGATTGAATTTGTCTGAGATAAAAAAACTCTATAACTGTTTTATCAAACACTAAAAAAAATATTTGTTCCACGGTTTAGAACATGTTTAGTAGAGTTTATGAAACGATCTATAATTTAGTTTACAATATTTTAAAATAATTTATGAAAAAATTAACAATAATAGAACTAATTTAAATAGAGTTTATATTTGATGCACAAACAGTTAATCTCATGTTGCTATCTCATTAGTATAGTAATTTAAATTCTTAAAAATCCTTCAAGATAAATACAAAATTTAATATTTATTGAAAATCATTAAATAAGGAAATATAATAATCCAACATGATTGACTTTCTTATTTTCTCCCTTATATTTTTCTTCTCTCTCTTCATTTGATTTAATGTCTCGTGATAGAATATTAAAGATCCAAAACTAAATCGGTAACGGAGCAATTTTGACAACGATAGAAAACAAACGAGAATCTTTTTAATAGAATAAAAAAATGAAATATTTTCCTAATGAAAAACAATATAAAATTGTAAAGATTTAAGCAATAAATTGGTAGTTTCATTTATCTTAAGTGATTTTTTTATTTGACATAATAATGATCATTAGATTTAATAAGATGATTGAGATATATACAAATTATCTCTACATTTTCCGTACAAAATTGAGAAAACAAAGATCTGAGCAAGAACACAAACCTAGTCTTAACTCTTTAATCGCTGCAAGATATTTGAGTTTTTCTCAAGTCCGATATTAATGCATCTAATTTTGTGATGTTATGTATGAATCTCATTTTTGGAAACTTAAAATCCAGATCTATTAACTTAATTTTGGATTAAATAATTAAAATTACATAATTTTTACGGGTTTTATTTGCACCGGTCGTGACTTGAGAATAACCTTGATCTAAGAAGTAGATGAATGACTTTATTTTTTTTCCTATTTTTAGTACATTATAACTTTCTATGAGATGAAATCTGAAGAGCAGTATTTGTATGTGAAACATCAATGGTGTTCATTTAACCAAAATTTACGTGGTGTGGATTGGGAGGTGTGATTTCTTCCATTCACAAGTTTTCTCTAGTTTTGCCCCTACGTTTACTTCGCTCTAAATTTTTCTTTTCTTTGTAGCATTTATTCTTTTATTCTATTTGGTTTGTTAGAGAGGTCATACTTTGACAATTGATTCTATTTGTTATTTCCTATATTGGCTGTTAATTTAAGAGAGGAAGTAAGGCAATACAAAGAAGAGAATTGTATTGAATTGTGTGATTTACTTACAAGGGAGTTATCCTATTTATACAAGCCAATAGAAGAAGCAAAACTATACATAACCAATGTGGGACTAAACTAACTAAGCTCATATAATACATTAACACCCCCCCTCAAACTCAAGGCGGTAAGTGGGAGGTGAACTTGAGTTTGGAAACTAGAGAGTGAAAGCGTCCGGGTGGATGAGCCTTAGTGAAAATGTCAACTGTCTGATCGGCTGAACTGAAGGATTGTAGACGAACCGTACTGTGGAGAATGTGATGATGGATGAAGTGGCAATCATTCTCGAAGTGTTTTGTATGCTCGTGGAAGACATCATTGTGAGCGATCTAAATAGCACTCCTGTTGTCATAGTGTAGGATAGTGGCAGCAGGAGAAGAGATACCCATGTCAGCGAGTAGCCATCGAAGCCAGAGAAGTTCTTGAGTTGCATCAGCCATGGTACGATATTTAGCTTCAGTACTGAAGCAAGCAACCACAGTTTGTTTCTTACTACGTCAGGAGATGAGAGAATTGCCCAAAAAGAAACAGTAACCAATGGTTGAACGTCTGTCGGTGGGGTCTCCAGCCCAATCAGCATCAAAATAGGCTTGTAAGACGGGAGTAGATTGAGCTGAGAAATGAAACCCGTGAAATAAAGTACCCTTGACATACCGAAGAATGTGAAAAATAGCCGAGTAATGGGTGGTCCGAGGAGCGGACAAGAACTGGCTGACCTGATGAACGACATAGGCAATGTCAGGGTGAGTAACAGTAAGATATACAAGACTTCCAACCAATTGGCGATATAGAGTGGCATCCTGAAGAGGTAAACCATCGAGTGGGCTAAGTCTGATGTTCGGCTCGAGATGAGTAATGGTAGTGGTTGAGTAAGTGATCCCAGCCTTAGAAAGGAGATCCGAGGCATATTTGGCCTAAGAGAGAAAAAATCCATCAGAACTAGATGAGACTTCGAGGCCAAGAAAATAGGTGAGCACGCCAAGATCTTTCATCTTGAATTGGCCACTGAGAAACTTTTTGAGTTTAGAAATACCACGTAGATCATCTCCAGTAATAACTATATCATCCACGTATAGTAAAAGAAGGATAATACCATTGGCAGTACGGCGAATAAACAGAGCCGAATCATGAGCACTCGGTGTGAACCCAAACTGATGAATGGTAGTGCTGAATTTGGCAAACCAGGCACATGGAGCTTGTTTCAAACCATATAGGGCACGGCGAAGGCGACAAACTTTGCTTTGAGGGGCATCCAAGCCGAGAGGGCTATGCATATAGACTTCCTCAAGCAGATCCCCATTGAGAAATGCATTTTTGACATCTATTTGAAACAGAGTCCATCTTCGAATGGCGACGATAGCAAGGAGTGTACGGACAGATGTGAGCCTCACCACTAGAGCAAATGTTTCTTCATAGTCAATGCCATATTCCTGAACAAATCCCTTAGCAACAAGTCGGGCTTTATATCGTTCAACAGAGCCATCAGAAAGTGTCTTAATCTTAAACACCCATTTGCACCCAATAGGAGTTTTTAACGGGGGCATATCAATAATATCTCAGGCATGAGTTTTAGCTAGGTCCTGAAGTTCTTCATCTATTGCTTTCTGCCAAAGAGGATTAGCACTAGCCTCCTTATAGGATTGAGGCTCATGCAGATGAAGTATAGTGGAAAAACAATGATAATCAGCAAGATGAGAAGGGCGATTAGTTACCCTGGTAGATCTGCGCGGGTGATCTAGAGGATGACTCTCAGAGGGAGTCGGTGCAGACTCATCAGATATAAGAATATCCTCAGGCACGACTGATTGAGTCGAAGAGATGAGGTCAGTTGATTGTTCTAGAGCTGAAGCTAGGTCTGGAGATGTAGGATCAGCTGGTGATTCCGAAACAGAAAGGGTGATATCAGCTAGTGATTCTGAGATGGAATCAACGGTACCTGAAACTGGATTCTCAAGAAATAACTCAATAGATGGATCAGTAAAGAATCTGGAGTTAGTGATGGTTGACATGTCAAATAACCATAAGGAAGAGGATATTTGATATTCCCAAAAAATGACATGACGAGAGATACGAAGAGTTTTAGAAATAAGATCCTAGCACTGATACCCCTTACGTTCAATACCATATCCAATTAAACAACATAGATGAGCCCTTGGTTGCAATTTGTTATATTCATGTGGTTTGAGAAGAATAAAATAAGCGCAACCAAAGACTCTGATGTCAGAATAATCAGGAGGTTTACCGAAAAGGCGCTCGAATGGAGACTGATTTTAGATTGTAGCGGAAGGGACACGGTTGATTGTGTACACTGCGGTTAAGGCAGCATCACCCTAGAAACGTTTAGTTCATGATGACGAAATGAGTGGAGCACGAACGGTGTCAAGAATATGTCGATGTTTGTGTTCAGCTCGTCCATTTTGTTGGGAGGTTCCAGGGCATGAGCAGTGGGGGAGTGTGCCATTTTTGTGAAGTAGGTTTAGAAAAACACGGTCTTTATATTCTATTGTATTATCTTAACAAAAAAATTTGATATTCCGAGAGAATTGAGTTTGAACCATAGAAGAAAAATTAGAATATATTTGAAAGAGTTCAGATCTGCTTTTCATAAGAAACAACCAAGTATAATGAGAATAATTATCCACAAATATAACAAAATAGCGAGCACCACCCATTGATGCATGAGGAGAATGCCCCCTAACATCAG
The DNA here is from genome assembly GCA_023935145.1 of Bretschneidera sinensis. Lineage (NCBI taxonomy): Eukaryota > Viridiplantae > Streptophyta > Magnoliopsida > Brassicales > Akaniaceae > Bretschneidera > Bretschneidera sinensis. Next base: position 152,916,633 of record CM043697.1, read on the forward strand.
AATGTACTAAATCAAAAGGTGTGAGGGAAACAGACTGACTCTCATTAAAAGGTAAAGCTGATTATTTTGCAAGTTGACAATGAATACAATGAAAAGACTCATGCTAAAATGAACCTAACTAAGCACTAGAAATAAGAGAACATAGAGGCCTGGATAAAGTGTGACCTAACCGAGAGTGCCACTATTCCATGGGTGAGAGTACTGGGATGGATGCGACCGATTGGTTTGGTGATGGTGAAGATGGGACTTAGAGGTGAGTGAGCTCAAAGAGGCATCCAATTTTACGGTCGGTTCTAGGGAGTTTTCCTTCCTGAGGGTCCTGCACACGACAACCAGTAGAAGAAAAATGCAAATCAAGTCCAAGATCACATAGTTGTCTAACAGATATAAGATTAAGCGTAAGATTATGAACCAAATATGTGTCAAAAAGAGACAAATGAGAACTGTCAACATGTCCAGTGTGGCTAACTAATATATTTGATCCATTGGCAGTGTGAATAGTAGGTGCATGCTCATCACAGGTTTTAGAGGAAAATATAGAGGCATCAGAAATCATGTGATTGTAACAGACAGAATCAAAATACTATCGGGATGTACCTAGTGTAGCTAATATGGCTATATTGTTACCAGTTTTATTTAGAGCCTCGTTAAGAATGGTGCAGAAACCACTCAAACTAAGTGGAGAGTTAGATGAAGTTGGTGTAGCATCAGTGGCTACAGCAGCAGCATTCTTTGGCTTGGAATATAACCGATTGCGAGAGCCTCGAGATCGATATTGGTTCCCTTTTGACTGATTTTCAACTGGAAGTTTAGGGCAGTCTGCAAGATAGTGACCTGGTTCTCTACAGACTTTACATAGGCGAAAAGGACATTTGAGCAATTCATGCCCTTGTGAATGACAATACCTGCAAAATAAAGGCTTCTGGATAGATTTACCTTGGCAGCTGGTGTGGTAAGAGCAATGCGTGTTGCAAGGGCAACATCTGTATGAGATCCTTGTAATGTGGCAAGACATATTTTCTCACTGAGTAGATCAGAAAGAACATCGTTTAGGAGAGGTATCGCACCCCGGTGTAGGATTGAAGCTCATACAGGTTCAAATTCTTCTCTCAAGCCCATCAAGAATTGCATAATGTGTGTCTCAGTTTGGTACTTTTCATAAACATCAACGTCTTTTGTGCATTCTCAAGTTGGCTCAGTGAGAGCTAACTGGTTCCACACGTCAGTCATCTGAGATAGAAAACTGTTGACAATTTGTCCAGGTTCTTAGCGCATGCTATGAAGGATGGAAAGAAGACGATACCGATTTGAGATGTCTGCCCTTGTGTATCGATGTTAGAGAAGATTCCAAGCTTATTTAGTTGTATGGAGTGCACCAAATTGAAGTTTGATTTATGAGATAATAGTAGCATAAAACCATGTGAGAATCTGGTGATTTTTACTATCCTAGTCCTCTAGATGGTCAACATATTTGTCAGCATCTTCGTCGTCATTCTTCTTGGGTTCAGTGATATCTCTAATCACATAATGCCACAATTTTCGTCCATAGAGAAAACCATACATTTCTTAAGCCCACACAACATAATTAGATTCATCCAGAACAGTAGTAATAACCCGGGGTAAGTCCGATTCAGCCATAGGTGCAAAGAGGAAGGTGAACCGGTGTAGAAACTACAAAAAAAATATAAAAAGAAGTATGTTCTGTGAGCCTCAAATAACAAAACAAACATCGAAAACAGAATCAGAACGTTGAAAAACCCCAGGAATCGGTCCAAGTTTGCAGAAAATTGGTCTAAAATGTTTGAACCGGTCAAAGAGAAGTACCTCCAAGAAACCGATGATGTGGTGGTCAACTGATGATGTGGTGGTCAACGGGAGACGTGATACTGATATGGCAGTGACATGGCATTGATGTGGCTTTTAGGGCTGACATGGTAGCAGCTTGACTGAAACAGGAGCGGCAGCGGAGATGACATCGATGGAGAATGAGACTCCGACTATAGTGATGACCCGACAGGTATGAAAATGATATACTAGAATTTTTTCTGATGTTAAAGATCCGTTAAAAGTGGCAATCATAGAGCATACTCAACTTTTAATATACCGAGAACCACTAAGGCTCTGATACCATGTTAAATTTAAGAGAGGAAGTGAGACAATACAAAGAGGAGAATTGTATTGAATGGTGTGATTCTATCCTATTTATACAAGCCAATAGGAGAGGCAAAACTATACACAACAAATGTGGGACTAAACTAACTAAGCCAATATAATACATTAACAGGCTATAATCCGCTTAATGTAGTTTTGCATACCTGGGTTTCCTGCTACCAATTTATAACGAGGTGAGAGGTAGAGATAAGAGATAGAAATAAACAGAGAGAGGAAAAAGGTAAAATTTTTTTTTATAAAAAAATTGTATTTGATTAGAGATTGATAATAGAAAAATAAAATGAAAAAGAGAAAGTCAAATTTTATAGTTGACTTAAAGATAAAAATGTTTTTAAAATATTTAAACTGAGAATATTTTTGAATTTCACTCAATTAACTCGATAATCTTGATTGACTAACCAAAGAATCACAAAATACCTGAACTTAGATTTTGAAATCTTTGCATTACAGTTTAAAAGAATCAATCTGCGTGATAATTTTATGTATTTTTCCCAAAAATATGAATAATAATGATTACTCATTTAAGGTGTATAAATGAAAATGTTGAAAAATAAATAGATTATCAAAATTCGTTAAAGTTCAAGTAATTTGGAATTTTATATTCAAACAAGTTCTCTTGCGTGCAAATCAATAAAAATTAATAAATTTTACACGTCGACTCAAATATAATTAAAATAATAACATAAATTGAAAATTGATTCATGGGCTTTGCCTTAATTCAAGTAAAGCGCATGGTGAAAAAATAAATGCGTGAAAGTGAATCTTGATATACGTTTGGAAAGTAGTGTTCGCTTAAAAGGCATAAGAGAAATCATCAGTGTCTTACGACGCTCTTCTTACTATCAAACCAAGCCGAACCATTATGTTGTCGTTTGGTATCAGAGCAAACACCACCATAATAAGTCAAAGTCACCGCTCTTCACCTTCGCGTCTCGGCATTTTCGAGTGCCAAGTGCTATACAAACTTAATTTCAGGGGTGAGATACTTTGCTCTTTTGGATGACAAGATCGTGTAACTTGAAGCTTCTACTTCGAACCTGAGAGTTGTAATATAGGACTGCTCTCTATTGGTAGGCGGCTAAACAGATCTGGGCCTTATCTCGAGCTTCATCGATAAGGTCAGCATTCATTCGTAAGGTCTTTTCGTTGTCATTTTGCTCGAAGTTTTGTATGTGTAATGACGGTACTTCGATTTCCAAGGGGATGGCTGCTTGTTGCTCATTTATTTACCTAAATAAATAAGCAAATAATCGCACTCATTTTACTTGCAAGTGCACAAGGTCAACAATACTCCACAGGGATTGGTGAATTTCGGTTTTAGAATCAGTTTCTTAATAAAAAGATAGAAATAACAGTTGAGTGTGTTTTAACACTAATAAGAGCATAGGGCTTTGATATCCACCTCTAGTCATACTTTCCCAATGAGTAATATGTCAATGCACTAGCCTTCTCATGATTACCTAATGGTTGCCAACCTAAGGGCATGGTATCTACTCCTTAAGCTATTGATTTCCCTAAGCACCGAGTTAGGCATGGTATCTACTCTAACTCTTTTCTTTCTTAAGGGATTCAGCATGGTATCTACTGAGTTGTTCCTTAAGAAAGCATAAGATTTATGAAAATCGACAACCACATGAGACCTAGGGCATGGTATCTACTCCCGGTTTCCCATGTTGATTAACCCAAGAATCCGGTGTGGATCTCTTTTGTTACTATTGTTAGGCCCAGGACTCGGTCATCCAAATTGGTCTAACTAACTGATCCATACTGCATGCACATATTGATCAGACATATACATATGAGGAATGTAAATAAACACAGGTATTAATCAAGTTAAGCATCATAATCGAGGCTATTGCAAATAAATCAATGAATGTATATATGGGAAAGCATAACTAGGGCTTCAATCGAGCCCTATAAGGAGTTAATTACACATGCTGTCTAAGATAAACATTATAATATAAACTAAACATAAACTATAAAACCCAAAGAATATTGTGGAGACGGGTTGTCAATCCTCTCCAAAGCTTACAACTCCGAGTGAAAGTAAAAGATAAAAGAAGTCCCTCTTTTGTGTGCGCTTTACAGGTGTATTTATAGGGCTTGAGTAAGCTTAACAAATATAAACATATATTTGCAATGATTAAGAGTTTTGAATGCAAATCACTTTCATGAGGCAGTTTAAGACATCACAAGTTTGACTTTAGTGTGTTGTGAATTAGCACATAAAATATTAGGCTTCTAAATAATTCTAATATGTAGTGTTTCGATGACTCGAGATTCACCAAATTTCCTATTAGAATCAAAAAAATGGCATAGATTTTCTTATTTTCTTTTATTTGTGAGATTTTTGCCAAGTTGGTTCCCTTAAGCTTTCTATTTGACTCATGTAGCGAGTGTTTAGCCAAGGACTCCCAAACCAGACAATCTTAGGGCATTAGGTGTAAAGACACCCCTAAGGACTTATTAACTTGAGTAAAAAAAGGCTACGAAACTAACTGGTCTTAATGCTAAATTCTCTTAAGCTTTCTATTTGACTCATGTAGCGAGTGTTTAGCAAATGACTCCCAAACCAGATGGTCTTAGGGCATTAAGTGTAAAGACACCCCTATGGACTTACTAGCTCGAGTAAAAAAAGCTACGAAACTTAACAAGTTTTAATGCTACCAATCAGAATTTTTCACCTTTTGACTTGACACTCACTGCTTACTGAGGCAAAAGGGCCAGTTACTCAGTGAAAAGTTCTTTTTAATGATCTTTTGTGAGCAAAAATGTTTTCACCTTTTGACATGACACTCACTGCTTACTGAGGTAAGAGGGTCAGTTACTCAGTGAAAAGTTTGTTTTATAGATCATTAGGAGCATTTTTCTTTTTGAGCACTAACAATTTTCTTTTACTTTTTCTTTTCTTTTTTTTTTCTATTTTCTTATGCTAAAATATTAATCTAATAGGTCATCTAGTTCACAGCCAAGCAAAAGAAACATACATATCAAAATTACATGTCATACCCCACACAACTATGTGCTAATGTGCTCGTGTTAGTTTAGGTCAAAATTGTGAATCCTTAATTGCCTAAAAGTAAGTCATCTATGTTCAAAACTTAATTATTGGCCTTATATGTTCAAAATTTTAAGCTCACTTATGAAGTCAAATCATATTGTTTGTTTAGATCACCCAACATTTTTGGAACAGAATGAACATGCATTTATTTATAAAAACAACAAAACAACAAAAAATGGGACATAATGTGTGTGTGAGTGTATCCCCATACCCCCAAACTTAAATTGCACATTGTCCCCAATGTGTGAATAGCATGGAAGGAGCTGACCTGGGAGATGGAGAACTATATTGCTGGCATGGCGCGTAGGACGGCCACAAACTTCAACTGGATGCACTCACTCTGTCCTTGAAAAAAGAAAGACAAACAAATATAAAATGGAAAACAAGTAATAATAAACAGCTATAGAAAAGTAAACTATGAAATACTAATAATAAAATAAAATAAACTATTTAGAAAGGATATGCTTTTGGGTGCCTCCCATGAGTGCTAAGTTTAACGTCTTCAGCCAGACGGTGTATCCTCTCACTGCTGGTCATCTGGTGGTGCAGTCGAAGAGGTATTGGGGGTAAGGGGCAGGCGATCGAGGATAACCTATAGCATCACCTCCTTGCGTGCAAACCGTGCCTCCAAACTATCTATGCGCTGGTGTACTAGGGATGTAGCGGCAGAGATCTCGCCTCGGAAAGAGGACAGCTCGGTGAGAAAGTGTTGGGACTTAGTGGGTCCCATGTCTGGATGGTCCTTTTCTCGCAATGGGCTGACTGCAGGGGTCTTTGTCTCCATATGATCTTCCTCAACCCTCTCAGCTGCAAGTGCAGGGGCTGGGAGTCCTCGAGGCATGTGCAAGAGACTATGTGTCCATTGAGCCTTCCCAAAGAAGGGATGCTCTCGCACTAGTCAGTCACTGGTGGTCCCCTTAATCCCTTTCTTCTTGAAGATGTACGAAAGTAGGAATAAGAATGGGAGCCCCCATGCATTGGCCATAGTGGTCTGACGTCCATGGACATGATCCCAAAATTTATGCAGCTGGCTCTATATAACAGCGGGAAGAGAGTACCAGTGACCTCTGTGGAAAGTATACAATGTCTGTAGAAACTGGTCTCTCCTCTATGTCTTTTGCCCCAATGGACACACATTACACTGGAGGATGGTGTCCACTAGCCAAAGCCATGGAGGCAACTTGGACCGACTCGCTACGTTGTTGTGTCTGTCGGCGTAGTGACCAGCGCACATATCTTCGATAATCGTGGATAAGTCAAAAGAGTCCGGCTGCTCCTTGATATCGATGTCCTCCGGAGGGGACTCATCACAGCAGTGAAGAGTAGCGGCTATGTCGGCACTAGTCACCTCGATGGATATGCCCTGGACTGAGGAAGTCAGTACTCCCGATCTACTGTAGTCAAAAGATATACTCTCATTGAATTGGACTACCAGTTGGGTGTAAGCAGTCGAGCAGACTGGTTTAAAGAGCCTCTTCAACCCTTAATTTTTAAATGCTTGGACTGCCCATTGAGTAGCATCCATTTGCTTGAAGACGTCATCGATGGCGAAGATGGTCTCGAATAATAGTTCTCTTCGCTCTATGTTTGGTTGGGATGACTGGGCACGGTTGCTCGATGCACGGGAGGTGGAAGCGGTTTGCTTTGACATGTCGATCCTAGTTTCTGTCAAATTTACGATCGATCTCGAATATGTGCGCTCGATCGCACACTGGACTATGCGTTCGATCGCAACAGCCGTGCGCTCGATCGCACACGGTCAGGCTTTTCCTCGAACAGGTTGTGGGCAATAAAATACCAAGCTATGGTCTTTGTGGTTTTGGATGTGTTCCTAACCTCGTGCAAACATAAAAATACCCAATCACACACATGATAACACATATATAGAATGAAAAATAGAATTTAATTATTAAGAACCATGTGTTAGATCAAAGTGGGTTACCTTGTATATGTGAAAATAGAATGAATGTGCGATGGGGAAGAGGACGTGGCGGTGATAGTAGGCTGATGGTGGTACGGTGGTGGTGATGGTGGTAGTGTGGTGGAGTGCAGGTGTTGAGAGTTGAGATTTGTGTGTTGCAAAAGGGAGGGTGTGAGTGGGTGAAAACAGAAAGTGTGGGTGAGATATGGGGAGAGTGTGAGTGAGAGTGCGAAGAGTGAAGTGTTTTAAGTCCATCACGTGACTGTCTACCACGAGTGTGCTCGATTGTACTTATATTGCGCTTGATCGCACTCTTACGCTCGAGCACACTGAATGATGCACTCGATCGCACTCTTATGCTCGAGCACACTGAATGATGCACTCGATCGCACGCAGTGTGCATGGGCAAAAATAAAAACTTACCGCAGCTGAAAAATAGGAATAATACAACCTTACCATGTGTTAGTGGCCGCAGTGCCACTAACCTTAAAATAGATGCTTGAGCTGTATGGGTAATCAAATATGAGCTGCTCAAGCGCTCTTGTGCCACAGTGCTAGTTGGTTGAAATGAAGCACTTAGAGTCCACCTCTTGTGGCTCTAGTGCTTGTATTTCAGCTGTAAACTGTACTGATTTAAGTGCCAAGTCTTCATCTCTTAGAGGAAAGTTAATATCGAGGTATGGTTTGGCTTTGTGTCCATTTATCGTAAAGGGTTGATTTCTATTGGGGCCACAGACTTCTAATGCACCATGAGGGAAGACCTTGGTGACCATGTACGGACCGTACCATATGGACTTGAGCTTGCTTGGGAACAGTCTTAATCGTGAGTTATATAGCAACACCTTTTGTCCTACATGGAACTTCTTCCGTACTAGTTGTTTGTCATGATAGGCTTTTGTCTGTTCTTTGTACAACTTGGCATTCTCATAGGCATCATATCTCAATTCTTCAAGTTCATTTAGATGCAGCTTCCTTTTTTCACCCGTTTGTTTCATGTCGAAGTTGAACTGCTTTATGGCCCAATATGCTTGATGTTCTAATTCTACCGGGAGATGGCACGTTTTTCCAAAGACTAGGCGATAGGGAGACATCCCAATTGGAGTCTTATAAGCTGTCCGATATACCCATAGAGCATCATTTAGGCGTAGAGACCAATCCTTCCAATTAGGCTTCACTGTCCTTTCTAAGATTCCCTTGATCTCTCAGTTGCTTATCTCCACTTGGCCACTAGTTTGAGGATGATATGGAGTGCCAACTCTATGAGCGATCCCATATTTCCATAGTAGTTTGGAAAAAGAGCGATGATGAAAGTGACTGCCCCCATCACTGATGATTGCTCTTGGAGTCCCAAACCGCGTAAAGATGTTCGCTTGTAGAAACTTTACAACTACTTTATGATCATTAGTTTTTGAGGGGACAGCCTTGATCCATTTGGACATATAATCCACACCCACAAGAATATATAAATAACCAAAGGAGTTAGGAAAGGGTCCCATGAAATCAATGCCCCATACATCAAAAAGTTCTGCTACATGAATATTCTGTAGAGGCATCTGATTTCGAGAAGAGATGTTACCTGTCCGCTGGCATCTATCACATGAGCTGCAAAAGAAGAAAGCATTTTAAATAGATTAGGCTAATAAAAACTAGATTGTAGTACTTTAAGAGCTGTTCGTTTTGCCCCAAAATGTCCTCCACAAGCAAACTGATAGTAGTGTTGCAATAAGCTCAAGTGCTCCTCTTCTGGGATACATCGTCTGATGATTTGATCGGGGTAGAATTTGAAGAGGTAAGGATCATCCCATTGGTAGTGTCTTGATAGAGATATCAGCCACTTCTTTTCTTGTGTAGTCATACCTGGGGGAAAAACTTTTACAGTTAAATAATTTACAATATCAGCATACCATGGAAATGTTACCTCTAGAGCGAACAATTGTTCATAAGGGAAGTTCTTATTCAGAAGTAATTCTTTGTCGTCATTCTCATAGGGTAGCCTTGACAAATAATCTGCAACTACATTCTCACTGCTTTTCTTGTCTTTGATCTTCAAACCAAATTCTTGTAATAAGAGTACCCATCTGATTAGCCTAAGTTTTGCATCTTTCTTAGAAAATAAATATCTTAAAGCAGCATGGTCAGTGAATACAATAACTTTAGAACCAATAAGATATGATCTAAACTTCTCTAAAGCAAAAATAACAGCTAACAATTCTTTTTTAGTAGTAGAATAGTTAAGCTGAGCATCATTTAAAGTTCTAGAAGCATAGTAAATAGCATGAGGTACCTTATTGATTCTTTGACCTAAGACAGCTCCCAAGGCAAAGTCACTAGCATCACACATCAACTCGAAAGGGAGATTCCAATCCGGTGCCATCATTATCGGGGTAGAGGTGAGAACATTTTTCAACGTGTTGAAAGCTTGTATACAGTTATCATTCCATTCAAACTTGGTATCTTTAGCCAACAACGCACAAAGAGGTCTCGAGATTTTGGAGAAATCCTTGATGAATCTTCTATAGAAACTGGCATGTCCAAGGAAACTTCTAATGCCCTTGACTGTGAGAGGGGGAGGTAGCTTTGAAATGATGTCTATTTTAGCCTTGTCTACCTCAATACCTTTGTTTGAGATGGAGTGACCCAACACAATACCTTGTTGAACCATGAAGTGACATTTCTCCTAATTCAGTACTAAGTTATTCTCTTCATAGCTCTTTAGGACATTCTCTAAATGATTTAGGCACTCATCAAAATTAGAACCAAAAACACTAAAATCATCCATGAATACCTCAATGTATTTCTCCACCATATCGGAAAATATGCTTATCATGCATCTTTGAAAAGTGGCTGGTACACTGCATAATCTGAATGACATTCTTCGATAAGCAAATGTACCGAAATGATATGTAAAGATAGTCTTTTCTTGATCCTCGGGCACTGTAGCAATTTGGTTGTACCCACTGTACCCATCCAAGAAGCAGTAATAACTATGACCGGTTAATCTCTCTAACATTTGATCAATGAATGGCAAGAGAAAATGATATTTTCTAGTTACTTTGTTCAATTTCCGGTAATCAATGCATACCCTCCAACTAGTTTTCTTTCTTGTAGGTGTGAGCTCCTCATGTTCAGTTTTTACAACGGTAATTCCACTCTTTTTAGGGACAACTTAGACCGGACTCACCCATTTACTGTCTGATATGGGGTAGATAATGCTAACATCTAGTAGCTTTAATACCTCAGCCTTTACTACCCCTTTCATGTGTGGGTTAAGTCTTCTTTGAGCATCTCGAGTAGGCCTTGCTTCTTCTTCTAGGTAGATATTATGCATGCATTTGGCTGGACTTATCCCCTTAATGTCAGCAATGGTCCATCCAATGGCAGATCTATGCTCCCTAAGAACTCTTAACAGTTTCTCTTCTTCTCCACTACTCAAGTTAGCAGCTACAATCACAAGTAAAGTCTTTTTTTTTCCCAAATAGGCATACGTTAAATGCTCAGGTAGCTGCTTTAGTTCCAATGTTGGTGCCTGGACAATAGAAGGCAGAAGAGTAGCATTAGTAGGTATGAGAGATTCAAATGGAAGAGTATACTTACTAGAGTGTTTTGGAGAGGTCTCAAAGAGTTACACAGCCGAGATGATGTCATCAGTCACATCTTCAAGTTCTTGCTTAATATCCTCTTCAGTGAAGCCATGGGTGAGAGTGGTCTCCAATGGATTAATGTGTTGGACCTGAAAAGCTTTCTCGACAAAATTTTGTATCATACATATATATAAAGCATTCCAAATCATCTTGAGGCAGTTTCATTGCATCAAATATTTTAAATTATATTCTCTCACCATTGATTTTCATACTTACTATACCCTTTTTCACACAAATCTTAGTGTCGACAGTTCTCATGAAGGGTCTCCCTAATATGATGGGCAAGGGTAATGGCATAGGGCATTCCTCCATGTCTAATACAATGAAATTAGTAAGTAAAATGAACTCATCAACCTTTACTAGGACATCCTCAAGAATACCCCTAGGTCTTTTAATACTTCTATCTGCCAATTGTAAGGTAATGGAAGTCGGTTGTAGCTCCCCCAAACCTAGGGTTTCGAATACCATGTATGGTAGTAAGTTTACACCCGTTCCTAGGTCTAGTAATGCTCTCTCAAACAGTTGATCACCTATTCTACAGGGAATGGTAAAACTACCCGGATCTTTCAGTTTTGGTGAGAGTTTTCTTAATAGCACAGTACTTACTTCTTCAGTTAATGCTACTGTTTCATGCTCTTGAAATTTTCTCTTATAAGTGCAACAATCTTTTAGGAACTTAGCATAGGCAGGTATTTGGTGAATTGCATCTAATAAAGGAATGTTAATTTCAACTTTTTGCAAGGTTTCAAAAATATCAATTAGTTTATTGTCTTTCTTTTGGTTTACTAACCTTTGCGGGAAAGGGGGAGAATTCACCTTTTCCGTCTCACTTACCCTTGATGCCGATGGTGTTTCTTTGGATGCTGTCGCAGACTCGTCGGACCCTATCACTTTGCCATTTCTCAAAGTTATGACAACCTTCAGTTGTTGATGCCCCCCAGGGTTGGGTAGTGTTTGAGCTGGGAGCTCTCATTGCTTTCTGTCAATGAGCTCTTTAGCTAGTTGTCCCATTTGTAGCTCTAGCCGTTGTATGGCTTGTTCATGCTTTGCTATAGTTTATCTTAGTTCAGCCCGAAATTGCCTTTCATCTGCCATGAACTGATCTTGTGAGGTCATTAATTGCTGCTGCTGAGTGGCCAGTTGTCTCACAAGACTTTCAAGGTTGTTTTTCTTTGGTTCAGGAGCAGTATGAGCAGTGGGCTGGGCGTTTCTTTGCTGCCCTTGCTAGTTAAGGGTATTTTGGTTGTTGTTCCAAGAGAAATTTGGGTGGTTTCTCCATCCAGTGTTGTAAGTGTTTGCATATGCGTTGTTCTTTGGTAGATAGTTGTTAGGTCCCACATAATTTGCTTGTTTCGGACCTACAGATGAGTACAAAGGACAAGTATCAGTATTATGGTCGAACTGGGAACATATCACACATACCTGGAGTGGGGTAGTCGGTAGGCTAGATGAGGCATTTTGAGCAGCCATGACTTTTACCAATAAGTCTAGTTTCCTTTCCACAGCAGCTATTTGAGGAGAAGATCCTCCATTTAGATTTACCTCATACACACTCTTACCCTTAGTTACATGTCTACTTCGAGAGGAGAACTGCTGAGTGTGTTCGCTTAAGGTTTCGAAGAGCTCCATAGCTTCTTCGCTGCTTTTCTCCATCAGCACTCCTCTACAACTTGAATCAACAATACTTTTGTTAGTATCATTCAAACCTTCATAAAAGGCTTGTACCAGTTCATCTTGAGGTAGGTTGTGATGTAGACATTTGAGTAGCAGTTCATTGAAATGTCCCCATGCTTCGAAGAAGAGGTCCACATCCTTTTGTTAGAAGGACTGAATCTCCTTCCTCATTTGCCTCGTCTTTTGGGCTGGGAAAAACTTCCTTAGGAATTTGCTAGCCAACTCCTCCCAAGTGTGGATAGAAACTGTAGGCAAAGAATTATACTATAATTTAGCATTATCTTTTAAGGAAAAAGGGAACAGAAATAACCTTATTCCTTCTTGGTCAAGGCCTTGGATATGTTGTAACTTGCAAAGATCGAAAAATTCTCGAAGGTGCAAGTGTGGATCTTCATTAGGAGTACCCCTAAAGTGAGTCAAAGCATTCAATATTTGCATAGATATGTAATAGTTTCCTGCCGCCTCAGGTTGATATACGATACATGATGGCTGATCAATGTTCCGTGGGATGAAGGAATGTTTCATCGGTACTCGTGTAGGTGGTTATTGGTTTTTGAGCTATTCCGCCATTGGTGTTTCGTTCTCGAATTCTTCTTCGTTCTCCTCAAAGTTGTTCCTAAGCCTTTGTCAGATGGTCCACTCAAGCTCGGGATCGAGGGGAAAGAATGTTGGATGTCGGGATCGAAGTCCGTGCATAAATTAGGTAAACCAGCTTTAGTGCAGCAGCTTAACTCTGCTGCTCGGGTAACTCTCTACCCTAATTGCGCTCGATCGCACAGAAGGATGCGATCAATCGCAAATATCACAGAAAGTTCTGTTAGGGTTTGATGTGCCTTAAACAGAAAGGTAATCGATTAGGGTTTGATGAAAATAAAAATAAAGGTGAAGAACATAAACTAATTTTTTTTAGAAAAATTAAAGTAAAATAGAATAATAATGATTAAACTAAACGAAAGTAATTCTAAAAGGAAATTTAGCGCAATCCCTGGCAACGGCGCCAAAAACTTGTTGCGCATTTATTTACCTAAATAAATAAGCAAATAATCGAACTTGTTTTACTTGCAAGTGCACAAGGTCAACAGTAGTATAGTGTGCGAATGCAAGATCATCTCCACAGGGATTGGTGAATTTCGGTTTTAGAATCAGTTTCTTAATAAAAAGATAGAAATAACAGTTGAGTGTGTTTTAACAGTAATAAGAGCATAGGGCTTTGATATTCACCTCTAGTCATACTTTCCCAATGAGTAATATATCAATGCACTAACCTTCTCATGATTACATAATGGTTGCCAACCTAAGGGCGATGTATCTACTCTTTAAGCTATTGATTTCCCTAAGCACCGAGTTAGGCATGGTATCTACTCTAACTCTTTTTTTTCTTAAGGGATTCAGCATGGTATCTACTGAGTTGTTCCTTAAGAAAGCATAAGATTTATGAAAATCGACAACCACATGAGACCTAGGGCATGGTATCTACTCCCGGTTTTCCATGTTGATTAACCCAAGAATCCGGTGTGGATCTCTTTTGTTACTATTGTTAGGCCCAGGACTCGGTCATCCAAATTAGTCTAACTAACTAATCCATACCACATGCATATGTTGATCAGACATATACATATGAGGAATGTAAATAAACACAGGCATTAATCAAGTTAAGCATCATAATCAAGGCTATTGCGAAGAAATCAATGGATGTATATATAGGAAAGCATAACTAGGGCTTCAATCGAGCCTTATAAAGAGTTAGTTACACATGTTGTCTAAGATAAACATTATAATATAAACTAAACATAAACTATAAAACCCGAAGAATACTATGGAGACGGGTTGTCAATCCTCTCCAAAGCTTATAACTCCGAGTGAAAGTAAAAGATAAAAGAAGTCCCCTTTTTGTATATGCTTTACAGATGTATTTATTGGGCTTGAGTAATCCTAGAAGGCTCTGGAAACCCTAACTTCCAAAAACGCAAAACCTACTCTATTTTCAAAACTGGTTCTGCCGTTTTACTGTTCACGCCCGTACATGTGCGCTCGATCGCATGCGTTTTATGCTCGATCGCAAGTGCTGCGCTCGATCCTTCTTGTGTGCGCTCGATCCCACTTTGACCAGAAGCTGCTCCAGGATTTCCAGGTTTTTTCCTTTAGGTGCCAAAAATGCTTCTTTTTCTCCAAGACCCTATAAAAACATGTGAAACACAAAAATGAAGTAAAATGGACTAAATTAACATAACTAAGGACCTAACAAATGTAAATAAGGGGGCTTAAATATGAATATTTAAGCACTTATCACTGCTTCAGAACCGCATGCCATGAAGAATTGGGTCTCGCCCATTGGCGTCCGAGCGGTTGTCTGATAAGCCCAGAGCATGTTGGGAAGATGGTCGGCCCACTGCTTGTTAGCTTCGTCGAGCTTCTTCTTGATAACTTGAAGAAGTGTCCTATTGGTCACTTCAACTTGTCTGTTGGCCTGTGGATACCCAACGGATGAGAATCAGTGTTTGATGTGGAGTTCTTCACAGAATGTTCTGAATCGAGCACTATCGAACTGTTTGCCATTATCAGTGACTAACACCCGAGGTACACCAAACCGGTATACAATGGACTTCCAGACAAAACTCTGGGCTTGATGATTTGTTATGCTGGCCAGTGGCTCCATTTCGACCCACTTAGTGAAGTAATCGTGTAACGACCCATCCCAGGTTGGCCACCCCCGAGACGGTGTCATCACATTTTGAAAATCCCAGCACGACACATATATGCAACAAATAAAAATAATACTAACAAAAATTCTTTTACATTAATCCTTAACCCTCTATAGGGGAGATACATCAATTTGATACTGACTTAAACATAATATACAACCCAATATGCATGAATATTTATAATTAAAAAAATTATTTTATTTTCTCATTAGTCTGAGGATGTTGACACATATGTGGCTTACAAAAAATGATTTCGTCTGACTCTCAACCCACCAGATTATCTGTCCTGCCTGCTACCTGAAATTATTGTACAATGAGGGATGAGCTTCACAAGCTCAGTGAGTTAAATTTACTATAAGTACTCAATTTGTAAAAATGGTCTTTCAATATTTAATTAATTATATCTCATACCACTTGATACTAGCATTTCACTATCACTATACATATCATAAGTCTCATTCTCTATCAATCTCTTTTTCTTATTTATTGGTTCACCTTAAGCCCATCAATTATCTCAAAATTACCTCGTAATGAGGTTCGCATCATAAAGTCTACCATTTAGATGGTTCTTATCACCATAACTGTCTCTCTGTGAGACTCATCCATCTATAAATAAATTTAAAATAACACACCACACATCAACATTTCAATAATGCAAGCAATAATTAAAACAGATGCAATGCATGAATTATTATTAGGGAACGTCTTCTCACATGTTGACATGTTTTTATTATCTTAGACGAGCCCCTTCCCGGTTCCTTTCTTTCCAGCTTACCCCTGTTGACACGGTATTTATTTCCAGCATATAACGGCTGTCACGGTGTCCCTTTTATTTCCAGCCTATATCGACTGTCACGGTTTTTCAATTAGATCGGCCCCTTCCCGGTTTTTTTATTTTATTTAATGCATATGCATATGAACAATAATATAAAAAAAAACATGAATTCAAATATTTAAATTGGCTATCCTGATTTTTCTCAAATTATAAAAATATTTCCACTAAATTCTTCTTATCTCAAATCACATCAAATCATCCATCAAAGCTTGTCAAGATCCATTAAATTTCATCTCCTCACAATTCGTATCAAAACATCAACCATAACTCATCAAGAATTTCACTTATCACTTTTATTATTAAATCAACTTATTATTCTAAAAATATTATTTATCACCTAATAATTTTCTACATGTCCAAAATTCATATCATACCTATCAATCAAATTTTTATCTACCACTAAAACATCAACTAATAATTTATTTAATATTATCACTAGATATTTGATTTTTATTTAGATTATTTAAAGTAAATCTAACTCACCATGTAGCACTTAAAGCTACCCGTGGATCACTTCCTTGCCTTT
Organism: Bretschneidera sinensis; assembly: GCA_023935145.1. Classification (NCBI taxonomy): domain Eukaryota; kingdom Viridiplantae; phylum Streptophyta; class Magnoliopsida; order Brassicales; family Akaniaceae; genus Bretschneidera; species Bretschneidera sinensis. The sequence goes on from CM043697.1 coordinate 152,933,165, forward strand.
CCCGTTCCTTTCAGAAATTTCCCTCGGTTGCTGATCGTCAACACATGACATAATATTTGTGTTAAATTTCTAATTATTTCTTCAATTTTTCATAAACCATATCCTTTGAAAATTCCCACTTTGAATTCCAAGAAATTTCATGTACGCTAAAAATTTAAAAATAAACACTATGTTATTACCTTCTATTTTTCTTATAACTTCTCATGATTCTCAATGAAATTCTGCAGTAAATCCCTTCAAAATTTTGCTTTTCGAACTTTCTTTCGGTCCCCTAGTGTTTAAAGAAATAGTGTAATTGAAAGAAGATTAAACGAAATTTGATAAGTATAATATTAACGTTTTTATATAAGTATATATATAAATTTGGCAACCAAAATCTCTGCAGTTCAAACACCCAAAATGCATGAATTAGCTGTATTGCTGGCTTACATGCAGCAAGGCAGCCCTCCATTTTCGATAGGTGGCGACACCTATTGTAAATATTTTTTTCTTTTACAAAACTTCTTTTTCTTTTTCTTTTTCCTTCTTTCATACTGGACACGTCCAGATTTTTTTTTCTTTGTAACTATACCCCCATGCGTCCATTTTTTTTAAAAGAATTATTTTATTCAATACTAAATCCTTCGCATAAATATATTATTTTAATTTCATGTCATATTTATTAATATACTTCTTTACCCTTACTTTACGATTACAGGTATTACAAATCGATAGCTACGATGAGGTGTTTTCTTTGACCGGACGCTCCAGTGAAGGGACCAAGCAGATTCATCCCCCACATGGTGAAGGGAAGGGGGTTTGTGATCGAGGTGAGAAGGTTGGCCAGTTGGCAGGTTATAGGGGAGGAAGCCCGCGGCCTCTTCTTTGAGCCTTAGGTCGGCGTCGGCTGCTTCCCCTATGAAGCTTATTTATTCTCCTGAGCGATTTTTCTGGCCCGCTCCTTAGCCTTGGCTGCCAACTCCATCTCTGCCCAGAACGAAAAAGCACAAGTATGAGTACCAGGTCAAACATAAAGGAAAAAGCAAAGCACAATATTAAGAAAGGATCAAATAGAAGGGCAAAAATTAAAAGCATAAACTACGAGATTACCGTGCTCTAAGCTTGCCTCAGGGAAACTGGGCCAGAGGTCGCGTATCGTTAACTCCTCATTATCGTACAAAACCTCAACATCCAAGGGCGCGACCACCATGGCCCTCAGTGTCTCCTGCTCTCGATGCAGGAGGTGCGACTTCTTACACTTGGCCATACGGTCCAGACTCCAGCTGAGGGGGACTTGGAAGCTCTCCTCACTCTGGATGAAGAAAAATGATTTCTTCCATTTTTTGATTGAAGAAGACTTACCCTTCAGCAGTCTTAACTTCGCCCTCGAACTAACCACTACCCATCCAGTCTGCCTGTGCTTACTTATTTGGAAGTGGGATTTGAAGACATCTATATTCATCAAGCCACCCACCTCCATGCACACGCAGATAAAGACCATGATGAGGCGCACCGAGTTGGGCACCAGTTGGCACAGTGCTATATCGAAATACCTCAGCACCATGCAGAAGAAGGTGTGTAGGGGAAACCTGAGCCTGGCCTTCATGTGTTGTTCATAGACACACAGCTCATAAGGTACCCGGTTCGAGAGGTCATCATTGGCCCTCTCCCAAACCTCTGCTGGCTTGAGGGTGTACTCCCGAAATATGGTACACCCTCCTAATAGCTTCGAGTTCCTTATCCCCCATGATGTTGGGCATAGAGTTGGTCGCGTACGACCACTGAACTCTTTCCTCAACCACCATATCCTTCCTCACCTCGACCAAGGTTCTGTCAACCTCGTCCTCACCTTCAGAAGAGGAGTCTTCTTCCTCTCTCTCCTCCTCCCTAGGCATGTAAGGAACCATGGCAAGTGGTCCCTCATGAGTAAAAATCTTCTCCGAAGACTCATCCCCACTGGAGGACAAGCCTATGGCCTCCTCCAACTCCTTAGACAGATCACCACTGTCTTCACTACCGCTACTAGCCCTATCATGAGATCTTTATATCGAAGACATGATGAGAGGGTAAGAGAACTCACCAAAAATCCATGACTACTCCAAGCAAGTGATCACAACCACGACCTTGATCTCTTCTCCGCGAACACACCTCCTACAATCTCCACCCAACCTCGAGCACTTCCAAAACTCTCGACTGACTCAGATGAAATCTCAAGTTTCCACTCTCAGACCTTTAAGTCGACTCCGTGGGCTCTCAAATATTTCTCTGATCATAAAATAAATGAGGTGAGTAGAAATGGGAAGAAACCACCCTTATATAGGAACACGGGCGTGATAAACGAAGGGCATTAACTCTGCTATAGTTAGGAGAGACGTGACGCTTGGTGTAACCAAAGCACTGTTACTCTCCCTAAGGACTTTGAAAAATGTAACGGCGCGATGTTTCGTGTACCCAAGACACCACTACACTCTCCAAGGCGCCCTTAGCCGCGAAAATATAACGCTCAGAGAACCCAATGCACCATTGCATTCCCCAAGACAGTAAAAAACAAACAATCAAATAAATGAGCGCCGCCATGTTGTGCGGTTATCTACCTAAATAAATGGGTAAATAATCGAACTTGTTTTGCTTGCAAGTGCACAAGGTCAACAGTAGCACAGTGTGCGAATGCAAGATCATCTCCATAGGGATTGGTAAATTTCACTTTAGAATTAGTTTCGTAATAATAAAATAAAAACAAGATAAATAAATATTGAGTTTGAAATAATAAAGATAAAGGTATAGGGACTTGATATCCACCACCAATTATGCTACCACAACAAAACAATATGCCAATACTTTACCCATGTCATGAATACCTAATGTTTGTCAACCTAAGGGCATGGTATCTCCTTCTTAAGCTATTGATCTCCTTAAGCAATGAGTTAGGCATGGTATCTACTCTAACTTTTTTCTTTCTTAAGGGATTCAGCATGATATCTATTGAGTTGTTCCTTAAGAGAGCATAGGACCTATGGAAATTGACAACCACATAGGACCTAGGGTATGGTATCTACTCCCGGTTTCCCATATTGATTAACCCAAGAATTCGGCGTGGATATCTTTTATTACTAATGTTAAACTCAAGACTCGGTCATCCAAATTGATTCAACTAACTAATCCATACCACATGCATACGTTGATCAGACACACACATATGAGGAATTTAAATAAAAATAGGTATTAATCAAGTTAAGCAACACAACGTAAATATCGCAAAGGCGCCAATACTGAATTTATTTAGTAAACATAATCAGGGCTTCAACCAAGCCCTTACTAAAAGTTTAACTACACATAATAAAAATAAAGGAAAGAAGAAACCCGAGAGAAGAGTCGTCAATTCTACTCCATAGTTTCCTTCTCCGATCTCCCCGAACAAAAACTAAACTAAAAAGAAGATATGCTCCTCCAAAGGGAGATAATGTTTCTGTGTTTTACAAGTCTATTTATAGGGTTCTAAGGACATTTGGGAACCCTAATTTCCAAAACAAGTCTCTAACCCTACTTTCCAAAATAGGTATTGCTGTTTTTACTGTTCACTGCCGTACGTGTGCACTCAATCGCAGTCTCTTGGGCTCGAGCGTAGCCTTCTTCTTGTGTGCGAGCGCAGATTGCACTCGATCCTGGCTTGGGCGTTGGGCGCTAGTGCGCTCGATCGTAGCTCCTCTGTGCTCGATCGCACTAAGCAACTAACAGATTTTTTAGATTTGCTCTTTGAGCTCCAAAATACTTCATTTTCTCTAAGAACCTATAAAAACCCATAAAACACAGAAAAGAAGTAAAATAGCATAAAATACGCACACTAAGGGCTTAACAAACGTAAATTAAAGGGCTTAAATATGAATATTTAAGCACTTATCTCGCCATTTCATAAAAAAGCAACTGCATCCATTAAATGCCCCATGGCTCCATGATTAATGATATCCCAATGGTTCATGCATTAAATGAGCCAACAGAAAGTTCTGAAAAAAGAAAAGCCCACCAGGAGATCCAAGAAGAGAAGCCCAAAAGGCCCACCAGGAGATCCAAGAAAAGAAGCCCAAAGGCTCATTAGGAGATCCAAAAAGAGGAGCCCAAAGGCCCACCAGGAGATCCAAGAAGAGAAGCCCAAAAGGCCTACCAGAAGATCCAAGAAGAGAAGCCCAAAATACCCACTAGAAAATCTAAGAAGGGAAGCCCAATAGTCCACTAAAAACTCTAAAAGTACGCGCAACTCGAACAAATGTTTCCAAGGCTGAGCATATTGATTGCTGCTCATATGCTCGGCCCAACATCTCTAAGACCGAGCTTATTGACTGCCGCTCATATACTCGACCCAACATCTCTAAGGCCGAGCATATTGACTACCGCTCATATACTCGGCCCAACATCTCTAAGGCCGAGCATATTGACTGCCGTTCATATGCTCAGCTCAACGTCTCTAAGGTCGAGTATATTGACTGCTACTCAAATGCTCGGCCCAACGTCTCCAAGGCCGAGCATATTGAGTGCTGATCATATGCTCGGCCCAATGTCTCCAAGGCCGAGCACATTGACTGATGCTCATATGCTCGGCCCAACATCTCTAAGGCCGAGCACATTGACTGATGCTCATATGCTCGGACCAAGGTCCCCAAGACCAGGGGCGCTAATTGTTCCTCAGAAACACTCGGTCCGACATCCCACATGCCGAAGCCCTACTATACTTCCTCGAAGCACACAAATGTACTTGAGGAAGTGGGGGGCTTGTGATACAGCCAATAAAGGCACCCATCAATAGACCACTGACACGCGAAACAACTTCCTTCTAGTAGCAAAACGACACGCGGAACAGGTAGTTGATGCAACTGTCGTCATTCGCAGAAGTGTAATAGTGATTAAGGGGACTGAGCCCTTTCTGAACACGCGACAAGGACTTTCCGACAGAGAAGCGAGATCTTAGGGATCTCACCATTTCGGCCACGTGACCAGCCCGTCTCAGAAACCCTATAAAAGGCCCAAAGGTATGCAAAACCAAACCATCTTCAATTTCAAGCTCATTTAATAAAAACACCAGTATCATAATTCTCTCAATTTCTCCAAAAACCTTACACTGATAAAAATATCGAAGTATCCTTGGAAGCACGCTCTCTCTTCCAACGACTTTCTAGTTTACTCTTATTTTCTTGTGCAGGCCCCTGAGGCAGAATATTTCAGACATGAACAATAACATAATAAACGATTAGCTTGCATTAATTGTAGCATTTCTTTATTTCCCTGAGAGGTTTTGGCAATTGAATTTTTTTTGGTACATTGAGAAAATAAATCTCAGCAGTTGCCTTTGGTAATGCGTGAGAATAATGAGAATTATTTTCACGTATTCAGATAAAAAATTATTATAAAAAGAAATTTCCTTTAGATGCTGATTTCTAACAAACAGACCTTCACCAGAAAATAAAATAAGATAAAAAAAAGCGGCTTTATATTTATACCGTTGTGATTTTATCATTGTTGCCTTGGAAATGTCTTCTCGTTTCTTTTCAGTGGCAGGCGATTTCTTGCTACTTTTTATATATATTAAGTACTACTAATAATTTTCTCTTTTCTTTTTGTTTCCTCATCTTTGACTCACTGTACTTTTTTCTTACACGGGAGACTCTTTTGCCTCCGATTCTTACTCCTCCCTCAGCTTTTACATTCTCTCTCCCCCGCCTCCTCCTGAGTCCTGACACAGCCTCCGGTTCGTCCGGTTCTCCGACGCCGTTTCTTGTCTGAGTTCCTCTTGACGCGAAACAAATTCCATTCTCCGGAAAACCGCTTTTGGACCAAGTTAAAGAAAAACCGCTGTGTCAGTCAAAACAACGGTTTCACAATTTTGTGCTGCGATCACTTGGCTTTGATTGGGATTTTGGAATGTGGTAGCCAGGGTTTTTGTTTTTGAGGTGAGTTGCAGATCTGCATGGTTAGCCAAGAGAGAGGAGCAGTTTTTTTCTTTTTGTAGGAGAGGGTGGGAGTTTAGTTAATGGGACTGGTGGTCGTTATGTGAGTGTTTAGTTTGATGGTTGGCGTAGGGACGACGTGTCGTTTGGTGAGTTTACGATGAACGAAGCTCCGGAGAGCGATCGGAGAGGGCGGTGGCGTTTTGGTAGATTTCTCACATGGAATGGCAGATCTTGTTAGCTACGGTAATGCCGACCATGACATTGAGCAGGTTCCTGTCTCTCTCACTCTCTCCTTCTCCATTTTTCTATCTCCATATGCGTTAAAATTTCCTCTGTGTGTGTTTTAGTAATTATACATGTACACCCATTGCAATTATAATGAACTCCGGATTTTTGTTAAGAGTGTTTGTCAAGTTTTTTGTTTCTCTGTTTAAACTTTTCTTTTTTGCACTTACAAAAAGAATATTTTGTTGGACTACAATATCAATAGTTTGATTATAGGTGAAAAATGAAATTATAGGGGAATTTAAAGGTAAATTTTGGGTTCTGATCAGTCTGTTAGAAACTGAAATATTGGCCTTCTCATAGTTTATAGTGATTATATTCCTCTTTGAGTAGGCAAATTATAATTTTGTGACTTGCATTAAATTTCGTTCTAATTTGTTTTATATATGCTTGATCTTTCCATTTTTCATTTTTACAGTGCAATTTTGTAACAATTGTTGTTCCCTAAGGATTGTAAATTCTCTTCTACAGGCATTAATTGCTTTGAAGAAGGGTGCTCAACTTCTTAAATATGGTCGTAAAGGAAAGGCAAAGTTTTGTCCATTTACACTCTCCAATGTAAGTTTGCTGTAAAAGCCTTTTACTTAGGATGCTCTGCTTTGGGGTGTTAATACTTTTATTTCTACTTGGGTTAGATGGATCTTTTAAATCAGAATGTGCTTTAACATGGAAAATTTAAGGTTATTTCTTGTTGCTGTCTGGTTAGCAGCCAGCAGTCTCAAATTTACAATGCAGAAACTGATAGTTCCGCAGTGATGTGCTCTGTATTTAATAATTTGACACTGGCACTTATAGGGGGATGAGGCTTTTTCATGGTTTCTTATGGTTTTCACTTTAAGAGCAGTGATAAGTGCATCAAAGATATGATTTTCCCCCTATATGTTGGTTTTGGATTCACACAGTCTAGGCTCTCTTTCGATTATGGTAAATAATTCCAGTTCATGTGGTAGAAGTTTCTAGAATATGATGCAGCACAGCTATTAATTGGAAAATGGTTGAATTAAATACCTCTGTAACTATGATAATTTTCGAGAAAGTTAAAATAAAGTATATAGAATTGGAAAGCATTATAAAGAAAATTTCTGCTTTAACTTTTCAGAACCATGTAACATAGACCTCAATCCACCTCTTGAAAACCTGCTTAAAGATTTCTGTTTACCCTTTGATGAAGACAAGGTTTAGTGAGGGTTAGATTGCAATAATGTAGATTAAAATCTTTTTGTATCAATAAGATAGTGAAAGCATATCTTGCATGAATTTGGAAAAAAAATGTCTCTAAATAAATCCTCAACTGAGTCAATACATTTGGACTCATGAACTTAACTCCAAAATTCTTCTTTTAGATAATAATTTAAAAAACTAAAATTAAAGTTAGACATATGTAATGAGAAATATCCCAGCCCTGAGTTCTTATAACAAGTGTTGATTGAAGATACTTCCAGTTTATCTATCAGAAATAATTATGATAATATGGCCCCATCTTTGGGGGTTTTGGTTAGTCCACCACATCTGACAGTCATCAGACACTTTAGACATTTTGATGGTATTTGGTCCATATATAACAGCGGACACTAAGACATCTTGATGGTATTATCAACTTATGCCTTGGTTACACGACTCAAAACATCTAAATTCATACTTTGCCGTTTTGGGCTAAAGTTGGAGTGCTTCTCAGTCTCAGTGGACACTAAATTCTTTCATTCACCCTTAGTAACCCTTAGTAATTTTTTGGTGTGTCCAGTTTTTAGATTGCTGTTACTCTTCTTAACTGATTGTGGTTGGTGATGAAAGTTTTGTTTTGTAGTGTAATTGCATGTATAAATGGTTGCAAAAGAATTATTAACTTCTCAGTTGTGAAGTGGGGCTAGAGTCTTATGTGGTCTCTTTTAGGCAGTTTGGCAGTTCCCTGCTCCGTTATTTATATGTAAATTTTTCTCATGCCTACAGCAGTTTTTTTTTTGTCATCTGGGATGTAAAATAGGTGGTTGTTCTGGGAAGGAATATTTTTTCTTTGTTGGATTTACTACAGTGTGCCCTTTGGTTTAGAAACCCAATGATTTTAGCGTCCACATTTACCTTAATCTGTTACGCTTCAGAAATTGCCATATGTTATGCATGTTTAGTCAGTGTATTTCTTTCTGGAAGATTGTTACCTCTTTTTAGGTTTGCAGTGTTTGGGTTTCTGATCTAATTAGTCAGCCTTCAACTCCATGCTTGTTCGACCTTTTTTTTTATTTTTTTTTTGTGATCATCTAACTGATCTCATGTATAAAAATCTCAGGACGAGACATCTTTGATCTGGATATCAAGTAGTGGCGAAAGAAGCTTGAAGTTAGCATCTGTCTCTAAAATTATTCCTGGACAAAGAACTGTAAGATTTCTTTATTTTATTGTTTTTTTATTTATATCTAAGATATTTTGCCTTTTGTTTTTTCCTTATATATTCATTCTAAAGTTTCTCATCTTTAATATGTTTCCAGGCTGTTTTCCAACGGTATCTCCATCCTGAAAAGGATTATTTATCATTTTCTCTCATATACAACAACGGGAAGCGGTCGCTTGATTTGGTTGGTCATGAAACTTTGATGTTTTGTTCGTGAGCATATAATTTATCTGTATTTAGCATGAACATAATAAGTTCTCTCTCTCCAGATTTGCAAAGACAAAGTTGAGGCAGAGGTGTGGATTGCTGGCCTAAAAGCATTAATATCCTCTGGTCAAGGTGGGCGCTCAAAAATTGATGGCTGGAGTGATGGAGGCCTCTACCTTGATGTAAGTATACCTACTTAAAGAACTTTTGGGTAACTACTTTTTATGGTTTTGTCTCTATTATTAAAACACTTCTATGTCTTCTAATCAACATTAACATTTTGCTTAGTTGCAAATAAAGGTATTTTTGGTTAATTAGGATAATAGTTGAGGTACAGGGAACAATTTTTATCTAGAAGCATATGTATTCTCAATGTCACAAACACTGGCAAAGCTTAATGGGGACTAAGGGGTTTACACCCTTTCCAAAAAAAAGGAAAAAGAAAATTAAGTTCCCTTATATATTCTATCCCTATTAGTAATATTAATATTCTATGGATATATACCCCTCCTAATGTATGTTTCATTGATATTTTATGTACAAAATATAGTGATTTAAAAGTAAATCATGTGTGACAAACATAACAATATCAACAGATGCATTCTTATTACTTAAATTTCTTTAATTATATCTATTTTTTTCCAATGAAAATATTTAAACTGCAACTTTTTTTTGTCTCTTACTTGGCCATTTTTTATAAAAAATGTTATGCCATCATTGAATATAATAACAGAAAATTTGTTATTTGTTGTAACCATAAATGCATAAACATATACTATTATTTCAGTCATCCCCTCTCAAAGAAAAAAAAAAGAGAAAAAAGGTTTCAACATCTGTTATTAGTCTCAAGGTGTTTAGTGTGATCATAAGTTTCATTTTAAATTTATTTCAGGACAACAGAGACTTGACATCAAATAGCGCGAGTGACAGTTCTGTTAGTGCTACACGAGATATTAGCTCCCCAGAAGTTTCTGTCAGTTTCAATCCAGATACTTCTCCGAAGAGTTTTAGGCCTGACAATCCTGCGCATTCTGAAAGATCACATGTAGCATCAGATAGCACAAATATGCAAGTAAAAGGATCTGGTTCAGATGTGTTTCGGGTTAGTGTTTCTAGTGCCCCCAGCACTTCCAGTCATGGTTCTGCACCGGATGATTGTGATGCTCTAGGCGATGTATACATATGGGGTGAGGTCATATGTGATAACGTCGTCAAGATTGGGGCTGATAAGAATGATAATTATTTGAGCACAAGAACAGATGTGCTGCTTCCCAGGCCATTAGAGTCCAATGTGGTTTTGGATGTGCATCATGTAGCCTGTGGTGTCAGGCATGCTGCCTTGGTGACAAGGCAAGGTGAAGTTTTTACTTGGGGTGAGGAATCTGGAGGCCGGCTTGGCCATGGTGTTGGGAAGGATGTCATTCAACCTCGATTTCTTGAATCTTTGGCAGTTACTAGTGTTGATTTTGTTGCCTGTGGAGAATTCCATACTTGTGCTGTTACAATGGCTGGGGAGCTTTATACATGGGGAGATGGCACACATAATGCTGGGCTTCTTGGCCATGGTAGTGATGTCAGTCACTGGATACCTAAGAGAATCTCTGGTCCTCTTGAAGGACTTCATATTGCTTCAGTTACTTGTGGTCCATGGCATACGGCCTTGATAACATCAACTGGGCAGCTGTTTACTTTTGGTGATGGAACATTTGGTGTCTTGGGCCATGGAAATAGAGAAAATGTTTCATATCCAAGAGAAGTCGAATCTCTGTCAGGGTTGAGAACAATTGCTGTTGCATGTGGGGTCTGGCACACTGCTGCTGTGGTGGAGGTCATTGTCACACAGTCTAGTGCAAGTGTTTCATCAGGAAATTTTTTTACTTGGGGCGATGGAGACAAAAATCGACTTGGACATGGAGATAAGGAGTCTCGACTTAAACCCACATGTGTGCCCGCACTAATTGATTACAATTTTTACAAAATTTCTTGTGGGCATAGTTTAACAGTTGGCTTGACCACATCAGGACGTGTTTTTACAATGGGAAGCACAGTTTATGGTCAACTTGGGAATCCCCAAGCCGATGGAAAGCTACCATGCTTGGTGGAAGACAAGCTTGCTGGTGAATCTGTTGAAGAAATAGCCTGTGGTGCATATCATATAGTAGCTTTAACATCTAGGAATGAAGTTTATACATGGGGAAAGGGTGCCAATGGGAGGTTGGGTCATGGAGATAATGAAGATAGAAAAGCACCAACTCTCGTTGAAGCTTTGAAGGATAGACATGTGAAATATATTGCTTGTGGTTCAAACTATACTGCCGCCATATGTCTTCATAAATGGGTATCTGGTGCTGAGCAGTCTCAGTGTTCAGCCTGTAGACAGGCTTTTGGGTTTACCAGAAAGAGGCGTAACTGCTATAATTGCGGACTTGTGCACTGCCATTCATGTAGTTCAAGAAAAGTGACAAGAGCTGCATTGGCTCCTAATCCTGACAAACCATATTGTGTCTGTGATTCTTGTTTTGCTAAACTGAACAGGATGTCAGAAGGTGGTACTAATAACAGGAGGAATGCTGTACCTCGTCTTTCAGGTGAGAGTAAGGACAGGCTGGACAAGGCTGATATAAGGTTGTCCAAGTCAGCAATACCTTCAAATATGGGTTTGATCAAGCAGCTGGATAGCAAAGCAGCTAGACAAGGAAAGAAAGCTGATACTTTCTCCCTAGTTCGCACCTCTCAAGCACCTTCTTTGTTACAGCTGAAAGATGTCGTTTTGTCTACTGCTGTTGATCTGCGACGAACAGTTCCTAAACCAGTTCTGACACCATCTGGAGTAAGTTCCAGGTCTGTGTCACCTTTCTCGAGGAGGCCTAGCCCTCCTCGATCTGCTACTCCAGTTCCTACAACATCAGGACTATCTTTTTCCAAAAGTATAACAGATTGTTTGAAGAACACAAATGAACTTCTGAATCAAGAAGTGGTTAAGTTGCGTGCACAGGTATATTGGCTCAAGTTCTTTGATTTTATCCTTCACTTTCTTTTTTGCCCCTTTTTTTGGGGAAGTGGAGAAGAGTTCGTTGAAAATTTATTTAGTTTCAGATGAAGTACCTTAATCATGATGGTTATTTAACCATGGATCTGGTTTAGGTTGAGAGCCTGAGACAGAAATGTGACGTCCAAGAATTGGAGCTTCAGAAATCAGCAAAGAAAGTGCAGGAAGCTGTGGCACTGGCAGCAGAGGAATTTGCTAAATCAAAAGCTGCAAAAGAAGTCATAAAGTCACTTACAGCACAGGTTACTTTTACTTGATGGTATTTTCCTCCTTTATTGTTTTTTTCTAATTGGATAGTTCCGAAAATAGTCCTTGATCTTTAATTGATATTGAATTTGAAAAAAATTGGTTTTTCCTTGAAAAATAATAATGGTTACATGACTGCTCATCAGTGTAAGTTTGCACTCCTGTCTGCATAAGAATTATGTAGTGGCTGAAGATAGTGCAAGTGATTGAACAACTTAAGTTGTAAATTTTTGGAATAAGCTTAAATCTTGTTTGCTCATTTTCTGTTCTTGCTGGATGAATTTTTCTTTGTTTTGACTGATTATTCTTGTTCTATCGTTCCAGCTCAAGGATATAGCTGAGAGGCTGCCACCTGGGGTTTATGATACCGAAAGCATGATGCCTGCTTACCTGCCAAATGCCTTGGAGCCAAATGGTGTTCATTTCCCAGATGCAAATGGAGAACGCCATTCAAGGTCCGATTCAATCACAAGTTCTTTTCTTGCGTCTCCCACTGGGGTTGACTATGCTACAGTAACCAGACCTTGGGGCACTGTGCAATCACTGAAGGATCCGCCTGGAGCGAATGGGGCAGATGATCATCCAGATGTGAGACTACCAAATGGTAGTGGAGGGTTTCAAACTAGTAGTAGTCTGTCGGAGGCTGTTGATGGAAAGGAACTGGTACCTTTCCAAGACGGCGAGAATGCTTTGAAGTCTAGGAATTCTGCATTGAGAGTTAACAGTAATCAAGTAGAGGCTGAGTGGTTTGAACAGTATGAGCCCGGTGTGTACATAACTCTTGTGGCCCTACCGGATGGAACTAGAGATCTCAAACGAGTGCGCTTCAGGTAATTTAAAGAATTTATTTGTTGTATTTTTTATATGATATTTTGTGCACATTGGCTTGCTAGTAGAACCAGATGATCAGATTATGGTAAACAATATGACAGTAGATGATTTTGTACCATCGAAGATCATTATTGTAGGGTGTTCACCTTTGATGGTCCAAATTTGTCTTATCATGATTTTATTTTTGGATAATTATCATGATGACTCTTCATTGGTATTGAAAAAGAGGCTAGCTGGACCTGCTGACCTGGTTCTCTCTACCTTTGAATCTGCCACGTGCGTTTTGTGCTTAACTATACCAGTGTTTTGGATTTAGTATGATGTAAAATGTTTGAATATTTTAAGTTCATGACTGCAATCTGAAACTGTTGGTGGTTCTGCAGCCGAAGAAGATTTGGGGAGCACCAAGCAGAAACTTGGTGGTCAGAGAACCGTGAAAAGGTGTATGAGAGGTATAATGTTCGTGGGTCAGACAAATCAAGAGCTTCCGGCCAATCTGGAGCCCTCTCTCCCTCTTCCCAAGCATAGACAGAAAGGGAGGAGGGAGGGGATGTTCACTAAACACTTTTTGTACCAGTGATCGTGAAGGATTTAATTGTAGTAGGATCAAGTGCAGCCCGAGAAACCTCCTGTCTCCCCGTCCCCACCTTTTTTTTGGCCTTTTCCTTCTTTTGTTATTCCCCCCACGTTTTTTGAGCCCCCCCCCCCCCCCCCCCCCAGTCGTTGGTTCTTCCTTTTTAATTAATTCTTCCATCCAATCTATAGGTATCTGTTGTATTGTAGTGTATATAAAATCCTCACAAATCAATCTCTAGGCGATACACTTTTTTTTCGGCTTCACTTTTTTTGTTATGATGGCTGTTTCTGTCTAATTATGACAGTGAAAATTTATGTCTTTGCAATCCTGGTGAATCCTCCAGTGGTTAACTTGAGATTTTCCAAAGGGAGAGGGATCTAGAATGTTATCAAAGTTTGCAAATACATGTTGACTTTAAAGTAAGCTTTCCCTTGGGCTGTCCAATAGAACTATTAATGAAGGACTCAGAGGTGTTTTTATTTGGGGAGGGTGGTTTCTTCCTACAAAATCAGATAAATTTCCAAATCTAAACGCTGTACAACCAACAAACACAAGGTTATGAATGAAGTCTAACGTTCTCTTTTACCTTCTTCTCCTTCTAATTTTGCATCCCTCCTTAACTACTCTTTCCCTCATTCCACTCTCCCTTGTGGGTAAAATGAAAAAATAAATGGAGAGCAAACATTCATGACAAGCACCGTGAGCATCGACTCTCAAGTAACCATTTTTTTTTACTACAGATCTGAGGGTTATCAAAAATAACAATTTTCTTCAGACCCATTGCAGCTACAATGAAGAGCTAGTTAAGATGATGCAAATGGATCAAGGTCCATTGCTGTTCTAGCGTCCATCTCCACCAAGATATGAGCGATGTCCCTTCAGCCCATTATCTCGCAAAGAGCCCAAGTACAGCCAAGGAATCTGAATGCCCATTGATTCTTGTTTAGATCCGGTCTAAGGATTTCCCTTGGATCATAAAGTATGAAAATTTCTCCTGCCCTTCTCTCTCCAGTAAAATTCCATCATTTAGGTCTACATAAGAATTTTTCAATTTTGGTAATTTCGTGAATTATAAGATGATTTATTTAAAAGTGAGACAAAGTATTATATTTTAGTAAAATAATACATTTGGTGAGAAAAAAAACTCAAATTCTATGAAAAGGCCATAGTTAGGTGTGCACATTATTTCAATTTTTAATTTTGATAATTTAAAAAGATACAAGATATAATTACAACAATTGATAGTTTTAGGATCAAATTGAGCTTGGAGGTAAAGTTTTTTTTTTCCCGATTAAAGTGATGTAATCGATATATAAATCGGACAAATAACTCGTATATCGTGAAAATCGAACCTAAAACTTTATAATTTCATAACTTCAACATTGATCATTAGATCATGTTGAGTACCCAATTGGTACCCAATTCAATATCATAAGAACAGAGTTGAGTGAGGGAGAAATAGGGATTGGAAGTCTGTTGAAAAACAATATATTGCATAATCTCATCCAAATCATTGTTGGCTACTTATAGAGGCCATACAATACGAGTGAGCAGTTGAAATAACAAAACAATAGAATTGAAATAACATGGCTGACAAACAGGAAATAATGGAAAGTGGTAGAGCTGAACTCATGCACATGTTCGCATGATGGACGCAAAACCTAGGCAACCGATTACCAGCTTATGAGCTTCTACTAATTTATTTAATCTTATCAACTAACTTGGCTTCATGTCTTTGACCTGGTCTCAAGTGGAGCCCATGCCTGCTGGACCTGTGTTGGCTGTTATGGGCTGTATGGTGGTGGTTACACAACATTCCTCCCCACTCGGAGTATCCTTGTCCTCAAGGATAAAATCCGGGTACGACTTCGAAAAACGCCATTTGTTCTCCCATGTGGCATCTTCACGTGGAGTGCCGACCCACTTCACTAGAATCTCAGTTTTTGGGCGGTACTTGCCCTTTTGAGTGACACGATGCTCTAATATAGCTTCAGGCTGTAATAAGGAAGGCATATTCGATCCTAGAGGTAAAATTGGAGCAATGGCTGGTAAGGGTCCAACCTGTTTTTTTCAAGAGGCTAACATAGAACACATCGTGAATCAAGGAGCCGGTTGGAAGGTCCAATTTATACGCCACTGGACCAATTCGTGACAGTACTTGGTACGGATCGAAAAAACGAGGAGATAATTTAAATGAGCTCCGGAAAATTACTGACCTTTGGCGATAAGGTTGTAATTTCAGATACACATAGTCCCCCATATCGAAGGTAACTTCTCGCTTGTTTTGATCAGCTCTTGACTTCATGTGATCTCTTGCCACTGTCAGATTTTGACGTAAGTCTTGCAGAATTTCGGTTCGAGTCCGGAGATAGTCATCCACAGCTTGTACCTTGGTGGTACTCGGAATGTAAGATAGCATTGTAGGCAGCGGAACACCATATACGACTTCAAAATGAGAGACTTTAGTCACCAAGTGTACCGAAGTGTTGTAACTGTACTCTGCCCAAGATAGCCAATCTATCCACTTCTTCGGATTTTCACTTGTAAAATAGCGGAGGTATTGCTCTAACGTACAATTGACGACTTCAGTTTGACCTTCCGTTTGGGGATGATAGCTGGAACTCATGTTTAGCTTTGTCCCTTGCAACTAGAACAGTGTCTTCCAAAATGAACTAACAAAAACTTTGTCGCGGTCACTAACTATTGAGGTGGGTATGCCATGCAAATGGACAACGTTGTCAATGAAGACTTTGGCTACAGATATGGTTGTGAATAGGTGCTTCAGAGGAACAAAATGACTGTATTTCGTTAGGCGATCAACAATAACCATAATAACTGTATACCCGTGAGAGGCGGGAAAGCCTTCGACGAAGTCCATGGATATTTCGGTCCAAACTGTTGTTGGTATGGGCAGCGGTTGAAGGAGACTGGCTGGGCTCAAACTATCCGTTTTGCAACGTTGACAAGTGTCGCAGCTCTTGATAAACTCTTTGATTGTTGTTTTTATGTTAGGCCAAGAGAAATTGGTTTTGATTCGGTTGAGTGTTCGATGATACCCAAAATGTCCATCAACCGAAGTTGAATGATTTTCCACTAAGATAGTATTGATTAGTGGCGAAGCAGGATTAAAACAAATCTGTCCACTCTTGAACTGTACCCCATCACGCATGATATATTATGGCTTATCTGCAGGTGAAACGGAATGAGACAGCTGGGCATAATAGGGATCATGTGTTACCTCATGTTGTAGTGAAAGCCACCAATTGAAAATGGGCAAGGAAATTGCCGAGCATTCGAATTCGGCCACGCTTGATAAGGCATCGGCTCCTTGGTTTTCTCTCCCCTTCTTGTACTGGATTACGTAATCGTATCCCAAAATCTTTGGTAACCATCGGGTCTGCGTAGATGTCGTAATTTGCTGCTCCATGAGGTATTTTAAGCTTCTTTGATCAGTCAAAACTATAAAAGGTCGACTAAGGAGATACAGTCGCCACTTTTGGATGACTTTCACAATGGCTAACATCTCTTTTTCGTAGGTAGACAAGGCCAAGGCAATCCCTTTCAAGGGCTCACTATAAAAAGCCACCGGTCGTTTCTCTTGAATCAATATGGCCCCCAACTCGACTCCACTTGCATCACTCTCTACAATAAATTGTTGACTAAAATTTGGTAGGCGTAAGACAGGAGGAGTTACCAAAGCTTGTTTCAGTTGGTTGAAGGCCGCCGAAGCTTCCGTTGTCCACTGGAACCCATGTTTAGTGAGCAGGCGTGTAAGAGGGGCTGTCATACTACCAAACTCCTGAATGAATTTACAGTAGTATCCTGCCAAACCAAGGAATCCACGCACACCTTTAGCCATGGTCGGGACTGGCCAATTGTTCACTGATTGTGTCTTCACTAGATCGACTTGTACCCCGTCAATGGAAATTATGTGCCCCAAATATTCCACCTCTGTTACCCCAAAATGGCACTTGGTACTCTTTGCAAATAGTTGGTTACTGAGTAGGACTTCCAAGACGGTGCGTAAGTGTGTAAGGTGTTCTTTCCACATCTTACTGTACACAAGGATGTCTTCGAAAAAGACTAAGACGAATTTCCGCAAATATAGGCGAAATAATTCATTCATGATGCTCTGGAAGGTAGCCGGTGCATTTGTGAGACCGAATGGCATGACTACAAACTCGTAGTGCCCTTCGTGTGTGCGAAAAGCAGTCTTGTGTATATCGTCTTCACAGACTCGTATCTGGTGGTACCCGGCACGTAAATCCAATTTGGAGAAATATTTGGCCCCGTATATTTCATCTAGCAACTCGGCAATGATCAATATAGGGTACTTGTCTTTTACTGTGATACTGTTGAGGGCCCTGTAATCGATGCAAAAGCGCCAACTTCCGTCTGATTTCTTGACAAGGAGTACTGGGGACGAAAATGGGCTGTTACTTGGGCGTATCAAGCCTGAGTCAAGGAATTCTTTAACCATTTTCTCCATCTCTGATTTTTGAAAATGGGGGTATCGGTAGGGACGTACACTTATGGGCTACTGGTTCGACTGCAATGGAATCCGGTGGTCATGGATTCGTCATGGTGGCAATTCAACTGGACTCTTGAAAACTTGTTGGAATTTGGTCAATAGCTGGTTGAGGTTATAGGAAGGACCAATTGTGGTGACTTGATGAGTCTTTGACACAATTTGAAGGAAGAACCTGATCCCTCCCAAGTTCATCAATTCTTTATCACTTAAGGCCTCTAGTGGTTATCGGTTGAGACCATGTAGTGTCCGCATCTTCCCATTGTAGTGGAATGACATTGTCAATTTCTTGTAGTCGGTCTCAATGGGGCCTAGAGTCTCCAGCCATTGGACTCCTAACACAGCTTGGCAAGCAGTCACCGGAAGGACAAAAAAATCCACTTGAATGGTGTGACCCTGAATCAGCAACGCAACCCCCCTATATCGACCTGCACAATTAATCTTTTCACGGTTAGCAACCATTACCTAGAAGGTTTGGTCGCGTTCCACTGGCAACTCGAATCTTGTCACCATGGATTGGTCGAGGAAGTTATGCGTGTGTTGTGCGAGTATATACCTAAATAAATAGGTGAATAATCGTACTAGCTATACTTGCAAGTGCACAAGGTCATCAGTGTAGTCTAGTGTGCGAAAGCAAGGTCATCTCCACAGGGATTGGTAAAGTTACTTTTAGAATTAGTTTCTCTAAAGTAAAAAGAGATAAATAACTGTTGGAAAGTGATTTGATGATAATAAAGACATAGGGCTTTGATATCCACCACTAGTCATACATTCTCAATGTGTATAAGGTATCAGTGCACTAGCTTTATTATGTATACCTACTGGTTGCCAACCTAAGGGCATGGTATCTACTCCTTAAGCTATTGATTTCCCTAAGCAACGAGTTAGACATGGTATTTACTCTAACTCTTTTCTTCCTTAAGGGAGTCAGCATAGTATCTGCTCGAGTTGTTCCTTAAGAAAACATAAGTACTGTGGAAATCGACAACCACATGAGACCTAGGGCATGGTATCTACTCCCGGTTTCCCATGTTGATTAACCCGGGTATCTGGATAAGATATCTCTTGTTACTAATGTTAGACCTAGGACTCGGTCATCCAAATTGATTTAACTAACCCATCCATACCACATGCATACGTTGGCCTTACACATACATATGAGGAATTTAAATAAGCACAGGTGTTAATCAAGTTAAGTAACATAATAAGCTATTGGCAAAGATTTTATCAATGAATAAAAATATGGGAATGCATAACTAGGGCTTCAATCTAGCCCTATAAGAGAGTTAGTTACACATACTAACTGAAGTAAACATTATAAATAAACTAAACATAAAGGAGAAGAATAAACTCGGGAGAAGAGACGTCAATTCTCTCCCAAGCCCTCAACTCCAAGTAAAAGAAAAGAGAGAAGTGTTTTTTATCTAAGGTGTGTCTTAAGTGTGTGATTTACAAGTGTATTTATAGGTCTTTGAGAAGTCCTAAGAGAACCATGAGTTCCTAAACCTTTCTAAAACAACAATTCTCTTATTTCCAAAATAGGGTTCTGCAGTTTACTGTTC
Source organism: Bretschneidera sinensis (assembly GCA_023935145.1). Taxonomy (NCBI): domain Eukaryota; kingdom Viridiplantae; phylum Streptophyta; class Magnoliopsida; order Brassicales; family Akaniaceae; genus Bretschneidera; species Bretschneidera sinensis. Next base: position 152,952,751 of record CM043697.1, read on the forward strand.
ACGCCCGTACATGTGCGCTCGATCGTAGTGTGCGCTCGATCCTTCAAGTGTGCGTACGATCACATTTCATGGTGCGATCGATCGCATTTTGTCTAGAGAATGCTCCAGGGCTTCCATATTTCTTCCTTTAAGTGCCAAAACTGCTTCTTTTTCTCCAAGACCCTATAAAAACATGTAAAACACACAAATGGAGTAAAAGAGACCAAATTAACGTAATAAAGGACCTAACAACTGTAAATAAGGGGGCTTAAATATGAATATTTAAGCATCTATCAGCATGCTGCTACCGTCAATCAAGATCGTGATATTTTTATTTCCCAATTTTCCATTTACCCGCATAGTCTGACGATGATTTGTGCCAACTATGGCGTGAAACGAAATTTCCGGAATCCGTTCATCAAGAGTGATCTCACGCTGGTCCTCACTACTATCATCCTCCTCTGTTGGTTGATGGTCTTCAATCATAAAGAGTTAGGGACGCTGACAACGATGCCCCAGCGTGAACTTTTCGTCACAATAGAAACACAACCCACGTTCCTGTCGATCCTTTGCTTCCTGACTTGTAATTCATCTGACAGGATTAGTTACACTTTGGCTTGATTTTTGGGCTGGTGGTGGTCCTAGTAAACCCGCGGAAGGATTTTGTGCAGCTTTCTGAGTGGGTACTGGCACTGATGTTCGATAAAGGGTGTGTGCCTTCTTTTGTAGCTGGTTGCGTTCTTCGATTAACCTTGCCACACCGATAGCATCTGACAAAGTTTGAGGCTTCTTGATCTTAATGTCTAACCGAATTTCATCACGAAGGCCTGCAATGAAACAGGCAATTAAATAATTCTCAGGCAAGTCGTCTACTTGTTGAGACAATTTCTCGAATTCGGTCTGATATGCCTCAACACTGGTGATTTGCTTGAGGCGAGTCAATGCTTCGGAAGGGTCCTCATAGTCGGTTGGTCCGAACCGCTGGAGCACAGCCTTAGTGAATTCATTCCAAGTGGGCAGGCCTCGATATTTGCTGTACCACCTGTGCCATTATAGTGCCTGGTCCTCCAGATGAAAAGACGCTAGCTGCACCTGTTGTCGCGGAATGACTCCTTTAAATTAGAAGTATTATTTGGATTTGTATATCCACTCCTGAGGGTCTTTGCCACTGAATTTGGGGAATGAGAGTTTAAGTTGGTTGTGGTTCCGGTCAAGTTGTTGGTTCTGATGGGTGTGTTGGTGATCAAGTTGTAGGGTCGTCAGAGAGTTGTCTGTGCAGTAGTCGTATCGGCTAGAAGTGGCTTCGTTAATTGTGATTGGGTTATTGTTTCCGTCGTTGGGCATTTGGTGGTGACTGGTATGTAAAGCCCTCAATTCATCCATGATGGTTTGTAGAGTGGAGTCTACCTTTCCGAACTTGTCGTCCAGGTCACCAAACCTGTCGTTCATGTTGTCAAGCCTGTAGTTGATGTTATCGAATCCCGACTCATGACGAGCCAGCACCTCACTAACCTCGTTTCGAAATTCAGTGTTTGATTTAGTACGAGTCTCCATGGAACGTTGCTTTAATACCAACTATTGAGTACCCAATTGGTACCCAACTCAACATTGTAAGAACAGAGTTGAGTGAGAGAGAAATAGAGATTGGAAGTCTGTTGAAAAACAATATATTGCATAATCTCATCCAAATCATTGTTGGCTACTTATAGAGGCCATACAATACGAGTGAGCAGTTGAAATAACAAAACAACAGAATTGAAATAACGTGGCTGAAAAACAAGAAATAATGGAAAGTGGTAGAGCTGAACTCATGCACATATTCGCACGATGGACGCAAAACCTGGGCAACTGATTACCAGCTTATGAGCTTCTACTAATTTATTTGATCTTATCAACTAACATGGCTTCGTGTCTTTGACCTGGTCTCAAGTGGAGCCCATGCATGCTGGACCTGTATTGGCTGTTATGGGAGTTGAATGACCAAAAATAGGTTTTACCCTCTACTAAGTTACATGCATTACATGTTCCATGGCACCAAACACTTGCATAGAGTAATTAAATTTCAAATTAAATGACGGTCAGTGCTCAACAATTAATCCTGTTTCCTTCGCGTAACCATGATTAAAGAGGAAAATGCAACTAACCAGTACTGATAAAGTCAAAAAATTTCAAAGGAACATGTCAACATTATTAGGAACTTTGCATCTCTACGCTCTCTCTCTCTCTCTCTCTCTCTCTCTCTAGTCGAAACCAAACCAAACCAAACCAAACCCCACTAATATTTTCCTTCCTTCTGTGTTCAAAAGTTCACTTTTAACACCCCTTGACCTTGTTTTGTGTCGCATGGCTCCCTGCCATTGCTTGATTTGAAATAGCATAATCCTTTTTTCAATATACTAAACTACTTTTGACAGTAGAGTAAAGACTGGAAGTCCCAAATGTGTTCATAAAAAACATCCATAAGTGATCAGGGCGCGAACTTGAAGGGCATGTTTTAATAAAAAAAATTTCAGTTTTTAAAAAAAATTTTTGAAAATAAAAATTTAAGACAGTTTTATGATATTTTCTAAAGAAAATATGTTGGATAACTGTAATTCAAAAATTGTTTTCAAAACAAAAAACACTGAAATGTTGCATGAATAGTCTTATTTTGAAAACTGTTTTGATACACTTTGTAATTATTTTTAGTTTTGAGTTTAAATTTAAAATCTATATTAATTTTATTTCTCATATTTACTAAATACTTAAAAATAATTACGATTATTTTATTTTCAAAATTTTAATATTTTTTATATACCATGGAGAGGAAGAATGAAACAGAGAAGTGAACAATGATTTTAGGACTATTTTTCAAAAATTATATCATAAAACACCAATTTGGAGTTTTTAGAAAACAATTTTTGAAAACAATTTTAAAAAATTACTTCTAAAAAACTGTATGTCAAACATAAAAGTGAGTTTTTAAAAGTTGATTTTAGTTTTTGAAAACTGAAAACAATTTTCAAAAAATCTTTTTAAACATGCCCTAAAATTTTCATTTTTGTTTTTTCCATTTGCTGTTAATTGAGTTTCCAAAACTAGTATTCAATCAACAACGGATCAGATAGACAAAAAAATGCGAGTTCCTGTTAGGATTGATTGTAATTTCTTATAATTTATAGATTACAATTGAAAAAGACAATAAAATATATATTTTTTTATCTTAAAACTTCATGTAATTCTCTAAAAATCGAATAGCAATTTTGTAGAAGTCGAAGGTAACATGGAAAAACTAAAAGTATTATAACAAGATTAATAAAAATAACTAAATAAAAATAACGAAGCAACAATTAAAACAATCACATAAAAAATAAAAAAAATATAAAATTTACGTGATGTGATTTGTTAAACCTACATCAATGAGCAAAAGCTGAATCAAAAAATAATAATATAAAAATCATTTAAAGAGTCTGTCTTTTAAATTTTAACACACGTTTTTATATAATAAACTATAAAATGTGTCAAAAAAATCTCAACCGAACAATAATAAGTGAACTAAATCTAATAATTTTTTTCTTTTCAAAATTGTTTCAAATTATTTTGAGTTAGAACATTTCTTTGAGTCAAACCGACACAGACATTTCAATATAAAAGTTATTTATTTTTCAATTCTTGCGATATATCTTTCTATTTAAACATATTTACAGGGGAGTGGAAGAAGAAAACCCAAAAATAAAAGCCATCTCCTCCCAAAAAAACATGGTACAGTAGTAGTAGTAGGTAATTATTTTGGAGGGCAAGAGGGCCATACAAAATCTTAATTCATTAATTATGAGTACAATATCCATATCAAATCAGAAACAAATTAAAGACAAATAAGATAACGTCAGCTTTACATCATATATATGATTTATGACTTATGAGTACGTATGGTCACTCTATCATCAATTGTTTATTGGCTTGCACGCATTCAGCTTCAGGCCAGAGTTACCAACGTGAGAATGACCTGATCGAGCTAATTAAACACAAGAAAAAAACATTTAAAATGATATTAAAATATTGTGTAAAAACTCATAAGGTGTTAGTTTAAAGTTATGATTTAGATAGAAATGGACGATTTCAGTCTAAAAAAATATGATATAAATTTAAAAGTTATAATTTAAATAAAAATGGTGTTAGATTTTTTTAAATATTTTTTAAATAGACACGATATGAAAATTAATAGACATGATCGTAAAGTTTTCATTAAATCTGAAAAAAAAAAACATGTCTTTCATACTGAAAAAACATGACTTTTCATAACTATCTGAAAATTTGCTTTTAAACCTATAAATACTATTCACTCCCCACTTCGAAATATAATTCATTTTTCATTATTTCTTATCTTTTTCTCTCAAAATTTCTGTCATAATATTTCAGTAATTGAAAGCAGAATTAAATCGAAAGTTATTCAGATTTTGTTGTCTACAGACTTCAAATTTCCAATATACTGGATCCGAATCTACAGCTCATTCATGATGATCCAGTACCTAATGAAAGAAAGCAGCCTCAAACAGCAATGATCGAACAACTACAGAAAGAATGACGAGTTGTTGTGTACGATCTGTTCACAAACATCAAATCGGCTCATGATATTTGGAATGCTCTTGAGTACAAATATAAAGCGGAAGAAGAATGTATGAATAAGTATTTAATTTCCAAATACTTTGATTTCAAAATGTTTGACAATCAATCTATCTTGGAATAAGTGCACGAATTACAAGTTATTGTCAATAAACTCCGATTTTTAAATTTTTTTTTTGCCTGAATCATTCTAAATGGAGGCTATTATAACTAAACTTTCTTCTTTTTGGAAGGATTATGGAAAAAGATTGTTGCACAAATCTGAAGACTACACTTTAGAACAAATTCAAAAAAAAAAAAACATCTTTGTGTTGAAGAAAAGTCACATTTACATGATAAAAGTAGTAATGTTCAAAGTGGTTATAAAGTGCATCATATGGAGGCAAGCAAAGCTAAAAGGCACGCTTTACAAGTGAAAGCTGGAGGAAAATTTAAGAAAACTGCAATAAAAAATAAAGGGAAAGATAATTTGCATTTGTATACAGTGGTATGTAAATTTAATTATTTTGAACATGAAAATGGATGTGGAATGTATTTGAGGATGACAATAACATGTCAATTCTTTTAGTTTGATTTGTTAAAGTTGTGAGGCCATTTGGCCTGTATGCATTTAAATTTATAATTTAATTTGATTGATTAAATTATTTAGTGACATTATAAATTTACATGAGATATCAAATTGAGATTTATTATAAATTTATAGTAAAAGTTACTATGAACATTTATTGTTATAGCTTATTTATTTGCATGAGTTGTTGTCAAATAAACTTTGACATGACAAAATATGGTGATATATTTATCTAGTGGGAATGATATAACATCTCTAGATTTATTTGTAGAAATATGTGTTCAAATAACAGAATCTTGTTGAGATGTTACTGTTACATATAAATATGAAATGCTTGTCTTTAAAAGATAACATAAATATTGAGTAACATTTGTTGAAGCACATTGATAGGAGTTATGTTTGTGCATGAAAACTAACGTAGTTGGTACATATGTGAGAAAATTTAATTATAAATGCAAATGAAATATAATTACTTGTTTATTATGTTAATATAAAAGTTTAATGTTATTTTAAAGTGAGGGGGTGAAAGATCATGTTAATACTTTTTTAATTTCTTATACAAAAGGTTTTCACATCCAAATGCATTCATACAAGACTTATGTGATGCGAAGTAAGAACGAAGGGTGTATAGTCCTTAATTATAGCATAAAGGTGTTACACATAAGATAGAAATATACCTTAGACCAATTAAGTAAGTTCTCCTCAAACAATCAAAAGATGGAGAGAAAGAGAGACCACCCAACAATTCCCATGTACATTACACATCATTCATCAATCTCTATTGTTAATTATATGAGTAGTGAAGAGAAAATTAGAAGAAAAAAGAAGAGAAATTAAAAAAAAAAAAAAAACCTTCATACTATATGGTGAACTGATCCATTGATCATGGAAATCTCCTTGAACTTTGCAGCCCAATATCGTTGTGCTTCTTTGAAGGACCAGAAGGTGGAATTGGCAATGCTTTTGGCAAGAACCCAAAGAAAGAAGCAGGTGAATTGTGAGACAAAGGTCTCTTCACCTTGAAGACTTGAGCGTACGCCCTTGAACCATGAGTATGACAAACCAAAAATATGAGCACCATTAACATCACAGTCGTTAGACATCTTTTACCCATTTAACCACACTCTCCCCCAAAAGCTGTCTAGTGTGCAAGAAGAGAGAGAACAAAATAACAATGAACTCTATAAGAGAGAGAGAGAGAGAGAGAGAGGAAGGTTGTTAAGCTAAATATAAGATATGAGCACCATTAACATCACAGTCGTTAGACATCTTTTTCCCATTTAACCACGCTCTCCCCCAAAAGCTGTCTAGTGTTCAAGAAGAGAGAGAACAAAATAACAATGAACTATATGAGAGAGAGAGAGAGAGAGGAAGGTTGTTAAGCTAAATATAAGTTGAAGGATGAGTGAAGTACTCATGTGACACAAACTACAGAAGATTACACTTAAAAAACGTGGAGTAATTTAATTGTTTAGTCCCCTCTAATAGTTTATATTGTAGTTTACAGTAAAACAGAAGTGAAATTATAAGCGGTTTAATTTTTGATAAAAAATAATAAAAATAATCCAAGTTTTTATAAACAAAAATTGTTTTATTAATATTTTTTTGGGTTAGTTTTTTTTCATTATATTTATAATAAACAGAAACTAAAAATATAAATTATCTCAAACGAGACCTTTCGAAAAACAACAATGAAAATAAATTTTTTATATAAATTTTATTTTTTTAGAAAAACATACATTTCATAAACCAGTATTTATAAGCAGAAAGAAAAAAGTTTTACAAGGATCTCTCAAATGGATATATGATATTTGAAATTAAATGCAGACAAAAAGGACATGCGGAAATAAATGCAGGGTAATGTGCCATAAGACTCGAGCAAAGAAAACATGACTGTAACAGTCTTCTGTTTAAGGATTAAGAAGGCTCAAGCTAGCCTTTGGATCGGGTCTTCAGGGGATATGTTTTGATTAAGAAAAAGTAGTACTTAACGAAAAGTACCAATTGGCCCAAAAGGGTATGCAAAGAAAGATAACATTAAAACTGTTCTGATTTGAGAGAAAGAAAGGGGGGAATTGGGTAGTATGGTTGGGTGAAATGTGGGCCATTTCAAAATTAATGGCCGACTATTAGGGAGTACTTTGAACTGTTCTGTTCAAGTCCCACAACATGAAAACTTGTCCCTTTGCAACTATTCAAATAGACCCCTTGCAGGATTTTTTTTTTTTATTAAAACCTGAAGAAACCCATCCCCTAAAGTAATGGAATGTCCTGCCAAATCCACACGAACTATGAGGAAAAAAATATATATTCTGTTCTTTTTCTCCTCTTCTGTAACACTTCTCTCTCTCAATCCACTTTTCCATCAATTATTTATTTTTATTTTAGTTGGTTTCTAGTAAATGAATAGAGCGTTTGGGTCATTAGTAATTATTTTAAAATTTATTAGTAATATGAAAAAATTCCATTAATAATACGAAAAGATTTAGAAAAAAACACTTGTTGTACATTTGTGTGACGCGATTTCACTGTTTTATACTTTCAAATATATATTTTACTGTACCTCTATCCGTATACTGTTTCTTTATCTTGATCCGTTGAGCATTGATTTCCAATAAATGAATTGGCCATACCAAATTGACCAACCATGAGGTACTTATCAGACGAGTGTTTGATTTTTTTTTTTCCTTCTCTTCTTTGCCAAGAAAGTAAGAAGACAGGTGTTTGAATGGGGCCTCTTTGTTCTGTTCTAAAACATGAAAATAGAAAAGGTAGATCAAAGTCATGTCCCCATGTGCTGTGAGAGGTGTTAGCATAGACAAACTGAGGGACAGGATGATGGGAACACGGATTTTGTGTAATATGAGAGTAGAGTAGGGCTTTACCCTCGTGAGTGAGTTTTCATTAAGACGTAGCAGGAAAGCTATAAATGTTGATGTAGACCTGTTTTCTCATCTTTGAAGAAAACAGTTCCAATTTTCAAAGTAGTGAATAATGTGGAGGTTATAATAGGGTAGGTGATACAGAATCAGCGTCCGTGAGCGGACGTATATTCTTTTTTTCTTGTAAAACCTATTTATAACTTCATGTAAATTTATTAATAATTTCACAAAAAAATATTGGTAATATGAAATGGCTTATTTTTTTTCATGGGGAAATTACACATCTTTTTTTAAAGCAATGCATACTTGTAAGCAGTTTTTTTTGTATTTTTAAACATTCACTTGCATAGAAAAGATTAAATTAAATTTTATATAATTTTATGTGATTAAATTTTTCTATTGACGTAATTGCTTACATTTTTTGATAAAAAAAATTTAATTTAATTTTATATTATTAAATTTTCCTATCAATTAATATAAATATAAGTTCAAAAAATACAAAAGATAAGAAGAAAGTTTATATAATTTGCCATTTTTTCATTTTAAACCTGTTTGTCATATTTTTATTAGCTAAACAGGGGGCTGATGTTCCATTAGCTTCACCGTTTTTGATAGAAGGTAATCTTCACTCATTGGCTTCACCGTTTTGTACATAGCAAAAGCCAGCATTGTCTTTAGCATTTCCCTAGTTAAATTACATCTCTCTATATAACAAGAATAATGTTCCTATGAAACTCAGATTTTTATTGTCATTGCTTTAATAAAATAGAATTAATCTTTCATAAAATAATTTAATTATTGAGATTGGGAGTATTTTATATGATAAATCATAAAAATATAAATTTAATTAATAAAATTATTTATTATCATATAAAAGATTAATTATCAATTTCATTCATACAAAAAGGTAAGATAAATAAAAAGTAATAAAAAGTTGGTTAAATTTATCTTAAAAACTTGAATATGTGCTGCAAAGAGAGACATGTCACGTGCTGCAATTAAATTTAAAATTGACTCGGCTCTTGTATATATATAGATAAATAGATAGATTTGGATATTAAAATAACTTAAAATTCTTTTTTATGAAGTGACCGGTGAGATCTTAGATTAAGTCAAGCCTACTGTACATTAGAAAAAGGGTCAATTCAACATTCAATGGGTTCAGTGATTCAACCCGATGCGGACCGCCCTTGGGGTCAGAGGGAATTATAGGCTTATAGCCCTTCCTTCTTTTGCTGCATAATGTTCGTTATGAACTTATGATATATTCATCCGACGCAAAATAATTAGTACGTTTTTTTTTTCAATGGTACATTAATAAATTATTTAAAATTATTAGAATTAGGTTTAATATCTTATTAAACAGTATTGAATGCTCGATTAAAGCATTGAAGTTTTATCGGGTGGAAATAAATCCGAATAAAAAATCGAAGTGTTTAAAGATTTGAGTCGAGAGATAAATTTGTTGAAATACTCCTCAAATCCCACGTTATAGAAAAATGTTATTGTAAGTAGTTTTAGTACCACATCGTCTATATATCAAAATAATACGAATACTAGTTAGTATAAATATAGATATTAAGAGATGTAATCTCTTACTCCTATTCCTTAACTATGAATAGTTTGTTAGATGAGAATGTAGCAACCAAACATCAATATAGGGATCTAATGGTTGAGTGAGCATTGAGTATATGGAGGTTTTGAGTTGTGAGATTTAATAGACTTTTCACACAATTTTGTCTATAAATTTGTGTATTGTGATGTAATGAGTTTTAGCAGTTTTCCTATCCAAAAGTTGTAAAAATAGTGAAATAAGTAATAACGATTGACTTGTGGACGTAAGCAAAAAGTGTTGAATTACATTAAAAAAATTTGTGTTATTTTTTTATTATTTTTACTATTGTGATTGCATAGTTGTTTTGGAGTATCTGAATTCTCGATAAAAGTTTATCAAATGGATTTTATAAAAAAATATTAAGTTTCTAAAATTCAATCTTTCAAATTTTAAATACAAAAAGTACCTATAAAAATATATAATTTAAATTACATCAAAAAATTAGAATGAATAACTAATGTGGAATGAAGAGAATAATATTTTTTAAAAATTTCTAATTTTTAATTAATTTTTTTATTTTAAACTTGACCCTTTTCGTCCACCGTTATTTAAATGATTGCAATTGCAATATCTATTCATAGTTTAATACAATTTCTATGGTTGTTATACAATTTCCACCCGTAAAAGAAGACCTTGATTTTTTTTGAGCTTGTTTGATAATTTTATACAATAATTAAGTACAAACAGTGTGATAACACTTTTACTCATAAAATATCATTAATAAACTTGAGTTTTCTTCCATAATTCCGAACACCAAATAAAATAATTTGTGGTGGTAGACTCTTGTTTTTCGTTTTTATTTTTTAATGGATTTTGTAGCATTTTAATTTGTGCCACCAATAGGTTCTTAAGTGAAACAACATATCTAAAATTTCAGTCCAAATAAAATAATTTGTGGTGGTAGACTCTTGTTTTTCGTTTTTATTTTTTAATGGATTTTGTAGCATTTTAATTTGTGCCACCAATAGGTTCTTAAGTGAAACAACATATCTAAAATTGCAGTCCAAATACAGTAGTCCAAAAATTGCTATCAAATGGGCGTTTGTGCTGCACTATATGGTACGTTGTTAAAGTTCTAATTCCCTTAACTGTAAAGATATTGAGATAAATTTAAGTCCATTAAAATTAAGACTTTTTTGGCTTAATGAGTACTTTGAATCCTCTATAGGAAATCAAGTTCCATTTTTTTTTTTCGGTCAATACAGAAACAAAATTGCATCGATTCAATTCCTAACTCAACGTATTTAGCAATTAATGTAACAAATTAAGCTCGAAATCAAAAGGTTCTATTTTCAATTTGATTAAGTATTCATCGCCTATATTTAGTCCCCAAACTTCGATATAATCAGTAGTGGATCTAAGAATTTTTGTTAACGGGGGACATATATAAACAATAAATATACATATTTAAATTTTTATGATATTTTTTTATAAAAAAAATACATATTTTTATATTTTTTTACTCGAATACATATTTTTTTATACCGTTTAAAATCATTAATATTTATTTTCATTACAAAAACTAGCAAAAAGCAAATACATATATTAGTTTTATTTACAATTATTCCCTACATGATCTTTTTTGGTATCAACGTAAGATTTTTTTTGTTTTCAATACTATTAAAAAATATATATTTCAATTAATGTAACTATACAATCATTTAACTATTTATCTCCGTATAATTATGTATTCGATTTTTTATAATGCTTATCGCATAAAAAATTCTTTCTACACTTACTATTACAACAGATAAAACCAAAACCAACTTTAAAAATAAATATACCAATGGGAGAAAAGGAAAGGTAATTCTAGAGTTTTCATTTTCCTAAGCACGCTATGATTTTACCTAAACACACAAAACTAATTATAATAAGTAGTAAAGTAGACAATATAAAAAGATGAAGCAGCCTTTGTCCTAGAAAACAGAGAAATAGAAATAGAAAAAAGAAGAACGAACGAAAGAACGAAAGAAAGAAAGAAAAGGTACACAGAAATACAAATCCAAAAAGCGGCCGTAACCAATAGCAAAGATCTATCTAGAAAGATCATAAACTCAAAATTTAACATTTTAACAAAAAAGAATCACAGTAGTTCCTCGTGGTATGTGGAAATGTTATGCGTCTCCAGCTATGTGTACAAAATAAAAATTCATTGGTGATTCGTGATTGCTTCTCCAGTTGAAAAATAGAAGATTTTGAGATCTAAAAAAAGCACTCAAGGTCAAGGTTTTTAACCTTTTTTTTTCTTTTTCAATTTTTGACTTGTTAATTTTAAAATTTTGGTTTATGTTGTTTTCTTAAAGCTCTTTCATTTTTTATGCCTGAAAAATCAAGATGCTAATATCTTTGATGATCTACATAAAAATTGTTTTATTCTCAAAGCAATCAAACGAAAATTAATTTAATTTTTTTTGCTGAATCTCTTAATATAAGTAAATAGATAACAACATATTAATAAACAAATCATAGATCCATATCGTGTTTTTCAGTCCTTGGATGAAAAGTTAAGAGAAAAAATTAGGCGAGAGACTTACCGAGAGGCTAGTGATACTGTGTGGAGGCTGGAGAGAGGACCGAGTGTGAGAGGACTGAGTTTGAGATGACTGAGTCTCAGATAGGACAAAAAGTTAAGCGGTGTTCCGTGTTTGGTTTGGGCTGGGACATAAGAGTAATATATGATGTAATATCACATTTTTAATGGGATCAGTTATGCAAACTCTTATAAAAAAATTGTTTTTGAAAAATCAAGTCGGGGCAGCTGCCCTCACTGCACCCACCATAAATGTAACGACCCATCCCAGGTTGGCCACCCCTGGACGGTGTCATCACATTTTGAAAATCCAAGCATGACACATATATGCAACAATAAATATAATACTACCAGTTTTTTTTTTTTCTCTTTCCTTTAACAGAAGAGGTAAACAAATCTGATATTCACTTAAACATAAAAATACATAAATGCATGAATATTTACAATAAAAATTTTTACAAGTTTTTAACTCAATTGTCTGAGTATATTGACACGTACTTGGCTTATAGAAAAAGATCTCATCTGATTCTCAACCCACCAGACTATTTATCTTGATTGCTACCTGAAATCATTGAACAATAAGGAGTGAGCTTCACAAGCTCAGCGAATTAAATTTACTGAAAGTATTCCAAATTCCATCAATAATCCTTTAATATTAAAATTTATTTTTCGCATAACCTGATGACAACTTTCTACTATCAATCTCTTCTTCTCAATCATTGGTTCACCTTAAGACTATCAATTATTTCCTAATTACCTCGTAATGAGGTTCATATCAAAAAGTCCATCATTTAGATAAGTCTTATCACTATCTTTTTATATGAAACTCAACATTCTATAATTAAATTCACAAAAAGTATCACATCTCAGCATCTCGAAAATCTCATCATTATAGCTGTCTCTTTTTATGAGACCCAATCATCTATAATTTAATTCATAATTAATATACCACAACTCAGCATCTCACACATCTCATCATTATAATTGTCTCTTTTTATGAGACCCAGCCATCTATAATTTAATTCACAATTAATATACCACATCTCAGCATTTCAAATAATGCAATGATAATTAAAACAGATGCAGATGCATGAATGATTATGATGGGAACGTCTTCCCACCTGTCGACAGGTTATTATTATCTTAGACCGGCTGCCCTCCCGGTTCTTTTATTTTCATTAGACCGGCTGCCTTCCCGGTTAATTCCAGCATATACCGGCTGTCACGGTTTTCACTTTTCATCCCAGCATATATCGGCTGTCACGGTTTTCACTTTTCATCCTAGCATATACCGGCTGTCACGGTTTTTATTTTTCATCCCAGCATATACCGGCTGTCACGGTTATTTCATTAGACCGGCTGCCTTCCCGGTTCTTTCGGTTATATTATTTAATGCATATGTGCATGAACAATGATATGAAACAGTAATATAAACAGAAAATGTAAAAACAATATAAAGATTCCAACCACTTAATTTGACTATCCTAATTATCCACAAATTTTATCTAACAAAGTTTCTTTAAAATTTCTTACATCCAATCATCCAGATTTTTTATCAAATTATAAAAATTCCACAAGATTCTTTTTTTCCCAAATCACATCAAATAATTCATTAAAATCTGTCCAGATCCACTAAATTTCATCTCAACTTGTCCATCAGAATTTGTCAAGATCCACTAAAATTCATCTTAAATCATCCATAAAAATTTAACAAGATCTACTAAAATTCTTCTCGTCATAATTCGTATTAAAACATCTATATATCTCATCAATAATTTATTTATTGCTTTTATCCTCAAATAAACTTATGATTTTCAAAAATATTATTTCTCACCGAAAAATATTTCTACCTGGCCAAATTTCCTATCATATCCATAAATCAATTTTTCATCTATCACCCTAGCATACTTTAATAATTAATTTTAATAATATCACCATATAATTGATTTTTATTTAGACTACTAAGAGTAAATCCAACTCACCACGTAGCACTTTAAAGCTACTCGTGGGCCACCTCTTTGCCTTTCCCGATCTTCCTCGAATTTTCTCCCGATTGTTGACTACCAACACCTGACATAATATTGGAATTTAAATTTCTTATTATTTCTTCTTTTCTCCATAAACTACACAGTTTGAAAATTTTCTATTTTAACCTCCTGAAACTTTCATAAATGATAAAATAACATTACCTTATTACCTTCTGCTATTTTGATAGCTTCTCGAAATATTTTTGAAAATACCCTCAAAATTTTGTTCCTTCCACCTTTCTTTAAACTCCCAAGAACACAGATGAAATATTTGAAACAATAGAAAAATATCTTCGTGTAATTACACGAACCCATATCTCATATTTATAGGGGAGCTCGGCTGAAAATCAGCAGCCCCCCCTCCCTCTTCCTCAAGTCTTCATAAGATGCCAATTTAATAAAAAAAAACAAACATAATGATAAAAACATCATCATTATGTTTTGTTCTCCACTTCCCATTAAACAACAAAAACCAATATATAAACTATCCCACTTGGAATTGTTCTCTCGGTGGTAGTAGGTATGCTGCCCCGAGTTACTGTTCCAAGTTGACTTTTTTTTTTTTTTTCTTTTCAACCTTGGTCTCCAGAAATCTTCATTCAGCCATTCAGGGATTTAACTCTTTGCCATATTGATAAAAATATACACTTACCCGACTTTTAAAATACGGATATTACAATTCTACCCACCTTAAAAAATTTCATCCCCGAAATTTCCTTGTTGAAATCAAGTAAAGAGTTGGGGATAATCCTTCCTCATTATTGCTTCATGTTCCCACGTGACTTCTTCAACATCTTTATTCCGCCATAATACTTGAATCAAAGGAATAACTTTATTGCGTAAGACTTGCTCTTTTCTGTCTAGGATTCCGACTAGGGCTAGCATAATAGTCAAGTCCTTCTGAATTTCTATCGCTTGATTCGTGATATCATGAGACTCATCGTGCAAGTACTTCCTCAGTAGTGACACATGAAAAACATTATGTAATTGCCTTAATTCCAGAGGCAAATTCAAACGATATGCTACAAGTCCAATTCTTTCGATTACCTCATAGGGCCCCATAAATCTCAGGCTCAACTTTCCCTTCTTCTTAAATCTCAACACTCCCTTCCACGGAGATATCTTCAAGAATACCCAATCACCAACTTGGAATTCAAGAGGTCGTCTTCTTTTGTCAGCATATCCTTTCTGTCTGCTCTGAGCTGCTCTGAGATTCTCCCTAACCAGTTTGATTCTTTCAGTAGTCAAGTCTATCATTTCTGGGCCATATATCTTTCTCTCTCCAACTTCTTCCCAGCATACTGGAGTTCTACACCTCATTCCATATAAAGCTTCGAAGGGTGTCATTCCAATACTAGTTTGATACTGATTATTGTATGCAAACTCTATCAAAGGCAAGTAAGCATCCCAGCTTACTGAGAAGTTCAATACACTTGCCCTAAGCACATCTTCTAGTATTCTGATGATTCTCTCTGTCTGTCCATCTGTTTGTGGGTGAAAAGCTGTACTAAACTGTAATTGCGTACCCATAGCTTCTTGAAAACCCCTCCAAAATCTAGAAGTAAATCTAGAATCTCTATCAGACACAATAGTCAAGGGCACTCCATGTAATTTCACTATCTCTGCCACATACAACTCAGCCAACTTTTCTGGACTCTAGGAAGTTTTAATAGGAAGAAAATGTGAAGATTTAGAAAGTTTATCCACTATAACCCACACAACATCATGCCCTCTCTGGGTACGGGAAAAACCAGAGACAAAATCCATACTTACATTTTCCCATGGCCACTCAGGTATCGGAAGAGGTTGTAATAAACCTGCTGGATGCCTATTCTCAGATTTTACCTGTTGACAAGTCAAACATCTAGCAATGTATTCTGCTACATCCCTCTTCATCCCTGACCACCAATAATTCTGTTTTAGCCCCCTGTACATCTTATTATTTCCCGGGTGCATGGAATATATCGAATCATGAGCCTCCTTTAGTATTTCTTTTCTCATCTCCTCATCATTGGGAACACAAATTCTTTGTCCCGATACTACCATACCATCTTCTCTGATTCTAAACTCGATTGGCTTCCCGCTCAACACTTCCTGCCTGATTTTCTCTATTTCTTCATCTTTACTCTGTAGCTGTAATAAATGATCAATAATAGGAGATTGAACTACCATATTTGCCATTAATGCTCCTTTATCACTGACACTCAATTGCATCCTCATTCCTCTTAATTCTATCATCAGGCTAGTATCATGACTCCCAAAAGCAGCTAATTTCCCTGTAGCTTTTCTACTCAATGCATCTGCTACTACATTAGCCTTTCCTGGATGATAATGAATTGTACAATCATAATCACAAATTAATTCCATCCATCTCCTCTGCCTTAAATTCAACTCCTTCTGGGTTGGTAAATGCATCAAACTTTTATGATCAGTAAAAATTTCACACTTGGCTCCATATAAATGGTGTCTTCAAATCTTCAAAGCAAAAACTATGGCAGCCAATTCTAAATCATAGGTCGGGTAATTTCTCTCATGATTCTTCAGTTGCCTAGATGCATAAGCTATAACTTTCCCATGTTGCATCAACACACATCCCAACCCCTGATGCGACGCATCACTATAGACCACAAATCCTTCATCACCAGATGGAAGCACTAATACTGGGGAAGTAGTCAGTTTTTCTTTCAACAGTTAAAAACTTCTCTCACACTCCTATGACCACTTAAACTTTTCATCTTTCCTGGTCAATTTAGTCAAAGGTCTAGCAATCATAGAAAAATTTTGAATAAATCTCCTATAATAACCAGCCAATCCCAAAAAGCTTCTAATTTCAGTTACATTCGTGGGTCTCTCCCAAGTCAACACTGCTTCTACTTTTTGTGGGTCAACTGCTATTCCCTCTCCCGACACAACATGCCCCAAGAAGGATTTTTCATTCAACCAAAACTCACATTTAGAGAATTTCGCATATAATTTCTCATTCCTCAGAATCTCCAACACTATCTCCAAATGTCGCATATGCTCATCTTCATTCTTAGAATATACTAAAATATCATCAATAAACACAATTACAAATTTGTCCAATAATGGTTTAAACACCCGGTTCATAAGATCCATAAATGCCGCAGGAGCATTGGTCAACCCAAAAGGCATCACCAAGAACTCAAAATGACCATAGCGTGTCCTAAAAGCAGTTTTAGGCACGTCCCCTTCTTTTATCCTCAATTGATGATATCCCGACCTTAAGTCTATCTTAGAGAACACTCTAGCTCCCTGTAATTGTTCGAATAAGTCATCTATCATGGGTAAAGGATATCTATTTTTGATTGTGATCTTATTTAATTGTCTATAATCAATACACAACCTCAATGTCCCATCATTCTTCTTGACAAATAACACAGGGGCTCCCCAGGGTGATGTACTAGGTTGGATAAACTGTTTATCTAGCAACTCCTGAAGCTGAACTTTCAACTCTCTCAATTCAGCTGGTACCATTCTATAGGGTGCTATGGATATGGGTGTTGATCCTGGAATCACTTCAATAGAAAATTCGATCTCCCTATTGGAAGGCAATCCAGACAACTCCTCAGGGAATACATTAGAAAAATATTTTACCACAGAGATTTCTTCTAACTGTCTACCCTCTTTGCTAGAATCCACCACATATGCTAAATACCCCTCACAACCCTTCCTCAACCATTTACTAGCAGTTAAGGCAGAAATCAGACAATTAACAAGTATTTTACGTTCTCCCTGAAAATTAAACTCCTCTTGCCCGGGTATTCTGAATACCATATTTTTCTTAAAACAATCTACCCATGCATGACATGCAGAGAGCCAATTCATCCCTAGAATCACATCAAAATCTGTCATATCTAAAGGTAATAAATCGACCTCAAATTCTCGGTCAGCAATATTAATCACACAACTTTGATAAATTATTCTGATAATAACCCTATCTCCAGTAGAAACCTCAACAATAATGGCATGCATCAAAGGACTAGCACTGACATCAATAGATTTCATATAACTACTATATGCAAAAGAATGGGTTGCACCAGGATCAATCAATAATCTAGCAGCCCTACCAAGGATAGATATCATACCCATAACAACATCAGGAGTGGCTTGTGCATCTTGCTGGGTCAATGCATAGACTCTACCATCTCTGGAATAAATCTGACTGCCACGTCCTCGCTCTGCTACAGATCCTCGACCTCTGCCCCGAACACTTCCTGATCCACTGCCTCTCTCCATCGGTCTTCTCTCGACACTTCCAATGCTTGCTTCAACTGACTTCCCCGCTGGATAATCTGCAGCAACATGCCCTCCCTCACCACATACAAAGCATATCTGTGTAGGGCAGTTCCGAGATAAATGCCCCATCTGATTACATTTAAAGCAAACCCTTGACTCCCGATTATAAATCAGATTTCTACTTCCCCTTGATGGCATATTCATTCCTCTACCATAACTCCCAATCCCTATAGCCTGTCTCCCAAATCGAGGGGTCCCACTGGTATTACTCTGAGCTACTGAAGTAACAGATCTTGCTTGCCTCTGAGTCTGCCCTACTGTTCCTTGTGACAAAGAACACCCCCTCTGGGGTGGTCTCCCACCCTGTACAGCCATACTGCTACCACCTCTAGATCCCTCAAATCTAGTTCTCTTCAACCAATCCCTCCTACCTTTAAACTCTATTAAATCTCTCTCAATCTGCAATGCTTTATCTACCAGTACAACATAATTTCCTATGCCCATGTAAGAGAGTTTAAAACGAATTTCATAGTGTAATCCATCTAAAAATCTCTTGCATTTTCTTTCCTCCGTATTCACGAACTCGGGTACAAATCTTGACAGGGCTACAAATTTACTATCATATTCAACCACCGATAAATTTCCCTGTTTTAGGTGGATAAATTCTCTTTCTTGTTGTGCCCGAAAAGAATCTGAAAAATACTTTGCAAAGAATTCATCCTTAAATTTATTCCAAGTCAAAGGTTGATCTATTCGTGTACTCATTCTGGGCAAAATATCCTTCCACCATTGAGAAGCCTCACCCTCCAGCATAAACGAAGCAAATGCAACCTTCTGTTTATCAGACACCGGTAAGACCTCAAAATATTTTTCCACATGCTCAATCCACTGTTCAGCTTCCACTGGATTTACAGATCCTTTAAATGACTGAGGTTTAAACTTAAGAAACCTCACAAAACAATCCCCTTGCATTTCATTTACAAATACCACTCCATCAGGAACCTCTTGCCTCACTACCTCTGGTTCTCTTCCATTCATTTCCTCTAATCTTCTTTGCAAATTAGCAGCCCATTCTTCGGCTGCATTAATTCTCTCTAAAGCACGGTTAAGAGCATCTTGCAATTCATCATTTCTACTTTTAGATACTTCCCCAGCTCTACTCGTACCAGCTGCACTATCACCATGTTCCCTTGCGGGAACCACCGACTCGACTTCTTCCTCTACTTCAGTCCTCCTAAAAATTAGGGGTCTACCACGTCCTCTCTGATTTTGAACTCTACCTCTAGTTCTCGTACGACCACGTGTCATCCTCAGACTCTGCATTTAAGAATATTATTTATTTAGATCTTCCATTTTTTAGGTTCTCATGCAGTCTACAGAATCTTAAAACCTAATGCTCTGATACCAAAATTGTAACGACCCATCCCAGGTTGGCCACCCTTGGACGGTGTCATCACATTTTGAAAATCCAAGCATGACACATATATGCAACAATAAATATAATACTACTAGATTTTTTTTTTCTCTTTCCTTTAACAGGAGAGGTAAACAAATATGATATTCACTTAAACATAAAAATACATAAATGCATGAATATTTACAATAAAATTTTTATAAGTCTTTAACTCGATTGTCTGAGGATATTGACACGTACTTGGCTTATAGAAAAAGATCTCGTCTGATTCTCAACCCACCAGACTATTTATCTTGATTGCTACCTGAAATCATTGAACAGTGAGGAGTGAGCTTCACAAGCTCAGCGAATTAAATTTACTGAAAGTATTCCAAATTCCATCAATAATCCTTTAATATTAAAATTTATTTTTCGCATAACCTGATGACAACTTTTTACTATCAATCTCTTCTTCTCAATCATTGGTTCACCTTAAGACTATCAATTATTTCCTAATTACCTCGTAATGAGGTTCATATCAAAAAGTCCATCATTTAGATAAGTCTTATCACTGTCTTTTTATATGAAACTCAACCTTCTATAATTAAATTCACAAAAAGTATCACATCTCAGCATCTCGAACATCTCATCATTATAGCTGTCTCTTTTTATGAGACCCAACCATCTATAATTTAATTTATAATTAATATACCACAACTCAGCATCTCACACATCTCATCATTATAATTGTCTCTTTTTATGAGACCCAGCCATCTATAATTTAATTCACAATTAATATACCACATCTCAGCATTTCAAATAATGCAATGATAATTAAAACAGATGCAGATGCATGAATGATTATGATGGGAACATCTTCCCACCTGTCGACAGGTTATTATTATCTTAGACCGGCTGCCCTCCCGGTTCTTTTATTTTCATTAGACCGGCTGCCTTCCCGGTTAATTCCAGCATATACCGGCTGTCATGGTTTTCACTTTTCATCCCAGCATATATCGGCTGTCACGGTTTTCACTTTTCATCCTAGCATATACCGGCTGTCACGGTTTTTATTTTTCATCCCAGCATATACCGGCTGTCACGGTTATTTCATTAGACCGGCTGCCTTCCCGGTTCTTTCGGTTATATTATTTAATGCATATGTGCATGAACAATGATATGAAACAGTAATATAAACAGAAAATGTAAAAACAATATAAAGATTCCAACCACTTAATTTGACTATCCTAATTATCCACAAATTTTATCTAACAAAGTTTCTTTAAAATTTCTTACATCCAATCATCCAGATTTTTTATCAAATTATAAAAATTCCACAAGATTCTTTTCTTCCCAAATCACATCAAATAATTCATTAAAGTCTGTCCAAATCCATTAAATTTCATCTCAACTTGTCCATAAGAATTTGTCAAGATCCACTAAAATTCATCTTAAATCATCCATAAAAATTTAACAAGATCCACTAAAATTCATCTCGTCATAATTCGTATTAAAACATCTATATATCTCATCAATAATTTATTTATTGCTTTTATCCTCAAATAAACTTATGATTTTCAAAAATATCATTTCTCACCGAAAAATATTTCTACCTGGCCAAATTTCCTATCATACTCATAAATCAATTTTTCATCTATCACCCTAGCATACTTTAATAATTAATTTTAATAATATCACCATATAATTGATTTTTATTTAGACTACTAAGAGTAAATCCAACTCTCCACGTAGCACTTTAAAGCTACTCGTGGGCCACCTCTTTGCCTTTCCCGATCTTCCTCAAATTTTCTCCCGATTGTTGACTACCAACACCTAACATAATATTGGAATTTAAATTTCTTATTATTTCTTCTTTTCTCCATAAACTACACAGTTTGAAAATTTTCTATTTTAACCTCCTGAAACTTTCATAAATGATAAAATAACATTACCTTATTACCTTATGCTATTTTGATAGCTTCCCGAAATATTTTTGAAAATACCCTCAAAATTTTGTTCCTTCCACCTTTCTTTAAACTCCCAAGAACACAGATGAAATATTTGAAACTATAAGAAAATTTCTTCGTGCAATTACACGAACCCATATCCCATATTTATAGGGGAGCTCGGCTGAAAATCAGCAGCCCCCCCTCCATCTTCCTCAAGTCTTCATAAGATGCCAATTTAATAAAAAAAAAACAAACATAATGATAAAAACATCATCATTATGTTTTGTTCTCCACTTCCCATTAAACAACAAAAACCAATATATAAACTATCCCACTTGGAATTGTTCTCTCGGTGGCAGTAGGTATGCTGCCCCGAGTTACTGTTCCAAGTTGACTTTTTTTTTTTTTTCTTTTTCTTTTCAACCTGGGTCTCCAGAAATTTTCATTCAGCCATTTAGAGATTTAACTCTTTGTCATATTGATAAAAATATACACTTACCCAACTTTTAAAATACAGATATTACAATAAATCCGCCCCTCGATACAATCAAATCTTTTTTGAGTGAGTAATAACCAATTAGCCAATTATTATTGATTAAAACTGAAAACAAATCGAGTTATGAATAATTTGAATTTGGTTTGTCATTTAATTCGACTTGAGTTTTTATTATTGTTGTAGGCTATACAACAAGAAGGTTACATTCACTCTTTCTCTATCTTTCAATATCTAATGTGAATGAGATTTAATTTTAAATTTTTCATGTAATAATAATTAAGGTCACCGTTATAACTTAGCTTGAGTTTAGTTTGATAGACAAACAAACTTAGTACTAAAATATGTTTTTGTCTAACTTTCAAAATGATTTTAACTTCAAAAAACAGAAGTCAGGTAAAAAAAATGTTTTTAAAAGAAGCAAAAATTTGATAAATTGATTTAAGAAACTGAATTTATGTTTGATAAAAAACTTTATAATTGTTTTATCAATGCTAAACAACTTTTTAACTCTATCATTTATCAATTGAAAAGTCAAAGGATGTATTTGTATAATAATCGGAAAATCGACCACTAGATAGATTCTTGTAATGGTTAGAGTAAGGACATATGGTCACCCAAGTCCCTGCTCCGTTACTCCACGCGGACCGCCCAACCACATGGCTCTTTCCCTTTTTCCCTCATTTTGTGCAAAATTGTAGTTCTCCCCCTTCAAAACGCAAGTCGTTTTGTATTTCCTATCTCATTAGGCAGCGCCACCTATCCTATGCCGTTGAATTCAACTGGTAACCAAAGCATCCCCAGGAGTTTTACTACTACCTTTCGTTGCCTCCATTTAGTTGAAGTAATCAGATCCCAGCCAGAGAGAGCGAGAGAGAAGGGAGCTAGGAAACGTATCCATGGAGGCAAGACTCTCTGTGACTCTAGGTCTTCCATCGCCAGACCCTAACTACCACCCTCATCCCAGAGACTTCAATTCCCTCTTGACTCACTTCTCTGCTCTCGTATCCACCCAAAACCCTAACACTCTTGCCCAAAAATCTTCCAAAAATTCCCTCACATTTGTCTCAACTTCTGTTTCCACAGATCCCCAAATAAAACCCATATCCTTAAATTGGTTTAAACCTACCTCAGAAACCTGCCCCGATTCCCGGAAATACCAAGAACCCACCAATAATTACAACAAATCCACCTCTACCAATCCTCCTTTTGCCTCAACTGCAGTTTCCACTGAGCCCCAAACCACACCCAAATTCCCAGAATGGCTCAAACCCACTTCAAGAAACAGCCCCAGAGTCCAATCCCTTGTGAAGAATTTATCAGTCGTCGAGCGAGCGCTTATTGGTGCAGGTGGTGGTGGTATTGCTGGTGCTTTCACTTATGTATGCCTGCACCCACTTGATACCATCAAAACGAAGCTGCAAACGAAGGGTGCATCTCAGGTTTATAGCAGCACATTTGATGCCATCGCGAAAACCTTTCAAACGAAGGGGATTCTGGGGTTTTACAGCGGAGTATCTGCCGTGATTGTCGGGTCTACAGCTTCTTCTGCTGTGTATTTTGGGACCTGTGAGTTTGGGAAATCCATTTTGTCCAAATTGGAGAAATACCCATCTGTGCTTATACCTCCTACTGCTGGTGCTATGGGAAATATCGTGTCGTCTGCCATAATGGTGCCTAAGGAGTTGATCACGCAGCGAATGCAAGCTGGTGTTAAGGGGAGATCATGGGAAGTTTTGTTGAAGATACTGGAGAAAGATGGTGTGCTGGGTCTTTATGCAGGGTACTCTGCTACGTTGTTGAGGAACTTACCTGCTGGAGTGTTGAGTTATTCCTCGTTTGAGTACTTAAAAGCTGCGGTTTTGAGAAGAACTAATAAGGCTCACTTGGAGCCAATTCAGAGCGTGTGTTGTGGGGCATTGGCCGGGGCAATATCCGCATCAATTACGACGCCGCTTGATGTGGTGAAAACGAGGTTGATGACTCAGGTTCACGTTGAGTCTATTAATAAAGTTGCAGCCGCAATGCATAGTGGGGTTTCGGCCACCATGAAGCAGATTTTGAAGGAGGAAGGGTGGATTGGATTTACTAGGGGAGTGGGGCCTAGAGTTGTTCATAGTGCTTGTTTTTCAGCGTTGGGGTATTTTGCGTTTGAGACGGCTAGGCTTACGATTTTGCGTCAGTATCTAAAGAGGAAGGAGATGTGTGAAATGAATGTTGTTCCTGCTTGATTTGGGTCTCAAATGGAGTGCATGATATTGTTAGTGATATCTCTAATTCCTTTATGATTTGTATTTTTGTTTACTCTACAAAAAAGAGTCATTAGTCATAACTGATTCTTGTTGATGCATTTGTATGCATTTCAAACAAGGCATTTTTAGTAGTGGTTGTCTGCTTATCCTTATTTTTTTTTTTCGAATTCCTAGTTGATTACTGGTGAACACTCAGTTTGATCAGTGCATCAAGATTTGAAGTTCTCTATGTTGCACAAGCATGATTTTGTAATTCTTTTCACTATGCTGGCCTCTATTAATCTTAAGTAGTTCATATACATAAAATGCGTAGTCATTTCAAGTAGGATGAAGGTTTAAACTAATTTGTTTAACAGTTTCGAAAGCTCATTATTATCAAGTGCTTGATCTACGGTAACCCATCCGTTAATTGATTCTATTGGATTCATCTTTTTTGGCTGGTTATTTTCTCAATTTTGATGTGGTCACTATCTTAGGAGTTCTTTTGGTCTAAAAATTTATATACCTTTCAGGTTCTGAAACATTAACACCCATGCCTACTGAGGCAATGGGTGTAATACTTAAATTTTGCGGACTGATCTATTGTTGCATTTTCTTACCAATAGTCATCGGTTCTCATGCTTTTGAAGACTTTTCCTTTGTTGATTTACAGCATTAGGAATATCAAATATGTCGTTTCATATTTCAGGATGATGCTTGTGGTTTCTAGCTTTGTTTCTTCAGGGTTTGCATACCAGTCAGTTTCGGACTGAAACATGAGGGTATTCTTGGTGAATTTTATGTTCCTTCACGTGAATGGCAAAGCGGTTTGCCGAAGTCTGCGCTGCGTGATTATGTAGGACTGAAACATAAAAACTGGTTTGGTTCAGCAACACCCTACAAAGAGTCGACCTCTGTTAGTTCTCTAATTACCAACCCTGAAAAGCGAGCCAAATGAAATGAAGATGGAATGTTTACCTAATCATTTTGCTATGTTAATTAATAATTCAGCATTTGTTAGTCAGTATCCTTTCAAGCTGATATTTGTTTTCTCAAATATGATTTCCAGTTTATTGTGCCTGACACAGATGGCATTTTATCCAACGAATACTGATAAATCATGGTTGACTAACAAAATTTTGACTGTATTCGTCATGACTCATTTTATGCCAAAAGCAGAAAAGAAAAACAAGAAGATATTGATCCCCTGAAAAGGAGGAAAAAAATGCTCTGTTCATATTTCTTGTGCCTTTTCTTTTAACTTCTCATCTCAAGTTTTCTTTTTCATTTTCTTTTCCCTCGTTATGAACTTATGATACAGAAACCGACTGTGGGCTCAGAGAGTCTAAAAACTGGGCTTAACTAATTTGTTTGTTTTGCCTCCAAAGTCTCTCCTACTCCCTCTCTCAACCAACAAACAACCCCCCCCCCCCCCCCACCCCACAAAAAAAAAAAAAAAAAAAAAAAAACGAAAATCGCCTAGCGTTTTAAAGAAACAAGATTTATCAGACAAATTACAAGATCAACCAATCAAGAACAGGCAAGAAATGTACTTCTCTTCTACTTTATTCCAAGGTATCTCTTCAAAACTTCTGTTTCTGTCAAGAGCTATCTTTACCCGGTAACCAAGTTATTCCTAACTCTAGTGCTGCAATGCGCTCTTCTTTTATTTTCTTCTGGGTCCATTTCTTTCTCTTCTTCAACTTGGCTTTTCCCTCAATCTCTCTCCCTTTCTTGCCTGCAAACAATCTCACCCTCTATGGCGATGCTTACTTTAAAAACAATACCATTAGTCTCACTCAAGAATTAACCTGCCTCTCTGTTTCCGCTTCTTCTTCTTCTCCTTCTCCCTCTTCTGGAATTGGAAGAGCTCTTTATGTGTACCCAATTCGCTTTCTTGATTCTACGACCAAAACGACCGCGTCTTTCTCTTGCCGGTTCTCCTTCTTTATCATCCCTTCCCCTACGTGTTCTTTTGGTGATGGTATCGCATTTTTTATCACCTCCAATGCCGATTCTTTCAGCTTCTCAAAAGGGTTCTTGGGGCTCCCGAAATCAGGCTTAAATCTGCAAGATTCTTTCATTGCTGTGGAATTCGATACTGGTTTTGACCCTGCACTAGGAGACATCAACGATAATCATATTGGCATCGATGTCAATAATGTTGTTTCTTTAGCTTCTGTTGATGCTGTGTCAAAAGGGATTGATCTTAAGAGTGGAAGGCAGATTACAGCATGGATTGAGTACAGTGATGCACTGAAATTGATGCAGGTTTGGGTTGGGTACCTTCCAATTAAGCCTCCAAGTCCTCTTCTTGCTGCCCAGATTGATCTCTCCAAGCAATTCAAAGAGTACATGCATGTTGGTTTCTCTGCTTCTAATGGGCAAGGTTCAGCAAATCACGTTGTTGAGCGATGGCGATTCAAAACTTTTGGGTCTTATCCTTCTGTCAATCCGATTGATACATTTGAAGAAGGGGACTGTTTTGTCTGCTCTCCAGAGGATTCACTCAACAGCAGCAGGAGCAATTCAGTTTTCCTCAATCAAACAAGAATCAAGATAGGTGACATGGTTCTTGGCTTGGGAGGTTTAATTGCATCTTTCCTTTCCATAATAGTGATTGTTTCTATAATCTGTTTCTTTGTGATAAGGAAGAAAAGGCTTGTTGGTAGAAGAAGAAAAGAAGGCCGGAATTACAGACAAATGAATAGAGTACCAGCAAGATTGTCACTTGCCGAGATAAAATCAGCTACAATGGGGTTTCATCAAAACAGAATCGTCGGTGAAGGGGCATCTGCGACGGTCTATAAAGGGTCTCTGCCATCCAGTGGAGCAGTAGCGGTTAAGAGATTCGATCGAGCAAACTGGATTGAGAACAATCGAAATTCCTTCACTACTGAGTTTGCAACAATGGTGGGTTGTTTAAGGCACAAAAACTTGGTTCAGCTTGAAGGTTGGTGCTGTGAGGGAAAAGAGTTAGTCCTAGTTTATGAGTACTTACCCAATGGAAGCCTAGATAAAATCCTTCACAACAAACCCAATTCTGCAATTTTCCTCTCGTGGCAGCAAAGGTTGAATATAGTTCTCGGGGTTGTGTCTGCTCTCACTTATCTCCATGAAGAATGTGAGAGACAGATAATTCATAGAGATGTGAAGACTTGCAATATAATGCTTGATGCAGAGTTTAATGCCAAGCTAGGGGATTTTGGATTAGCAGAAGTTTATGAACATAGCTCTATTACAAGACAAGCTACAATACCAGCTGGGACAATGGGATATTTAGCTCCTGAATATGTTTATTCTGGTGTTCCATCAGAGAAAACTGATGTATACAGCTTCGGCGTGGTGGTTTTAGAGGTGGCTACAGGGAGAAGGCCTGTTGATGATAATGGGAGAATTCTTGTTGATTGGGTGTGGGATTTGTGGGAGAAAGGGAAATTGGTTGAGGCGGTGGATTCTCTGTTGATAGGGAAGTTTAATTGGGTGGAGATGGAGAGGATGGTGATGGTGGGGCTTTCATGTGTTCACCCAAATCATGAGAAGAGGCCAACTGTGAAGGTTGCTGGGAGGATTCTTAGAGGTGAAGCACCACTTCCTCTTTTGCCTGCAAGGAAACCAGCAGTGAGGATTCGGTCTGTTCTGCCTGAAAACTCTGAAGAATTGATGAATTTTGGAGGAGATCAGAGTCCTGGTGTAGATGATATGCCATGGTTAACTCCTATGACACATTTTAGCTAGGACTAGTACTACGGAAAGCCACATGACTTCATGCAATCGGTTCGGGTTTGTATTAGAAACATTTGTTTTTTGTTTTGTCAAAATGTGGATAGATTGTTCATATTATGTCATTTTTTAAGGCTTGAAATCCTTTTCTTTCTTTTTTTTGAGAATTGAGTCTTGAAATACTAATGTGTGCTAAAGATGGGTTTTACTGTTAAAATTTAAGAGAGTAAAGAGATGTGAGAAATGAAGAGAGTAAAAAGATTGTACAAATGCTTACTTGAGTTCTTGTTATTGAGAATACAATTAAGAGTATATATAAGTTGTTAAAGGAAAAATGCATTCCTTAAAACAAAGAAGGAAACATGACCTAAAGTAAATCTTAAAACAAGGAAGGAAACATAGCTTAAAGTAAGCCTTAAAACAAGGATGAATATATAAAGTGTGAGTGAAGTGGAATAGTTAGTGACCCTAATTTAAGGAAAGAAGATGGACTTTGCCATCCATTGACAACCCCCTTCAAATTGATGCAGGTTGATCAACAAGTATCAATTTGCTGCTTAAGAAGCAATGTTGATGGCGAGTGAGCGCTTTGGTTAAGATATCAATAATTTGTAGGTCAGTGGAAACATGTGGAAGAGTGATAACACAAGCTTCAAATGCTTCACGGATAGAGTGGCAGTCGACTTCAATATGCTTCGTGCGCTCATGATAGACAGGATTGGCCGTGATCTGAATAGCACTTGTATTATCAGCATGTAGAGGTGTAGGATTAGTTTCAGAAAAATCTAGCTCAGCAAGCAAACCTCGAAGCCAAATAATTTCGGAACAAACAAGAGACATCGCCCGATACTCAGATGGCAAAGTCCATCTTCTTTCCTTAAATTAAGGTCATTAACTATTCCACTTCACCCACACTTGCCATATATTCATCAACATAAACTAAAAGAACAACAATACCCATATTTGATTTTCGAAGAAACAAGGAAGTGTCATACTTGCTCTGCTTGAATGAGAATTGTAATAAATTAGTTCGGAATTTATCAAACCAGGCCCTTGGAGCTTGTTTGAGACCATAAAGGGAACGACGAAGCTTACACACATGTGAGTTTGGAGAAGGAAACAATCCCGGGGGTGACTTCATATAAATATACTCTTTAAGATCCCCATGAAGAAAAACATTCTTGACATCCATCTGATGTAGTAGCCAATCATTGGAAACAACAAGAGCTAGAATCGTACGAACAGTGGTCATCTTAGCCACAGGAGCAAAGGTTTCTTCATAATTAACATCATATTCCTGATTATTTCCAAGTGCAACAAACCGAGCTCCATCAGATCGAACCTTGACGGAGTAAACCCATTTGCAACCCAGGGGGACTATAGTGGAAGGACAAGGTGCAATCTCCCAGGTGTGATTGGCCTCTAAAGCAGCAATTTCTTCTTGCATAGCTTGTCACCAACAATCATGCTTGACAGCATGTGAGTAGTATGTGGGAATATCAAAATTGGACAATGCAGCAGTAAGAGCAGAAGCAAACCACCCATACTTATCCGGAGGTAAAGGCATTTGAGAAGAGCGACGTACCAAGTGTTCTGAAGGTGCTGCAACTGATTGGAGCATGGTAGGATCATATATCGGTTGAGCCATCAGAAGAGACTGTGGGCGGGAGCGTCTTGTATACACAATACCTGGTTTAAAGCGAGAGCTGACTTGATGAAGATCTGGAAATTGTTGCTCAAAGGAGGGGAGGACCACAGTAGAAGAAGAGAGCTCAGAGGACACGGGAAAGAAATGTTGATTTTCAAAGAAAATAGCATTCCTAGAAATGCATGTATGATGTAAGGTAGGATCATAGCAAACAAATCCCTTTTGACACACATTATATCCCAAGAATGAACATCTAAAAGATTGAACAGATAATTTATGTCGCTCATGGGGAGGTAAATGGACAAAACATACACAACCAAAGATACAGAGATTATCATAACTAGGTTGTTTAGCAAACAAGCGGAAATAGGGAGACGTTATATGTAAGATTTGGGAAGGTAAATGATTAATCAAGTGAGTAGCAGTTTTCAGAGCCTCGACCCAGAATATGGATGGAATAGATGATTCTAACAAGAGAGTACGTACCACATCAAGAAGATGACGATTTTTGCGTTCGGCTACTCCATTCTGTAGGGGAGTAGCAGGACATGAACGTTGATGAATAATACCTTTAGAAGCCAAGAATGCCTGAAACTCAGTAGAAAAATATTCACCACCAGAATCTGTGCGTAATGTCTTAATAGTCGTAGAAAATTGATTGTCAACATACGCTAAAAAATTAGTGAAAGTACGAAAAACCTCAGATTTAGAGCGAAAAAAATAAACCCAAGTGAATCTGCTATAATCATCAATGAAAGTCACATAATATTTAAATTTTTCATGTGAACTAACGGGGGAAAGTCGCCAAACATCACTATGGATAAGATCAAAGCAGTGAGAAGCTCTACTACCATGTAAAGGAAATGGAAGAATTTTGCTTTTACTAAGTTTGCAAGAATCACACTTAAGAGATAAAGAAGAACGTTCTTTATTATCAAGAAAACCAGAGTACAATACACGAGATAAGATCTGAGTATTGGGATGGCCTAAACGACGATGCCACACCATACTCAGATTTGGAACATTATTGCAAGCAAATGACTTAATAGAAGAAACTGGAGAAATGGCTGGGACAGATAAAAATAGTGGAAACAAGCGCCCCACTTTAGGTCCCTTCGCGATCAGCTTTCCCGTTACCTGGTCCTGTACAACATAACCATCACCAAAAAAGTTAACAGTACAATTGTTATCAACTAATTGACCAACAAAAATAAGATTCATGGAAAGTTGAGGAGCAAGAAACACATTAGTGAATTTAGAAGAGGCATCTCCGATAGCAGGGATTGGTAAAGAACTTTCATTTGCAGTCTGAATGGCAGATGTACCAACATAGGGCCGAACATGACACAGAGCGGTGGGAGTATTTGTCATGTTATTAGAAGCCCCTGAGTCTACGTACCAGAGTTTGGTAGAATTTTTACCTTGAAACCCCATTACAGATAATGCTGAAATTAGCATCTGTTGCACCATTTCGGGTGTGCAGTAATTCGTTGCAGGAGGTGCCAGAACTGGAGAAGCACCTGAAAAAGAGCCAGGAGCTGCGGAGGGTACAATAACAGAAGTCTGAAATGCGTGAGCCTGACAATTTTGTGGGTGGAGACGACATTCTTTGATGATGTACCCTTCTTCTTACAATAAGAGCAGTATTTCTTGGGACAATTGGCAGCAATATGCCCATATTCCTTACAGCAAAAACACTGCAAGTTTTTAGAATGCATAAGCGGTCCGCTTCCTTGGGCAGCATAAGCCACAGTTCCTGGACTATCATAAGATTGCCCCAGAGTAGCTTGAGTACTAAGACGTTGTTCTTCACGAAGTAACTCACCAAAACAAACATCAAGAGAAGGAATAAGAGATCTATTCAGCAGAGAGGAGTGAATAGATTCATATTCCGGGCGTAGTTTTATAAAAAATTGATCACGCCATCTAGTCTCATGGAGTTGCTGAATAGTGGAAAGAGTGGTAACAGGAACAACCGCTGTAACAAGATCAGTATAGTCAGTCCAAAGAATCAGAAAGACCGAGTAATAGTTTTGGATGGAAAGACTGCCATGTTGAAAGGTGGCAATCGCATGCTCTAACTGAAAGCGATGAGCATCATTATCTTGATGATAAACCTTCTTCAGATAAGTCCACATAGATTGAGAAGAGCGATGAGTACGCAAGTTGGTGACAATATGTGGCTCCACCGAACCAAGAAGCCAAGACATGATCCGAGCATCAAGCACAGTCCAAGAAGGAGAAGACCCAACATCCTTCGATTGGTCTGTATTGGATGTTTGTGCGACATCCGTGCCATCGATATGGCCCCAAAGTTCTTTTCCCTTGAGGAAAATTTCAAATTGAAAGGCCCAGGTAGAGTAATTTTTGCCTGTAAATTTGACACACACAGGTGCAGAGTCCATTGCAAATAAGTGCAACCCGAGAGAAAGCAAAAAATTTCAAAATAAATAAAAGAACCAGAATCAAGGGAGAGAAGAATCTGCTGCCAAAAAAATCAGAGAAGCCAAAAAAAATAACTAGACCAAAAAAATGCCGAAACCACCCAAAGCAGAAAAAAACAAACTGTGAAAGAGATCTGAGAACAAAAAAAAACATTGAAAAATCTGAAACCCAAAGCCACAAAATACCTCTATGAAAACAGAGGATGTCATGAATGCCTAAACTGCTCAAACCAAAAATAGGAGGTGCCAACAACACCAACCCAGAAAGAGAAGAGCGAAAAACAACAAAAAAACTTTCATGTCGGGTTCACCGAGAACAACACAGAACACACCGAAACACGAAACCGAGAAAAATTACAAGCGAGAGAAAAACCTAAGCAACCGGCTCTGATACCATGTTAGAATTTAAGAGAGTAAAGAGATGCGAGAATTGAAGAGAGTAAAGAGATTGTACAAATGCTTACTTGAGTTCTTGTTATTGAGAATACAATTAAGAATATATATAGGTTGTTAAAAAAAAGGCATTCCTTAAAATAATAAAGGAAACATGGCCTAAAGTAAGCCTTAAAACAAGGAAAGAAACATGACCTAAAGTAAGCTTTAAAACATAGATGAATATATGACAAGTGTGGGTGAAATGGAATAGTTAGTGACCCCAATTTAAGGAAAGAAGATGGGCTTTGCCATCCATTGACATTTACATGTATTATTCATTTGAAGTATTATTTTACATATTGAGAGGATTGCATTTTGTTTTCCATAGCACACAAACGGGTTTATCTTGATATGGTTCAAAAATTTAATACCGCATTAAAGGAAACTTCCTAGTAATTATGTGAAAGTTCAATAGTAACATTTTTACTATTTTTTTTCCTGTTATTAAATTGTGTCACTTTCTATACGGTTTGGATCGGAACAGACAAAAATTTCCCCACACAAGCAACTTATCAATAATGCTAATGTAGCTTAATGGTGTAGGTCTATTGGGGTTTTGCAGCACTACCTTTGCTGCATACAATGTTGTTTAAGAATTATCAAGGAAGGAAGCCGGAAGCTATGTGAATATCTGATGATGAAAATTATCAATAGCTTAAGATTGAGTAGGCAGGCCACAAGGGAAATAAGTCAATTGCTCATGTTTTACAAATTCAGTCGTCCAAAATTTTAACTCGAGGCCAAGGCATTCATTTTTTTTTGTCCAAACTTTTAAAATCCCAATTTTACAATTCTGCCAATATTTTCAAACACAGTAAATATTGGCGGGTGCCAACGACTATGTAGTACACAGTAAGTACACTTCGATACAGATGATATCCTCGCGTGCAATCCTCGCCCTACAGTCACAATCCAACCACTGATTTTTCTCTCTTCGTAACACGCCCGGTCTGATCCACCAATAGCATCCGTCTGTTACAAACATTTTCTCACCGCCATGGTTACCCTCCTCCCAAAGTACAACTCAAAAGTCCCGAAACACGCACGATTCGTGTATCCTTCCTGATACAATTTGCTTATTCTGGAAATGAACTCATTTACACGCAATGGAACTTTCTCGAGGAAAAAAAATTCCATTTCCATTTTTTTTTCACTCCCTCTTTCTCTTCTTCATATCAACTTTCTCTCGGGAAAACGCATTCTCTTTGCATCTGCAGAAGGTAAAATGAAAAATTCCCCTTTTAAAAAAAAATGTTATGTCTTTATGGTTCTCTTTTATTTTAAACTGTCTTTGGTTACTGAGAAGTTAACTAATAAAGAAATGCTGATTTTGTTTTCTTTTTGTACAATTGCTTTGCTGAATTTATTTTTCGATTCTCAGTAGACAAATAAAGTGAAATATGTAACAAATTGAAAAATTAATTCTTATTTTACGGGTTCCTCTGTTATTCAGTAACTAAAGAAAGGGCTTTTTCTCTGTTTTTGTTGTTGATGCTAGAAAATAGAAGAAATCATTTTTGTTCTCTCATTCAGTTTAGCTGTGGTAGTAAAACTATTTAGCTTAGCTGAATTCCAAATATCGAATATCAAAAGAAGTGAGAGAATATCTGAAAATTTATGGTCCTTTCACTTGCTAAGGAATAAAATGGATGGTTATGGTTTTGTTGATGACACTGTAAATGAAGATGATTTCGTTTTTACAAATTAATTTAAGGCTTTATTGTGCGTCATGTCTTCGTAATTTTGAAGAAATTATCGCAGTGTTTTCTTAGGAGCACAGGACATTCCTACACGCATTTCTGTTGGATCATTGCTTTTCATGTTATTTTCCAGTCTTTAATTTCTGGCCCTGAAACTTTTGTTGAATATATTTCCTTGTAATGCAACAACTTGTGTCTTGTTTGCTAGTTAAGAAAAATGAATTTATCTGGTTATATATTCTTTAACTATTAAATGTTAAATGTTGATGATGTACCTTTGCCAAGCATATCGAATTTTGCTTTTCCGACTAATTTTTAGACATTCATAGTAGTTTAAACGAGGAAGTTGGCCAGCTCATGAGTGTTCTTACTATTAAATGTTAAATGTTGATGATGTACCTTTGCCAAGCATATCGAATTTTGCTTTTCCGACTAATTTTTAGACATTCATAGTAGTTTAAACGAGGAAGTTGGCCAGCTCATGAGTGTTCTTTACCAAGGACTCCAAGCAAATTTTCTCCTAATAAATTTTTATTACAATATTTTTGAGAAGAGGGACTTGCTCATGACTGATAAGGAGGTGTAGAGATGTGAAATTAACCCCCCCCTGCGATTCTGTTAGGAGCATACGAAGCTCTCCTAGTAGCTATAGGTGATCCATCACTGCTTTTACAACACAAATGTTATATCTCTTCGCCACCATACATAGAGCCAATTTGGAGGTAGTGATTTCATTCCTTTATTTATACTTCCTTTTCTTCATTCTTGCTTCTTGGGGAGGGAGTTTGGGATTATTGTTTTCCTATTTTAACATTCATGTCGTTCTTATGGATAGGGGAAGTTTTAGCATCTGTAATGACACCTTTAGTATTGTTCTCGGAGTAGTGGCCCACTTGTCAATCAAAGCTTGGTTTAAATTTGGCAAAACAGCAAATTTGTTCCCAGCTGTGCTTCAGTTGCAAATGCTACCTAGGCTTGATGTGTGGCAGACAAGTTTCAATAAATCTTCTCCAGATGATAATATAGACCTCTATTTCTTTCCAGAAGATATAAGGTGTTGCATTCGACAAACTTCTGTCATCTTTTAGCTTTGTTTGCTGTTCTGGTTCGTTTTCACATTTATGATGGCATATTGTCACAGCGATGAACCAATTACAAAAGCCTGCTGGATTACATAATCAGCCAAGACCTTGTCATGAAAGCTGTGGTTGACAATGCAGAGTTGTTGTTCTTGACCTCTCTGCAACTGCCACTGCGACACCAGAGTGAGGCCAAGCACTTTTATTTGCTGGAGAGCCATTCCTTTGATTAGACTTTTCTTTTGCTGAACTTTTGCTCTTAGTAAGACTACATGTTGAACTAAGAATTTTGCAGGATCCCAAGATGATGTTTATCTGTGGGTAATGTTTAGAAGAAGGCAACTTTCCTCTTCCCATCATTTGGGAGAACCTCTTTTGGCTTGCAAAACCAGCTTTGAGTGCACCACTCCATCAAATCCAGGTAATGATACCGACACACTGAGGCATACAAATATCAGGAATATATGCAACATAGAAAGTCCTTTTGATCCTCTAGACAACAGTGGTATTAATTGGCCTGACTTGATGCATTACATTGAAATCATAAAAACTAATTTTCTTTTCTTTCTATTACATGTATCTCCCTGCTCTTTGGTAAAAAAATCAAAAGAAAATACAAACACAGTTTCAATAGTTTTGGACTTTTGGTGCAGTTTTTTACATGTGCTATGTATATTACTGATATATATGTGTCTGCTTTTGTGTGCGCACAGTCTCTTATCCTTCATGTATGTTTAAAACATGGAGTTCTTTGTTCTTTGATCTGCCTCTTGCATGTCATTATTGTAGCTTTTTCACTTTTTGGTTCCAATCATTGTTATATTTCAAACTTGTGCTTTATGTTAATTTCAATATTTGCTTCTTGCTTCTTGGTATGTCTAAGGTGGTAGGAGGACCTCCAAATATAAATTTCCTCAAGCCCAAGCCTCTGATTTCTATCGTAATTCAACTCAAATTTGTCTCTATCTCCATTCCTTAATGTCTGTTTGCTCTGACCTCTTCTGGACTGCTGTAATTCTTAGAAAACTTGTGTCCACTTTTCTATCTCAGGGCACAAGCTTCTTTGTAAATTCGACTCTGAATTTGTAACTTGCTATCCTCTTGCCTAGCAGGCAAAAATTTACCTCTGCAGAAAAGATGATAGAGGTTGAGATGTCCGATATCATGCTCAAAATCCATCATGGCATCGATTTCTATGAGCTAAGCATAAGTGAACTTTATGTCTTGGCTTGATTAGTGGGAAAGAAGATGGAGGAGATAGGGAAGATGTACGAATTTCTCCAACATATTCATATCACTCTCCAACCAAGGCATCTTTCTGTTATTTCTTCTCATGAAGGCCTACAAACGGTAAACATTAGACTCTCTAATGGTGGAAGTGACATTGGTCTGTCATATGATGCTTCCAAAACATGACGAAACTAGAATTTCTATCCAAAATTTACTTTCATTGTCGTTGTTGTTATTGTCATCATGCCAATCGTTGTTGTCCTAGTTATCTTATTATCAACATGAAAGCCCAACTACATTGCGTTGCTAGAATCCATGTTGTATATTTGAAAGAGGTTGACCTCCTTGCTTCTGTCGTACAATCCTCTTCTCGCTGACCTCCTTTCTTCTCGGTCCACATAGACAAACTATAAGAATGGTGCCAACAGTTAATCACGGAAGAAAATGTCTCTTCTGCTCCGAAATGAAGTTCCAAATGCTCTTAGAAATTTTACTCCCGTTGGAAAATATGTGTATCTATATGCATTAGGATATCGATTATGGATCTCTTTGTTTGAGAAAGAAAAATAAGAGTATCAAACCATTTTTTCTGACTCCTTTTTAAATCAAATTTTGTTTTGGAAGCAAATTTTCTACTTGAAGTAATGACATTGTCATTTTATAAGCATGCTCATTGAAAAGACTTGAAAGAGAAACTAGGTTTATGTTTTCTGATTGCTTAATGTTGCAGTAGTATAAGCTCATATTTATAGGGAATGCACATCAGAATGTTCTAATAAGACTAGGATACATAGTGTCCTAATAGGATTAGGATACATCAGAGTGTTTTAATAGGATTATAATTTCCTATTTACAATAAACTGGAATTTCTTAATATAATTTACATTAGGAATATATACATTTGCACGCCCCCTCAATCCGAATGGGGTAAAACCGCAGAGAGATTGGTTTTATGTTGAAGAAACCGTGGAGATGACAACTCCTTTGTGAAGATGTTTGCAAGCTATGCGTCAGTAGGAATATACTGGATATGAACATCTCCTTGAGCTACTTTTTCACGAACAAAATGAAAGTTGATCTCAATATGCTTGGTACGAGCATGGAACACTGGATTAGCAACAAGATAAGTGACATCAATGTTATTACAGTACACTCGAGCTGGACGAGTTAAGAACATATGTGAATCATAGAGAAGCTATCAAATCCAATAGGTCTCAGCTACAACATAGATAAGAGATCGATATTCAGATTCAGTATTGGAACGATACACAGTGGGTTGTTTCTTTGCTTTCCAAGAAATAAGATTTGGTCCAAAGAAGACAACATAACCTGTGGTAGATCGATGACTGTCAGGGCAGCCGACCTAGTCGGTATCTGCATAGCATGAAATAGAAAAATCCTTTGCAGAAGCAAGCAACAACCCATTATTAGTAGTACCACATAAATATCGAAAAATGTGCTTGATAAGCTGAAAATGAGCGATGCGGGGAGCATGCAAAAACTAACCAGCGAGATTAACAGCATATGCAATATCAGGTCGGGTCATGGTTAAGTACTGGGTAGTAGTGGAAAGGGAGAGTAATTGTTTGGGTTTGCGAATACCAATTTTAGAACGAGTGATCATTGGGTGACAAGGAGCAGGGACGGATGGTGGAGGAAGAGTAGAGGTAGAAAGAGCGTCTGGTGCGGGTGAGGAAAAGACAATGGGATTGAGAGAAGCTGAGGCTGATGCTGAGGAATCAAGTAAAGGAGATGGTAAAGGAGTAGACAATGGTTGAATGGATTGGTTGACAGGAGAAGAAATGGAGTCCACAAGGGTAGAGGTCGAAGCAAGAGACTACGAGGCAATAGGAATCAGTGGTGGGGAAGGAGGACGAGGAACAAGGAGACTAGGAACATGAGTGATGTGAGACACAAGAGGGGAGTGAGAAGGTTGATGTAGGGGTTCAACAACAGTAAGAACAAGTGGAGGAGTGGGATAGTGATTAACTGGAGTGGAGGAGACTGGTGTAGTGAGGGTAAGATAGAGAAAACATAGTTCATGGAAGACAACGTGACGACTGGTATAGACACGACCTGTGGTGGGATCGAGACACCTATATCCTTTGTAATTTTGAGCATAGCCTAGGAAGACACATTGTTTGGATCTAGGTGCGAGCTTGTGGGGAGCTTTGACAATGAGATTAGGGTAACAGACACACCCAAAGACACGAAAGGTGGAGTAATCAGGAGTTTTAGAAAACAATTTTGTATACGAAACTTGATTTTGCAAAATGGTTTTAGGTAGTCAATTGATGATGTAAAGTGTAGTATATATAGCATCAACCCAAAAGGACTCGGGAAGAGATGAATGAATTAAGAGGGTGCGTGCCATTTCACTAATGTTTGGATCTAGGTGCGAGCTTGTGGGGAGCTTTGACAATGAGATTAGGGTAACAGACACACCCAAAGACACGAAAGGTGGAGTAATCAGGAGTTTTAGCAAACAATTTTGTATACAAAACTTGATTTTGCAAAATGGTTTTAGGTATTCAATTGATGATGTAAAGTGTAGTATATATAGCATCAACCCAAAAGGACTCGGGAAGAGATGAATGAATTAAGAGGGTGCGTGCCATTTCACTAATGTGTCTATACTTACACTCAACAACACCATTTTGTTGAAGGGTGTTAGGGCAATACATTTGAAAAATAATACCATGGTTAGCAAAGAATTGTTTGAAAGGTGTTTGATCAAATTCGTTACCACCATCACTTTGAATTTTTTTTTATTTTGGTAGAAAACTGATTTTCAACAAAAGCTTTAAAAGTACAAAGGTGTTGAAAGACTTCAGATTTTTTATGCATAGGATAAATTCAAGAGTAACGAGAAAAATCATCCATAAAAATAACATTATATCGATAACCCAAATTTGATAAAATAGGAGATTGCCAAACATCAGAATGTATTAAAGTTAAGGGTTGGGCAATACAATGCTCTACAGAATCAAAAAGGTACGTGTTTAGACTTTCCCAACTGACATTCCGAACAAAAACCAGAATATTTAGAAGACAAAGAAATATTCTTGCGAGTTTGTAAAAGAGGAAACACATGGAGACCTAAATGACCGAGCCTACGATGCCAAATATCACATGAGACTTGACGAGAGACTAGTGACAGAGGAGAGAGAGTGACTGAATTGGGTGGAAGGGGATAGAGATCACTGTCACTGGAGGATTTGAGAAGAGTTCTCCCTGTACTCTTGTCATTGATAACAACATGAGAAGCATCAAAGTTAGCAGAACAGTTGTTATCAGAGAATAAACGTTTAACAGAAAGTAAGTTGTGAGATAATTGTGGGATGTGTAAGACATTTTTAAGGTGAAGAGGTTTAGTGGAGGTGCGTAAGAAAGTAGAACCAACATTATTTATATCAAGCAATTGTCCATTACCAACCAAAATTTTAGTTTTTCCAGAATAAAATGTAAGGATAGTAAGTATACCTGACTGAGGAGTCATGTGAGCGGAGGCTACCGTATCAAGGTACCACTGAGCGACACTAGACTCACCAAGGGACATTGTGGCAAATGATTTTGGTAAGCCATGGGAGACAACACCATGATTAAACTGGTAAGGACAAGTTAAGCAAGATGATCGGTAGTTTGACAAATTTGACATGACATGGGAAGCTCCAGGATGCGGTCCCAATAAACCTTCATGATTGGGAAGTCGAGAAGGTCGCAAAGTTTTTGGAGTCCTTATTTTCTTCTAGGATTGAGGTGGGGAGGGAGGATGTGATGAAATGGAGGCCTAACCCGGATAAAGGATTTATAGTGAAAGATTTGTATAACTTTCTCGTTGATAAATGCCTTACAAATGATTACTCTAACTTTCCTTGGAAAGCTATTTGGCGTATCCGAGCTCCTAAGAAAGTTAATTTTTTTTGTGTGAAAGGCCTCGTGGGATAAAATTCTTACTATTGATAATTTACAAAAAAGGGGGAAGATTTTGGTCAATATATGTTATATTTGTAAGGTGAAGGCAGATTCCGTTTATTATCTCTTAGTGGATTGCTCTTTAGCTAGAAGTTTGTGAGAAATGACTTATAGAATCGTGGGGGTGTCTTGGGTGGTTGCGAATTTCGTGAGAGATGAGATTGGGGTTTGGAGTAGTTTGAAAGCTTCAAAGAAGGTCTTTAGAGTTAATTCCACGTTCTATTTGGTGAATAGTGTGGAAAGAGAGGAATCGGAGGGCATTCGATAGCTTGGAAAGATAAGTTAGGAAATTTATTTGTAAATAATGAACATCTCCTAGATTTTGTAAATTTTTTGCACTGTAATTAGTCTTTGACTTTTTGGTACACATTCTTGGTTCTTTTTAATTTTTTACTTATAAAAAAAATTGATTTATACCAAAAAAAGATTTATAATTGATTTTAAAGAAAAAACTTGGGTAGGATTAATTTATATATTTAAATAGTGATTGTTTTCTTATCATTTATATTTATAATTATATATATTTTTGAAATATATGTAATTTGACAGGTATGTATTTAAAAATAAGATCAACTCTGAAACAGCGTATCAAAATAGATCGAAACCGAAACTAAAACTGAAACTGAAACGTTTCATTTAAATGGCAAAACCGAAACGCTTGTCCAGCACGAAATTTACAACCTTGGTCGTCCGTCACCCGAGCACCTTTTTTCTCTTTGTAGAAGTATAGCATAAAGATTCCTCGAATTGCAAAAGAAGGATTAGATTAGTATAACATTTTTTGAAGTAGGTGCCATATGCCAACTGGATTTATGTCAAAGACCTTGCTTCTTGCCTCGAGCTTGAACTTTTAGTTCATCACCAGTTGATGACTTCAAGTGACTCGGATTTAATCATTAACCAACCCAACAGAAATTCTTGGAGAGAGTTCATTTGCTTGATGCCTATTTACTATTGCACTGGGACAAGCTATGTTGTTTTTGTTTCACATTTTCCTGATGTTATCTGTGATCACACTTTTTGCCTCCCCTTCCCCAAATCCTTAATGCTACCCATTTTATTATTTCCTTTCTTGTTATAGTGTACAATGTTCCTGATTCCTCCAATTATGAAGAAACTGCAGTACAAGACATAGTCAGAATTCGAAATGCAAGTGCAGGTGTAAGGGAAGCAGAAACCGGAGCAAAGATCTGTCGGGACAATGCTTTCAATCCTAGAACTGTCAGGGATGAATTGTCGTGTGCAAATACTTGCATTACAACAAATCCTGCAGTCGGTGTCATGCTGCAAGAAAGAATTTCTGCAGTTGTAAATTATTTCATGAATGGAGGTTAGAATTCCTTTTATTTTATTTTTCTTTTTCTCTCCAAATGATGTATCCTTTTCACCGTATATCTGTTCCTTGTACCTAACTTTTGTTCTCCTTTCTCTTTTTTTCTTGGCTGTGTGAAAATTAGATAAGCAAGTTCCTCCCGTGTTATCAAAAGAAATGCCTGAACAAATCACAGTAGACATTCCTCAGCCTGCTCAGTCTGGGAACCT
The DNA here is from genome assembly GCA_023935145.1 of Bretschneidera sinensis. Lineage (NCBI taxonomy): Eukaryota > Viridiplantae > Streptophyta > Magnoliopsida > Brassicales > Akaniaceae > Bretschneidera > Bretschneidera sinensis. The sequence continues at coordinate 152,995,053 of CM043697.1, forward strand.
GCCATTTTCTGCAGAACCAGTTCACTTGGAAGATCAGATCAATACTGCTGTCTCGGTCCCCAATCCAGCAATGCTCAGAGCAACTAGCAAGGACAATCACAGGAGCTCAAGCTGCTACCCTCGAAAATTTCCCAGATACCAATGTCCTCCATACCATTCCTTTTACCACATTCATATTTGTCAATTCTGCCCCAGATGTCCAAGAGACAGCTTCAGATCAGTCTCAAGACGTTCTTCCTGATAACAAAGGAGAGGACGCGTGCAGACATAGTTAAGTGGGAAGTCACAGCCTTGGTGCATTAGTTACTCATATGGTCAATGGTTTGGGTGAATCTATGGTCTCAGATGAAAATATGAACTTGGATGAAACAGTTTCAACAGACTGTTCTGCTGAACAAGTGGATAAGTTTTTGTGAAGCCAGGTTTGGCCCCAATTCTTCGTGACTTTGCCTGAGATTGCACATACATATCTAGTAGAATGCTTAGATCTTCATTAGAGGAGGTCTGCATAGCTGTCCAGGAACTTCAAGCAATACCGTTTGTTGATCCCAATTCTTCGTGACTTTTCCCGAGATTGCACATACATATCTAGTAGGATGCTTAGATCTTCATTAGAGGAGGTCTGCATAGCTTTCTAGGAACTTCAAGCAATACCGTTTGTTGATCTCAAGGACTCATCTTGAGTTCCTGCATTCTGCTATTGTTGATGCTGAGCTTTTCCAGCTGGATGTAAAATGGCTTTGCAAACACTATGATGAACTTATGGAAGCTATGCATCTTTTTAACCACTCCAAGAACCTGAACAATGAGAGAAATAAGACCCTCGAAGAGACTGAACTGAAAAAGAGAAGCTTGATTTAAAGACGAGAGAAATGATACAGCTGCAATCTGAAATTTATTCATTGGAGAGCGACCTGGCACTGATATCAGCAGAGACGGAAAACCTGGAGAGTGCCATGAACGATTTCAAATCTAGATTTACATCCTTTATCCATCATGAGTAGTTGATAATGATGGATAATACTGGCAAACTTTCATTAGACTATCAACCAATTTCTGTTTTAGTTTTGAGGCAGTGGAACTGGAAACGAGTTAATTGCTTTCTCATGTTTGAAAATGAAGTCGATGTTTAACAGCATGTGCTAGTAAGCATAAGCCAAACAAACCAGACAATGTCTGCAATTGAATTCTCTTTTACCTGCATGTGTTATTTCTTAGGAATTAAGAGCATTTTACTTCTCGATCAGGAGGTTGTATATCTTTCCACGTGAGAGCAGTGTTTCGGTTTTTATTTTAATTGTCATCCCGACAATAAAAGAAACATATTAACATAAACATTGCTTTTAAAATTCAACTTAAATTTTTTCTATTTTGATGTCTTTAACAATTGTCGAGAACATAGTCGGCAAACTTAGAGTGCTTTAATTTATGAATAATATCCTTTATTTTTTATTTTCGTTTTTTAATCGACTTACTCAAGACCTCAATAATTTATACAACTTAACATAAAAATAATATATATTTTTAATATAACATAAAAATATTTTTAAAGTTTGTAATTTTCTTTACTTATAAAAAAAAGTTTGTAATTTTCTTTTCTTCTGTTGAAAACTAACTTAATTTTTGAAATTGGTTCACAAAATAAATTAAGCCTTTGGCCTTCAGTAGGAAAACAATGACCAAACTATTAAATCAAAACCGTATGCTTGGAAGCAGGCCTCCAAAAAAAACAATGAATGTGGGTCCTACTGAGTAGTTTGCTAACGTGGCACGAAGTTGTTGGATTGATAACGAGCAGAGCAACAAAAGAGACGAGAAAAATGATCGTTAATCGCCATTTCCGTTTCATGAAACAGGGTACTTGAGAGTTGAGAGTAATCTCTGACAAGATGCCGGAATACAAACAGAGCAGCGTACAATTCATATTCTTCCCTTTTTTTTAAACTTATTTTACCTGGATGTTAGAAAATATCTTAAGATGTGAAACATCTCTCAATTTTTATTTACTTTTTTGTTTTTCTTTGATGATGAGATGTCAAAGAATAGAAGAATAATCGTACGTGTGATATGGGGTCCATAACCACTATTAATAGATAACTTTCCTATTATCTTTTAGAAATTACTCTTAAGTCTCTATACATTAAAGACCCACACCTTATTAGATACATTAAAACCTAAAATACTTAAACTTTAATAGATTACTTTAAATGGGTTTAACTTTATATGATAGTCTACAACACATAATTATTCACATATAAGCTCAATGTTGGATTAAGGATCCAACAATCTCCCACTTGGGCTATATGTGTAACTTTAAAATTATGCATTGCAAAATAACAATCATATGAGCTTTACTTTGCTGTCATTACTGAAATGTATCTATAACCAATCCAGTCCATCAATCATACCAACATAGGATCAAAACGACCTTCGTTACATATTTCGTAACTCAACCCATCAATGGTCACGTATACCAATACAACTGAATGACATGGATCATGATGTGGATGTGTAGCATAGAAATTTCATGCAATGTGATCTTAACATGCCTATTTCAAACTGGTCCACCCTTAAGCCTTAGTGAGATCAATCCATACCAAAATCAGAGTGTAAATAAACCAAAACTTTATTTCTGCAGAAAATAACTTTAAAATATCCATAAACTGAAATAACTGAAAATATGTCTATATCAAAAAAGCATCTAAAATTACAAACTCCCATTAAAACTAATACCCTCAAATGACATGACACTCATATGAGCAGTGTGCTCATGAAACACGTTGGGTGACAATCTCTTAGTAAGCGGATCCACAATCATTGAGTTTATCATGGAGTTTGTACCGATGTGCTCTCTAGCAACTGTCTACTTTGAACTCTTCTTTAACGACTGGGAACTTGATGTCTATATACTTTGACTTCGTCGAGCTCCTGTTGTTATTGGAATATAGAACTGCTGACTTATTATCACAAAATAACTTGAATGGTCTTTCAATACCGTCCACTATACGCAACCCCGTGACAAAATTTTGCAGCCATATTCCGTGATTGGACGCCTCATAACACGCTATGAATTCTGCTGCCATGGTAGAAGAGGCTATAAGAGACTGTTTAGCACTTTTCCAGGAGACAACATCTCTGGCTAGCAGGTAAACATAGCCTGACGTAGATTTCATACTATCTTGGCATCCAGCAAAATCGAAGTTAGTATACCCAATGATCTCAAGCTGATTTGACCTCCGATACGTGAGCATATAGTCTTTTGTTCTCTGTAAGTACAGCAAGACCCGTTTGGCTGCTTTCCAATGGTCTACTCCTGGATTACTTAAATATCTGCCCAACAATGTATGCAATATCCGGATGCGTATAAACCTGAGCATACATCAGACTTCCTACTGCTGACGCATAAGGAATCTTCTGCATTTCCTTTTCCTCAAAATCATTCTTAGGACACTGATTGAGACTAAACTTGTCTCCCTTCGCCATAGGGGTATTACCTGGTTTGCAATCCTGCATGCCATATCTCTTGAGAACCTGTTCGATATAACTCTTTTGTGATAATCCAAGAATACCCCGAGAGCGATCCCGATGTATCTTTATGCCTAATACAAAAGCCGCGCCACCAAGATCTTTCATCTCAAAATTCTTAGCTAGAAATCTTTTGGTTTAATGCAATTAGCCTATATCGTTGCTGGTAAGCAAAATGTCATCAACATATAAAACTAGAAAATTATACTTGCTCCCACAGAACTTATGGTATATGCAATCATCAACCAAATTCATCTCAAAACTGAACGAGATGATCAAATGATGAAACTTGAAATACCATTGTCGAGATGCTTGCTTGAGCCGATAGATGGATTTCTTAAGTTTGCAAACCATATTCTTTGGGTCTCCTGACACAAAGTTTTCTGGTTGCACCATATAGATCGTCTCATCAATGTTACCATTGAGAAATGCTGTCTTTACATCCATCTAATGTAGCTCAAGATCAAAATGTGCCACCAATGCCATAATAGTCCTGAAAGAGTCTTTTGAAGAAACCGGAGAGAAAGTCTCTTTATAATCGATGCCTTCTTTCTGTGTAAAGCTTTTAGCGACAAGACAAGTTGTACCTTTCCATATCGCCTTTCGAATCCCTCTTGGTCTTAAATATCCATTTGCAACCAATGTATTTCGCACCTTCTGGAGATAGGATAAGATCTCACACGTCATTGTCCTTCATGGACTTAATCTCCTCATTCATGGCATCAATCCACTTTTGAGAGTTAGAACTTTCCATGGCTTGACGGAAGTTGATCGAATCATCTTCCATCACTCCAATGTCAACCTCATGTTCTTGAAGAAATACAATATAGTCATCTGGCACTGCACTTCTCCTTTCTCTAGTGGATCTTCTTAATGGCATAGGCTCTTGAGGTGGTAGAGGTTGTTCTTCTGAAATAATTTCTTGAATGAGAGGTTCTCCGACATTGTCTTGATCTGTTGTGTCTTGAACAAAGTTAGGAATGAAATCCTGATCAATGCCAATAACACCTGTGGGAATATCAACATATTTTTTTTCAAAGACAAAGTCCCTAACTGTATCTCCCCCCGCAAACTCAACATCCTCGAAGAACCGGGCATTTCCAGACTCGAAAATCGACTTAGTCGTGGGATCATAAAACTTGTAGCCCATGGATCTTTCAGAGTATCCAATAAAATAGCAACTTACAGTTCTTGAGTCCAGTTTCTTTTTATTGGGCCTATAAGGCTTTGCCTCAGTTGGACATCCCCAAATGTGCAAGTGCTTTAAACTAGGCTTCTTGCCCGTCCAAAGTTCATAAGGGGTTTTGGTAGTCGCTTTAGTTGGAATCCTGTTAAGGATATATGCTGTAGTCTTAAGCACTTTTCCCCAGAGTGATTCTGGTAAGGTAGAATGACAAATTATACTCTTCACCATGCCTTTAAGCGTCATGTTTCGTTTTTTAGCAACACCATTCATAGTGGGTGAACCCGGCATAGTGTACTGTGGGACGATACCGCATTCCTCTAGAAATTTAGCAAATGGTCTTGGACATTGTTCACTTGAACTGTCATATCTGCCATAGTACTCACCACCACGGTCATATCTGACGGTTTTGATCCTTTTGCTGAGTTGGCTCTCAACTTCAACCTTAAAATTTTTAAACATATCTAGTGATTGTGACTTTTCATGAATGAGATATATGTAGCCATATCTGGAATAATCATCTATGAACGTTATAAAAATATTGTTGACCATTCCAAGCAACCGTATAGAATGACCCACAAATGTCTGTATGTATAAGTTCTAAGACATCTAAAATCCTGTTGGCTTCAAATCTCCTTTTATTGGTTTGTTTCCCCTTTGTGTAGTTAACACAAACATCAAAATCTGCGAAATCTAAGGAGTCTAGAATTTTGTCCGACACAAGTCTCTCTATTCCCCGTCTGGAGATATGACCTAATCTCTTGTGCCACAAAGTAGCCGAATTCTCATTGGTTAATTTTCTCTTTATACCTTGTGTACTTAATTGCAAGGATTCATTAAATGAAGCAATTGTATCAATCAAATAAAGATTATCATAACCCGACAAAGAACTGGAACCAACCAATTTTGAATCATGAAACAAACTAAATTTTCCATTCCCAAATGAACAAGAATAACCAGATTTGTCCATAACAGAAATAGAAATCAAATTCCATCTAAAAGACAATACAATAAATGTCTCATTAAGATCCAAATAAATTCTAGTCTATAATAATAATCTAAATTTTCATATTGCCTCAACTTGAACCGTCTTGCTATCGCCCACATAGATATATCTTTCACCATCACTTGGCTTTTGGCAACTCAAGCAACCCTGCATAAACACACTGATGTGAGTTGTTGCACCAGAATCTATCCACCACGTGTGTCTAGGTACCGAAATTAAATTAACCTCAGAACAAACCAAATTAAGAAGCACACCTTTCTTAGTACGCCATGCGTGGTAGTTGGTGCAATGCTTCTTCATATGCCCTTCAACACCGCAGAAGAAACAAATAGTACCTTCCGGTTTCTTTTGAGGTGTCGTATCTGCAGCTTCCCTATCATTCTTCCTTTTGTTTCCCTTGTCCTTGTTCTTAGAGGTTGAGGCCAGATGAGCACTCTGTCTTATCTTGCTTCAATCTTTCCTCTTCCTAAACACAGTGTGAGATGAACTCATTCAGAGACCAAGTCTCTTTCTAACAACTTTAGCTCACCTTATACTGGCTAAACTGTGTCGGAAGGGATATCAGAACCAGTTGCACTAGCAAGTCCTTAGAAAGTTCTAGCTTAAGTGCTTTCAACCTTGAAGCAAGATGAGACATCTCGATGATGTACTCACTGATATTGTCTCTGCCTTTGTATCTCATTGAAATTAGACTTGTCAAGAGTGTACCTATTTTAGCCTTTTCATTCTTGACAAACCTCTTTTCAATGTCTGCAAGGAACTCCTTAGCTGTAGTGATCTTTTCAGACATTGTGCCCCTGAATGCTTCCGGAATGGCCTTTTTCATGATCATCATATACAAGCGATTTGATTTCTCCCACCTTTCCACATCCCTCTTTTCATCAGAGGTACTCTTATCTGTAAGAGGTGCAGGAGAATCAGTCCTTAACGCAAGGTTAAGATCCATGACTCATAGAATTATCAAGAGGTTCTCTTGCCATGACTTGAAATTTGTGCCATTTAGCATAGGAATAGAGTTGATGTTGGCAGTAATATTAATAGGAGTGGTTGTATCTGAATCCAGAGAACAACAAACAAACAAAACAGGCTTACTCATAACAGAAATAGCAATAACCCATCTCAAGATACAAGGCACGCCATTAATATTTCGTCTTTGGACGAAATATAAATTTGTAAGTGATATCTTGACGTAGTAATCAAAACACTGATAATAAGAAACATGTCGAACAATAAATCTTCTTTTGGACCGATGTATTATTCACATAAAAAAACCGAATAATCATCACATGTTTATTACTACAGGTGCCCATGCAATTCTGTTAAATATCAACCTTCTTTTGGGCCGGTCAATATTCACATAAGTTACATGCACACAACCGTTTATATTCCAAAACAAATTAATTTCCACAAGAGAAGTCACTTTGGTGACATGTTGCTTCAATTAATTCATTCCAAAATATATATAAACATAATATGTAAAATTAAATTGCACCAAAATTGACCATTTTTTTTGGGGTCAAAGTCAATGCCGATCAACCGAAGTCAACGCGTTCAACCGAAGTCAACGCCATTACCTTAAAACGTCATGTTGTTTTAAAAAAAAATTTCACGTCATTTTCTCAACCCAGAGAAATGACATGATGTTTTGGTCGTCCCTGACCTCCAACTGGGTCGCGCGATCTGAATCACGACCTAGAACTTGACCCGGCCATATCTTGGCCTCCGGAACTTCGATTTCGACGATTCAAAAGGAGTTTTGCTCATTTTTTAATTCCTAACTGATCTATGGCAGCAAATCAACTAAATTCTCAAAAAATTATACATTTTCATGACTTTCTTTAAATGAACCCTAAAAACTTTTTTAATCAACCATATTTCAGAAAAATTATACAAAGAACAACCAAAATTGTTCTCGAATTTAACAACATCATACCTGGAATAGTTAAATCCAAAAACACATACAAATCATCATATAATCGAACGAAATTTCGATTCCTAATGATTCAACATGAATGGGCTCTGATACCACTTGTTAGAAAATATTTTTGGATGTAAAACATCTCTCAAAATCTAGGAAACATTCATGTTAAATCACCAAGAATAAACAGATTAATATGCGGAAGTGTACCTGAATCTATGACAATCAATTACTCTCTAGAGCCGTGCTATATGTCTTCCAGATCAACATGTTATCTCAGAAAATCTTTTGTTTTCTCTTGGTTTCTCTCTGATGATGGGATGTTAAAGAATAGAAAAATAATCATATATGTGATCTGAGGACCATAACCACTATTAATATAGATAACTTCTCTGTTATCTTTTGAAAATTTTATTTTAACTCATTATAAAAATAAAAATTACCTTTACGCCCCTACAGAATAAATGCCAACACACTGTTAAATACATTAACTCTCAAATTAGGTTTAGTAAACCATTAATTGGGCTTAACCTGTTTACAACACATAATTAGTCACGTGTAAGCGGATTAAGGATCTAACACCAGATGCATTTATATTCTCTCTTCTCTCTCAAATTGATTTTCTCTTCTTCTTTCCAACTTCCCTTCACCATTTTCTTCTTTCGGTTCAAAGCTTTTTATCGGTGGTTTTCAAATTTCAAGGCCGCTTTGTTGTCTCTGCTGCTATAAAGGTAAAAGTTCCTTAAACCCATTTGTTTGGTTTCCGGGAAAGTAAAAAAAATGAAAGGAAAGTTAGTGTTTCTGTGTTGTATTAATATTATTTCAGTTCTGAGGAAATGGTAAAAATAAAAGTTCGTCTCAAGTAAGAGAAAGTTTTGTCTTAGGCTTTAGTGGGTAAACGTTTTTGTGTTACTGGGTCTATAAAGTATCATGAAAAAGGTGAGTTAGAGAACATTTTCTCAGCAACTTCACAGGGGAGTTCTATGTGGTTGATGAGGAAATTGAAATGTCAGAAAGGAAACAGAGCTTATAAGCGTAATTAATTTCCATAATGCTTTCAGAGAGAGAACAAATCCCTAAGTTTGATCCCAAAATCTGAAGAATAGAAAGAGAAATAAACTAAAATTCTGTTGTGTACTAAACCAGAAGAATATGCCCTCTTGCAGCAGGAAAGGTGGAAAAAATGCAAAGTGCGGCCGTGGAAGACCAAGAAAATTAGTCTTAAAAGATGGTGAAAATTCCAATAAATGGGCTAAAAAAGTTAATAGTAACACCCTAAAGGCATGCACAGGTGTACCGTCACTTTGCTCTAAAGAGAATTTTCCTATCTGGAGGTAAGAATTTCACTTTTCGAAGTTTCTTTCCTTATCTGGGAATGGTTTTGGTGCTGTTGCTACTTAATCACCTGATGAAAAATTAAAATCTGTTTTCTTTGTGTTCTCAATAGGAGAAGTTTTAGTCTTTGTGCTGAAAACTTTGGTACAGTGGATGGACTTGTAGCTGATATGCCTAAAAAAGCAGGTGGAAATGTGTTTGAGGTGGCATGCTTGTTACCGGCTTTGCTTTGCGCACAAATGGTTCCTAGGCTTCATGTGTGGCCAAAAAGTTTTGATAGTTGTCCTCCAGCTGATGACATTATTGACCTTAACATTTTTCCAGAAAATGAAAGGTGTTCCTTATATGTTTCTTTTCTTTTATGTATTTATTTATAGTTGATATTTCTCAATGTTGTTTCTAGATATGAGTTTTCTTCTTAGTTTGTGTTGGTTTGTTGCAGAAGTAAAAGTGATTTTGAGAAGTTGCTGGATGACATGACTGGGAAAGACCTTGCCTTAAAAGCTGTGGTTGACAATACAGTACTCTTGGTCTTTACTTCCCGTCAACTGCCATATCTATACTGGAGTGAACCCAAGAGACTATTTCTCGAAGAGTTTTATTGTAGTTATTCACAAATTAAGTTCTTCCATTCCGTTTCTTGCATAATGTTAGTCTGCTTCTTTTGCAGGAATTTCTGGAAAGTATTACTTATGGGCCGTGTTCTGTGGAAGGAATGCTTTCTTTCCTCATCCACCAAATGATGATCATTCTGTTCAGAACACCCACTGTTTTGGGTCTTCAACTTTAGGAAATGATGTGGGCACTGCTCCTGAAGAAGAGAGAATCCTGGAGAAACAAGGTTAGCCTGTTAAGCAGCATGGTAGCTATTAGTTTGCCGGCTTTGCCCTGCATTTCTATTTTTTTCCGTGAAACTTCTAATATCTGTTTCAAGTTATTCTTTTATGAAACTATTAAAGCTAATTAATCATTATAATTTTTGTGTCAATAATTGAATTTGGAATCTCATGCTCAAACTAGTGCACAGTTCCACTGCAGCTGATGCCTGTTTCGTTGTTTGTACTTTTTGTCTTTGATCATTGGAATTGCAAATATTAGTATGAATTTTAACAAGCTTAACTTTTATTTACAAGCAGCAATGTTCAAGAACTTGGACAATACTTTGCTACCAGCATCGCCCCGTAAAAGTTTAAAGAGGAAAACTGATCCCACAAGTATCCTCCCATGCACTGAAAGGAAGGTGTGGTTTTCTTTCCTTTTATTTTCCGTTCAATTCTTTTGTTTCATCTTTTCGCTGCTTTGTCTAATATATTGAAGTCTCTGAGTATATATTGCTCCAGGTTCTTCCAAGAAGCCAGATCAGGACCTTCACCCAAGAAGCGATTGAAGAGCAACCTCCAAGTGGAAGAACTGTCATTGAAGGCCATTGTGAATTGGGAACTAGTAGAATTATCACCCATTATTTTTGTAACCCTGGAGTTCTTTCTGATTCCACTCATCATGAGGCAGATTCAAGAGAAATAAGCGCAATGGGAAAAGATCCTGAAACAACAACTAGAGAAGGAACGTATGAAGAGACTCATGGGGACATTGCAATTGATGCAGGCACAACTCCAAAATTTATGAATTCTGCACCTGATATCAAAGAAGCAGTTGCTGATACTGGTTTTCAAGAAGCTCCACTGAACTCGGAGCCCGGAATTTTTAAAGGGAAGGGTTCAGACAGCATTCGTCAAGTGGCCATTCAAAGCATTGGTGCACCAACTGCTGAATCTCTGGAAGTTATTCCACATTTTACACTTCAAGGATGTAGTGATGGAGAAGGCAGTCAGAGTATTGGCACATCAATTCTTAATGTGGCAAGTGCCTTGGATGAGTCAATGAACTCAGATGAGATAAATATGGCAGACAACTCAGGTAAACAAGTGCGTCGGTTATTTGTGAAACGTAGTTTGGCCCCAACTCTTTGTGCCATAATTGATAAACATGGTGACATTGCAAGAGACTGCCCACTCAAATCTAGTAGTAAAGTGCTTACTTCTGTACTGGAGGGGGTTTGCCAAGCAGTTCAGGAGTGAATCAATGCGCTTCATAAATCTCCAGAGCCATAATCTTAAGTCCCTGAATACTGCTCTTTCCGAGGCTGAACTGGTAAGAGTTGATGTAAAGTGGCTTCGAGACAGACATGATGAACTCAGGGAAGCAGTGCATCAGGTCAAACAATAAAAGAACCTGAAAGCTGATAAAAGGAACAACATTAAAATGACTGAATCCAAGAAGCGAGCTCTTGAATCAAAGAGAACTCTGATAATGAAGTTGCAATATGATATTCAGTCATTGGAAGGCGAAATTGCATTAATGACTGCAAAGACTGAAAGCTTAAGCAGTACCCTAATGTTACCTCAAAATGCAAGCACTTCAGTCACAACTCTTTGATGGATGGATTGCTTTAAATTATATCTGGTGCCACCGTCTAATCCTTCCACTTAGGAATACAGGGCTTGGAGTTTATGACTATCTTTATGATATGATCACTTTTCTACTACTTTATTATGACAATCGAGTCAAGTTTATTACTGTGTTTATTCAGGGAAAGTATCACTGTTTAATTTTGATAAGGTTGTATGTGCATTTACTAGTATTTCACTACATTTGGACAGAATGAATGAAGGAATTCACACCCATGAAAATTTCTGCTGAGTTTAGAACAAGATTGAGGCAGAAGTGTCGGCCGGGAGTTCAAAACCTTGACTGGGACCTACAATCCTCGGCCGGGTTAGTGGAAGACTAACCGGTTTTGTTAACAACTAGTCTGATATGTGGTTGATAAAAGGCATAGTAAAAGGAAAGAATTTTTAAAAGGGATTTATAATGGTTCTGTCGACTACGAAAAACCTAGTCGGGTTTTCGAAGACCAAATCCGGCCGAGTAAACTGTAGGCGGAAAATTCTGCTATTTTTTTTTATTTTTATAAAATCGTAAAATTTTATATAATTTTTTTTATAATAATAAAATTAATTATCATAACTTATCATTAAATGTATTTTGATGAAAATTTTTAAGTGATAAAATATCAAATATATTTTGAAAATTTATAATAGACCTTGCTTTCATCTTGTTGCAAATTTCAACACGGTTACTAATAAATCATCTGACTTGTTAGCTGGAAAAGCACACTCACCGCAGTAACAAGATTTATCAAGCACATGGTTCTCTTCCAAAGAATATCCATGTTATGCAAGAGTGAGACTTTCGGTTATGGCTTTTATTCATTTGAAGAGTTGTGATATTCGAATAATAATTTTGAAAAGTTTGTGATATAAGACAAATTTGAATAAGGGTAAAATTTTGAATATCACAATGTTAGTGCAGTTTGCCGATATTTACACAACCCACGAATGAACGAAAATGAAGGTTCCCAATCCTTATTCTCTAATGCAAAAGTGGTTGTAATAGAACCTATTTCTTTTAGTTTCAGTGAGGCATTATGACTTAAGTTGAAGTGAAATTTAGGTTTGAAGAGTCTACTAAGCAAAGACTCAGATATATGATATTGAAGACGTGCATATATGATATTGGAGAGTCTCATCACTTACACGTGAATATTTCCAACAATCTTCCTCTTGCGTGTAATCTCCTTTATCTCCCCTCACCATCATGCTTATGCCACTCCAAACTCGCACTATAGTCCAACAAGCACACTTGAAAGGTCACTCGTTCTCCTATTTTGGGTCTGAGAACCACACATCAATTTTCCACTAATGAGCTTTATAAACTCTACCCTACAAATCACATAGACTTCACCACTCAAGCATTCACCCGCATGCCATACAAGTCATCTTGTTTGACTATACCACCGTGAGCAGCTCAGAATCAACTGCATGATCTTTCACGCCCAGTTGAAGCATCGGCTTTGATATCACTTGTTAGACATGATGACCAAAATTGAGGATAAACTTAGGTTTGGAGGTCCACCGAGCGAAGACTTAAATACATAATGTTGGAGACCATATGAACCTAAAAGCTTAAACCAATAGGTTTTGGTTATACCACTATATATATGTCCTCTATTAATCCAATTTTTTCATGTGGGATTAGTTCTCCGCATCTTCTCACTTACACATGAATATTCCCAACAATATATCACTAGTTAAGCCTTTAGGTTCATATGGTCTCCATCATATATTTGGTTTTTACTTGGTGGACTCTTCAGATCCAAGTTTCTTCCAAACTTGAGTCATCGTGCCTAACAAGTGATATCAGAATCGATGGTTCGGTTGAGCATCAAAGATTATGCATTTTGAATCCGGGATCTTCGCAGTGGTAGAGTCAAACAACAAGAAGAGCTAGAGGGTGACTCATGTGGCGTGAACAAGATGATTTGTGTAGCGAGCAGGTGAATGCTTGCATGGTGAAATTTGTGTGGTTCGCAAGATGGAGTCTATAAAGCTCGTTGTTGAAAGTCGATGTGTAGTTCTTTGACTCCAATAGCAGAACATGTGACTTTTCAAGTGTGCTTGTTGGACTATGGTGCGAGTTTGGAGTTGTTATAGGCATGATGGCAAGGGGAAGAAATGGAAACTCAAACATGAATGAGAGATTGTTGAGAAGATTCACGTGTGAGAAGATACGTGGAATACCAAAACTACATGAAAAAGAAATTGAATTAATGAATAACATATATATGATGCTGAAACTCGAACTTATTAGCTTAAATTTTTGAATTCACGTGATCTCTAATATTATATATTGGGGTTTTATTTGATACACTCTCTAAGCTCAAGTTTCTCTCAAACTTGAATCATCACGTCTAACAATGTAAAATTCAAGCAAGTAGGCTTCTTTGTATCTATGTTTTTTCTTTATGGTAGAAGTTTGCCAAACACCATTACGCGTTCTTAAAAAAATTACTCAATTATTAATTTTCTTTTCTTTGTTTAAAATAAATGACTAGTACTATACCCACACCCCATTTTTGGGTTTTTTTTACACCAAGTAAGTTTATTGGTAATTTGTGTAAAGGTAAAAGGTAAAAGTTCTTTACTCCCCTTTGTTTGGTTTCCCGGAAAGCTAAGAAAATGGAAGAAAACGAAAGGGCGGTTAGTGGTTCGGTGTTATAATAATATTGTTTCAGTTCTTAGGAAATGCTAAAAGGTCGTTTCAAATAAGAGAAAGTATTGGGTTAGGCTTTAGCGGGTAAACGTTTTTGTGTTGGGTAAAGTATAATGAAAAACCTAAAAGTTGGAACTTTTTCTCGGCAACCAAACAGGGGAGTTCTGTACGGTTGCTGAGGAAAATAAAATGTCAGAAAGTTAACAGAGCTTATAAGTGTACTCTCCCCCTCTCTCCCCTCCCCCCAACCCACACAGACCCCGCAGATAAAAAGAAAGAGAAAAAGCGAATAAAAAACTGAGTTTGACATACAAAAAGCAGTTTCATCTGGCAAAGTTGAGTAGAGGTTTTTCTTGGAATTTTGATACAGAATCCGGTGAGAGTTACAACATAATCGATAAATTTTATTAATAATTAAAAAAATTACAATAATAATAAAAAAAATAAAACATTTAAATATTTAATTATCACATTACTTTTTGTGATTATCAGTAAAAAAAATTTCCGACATTACTCTTTCTTTTGTTTTATACAGAGTAGATTTTTTCCTTTTCCTTTTATTTAGGGTTCCTAGATATGCTAAAATATCAGCCCCAATAAACAAAAAATTCCCAGAAAGAGAATAGAGCTTCTGTTTGATCCCAATCCGAAGAATCGAGAAAATAATAATTAGTAATACTAAAATTATTATTGTGTGCATGTTTCTTTGGTTTCTAAATAGAGTGAAACTCAGGTGTATAGGTAAAGTTGAGTGAACATCTTTGTTGTTCTTCTAGTTGGTATGAATTTAATCAAAAGTTTATTTCTTTTGGTAGAATTTTAGTGATGAAAAGGCCTTGGAAAATTGTAGCAAAAAAATTTGAACTTTCTTATATCTTACTCTAGCGTAGCTGGCTCAATAGCTTAAACTTTGTTCCTTCAGATCTCTTGGGCATCCTTCTGTTACTAATAGCTTAGTGATGAAGCACCGGACGTAGAATAGATTTAAGGCTTTGGATTTAAGAATCAAGGGTTTTTTGGATTATGAGGGTAATTTTATAATTATAATAATATTAGGCCTAGTTTAAGAATTTTAATATTTTATTAGGACTAGGGTTTTAAGGTGTCCATATACTAGAAACCAGATCAGGGCCTTCACGCAAGAAGCGGTTGAAGAGCAACCTCCAAGTGGAGGAACTGTCAATGAAGGCCAATGTGAAGTGCGAACTAGTAGAATTATCACCCATGATTTTAGTAAAACTAGAGTTCTTGTTGATTCCACTCATTATGAGGCAGATTCAAGAGAAATAAGCGCAGTGGGAAGAAGAGATCCTGAAACATCAACTAGAGAAGTAACTGGTGAAGAGACTCCTGGGGACATTGCAATTGATGCAGGCAAAACTCCTCCAAAATTTATTACTTCAGTACCTGATATCAAAGAAGCATTCTCTGATACTGGTTTTCAAGAATCTCCACCGAACTCAGAGCCTGAAATGTTTGAAGGGAAGGGAACAGACAGCATTCTTCAGTTGGTCTGTGCATCATCAGCCTCTCGAAGGACAAGTACAGTAAATGGATTGATCATGGGTAGATCAGATGTCCAAAATGCATTCGCTGCTGAATCTTTGGAAGGAATTCCACATTCTACACTTCAAGGATGTGGTGACGGACAGGGTGTGAATAGCCCTGATGGAGAGGGCAGTCAGACTATTGGCGCATCAGTCCTTCACATGACAAGTGCCTTGGACGAGTCTGAACTCCGATGAGATAAATATGACAGAAAATCAGGTGAACAAGTGGGTCAGTATTTTGTGAAACATAGCTTGGCCCCAACTATTCGTGCCATGATAAATAAGGTGACATTGCAAGAGACTGCCCACACAAATCTAGTAAATTGCTTACTTCTGCACCGGAGGGTGTTTGCCAAGAAATTCAGGATTTTGAATCAATGTTCTTCATAAATCTCCAGGGCCATCATCTTAAGTCCCTGAGTACTGCTATTTCCGATGCTGAATTGCTAAAAGTTGATGTAAAGTGACTTCGTGACAGATATGTTGAACTCAGGGAAGCAGTGCATCAAGTCAAACAATATAAGAACCTGAAAGCTGATAAAAAGAAACAAAATGAAACTGACTGAATCCAAGAAGAGAGCTCTTGAATCAAAGAGAACTATGATGATGAATTGCAAACTGATATTCGGTCATTGGAAGGTGAAATTGCATTACTGACTGCAAAGACTGAAAGCTTAAGCAGTACCATTTGCGGTGTTACATCAAAATCCTAGCACTTCTGCCACAATTCTTTGATGGATGGCTTGCTTTAAATTATTTCTCTTTCCACCTTCTAATCCTTCCATTTAGGAATACATTTTAAACGAAACATGGCTTGGAGTTAATGACTATCTTTACGATAGAAACCTTTATTAATCTATATATGATCACTTTTCTACTACTTTATTGACATTTGAGTCAAGATTAATACTGTTTATTCAGGAAAAAACATCACTGTTTAATTTTGACAAGGTTGTATGTGCATTTACTAGTATTTTGCTACATTTGGACAGAATGAATGAATACTCCTCTTCAACTCTATAATTTGGAAAAAGGGATTTGCTGGAATAATTCTTGTGATGGGAAATTCTGTCTTTCTTCTGCCTACAGTCTTGTTGACCCCTGTTTTGATTTAGAGGAAACTCATCCTTCTTGGGAATGGATCTGGAAGACTAATGTGCATCATAGACTTAAATTTTTCTTATGGCAAGCTTGCCATGACAGATTACCTGCCAAGTTGAATGTCTTATCTACTTGTGATCTATGCCCGATGAAGAGGAATCTTCAATCCATGATCTAAGAAACTGCCACTTAGCTAAACAAGGTCTGGGAAATCCGAATCTCTTTGGTTGGCTGAAACCTGATACTCTTGTTTATTTTATTCCTTGGAATGCACTTTTTCCCTATGTGTGTTGGGACCTTTGGTAATTTAGAAATCAACGAGTTATGGAAGGGAGAACCCTTAATGCCCCTAAAATTGAAAAGTTTGTTGAATATTTTACCCTCAATTCCCACAATCCCTCGAGCTCTAACAGATCTCTCTTATGTTTTGGCCCAAAATTAATACTGTTGATTCGGTGCATGGCAACTCGGGGAATGCTGTTGCTGGTGGTCTCATAAGAAACATATTGGTTTATGAGAAAACTGGGAATCATTGACAGCATACAGGCTGTACTTGGGTTTTAAATTTGTGGAGGTGGAAACTGATGTAAGGGTTATTATTGACGACCTTATAAACAGAGCTGACACTTCAACTCACCCACTTGGTACACTGATTGGTGATTGCAGGGCCCTTTTGCGCCAAATGGAAAGACACACTCTCTGAAGCGCATATTCAAGGAGGCTAATCACTAATGCTTGTGCTGATTTTCTTGCTAAAAGAGCTCATTGTTTGGAGCATGGTTTTTCTGTTTTGTATGAACAGCCTGTGGCTTTGTATGGCTGGCTGATGTAACCGGAATTACTGCCCCTCCTTGGACAGCCTTTATTTTCTAGTTAATTATGAAGTACCCTTTAATCAAAAGAAAGATTAATACATATATATAGGGAGTGAACACACATGGTCCCTAGATGAATATATATTCTTCTGAGCACAGAACACTGTAAAAATATGAAGATTGAGGCAAAAGTCCCAGCCGAGAGGTCAAAACCTTGACCGGGACCTACAAACCTTGGCCGGGTTGGTGGAAAATTAACCGGCTGTGTTTTTTTTTGGTACATAAGAGAAACAAAACAAAATAACTACCTAACATCACGCAGCAGACCAAGAACAAGTCTGATATGTGGTTGAGAGAAACATAGTTTGAAAAAGAATTTCAAACGGATTTATAGTGATTCTATGGATTCCCACCAACTTGTTCAAGCTTTCTAATACCGAACTTGACGGGTAAACTGGTGAAAGAAAATTGTATTTTTTTTAACAATGAAGTTACATTTAAATTTTTCATTTTTACAATAATAAAAATAATTAGCGTGACATATTTCTAACATATATTAATGAGAATTTTAAAGATATAAAAATCAAATTTATTTTAAAAAATTTCAATTTATTATCTACGCTCTAATTTTTTTTTATAAAATTTGATAAATTTTAAATCGTTAATAAAATATAAATTAAATCGTTTACTAAAATAATAATTTATAGTTTAAATTCTAAATAGAACCTCATGAATGTTGTATAAGGAATTTTGTCTAAATTTTAACAACTTTTTTTCTGTTGGAGATTTTCTTGCAAGTTACTCAATCTATTCAGGAGGAGAGAGAGAGAGAGAGAGAGAGAGAGAGAGAGAGAGAGGTGTTCAACCCTTTTTTAGGCTTAATTGCATGCACTACTATCTTAATGCTTGAAGTAATTGTGTTTGATAACCTTCGTTTTAGTTCGTGACAAATTTTACTATTAAACAAACAAATTGTTGTAATTATTATATTTCGATAATTACATTTATAATTCAACACCATTTATTAAACCTTCAAATGGGTTTCGATTGAATATTTTTAATAATTTTTATTTATGAGAGAGCATCGGATAAACAAATAGTAATGATTGTGTTGGAGATGTATAAGTTTTTTTAATAAAAGGGACAAAGAGAAAAGAAAATAAAACTGCAACTATTTTACTCAATTCACATTTTATATTTATTAAGGAAATACTATAATGATAGGTTGACTAGTGTATTAATCACGATGGATGATAGGTTACACTATGGTTCATATTAATTTTTTTAAAGTGGCCTTTGTATGGTCACAATGCCTTTTTTTTTGGGATCCAAAAGTGCCTTAATTTAGAAAAATTAGAAAAGCCGTTATAAAGAAAATGAAAATAAGAAAAAATGGAAAATAAAAAGAAAAGTTCCCTAGTAAAGAAATATTTAATTATTTTTATTTCCCTTCGTATTGAAAAGAAAAGAAGAAAAAAATCAAAAAAGTATTACTCGTTGTTAAAAAAAAAAAAAAAAAAAAAAAACGGAGCAAGTTCATTGTTACGGTTTATGCATAGCAACTGAAGGAGGCTGCGGCTCTTTGAGTGGGTTTATCTTCTTTGAAACAAAACCCTAAATTAGTTTACTTCTTTTGGTCTAGTTTCTCAGTTTCACGGGCTGTCTCTCGACAAAATTGAAGGGTTTTATGGTGGGCCATTGACTTTCTCTTCACTATGGTGAGGTTTTCCTTTATTTCTTTTCTCTTTTTTCCGCTTCCCTTTTTTTGGCTGCTTTGTTAATTTTAATTTCCTCGGTTATGTTCTTTGGTTCTTTCTTTATGTTTTAATTTGTATCCTTGCCCAAAAGATTGGTTGTGTTTGATGAGTGGGCAAAGGGGCTTGAATTTTTCTATATGATGGTTTAGCAGGATTTTTAAAGTTGGTTTTGAATGTGTATTAAGAATGTAGAGGACTGGGCAGTGATTTTGTGGTTCTAGTTTTTGCCAATATGTTTAATTTGGAGTGCATAAATTGCACCTGAAAATGTGGGTACTCTTCCTGTGCGAATTGTTGATTATATAGTTGATCTAATTCTGTACGTTTAATGCTCAAACAGATAAATTTACATGGGCATATGTGAGCAAAGTTATAAGTGTGGCTGTGATAAAGGCCTATTTTTTGTCCCCAAAATTAGTTTTTTTAGGCTGACATTGAGTTTTATTGACAAAAAGTTGTGAAATTGATAACCATTTGACATTTGTTGAATCTATGTGGTTTCAGTATTGTAAATGAACTATGCTAAGAACACTGTGTTCTCTAACTGGGATGTAAGGCCGGGTATCATGTGTATTATTTGTAGAAATATTTTGATATCTATTATATGTTTCTATTTGAAGAATCTTTTCAATTTGACATTATGTGTTAGAATGGTTAGATCGTACTTGCATGAGCACAAGGTGAATGTGCCTGATACTCTTATTCGGTCAAGAATTATTTTTTTTTTCTGAGAAGTTTGAAAAAGTTCAATCCACATATCTGAGCTTAATAATTATTTGCATTAATAAAAAGATTAATCAGAATTTTTAAGTCAGAATCTATAATTTTATATCTATTAGTTTTATTGTATTTTAGATAGTGAGTTCATATGTGAATAATTGGGTACTCTGACCCCGTAAATTTTTTTATTATCTCTGAATTCTTTGTTCCATGGTCTCTGCAAATCCAGAGTGAAATCTTGTTGTAATTCACGAAGGTTGAGGCTGAAAGTGTATGCCAATGGATAGGGTTACGACTTGAAATTGAGTTAAAGCTTAGAATGCATGTCCAAATGATTTTTGTAATCAGAAATTTCAAGCTAGTTTAGTAAATTTTATAACTTAGCTGGTAATTTCTGAGAGTTCTAGGCGTGCTTTTTTTGTGTTTCCACCGTTTCTATAACTAGTTACTTAGTGGTGTCAATTTCAGTGGGAGATGAGTCCTAAATGGTATTTGTATTGGTCGACCTATATTTGGAAGGCTTATAATGTTACTGGATTAAAGTTTTCTAAAGTCTAAAAATAACTTCTGTTGTACCAATAGAAAGTCACAGTTTTATAAGCTGCACAAATTTGATCTTGTTATGGCTGATATGGATCACTATATGATGTATGAATTTTACCAATTTTTCTTTTAAAACTTTCAAAGTAGGAAACTTGGACCCTCTGTTCTATCAATTTGTTTTTATTCCCATTTTTACTTATATGTTATATACTATATTACTCCCTCCGTCCCATAATAAATGTCCTCATTTGCTTTATGGGATATCTCGAAATAATTTTCCACATTCAAAAGTCAAAGATTAAATATCATCCCCTTAGTTCCTTTGATTAACATACTTCTTTACTTATAAAAAAAAAGATTAAATATCATCAACCTTTGAATAATACTCTTCATTATTATTCCAACTATTCAAGTAAAAAAAATAAAGTTTTAATGCAAGGCAAAATGGTTATTCTAATATTCATCTTAAATAGTGTCAATGGAATTAATTCACTTTCTTAATCTTTGAGCTTTTTCAAAGAGGGCCTTTAGTATGGGACGGAGGGAGCTAGGTGCCCAAATAATCTAATCTCTGGTTTTGGAAATCCGTGAACTAGGCAAGTTTTTAACCTGAATGAGAGCATAGTTATGGAAATGAGAAAGGGAATGGAGAGCTGACTATAATTTTGTATATAAAAACTTATTAAGAACAGAGAATGAAGAGTTACAGAAGAGAGAGAAAGAGAGACTGAAAGTGAGAGAAGACCGAGAGAGATCTTTTTTTAGCAGCAATTGAGAGAGATCTAAAGGGGCTAATGAGTATCTCTAGGTTAGAAATGAAGTGTTTGGCGACGTGGATTAGATATTCCTGGTCTATGCTAGTAGCTCCTATGTTTTTCTAGGATCCAAATGAAGTTTAAAAAAGTTTTTCCATGTCGCAAGCGACCAGGTAGCTTGAGGATGTTAAAAAATCATTACTTTTCTTTTTATTATTTTTAAAATTTAGTTACAAAATCAGAATTTCTCAACCTTCTATTTATTTCTAAAAAATGGTAAATAAATTTATTGAAGCTAGTATATTAATAATATTTTTATTTTTTGAACCTGTTATCAAAACATTTAATATAATACTAATTGTATCTGTTTGATCTATAATTATATAAATATAATAGATGCGCTCTATAAATGCTCTCAACTTATAAAATTTTAAAAGATGGCGCTTCTACGATCTTGCTCCCACTTTCGCTCCACGAATTGGTCACTTAGGGAGGGAGTATATGGTTCTAAAACCATGTTTCTACCTCGTCATTTGTTATTTGATGTGGATTGTTTTTCTCCTAGATCTTGTCCCTGCATTCTTATTGGTCATTGCAAGCTGTTTCTCCTTTCCAGCCTTTCTTTTTCTTTCCTGGTGGGGGTTGAAAACTTTTTGTATTTGCATTTTGTGCAGGGCATACATTGTTGTTGTTGTTAGTACTAATTTAGTGTTGGTTTTACTTCCAAAATGGTAATACTTTCTGCATGAGCTCCGTGTAATGTCATGATGCTATTTTTTTTTAAAGATTTAACTGTATTGTTTGTTACTCTTGAACCAAATTAAAATGCTTACATGACGTAGGACAGGTTCTAGTTATCTTTCTAAGTGGTTTGGTGGTGGGCTAAAGATGGGAAAATAAAGGATTTTGGTTGGATTTGTTTAGTTTAGAGTTTTAGGGTTTGTAGGAAAATGTTTGGTTCAATTAGTAAAGGTTTAATGACAAAAAAGTGGAACTAAGAATATGGTTGTTGGAATTTTCTGGCAGCAGAAAAAGGATTAGTTTTGTGATAAATTTCATGAGGTTTATTGACAGGGAAAAGGGAAAAAATGACTAAGAAATGGGGATTAGGGTTTATTATAGGTAACATTAGAGGTTATTTTTTTTTTGCACTGTTCTAATTTCCATGAACAGTAATTTAGGTATAGTAAAGAAAAAGGGAGGGGGGAGAGAGCTCATTTTAAAACTTTGGGTTTTAATTGATAGAGGTTTAATGACAAGAAACTTTGGAATTAAAAATAAGGTTGTTGGAGCTTTTTAGCAGCAGTAAAAGGATGAGTTTTGTGATAATTTTCTTGGGTTTATTGATGCCAGAAGGAAAAACAAAATGCTAAGAAATGGGTATTAGGGTTTGTTGTAGGTAACAGTTGAGAGGGTATTGGAAATGTATTATGGCTGGAAAGTTGAAGTTTTTCAGGTTGTCTGATTGCCATGAACAGTAATGCGGGAATAGGAGAGAGAGAGATCCTTAACTCCAATCAAACCTACTGATATGTACCTAGAGACTTTGGAAATATATTATGGCTGGAAAGTTGAAATTGTTTGGCTGTTCTGATTGTCATGAACACTAATCCAGGAATAGGAAGGAGAAAGAGAGGGGAGTGTTCATTCCTCCAATCAAACCATAGTTTGCAAGAATGACCTAGAGTTAGCTATTCATCTCTTGTTATGGTGTTCTTGGATTTTGGGATTTGGTTCTTGGAATTTTAGGGATTTCATATGTTGGGGCTGAATCTATTTTTGAGGAGATTTGGGCTTGGAATGGAATCTGTGATTCTAAAAAAATGAGAAAAGCAATAGCTTTAATTCCACTATCTATTTTTTGGCTAGTCTTGAATGAAAGATTAAATGAGTTTTGGACGGGGAGGAGAAGCCCTTGGGATTGTTTAAAGATAAGTGGCTTCACACACTTAGTTTTTGGTTTATTGGGCATTCTTTTGTAAATGAACACGAGTTCATAGACTTTATAGAGTTCCTGTCTTGTAAGTAGTTTTGTTTAGGGGCTGGCACCCCCTTAGTGCCCTTTCAATAAATATTTACTTATAAAAAAAACTCTTAGTTTTCTGGTAGAAACATGTTATTTCTGGTAAATGAATGTTGTGCTCTGAGTGTGTGTATCTATCTGTCAGTCTCTTTGCCTGACCAGAATGTTTGTCTTGCACTAGCTGTTCTGCCCTACGCAATGAAATGTGGCAGTTACCCTGGAGAGCTTAAAGAAATTAGACACACACTTAGTTTTTGGTTTATTGGGCATTCTTTTGTAAATGAACACGAGTTCATAGACTTTATAGAGTTCCTGTCTTGTAGGTAGTTTTGTTTAGGGGCTGGCACCCCCTTAGTGCCCTTTCAATAAATATTTACTTATAAAAAAAACCCTTAGTTTTCTGGTAGAAACATGTTATTTCTGGTAAATGAATGTTGTGCTCTGAGTGTGTGTATCTATCTGTCAGTTCTTTGCCTGACCAGAATGTTTGTCTTGCACTAGCTGTTCTGCCCTACGCAATGAAATGTGGCAGTTACCCTGGAGAGCTTAAAGAAATTAGGCTTTCTACTAACTGCAGTTTTTGGGCTTAATTTGGGCTAATCTACACCATTAGACATTTAGATGGGAATTTGACTTTTCCATTTACTTCTCTTCTGCAGCACATGACCAGAATAAACATTTGGTTGTGTGTGCGCGCACGTTCCCCAAATAGTTATTGCAGTAGCTGACACAAACATGATGTCTTGCGTCTACGGAACACTCATACAATGATGTGTTGAATGGGATGCATATTATACGAGTTCATTATGTTTCGGTGATTTAACATTTGTTATCTATAGGGAATAGTTTTCAGGTTGCAATTAATGGAGGTTGTGGGGCCTCGAAATGGTGGTTTTATGCTGAATAAGCCATTAATATTGTATAATTAGCATGCAGTAACTGTATAATTTGTTGCTTCAGGTGACTGTTTGTCAAAAGTGTGGTGACAGAGGCTTCTCCGTGGCTTTAATTTATTGTGACCGTTGTCAGGTTTACGCTGTCCATCGGTGAGTTACATTTTTTACTGTTTTATTTATATGTTATGAAACAAAAAAGCTGATGCTGGTCTTATGGATATCATTCGCTCATAAAATAGGCACTCTACTTTCGCTGTATTAAGGCTTAAATGTTCTTTAGAATGGAATTGTTGCATAATATGGATTAATAACTGGAAATTTGATGCACTCGTGATTGAGTGCCCCTGTTCAATCGTATGCTTTGAAATTTATATGCCTGGAAACCTAAATAAGAAAAGAAAATGGAATAATGACATTCTTTGTGTGGTGCTGCTGAGTATAATCTTGCTTGCAGCGTTTGGTTTTTTGTTTAGTTTTGTTATGACTTATTCTCTTATTCTTCTTCTTCTTCTCTCTCTGTCTCTAATTTATAGATCTTCTGTGTTTTCCAGCTATTGCTTAGATATATTGCCAGCAACTTTTGAGGAATACGTGACTTGGTTTTGCGTGGATTGTGAACCAAAGGTTGCAAAATCTACTCTTGATAACCATAGCTCTCTTCCAGCAAGGAGAAGTGGCTCTGACAAAGTAGAAACTATCCAAGCAACCCAGTCTGGCTCGACCCAGAAGAAAAATAATGTCAAAATTTTGAAGAAGAAGAACAAAAGTAAGAACTTTCACTCATCAAAAAAGAAGAAGAGGAAGGACATTACTTGCTCATTGGCTAAATCAGAGGTTCGTAAGCCTGAAGGTAGCCCCCCTATTGAACTCCTTGAGGTGCATTGTGGGGAGAATCATGAGAAAGGTCAGACGGGACCTGGTAGGGCGAGCTCTGGTGTAAAAGCTGAATCTGATAAAACTAAAACCTCTCTGTTCGCTACCAATGACCTTTCAAATATCCCAAAACACAATTCTTTTGTCCCTGAAGAGGGGGGAATACATGTGGGCAGCTCTGAGGAAGAGGTTAAAGTTAAAACCTCTCTAGTAGCTATTAATGACCATTCAAATATTTCAGAACTTGACTGTGGAGGTAGGCAATTGAATAGGGGCAACTCTGAGGCTGAATCCCAGAAGAGTAACAAGAAGAAGAGGAAGGTCATTACTCACTCATTGGCTAGATCAGAGGTTCATAGACCTGAAAGTAGCCCCCCTATTGAGCTCCTTGAGGTGCATTGTGGAGAGAATCATGAAAAAAATCAGAGGGGACCAGTTAGGGCGAGTTCTGGTGAAAAAGGTGAATCCGGTAAAACTAAAACATCTCTGGTCGCTACCAATGTGGGCAGCTCTGATGAAGAGGTTGCTAAAACTAAAACCCCTCTAGTAACTATTAATGACCATTCAAATATTCCAGAACTTGACTGTGGAGATAGGCAATTGAATGGGGGCAACTCTGAGGCTGAATCCCAGAAGAAGAAGAAGAAGAAGAAGAAGAGGAAGGCCGTTACTCACTCATTGGCTAGATCAGAGGTTCATACACCTGAAAATAGCCCCCCTATTGAACTCCTTGAGGTTCATTGTGGAGATAATAGTGAAATAGATCGGAGCGGACCAGGTAGGGCGAGCTCTGGTGAAAAAGCTGAATCCGCTAAAATTAAAACATCTCTGGTCACTACCAATGTGGGCAGCTCTGATGAAGAGGTTGCTAAATCTAAAACCTCTCTAGTAGCTATTAATGACCATTCAAATATTCCAGAACTTGACTGTGGAGATAGGCAATTGAATGGGGGCAACTCTGAGGCTGAATCCCAGAAGAAGAAGAAGAAGAAGAAGAAGAGGAAGGCCATTACTCACTCATTGGCTAGATCAGAGGTTCATAGAAGTAGCCCCCCTATTGAACTCCTTGAGGTTCATTGTGGAGATAATAATGAAAAAGATCGGAGTGGACCAGGTAGGGCAAGCTCTGGTGAAAAAGCTGAATCCACTAAAATTAAAACATCTCTGGTCACTACCAATGTGGGCAGCTCTGATGAAGAGGTTGCTAAAGCTAAAACCTCTCTAGTAGCTATTAATTACCATTCAAATATTCCAGAGCTTGACTGTGGAGATAGGCAATTGAATGGGGGCAACTCTGAGGCTGAATCCCAGAAGAAGAAGAAGAAGAAGAAGAAGAAGAAAAAGAAGAGGAAGGCCATTACTCACTCATTGGCTAGATCAGAGGTTCATACACCTGAAAGTAGCCCCCCTATTGAACTCCTTGAGGTTCATTGTGGAGATAATAATGAAAAAGATCGGAGCGGACCAGGTAGGGCGAGCTCTGGTGAAAAAGATGAATCCACTAAAATTAAAACATCTCTGGTCACTAGCAATGTGGGCAGCTCTGATGAAGAGGTTGCTAAAACTAAAACCTCTCCAGTAGCTATTAATGACCATTCAAATATTCCAGAACTTGACTGTGGAGATAGGCAATTGAATGGGGGCAACTCTGAGGCTGAATCCCAGAAGAAGAAGAAGAAGAAGAAGAGGAAGGCCATTACTCATTCATTGGCTAGATCAGAGGTTCATAGAAGTAGCCCCCCTATTGAACTCCTTGAGGTTCATTGTGGAGGTAATAATGAAAAATATCAGAGGGGACCAGGTAGGGTGAGCTCTGGTGAAAATGCTGCATCCACTAAAATTAAAACATCTCTGGTTGCTACCAATGTGGGCAGCTCTGATGAAGAGGTTGCTAAAACTAAAACCTCTGTAGTAGCTATTAATGACCATTCAAATAATCCAGAACTTGATTGTGGAGATAGGCAATTGAATGGGGGCAACTCTGAGGCTGAATCCCAGAAGAAGAAGAGGAATGCCATTACTCATTCATTAGCTAGATCAGAGGTTCATAGACCTGAAAGTAGCCCCCCTATTGAGCTCATTGTGGTGCATTGTAGAGAGAATCATGAAAAAGATCAGAGCGGACCAGTTAGGGCGAGGTCTGGTGAAAAAGCTGAATCCACTAAAACTAAAACATCTCTGGTCGCTACCAATGTGGGCAGCTCTGATGAAGAGGTTGCTAAAACTAAAACCTCTCTAGCAGCTATTAATGACCATTCAAATATTCCAGAACTTGACTGTGGAGATAGGCAATTGAATGGGGGCAACTCTGAGGCTGAATCTCAGAAGAAGAAGAAGAGGAAGGTCATTACTCACTCATTGGCTAGATCAGAGGTTCATAAACCTGAAAGTAGCCCCCCTGTTGAACACCTTGAGGTGCATTGTGGAGAGAATCATGAAAAAGATTATAGGGGACCAGGTAGGTCAAGCTCTGGTGGAAAAGCTGAATCCACTAAAATTAAAATATCTCTGGTCGCTACCAATGACCTTTCAGTTATCCCAAAAGACAATTCTTTTGTCCCTGAAGAGGGGGGACTAAATGTGGGCATCTCTGATGAAGATGAGGTTAAAACTAAAACCTCTGTAGTAGTTATAAATCACCATTCAAATATCCCAGAACTTGACTATGGAGATAGGCAACTGGATGGGGGAAACTCTGACAAGGAGTCTGAATCTTGCAGAATTAAGACCTCTGTAGTAGTTACAAATGACCAAGTCAATTTCTCACGATGCAGCAGTTATGTCCCTGCACAGCCTATTATTGAACCAATCTGGAGGTAAGAGTTTTATTTATTTATTGGGGAGTTATTCTGCTTGTATGCCTGATTAAGTTATAAACTTGTGAGCTGGTTTGTCTTATTTGGCAGCGGACGTTTCAGTCTCTGCCATGAGAACTTTGGCACTATTGGTGGGCTTGTAGCGCATTTGTCCAGCTTAGCATGTCTAAAAGTTTGCGACACTGCAAGGTTGTTACATGAATTGCTTTGTCCAGAATTGCTTCCAAGGTCTGATATATGGCCAAAAGGTTTTGGGAAGTGGGGGCCAAGCGATGACAGTATTGCTCTTTATTTCTTTCCGAACAATGAAAGGTAATGGTTTCGGCAAATATCAAACATAGTTACCAAAATGAATGGTCATACTTTATTTAAATATACGTTTTCTAAAATTATGTTTATTGACTTTACTATTTTGTCAAAACTCATACTATCTTCTTAACCATTATTATGCACACGACTCTATTTAAATTGTACTCGAAAATATATTTAAGTTTTCCCTCAACGTACTGCGTATCGGGTGGGTAACATGTTACGTTCCCGTACCCGTACTGCAAGTTTATGGTAACTATGAAATATCACATCGGTTTCCTATTTTATTTCCCAATCCGATTACTTCAAATTTTTATTCTTTGTTACAGAGATGAAAAAGTTTTTGACACTCTAGTGGATGAAATGATACGGAAGGACCTTGCCATGAGAGTTATGGTTGAAAATGTGGAACTCTTACTATTCACTTCTGTCCGGCTGCCAATGCAATTTTGGAGTGAGTCCAAATATCTCTATTAGTTGTAAACATCTCTTGCCTGATTTTGTTAAAAATTTAAATCTGCCTGCAAAGTTAGGAGTTTAATTGAATCGGCTTAAAGAAAAAGTAACAAAATAATTGTTTTGCAGGATTCCAGTCGAAGTTTTACTTGTGGGGTGTGTTCAAGGGAAAGCAAGCTTCTTCGGAACTTCAAGCTGTAGTTCCTGGAGAGGAGAAAGATAACCCAGAGACTTCAAACTGGAAATCAAGCGGTCCTGTTAGTCCATTGAGCAACCGTGGTAGTTCTGGTTCAATGTATTCCCCATTTCGTCCATCAGTGGCATGATTGCCAATCAGAATCTGTATAGGGTGTCCCATTTTGTTTATTCTTAATTCTGTGTTTTTGTTTTTGCTTTGCCCCGTGGCCGTGGAAGTTTGTGTAGCTGGTTAGGGTAACAATGCATAGGATATGGGAACTGTAACTTGAATTTTGGATATTTAAGAAAGTATATGATATGTTCTAGAGGGGTTGAATCCGGGTCTCTCTTATATGGAGGACTTGGAGGTGACTGATCACTAGATCAGGAGACTCGGGTTATATAAAATATTGGCAGTGCAGTTAGATAAAAATAATATTCCATATATTTTAATTTCGAGACTCTTAATGAAATTTGTTGCTCTCTCTTATTTTCTCGAAGCATAGAAAAAGTAAAAGATGGAAGCCAAAGCATATGGTTCAGTCATGGTATTTGACAAGTACACATCTTTTGAAATCTCAATCTCTGTATATTTTGTAAAAATAAGAAAGCCATAACATTAATTCGTTATTTCTATCTAAAACTGAATTAGTACTTTCACCGGTCATGTACGTTTTTGTAGCAACCTTAGTTATAATATGAAGAGAAAAATAAAAGAAAATAGAAACTTCGAAAGAAATAAGCGTAAAATAAGATGGTCCCATTATTCTGTCAAAACTGTTTTCCTTTCAATTCGTAATAAACTATCCGAGGAATTAGCTTCGTTCAAACCTCTTGCACCTTAAGCATGGGTCAAACCGCTAGGTCAAGAGTTCGAACTAGCTTGTCGTATAGCATAAGTCAGTCAGTCAATCGATGTCAGACAGTAATCCATTTTGCCCATTTATACGTCAAAAAACATTGTTAGAGGATCTAGGTCAAGTCAAATCATTTTCGATTTGGGATGTTTCAATTTTTTGATCAGTTTTAGGTCTGGTTAATTGTAGCTATGGTCATTTTAGGTTCAGTCTATCTCATTCAAATAGTTTAGGTCATTTTGAATCTTAAATCAAGATTTAATCATATTTATTTAGATTTTATTAGAGTATATTAGATTTATTAGCGTGCATGAAACATAGTAAATGTATATATAAAATTAAACATATACGGTTCGGTTTGAATTTCAAAAATTTATAAAAATTTTAACTTGAACTGAATCAGAATTTAAACTTTTTATAAATTGATTTTTTCCATTTCCAATCTCTCTTGTTTTACCATATAAATTGATCCATAATTAAATTCATTTAGTTAAACCATTATTGATTAACATACAGTCTTTGTGAAAAATAATTGAAATTGATTTACTAAACCAGTTTTAATTAATAGTCATTTTTTGAAAATGAAATCTAACTGTCTCAGTGTGTTAGGTTTTATATCCAGTCTGCCTTTGTCGTGCCAACCCTAAATCAAAAACTGATTATTAGTATATAATAATGTCAATTTGATCTTAATTTCTTTGGTTGTAATTTTCTTATTAAACGTGCTTTTATGTAACCACTCCCTTGTAGCTTTACAATATAATATTAAGCTAATTATAGAAAGAAAAAAAAAAATCAAAGTGATGGAGCATACTTTTGACTTTTGTGACCCCAAAAGATTTGCGTCTCGTCAAAATCCAGGTTTACAGCAATAACCTTAGCTTTCTAGAGTGCAATATTCCTGTACGTCTCAAGGTTTTGTCATGGTCAATTTGTAAGTGCCTGTCGTATTGATTCCTCAATTAACATTTTTGAAAGAGAAAATTTACTGTTTTCCAGCTGAAAAGAGGCGGTTATGTTGTTTTCCATTAATATGTCAAGTACTTTGAACAGAGGACAGAGTCAATAATTGAGTAGTTATAAGCGGTGTTTGATGGGCGTTCCTGATAGCGCCAGGCGACGGGACCAAGCAAAAATATCTCGGGACGGTGTTTGATGGGCGTTTTTGATAGCGCCCGGGGATGGATCAAGTAAAAATATCTTGAGACGTACGGAGTTAAATTATTATTTTTTTTTGAAGTGGTCATTTTTAAAATATTTAAATTTTTAAAAAATATAAATTAAAAACTCAGACTCATAATTTAAAAAGTGTTTTAATATTAGATTAGTGTTTTTATTATGATGTCATTACACATCATAAAAATATATATTACAGGTTAACTAACTTAATAATAATTACAAATTATTTAATTAATCATTTACAAATTACAACAATATAAAAATATAAGTTATATTTCATATCATTTACATATAAATATATATTAATATTTATAAAATTATAGTAAAAATATTAAATTTTAAAAATAATTAATTAATTTAAATTTAAATTATTTAATATTATTTTATTATAATTTTAAAACATTTTAACATATTCAAAAGACGTAACTTCAAAACCTCAAGCAAAACATCTCGCGCCTTCTGCTCTGAAAAAACTAGGAGCCAATTTGATTTGAGCAGTGAATTTGCCTGGTGCTTTTTGCTATTTACTCACGTTTTGTTGAAATTCTGGTTAAGGTAGGGCCATTTCCATCTCTATTTAAGATACCATGTTTAATTACAAATTTACCACTTTTAACAAACCAGAAGGACAAGATAGTGGCATAGTGAGTATGGATCTTTTGTATTATTCTGCAGGCCTCTCGATTTTTAACTGTTTCGAACGCATGAAAAATTTACACAATAATTGATTGAAAAAAAATTAAGGTGTAAAAAGAAGCTTCTTAATCTGGTGTAAAATTACTACGGCATTATTTAAGGTGTAAAAAATAAATATCAATTTCAGATGTTTAAAATATATTTGCTCAATTACTTAATATTGGTCATTTCAATTTTTTTATTGTAAAAAGTTGTAAAATAAATCTTGTAACATGTTATTTTAAATTTTAAAATGTGATAAAGATCATTTTTTAATCAAAATTTATGTGTAGTATTTAAAGTTTTACTTTATAATTTTTTGACAATAAATGAATTGATCCCTCCTTTCATGTTAAGAGATAATAGCGAGAAGTCCAAATTAACATTAATGATATTCTATTCCTTAAATGCTTTTTTGGATATTCTTTATTGGTCCAATTATTTACGGAACGTGAGAAACCAATGAATAATCATTTGTTTTCGAAAAAAATAACTATTTGTTTTTTTTCTCAGACAGATAGTTCGAATTTATTCTTGGTTTGAATCCTACTGAGAGATACACTAAGGATAAAAAATTGTTAAAAAGAAGAACAAGATGTTTCATTTGTCCCTTCCATGAGATGGAAACATAAAAAAAAAAAAGTTTATATATTCAAGATAATTACATATTTACAAAAATATGTAATTGTCCCTGTAGTACCTTACACAAGTATATTGCCACATTCTGCAAGAAGGCCAAGAAAGAACAAATGCATGGTGCAAAAGCATATAAACAATAAGAGAATTATATACTAAATGTATCAAAAAGTTTAACGATGACTATCACAAGAAATTTGAGTCAAATTCTGCTATCAATCAATGTGGCCCTACAACTTAAATTAAGAAATAAGAACAAATATAAGCCATTAAGAATCTTCCAACTTGCTAACAAACCAAAAGGAAACATCAAAATACCACTTTTATCCCCCCTTCGTACCATCTTCATCATTGGAAGATACAAAAAGAGAATCAAATTAACCAGATCTTTTTTCCTCTTCAAAAACCCAAAATTCCAAAAATAGTAAAATAAAAATAAATATTCTGTCTCTCTAGCTCCATCTTTCCTCCAAAAAAGAATAAATCATAAGTCAAAGAAATTATTGAAGAGGTCTATATATGGAGTAGGAGAAGCCATGTAAGGTGAAACAAAGCTTGAAGGACTAGGCATGAAACTACCCTCTATAAAATTCTTGTTACCATGAAGCACTGGACTCAAATCATGAAAGAAACTGATCGAGTTTGGATCAGATGGCGGAGAGAAGAAGCTCGGCGATATAGGAGGCAGTGAAGTGGGTCCCGGTGATAAGATCCCAGGAAAAAAACTACTTGTCCTCTCAACCACTTGATCCATCATCTCTAATCCCTCCACAAACCCCATGCAATCACCCTCGGCCGTTTGCTTTTTCCCTTCTGGTAACTTATTAGTCTTCTCTATTGAAGCATATCTAGCTGCTGGTGAGATTGCACCACTATTATGATCATTTGCTGGATTAAATGCTGATGTTGTTATTGATGACGAGCAGTAAGAGGAAGAAGAAGAAGATGAGCCAGTGAGCCGTTGAACTAAGCTCATGAAGTCATTAGGGTTTGTGTGGATTACCTTCGGTGACACAGTGTAGATTATCACTGGAGGTCGCAGTTGTTGTTGTGGAAGTTGCTGCTGTTGTTGAAAAGGTTGTGGTGCTATTGGTGGTTTCTTTATCTTGTGAGAATCTTTCCGGACTTTTAAAGGGGCCGGACGAGGACCTTGGAGTTCTCTCCTAGGTGATCTACTGGCAGGAAAATCCGATGAATTATCCATGCGGAAATTTGAATGGCGGTGATGAAAAACAATGGAGGAGAGGAAGAAGGAGATGATGATGATGATAACAATAAAAGTAATAGCATTATTATTGTATTTTTGAAGTGAGGAATATAAAGGGAGGAGAAGAAGTACTTAAAGAGAGAAAGTCAATGGAAATAAAAGGATTATTTAATAAAGGAGAAAATGATTTAGTAAACTTTGGCTACTTGTGTTATTTATTGTTTTGAGAGGGGAAGGAGGGCCGGTTTCGTGGTGTTATGAACGTTTGAACTTGTCTAACTTTTGAAATGGCAAATGCATGCATATATGTGGAAGGGGTCTTGTGCCACGGTAGAGTAGGTGGTGATGACATAGCATGTCCACATAAGCTAATCATTAATTCAATAAAATAATTCTCTTCTTTTTTGCCCTTTAAGTCTTAACATATGTAAAAAAAAAAAAAAAAACCTTATAATCGTCTGATAATTAAGATGTAATAAATGACAAAGTTTCTATTTTGAGCAGCTGGGTATCATTTTTCGCAGAAACTACGGACTTTGGAGACTTAGGATTTGGTCTTTTCCTAAATGGGCCCAATGTATGCACTGCCAAGATCCCCCCTTTAAAATTATCATCAATTAAAAGTGTTTATTATAATTTTAAGTTAAAATTAAGTAATTAAAACCAAATGAAAAGCTGCAGATTGATGATTTAATCTTGGGCTATGGTGACAAGAGAGCAAGGTGCTGATTTGCTTGCATTGATCTGGTGAGGAAAATGACACAACAGTTGCAGTAGAACATGTTTGGAACTTTAATTATTTCATGAGAATAGTAAGCTTATCATACGAAAAGGGTTGAGTATCTGAGTTGATTCTCAAATGAAAAATTATTGTTTAATCATATGCTATGAAAAATGCACGATATAAAATATTTTTCATCTTTTAGATGAAAAAAAGATTCTTTATTTTTTTTTTCTTTTATGATACCATCCAATAATGAAAAATAATTTGTGCATGTATTTTTTTTTAATGACACAAAACTATGCAAGAATTTTTTCCGGACATGTGTGCATACCTTCAAGATGAATTGAGAAGAATTCCTTCACTTCTTAATTGAAACTATAACAATCTTTTTCATGGATGTATTGGTTTTGTTTTGCTTCTAATGCCTGCCTCAGTCGATCTTTTCTTCTCATATTCAATTTTAGTAAAAGCTTCTCCTTCCCCGTTGTTATCAAATATTCGTTTACGTTGTGAAATGTGACATGAAGTGCTATTCACTACCTAAAATATGTGGAGAAGAAACAGAAACCAACGAAATTGATAATCATGGGACTTGAATCTCCTTTGAGGCCATGAAATTCTCATTGAATTAGGATTTTCTTCTTTTTTTGTGACCAGGCTAGTGTAATATTGTAGAATTTAATTGAATCTTTGACGGGTTATTTTTAGTTGCAAATGAGCTAACAGTGTTAATTGGAAAACACAGAATCATGACAGAATTTGCATTTTCTGTAATAGTTGAACATTGCTACATATCTTAGTACTGTTGAAACACAAGGATTGCTGAGAAGATGCTCCTCACTTTGCCAAAATATCTAGAGACGATGTTTGGGAATCGATTTAAATGGTGATTAAAATATGTTACGAAACATCCTGACTGTTTGGTTTCAGGGTAAACAAAATAAATTCATACTAAAGAGAAAACTTTGCAGAGAGGGCAACATCAAGCACAAGAGTGTCTGATCTGTTCCCGCAATGTGAAGTAAAAAAAACTTGTTAACCTACAAGACCTACTATACAAACTACCTGCTAGGACATTTAAATTGAACCATCCCTCACATCTTATTCACTATAGTGATTCTAAAGGTAAAATCGGTAAAACGTGGAAAATGATTAATTTAATTTATGTTAATTTTTAATCGTATTAGTTTAACTTCAACCAATTACATATGGTCCAAACCGGTGATCCAAACGTGTGGTTTGTACATCTTTACTGGATAAGGGTACAGATTGAATCACTCTCAAAATAATTAACAAAGTCCCAATTTTCGCCAAATTGGCATTCTTGGACTCTGTTTGCAGGGATTAAGACAATCCTAGAGGAACAGTTGATTATGAGGATAAGGGTACAGATCACTGCATACTTAATTCAATCAGGCTCAAAAGTATTATGAACTGATCCAAAATTTTGCATGAACTTAAATCTTTAGAGAGGTGAAAGTCCTTATAGTTGAAAGCAATATGACCAGAATAGAACCTAACTGAAGAACCGGTTTCGGTCTGCTTCATCGTATGCTCATGCCACTCACCATAAAAAAAGATACATGGCTCTCAGGCCTCAGCCTGCCCTGCCATTCAGCGCACCGCCCAATATTTTGGTTCCATGTAAGTTCATGTTGCAACATTTCATATATACCTCACTGTTAAATGAAAATCATGCCTTCTGTTTTGTTTGAAAATGATACTATTCTCCTCCATGAGCTTAATGGAAGTTCAGTTAGGCACACAAACTTATTACAGAACATACAGTATTGTTACAGATTAAAGGTTGACAGAATTTAATGTTACTCAATTTCTTGTACAAAAATAAAAAAAATCTAGCAGCAAAAGGGCATTTGTCAATAACTTTCTTGACCCTTGATTCCTTGAAGTCACTTACATTTCGGAAAGAAATTTGGCAAAGAAAGTAGACATCCATTTTTTTAAAAGGCAAATTAATGAATTTTATTGATTAATAACAGAGCTAACAGTATTACAACAGAAAACTCTCAGTTAGGCTTAACTAATTTGTGAGTTTTACAGTTTTAGTTGTTAACCTCCATATTCTGTGGAAAACTATCAGAACAGTCATCTTCTGTTCTGAAAAGTTGCTTTCTGTGAGAGAAGTACAAATAAGGCCTTTTAGCCATTGCAGTGAAAGGCATTAAATAGACGACAAGAATCTGTTGTTTGCGGATATATTTGGCAGGACGCTTTAATTGACTGGTGTGAGTACAATGTCACGTACAGTAAGAGACGCCCTATATAAATCCTCAACACTAAACTCTCTTGATGCATATTGCTTTCATGATCTCTATCTCTCTGTATTGTTCTGTCTTTGCTTGCACAGCTTACTTTTCTTCCAAATTCATTAATAAAGTAATCGGCTTTACTTACATTCTTCTTTTGCTGCTGTTTATCATGTGAATTTATACAATTGGGTAATGAAAAAAAATTGTTTCTTGTGTTTTAGTCTGTTGCGTGTCACAGATGGAGGTGTTCAGAGAACATAAATTGAAGCGATGGACTGAATGAAGCTGCAAATTTAGAATGACTTATGGGAGAAAAACCTCTAGAATTGATCAGCCAGTAGATGTCAACAATGAAGTTAGAATTAGCATAAAAAGGACAAGAAGCCTTGACATGAAAACAAAACCGTGGTGCAAAAACTCATTATGCAAAGCAAAGTCATTGAGCACCCAATTCTTGATCAATATAGATGAACTTGTTAATAAGGTCGCTGAAAGATTTGATGAGAGAGGCTCTACTCTTAGTAGGGCTTCTAGCGATGGGTTAGGCTCTTCTTTCTCAGAATCTGGATAAGTCAAGTTCCCTTCAGATGACAACTTAGATTTCCCCACATTCCAGAGTCCAAATTCTAGTAAGGAACTAAAACCATTTAGGCATTTACTACATTTGATTGCTCACAATGCTAGCTATATTTATTTTGAAGAAAAAAAGAACAAGCACCCTTTTCATTAAAAACTTGTTGAATGTTAATTGGTTGCCTTGAATTAAATCCTAGGTGAGATGGAAATGGTTCAATCTCCACCAGCTTTTGAGGAAGATTCAGATTCATGCAGGCGGAGGAAAATACAATTGGAACCTACTTTACCAATGTCTCTCAAGGTATTTTGATTACCGATCACCCACCCATTTGATGTAGACATTAATAAGACTACGGCTATGATAAGTAGAGAGGGAAAGTGGAAGGAAAGAAACGTGGGTAAAGAGTATTTTTTTATCGTTTAGTAAAAAAGATCGTTCAATAAGAAAGAAAAACTATCAGATGCAGAGAAGCCATGAATAGAAAATATTTTCATTTTTCCATCCTCTATCTTCTTTCCTCCCACTTTTCTTTAGTTATGACTTAGTTCTAAAAAAATTAGGACGGAAAAGTGGAGTCTTAATTTTTCACTGTCTTGCAGTTTGAAGATGTCAAATACAAAGTAGCGGTAAAGGGTGTGAAGCGATCAGATGCAGAGAAGCTCATACTTTATGGAATCGCTGGTTCAGTACATCCAGGAGAAGTTCTTGCTCTAATGGGACCATCAGGTGGTGGTAAAACAACTCTAATTAATCTGCTTAGTGGAAGGGTCAAATTTAACAGTGGCATCATTACTTACAATGACCAATCATATAATAAATCCCTTAAGCGAAGGTAAGCAATTAAATTGGTAATCATATATATTTTCCATATGTGATTTCATAGATGTATTGAATTGTTACTAAATGGGTAAATTGATATTTTAATTTGAAAATGAAACAGGATTGGCTTTGTGATGCAAGATGATGCTGTGTTGCCTCACATTACTGTGAAAGAAACTCTAACATACTCTGCTCTTCTCCGTCTTCCCAGTACCTTAACTATACAGCAGAAAAAAGAAAGGGTTATCAATGTTATCTGTGAGCTAGGCCTTGAAAGGTGCTTTCTTCCTTATCTTATTTCATGTGATATATGTATGATACAGAGGGCACAGATCAATTTCACACACATCACACAGATCATCACACAGATCAAACCAATAGTTCTGTCCCCTTGAGATTGGGGAACCCAAATACCATGACCAACCCGAAATACCACACATCCTTGTGTTAGTTGCTTGGATCGACTTTGATAGGATGGATTTATCACTAAAAAGTGTTAGTTTAAGTTACTTTTGAGATTATTAGGCCTTACATATAAGCCAAGATCTTTCCCATTAGACTGCTGATTTTCACATCATAAGTCTGAAACGTACATATTACCAGTATTGTTTGCTCATCCATAAAAAGAGTCGCTAAGGACAAAAATAAAAAAGAAGCAAAACGTATTCACTTCAAGAAACATCAAG
This sequence comes from Bretschneidera sinensis, assembly GCA_023935145.1. Taxonomy (NCBI): domain Eukaryota; kingdom Viridiplantae; phylum Streptophyta; class Magnoliopsida; order Brassicales; family Akaniaceae; genus Bretschneidera; species Bretschneidera sinensis. The sequence goes on from CM043697.1 coordinate 153,033,553, forward strand.
TTGCTCTGTCTTTGGATTGGTTGATTTGTGTTCTGTAGTTTCAAATTTGGTGCTTATCATAAAGATGCTGCAACTTGCTCAGATTGCCTTCAGTGAAGGGCAAGAAATAGTGGCTTGGAAATTCCCAACAAATGAGGATTGTTTGGTTGTGAAAGACATTTTTCATTTTCTATATCTATTTTACTTAATGTTTTTCGCAATAATTTGCATATTCTTAACAAAATTTGAAAAACAAAACTAGATTTAGGCATCACAGATGAAGATATGTTAATTTAGATTTTTGATACTAGGTTGAAAATCTAAACATAGATATGATTTCAGGTGCCAAAATACAGTAATTGGTGGAACATTTGTGAGGGGAGTTTCTGATGGTGAGAGAAAAAGAGTCTGCATTGGCAATGAAATTCTAGTAGATTGTTCGGCAAGTTCGATAAGCTCATTCTGTTGGGTATAGGCAGCTCCTTGTACTTTGGAAAACCATCCGAAGCAATGCTGTATTTCTCCTCTATTGGTTGTTCTCCGCTTATAACCATGAACCCAGCAGAGTTTCTGACTGATCTTGCTAACGGAAACATAAATGACAAATCAGTTCCTTCAGAATTGGAGGACAAGTTCTCACCTGGAAGTCAAAGATTTGACATGAAAGATCGAGGGCCTTCGGCTGTTGATGTCCATGAGCTCAGTATATCATTCAAAATTAAGAATAAATATGTTAATTATGTCTTGAATTCTTTAGGCCCAATCCACCAGTATTTATATTAGGGTATTGTCTTTTCTTTTTTTCAGTTAACGCTGAGCTAATTTGAATGTATTAAGGATTAAGGTTTAAAAGTTCTCTATCAAAATTCTTTTGTACTGTTCTATATTGAAATTTCTCTTCCCATGCACTGTCTGTTATTTTTATTTCTTGCACTTTTCTTTACAAAATATTTGTGGAAACAGTTATGCAGAAGAACAAACTTATCTTGGATTTTCACATATGCAGTACCTTGTGGAAGCCTACACAGCGAGAGTAGGGAAATCAGTTTCGATTTGTTTTTGTGAGCCGTTTCAGATTTGATTGTATTTTCAAATATGTTCCTATAAAATTACATATCTTAATATATATACCATATAAAATCATCATTCAAACATTAAATGATAAAAATGGTGTATTAATCAACACCAAATCACAATTATAATTCAAAATTCAAATATAACACATAAACAATACCAAGTTGATTCTATTTAAAAACTACTAATCCAAAACAATAGTAATTAAAAATATTCAGAAGTTACATTACCAAACCTTTTAAACTTAATTAAAAGTGTCACGGTTAAAATATACCACGTGAAAAAAAATTTAAACCAATGAATTAAAGAAAAAAATATAATATTATGTTTTATTCAAAATAAAATGTTACAAAATCGATAGAAACAAATTGAAAATGAAAGTAAAATAAAATATAAAAATAATCCATTTTAGTTTAAAATGGAAAGCTAATTGTGGTTTGAATAAATACAAATCAAAATTATATATGAAAAAATATAAATATAAAGAATTTGATAAGCTAATAACTAATAATAGGTAAAATTATTTTTTTATTCAGTATATATAATGATGGCAAACGTTGACGTGTATGATATATATGAATATAGTATTAAATCTAATAGTCGCTTTTTGTAAAATAAAAAGTATACAATTAATTATAAATTGTGTAAGATACATTAATATTATTAATTTATTACACTAGATATCAATTGATAATTTGATGCATACATGTAATTATGTGTTCATGTATACCAAGTAATTTTGTGAAACCTTTAAAACTCGTTAACCATATAATATTATAATAGAAGCATGTAGGTAAGAAAAAATAGTTTTACAAAAATGTTAAGCAATTACATATTTACACACTTATTCTACATATGAATTAATTACACTTAATTAATTATTATGATATAATTTATTTTATTTGATAACTAGCTTCTACTTATTGTTAACTATCGTCTCAATTTAATAAGCAAATCATTTTTTTTAAATTATCGTTTTGGATTCAGGTCATATCGGATCCAGATCGTTTCTAGTCCGAGTTGTTTCAGGTTTTGGATAATTTCGGGTTCGAGTTGGGTCGAGTTCAATCATTTTAGATTCGGATCATTTCGGGTAAGTAAGGTTCAGATCACATTATTTTAATACTTTTTTGTGTTCGAATCAAGTTTAGAATGGATTGGCTCGGGTTTTTGGGTTAGGTCAGATTTTCTTATCTCTAACAACACTCAACAGCTACCGCGACTCGCTATAGTACTCACATGTTACAAATTAAATTTTTGACACATTTCACCTGTCCGAGTATCCATTTAGGTCATGTTTGGGAATTGATTTTAACATGCTTAAATTAGTAAATTTAAACAATTTTTTTCTTAAGTAATTTTAAGTTTACTAATTTAAACATGCTTAAATCAGTTTTCAAACATTATCTTAGTAACTAGTTTGGTCACAAAAAACCGAAACCGACATTAGTATTTTAGAAGACCGAAACCGACATCGAAAAACCGATAAAAATGGACAAACTGAATCGAAAAATAGAATTAACTGAATTGCTGGAATTTTTTTTTTGTTCGGTTCGATCTGGTTTGTCGGTTATAACCAAACAATGCTCTCCCCTAGAAAGTAGTTCTCAACAATGAATTCGAGATGAAAGATTTGGTCACAACTAAGAAGATTTTTGGTATAGAGATTAGAAGAGATAGAAGTACATGTTTGTTATGTCTGACTCAAGAGAAGTATATTAAGAAAGTTTTAAAGCGTTTTGATATGATGAATACCAAACCCATTAGTACTCCTCTTGCTGCTCGCTTTAGACTTTTAGCTACTTTGTCTCCACAGACAGATGAAGACAAAAGGTATATATCACATGTTCCCTATTCTAGTACTATTGAGAGTCTTATGTATGTCATGCTTTTCACCCGTTCAGATATTGTATAGGCTATCAGTATGGTTAACAAGTAATCTAAGGAAGGAGAATTGAAGAGTTGTTAAGTGAATTATTTAGTATCTTAGAGGTACTTCAAATGTATGTTTGAAGTTTGAAAGCCACAAGAGTAATGTTTCTGGTCATGTTGATTTAGAGTTTTCAAGTGATCTTGACAAAAAAAGATATACTATGTTATATGTTTGCTCTGGGTGGATGTAATGTTAATTGGAATACAACTCTACAACCTATTGTTACTTTGTTGATTATAGAGGCAAAGTATATAGCTATATCTGAGACTATTAAAGAAGCTATTTGGTTGAGAGATTTATCTAGTGAATTATGTTGGATTCATGATGAGACTGTTGTTAACTGTGATAGTCAAAGTTCCATTTACTTTGCTAAAGATCAGATGTTCCATAAGAGGACAAAACATATTAATTTTCGTTATCACTTTGTTCGAGATATAGTTGATAACGGTGAAGTTGTTACAAAGAAGATTGGGACAACAAATAATCTCGCAGATATGTTGACTAAATCGTTCAATGTGATAATCAAACTTTCATTCACTTGGCTAAAGATCGGATGTTCCATAAGAGCAAAAAACATATTGATGTTTATTATCACTTCGTTCGAGACATTGTTGACAATGGTAAAGTTGTTGCGAAGAAGATTGCGACAACAGATAATCCAGTAGATATGTTGATTAAACAGTTTCTAGTGTCCAAGTTCGAGCATTTTTTGGACTTGATTAGTGTTACTTACTGCATTTTGAATTATGCTTGCGTAGAGATTTTATGGAGATGGTAAAGAGTATTTTGCTATTTGTGAGAATCCAAGCAAAGTAGAAGATTTGTTAGATATGGCTGGTATTCTTTGGCTTTAGTGCAACCCATGAAACATTAAAAAATAAAGGAAATAAAAGAATGCATGTTTGGCCCATTATCTTGTTTATGGTTATGACATCATGTGTATAATATCACCCGTGAACATAAGAGTTTTAACTTCAAACCATGTAAATTTTTTATGTCTGTTTACTTTTCACTGTTTTATTCTTAACAACCTCGTTAAAACACACCAAATTGACTTCAATGTATATGGTGGTCAAGCGACAAAGATGTAGCTCACCATAGAAGATTCTAATTGCAAAGCGAAAAGACCTCTCAGTTGGAGTACAAGTGAGTACAAAGACCTCTCATTAGGTGTACCATAGGATGATGTTTTTCTGATCTGCTGGAATTGGTGGTTCACAGTATCCTAAAGAAAGGTGGCATAGAAAATTCTCAAATTAGGTTACAATCTACCATTTCAATCCCTTTATTAGAGACAAAATTTAAATAACTCCTTGCTACTATTTGCTGAGGAGTAGTCAAGGGCACATGTCCTTGCCATTCTTTGAATTTGGACAATCATCAAAACAAATGAGTCGGTTATAACTTGGAATGAGGCTAAAGAGAATTGATGTCACCGAGATGTGACATCGTAATCTAGATATTGTTTTAAAAATCATCTAATAAAATTTTTTAAAAATAATATCAAAATTATTATTATATTTTTCGTAATTATTATTGGATCTTCATGGAAAACGATTTTATTGGATTATCACTCGAGACTAAACACTTTTGTAATTTCATAATTTGTGATGTCCAAGGTTTGTTTAGGTTGTTTCAATTAAAATGAACAATTCAATTTAAATCTTATCACCAAATTTTAGAAATCGTTTTGGTTTATGTTCATAGAAAGTATAAATTATTTCATAAACTTTCTCAAAATGGTAAATCAAATAACACTAAAATCACCTTAAAATTATCATCAATTAAAAGTGTTTATTATAATTTTAATTTAAAATTAAGTAATTAAAACCAAATGAAAAGTTGCACATTGATGATTTAATCTTGGGCTATGGTGATAAGAGAGCAGGGTGCTGATTTGCTTGCATTGATCTGGTGAGGAAAATGACACAACAGTTTCAGTAGAACATGTTTGGAACTTTAATTATTTCATGAGAATAGTAAGTTCATAAAGATCATACGAAAAGGGCATTCTCCCACTATTGTGTTGCTTCTCAGTCGTTCTTCTCATATTCAATTTTAGTAAAAGCTTCTCCTTCTGACGCCGGGCAGAATAGCGATTATTTTGCAGACTAGTCGAATAGATAGTTCACAGGGAGTAACACAAGAAAAACCCTAAAAACAATATAGAGAAACCACCCTGATGCTTTATTTTAATTTATTCCAAAAATAAAATAATGATGATTACGAAACCCTAAGACCTTATTTATAAGGTCGAAGCTAAAATAAGAAAATTAAATTAAGGCCGAATTTAAATTAAATAAAACAAAAAGTTTCCTAAAAACTAAAAACTGCCAATTTGAAGGTCTAAACGTCTTTTTTTGGCTTAAAATCGATGAGACTTAGTGTATTACACTATGTTTTTCCCGAAAGCTCGTTTCCAATCAGACTAGGGTCTTCAGGGCCCAATCCGAACCTGTGGCCCGCTAAACGATGTAAACCGGCTTAGGTAACCCACTTGCGATCTGACAGCTCAGCATCATCTGACTCGAATCCTCCTGCATCAGTCACCCCAGGTTGGAAAGAACTCGTCCTCGAGTTCACAATAGCCACATCGGAATCCCCAAAACAAGGACTCAAGTATTTTACATTAAAGACCTCAGGCGGCAACCCAGGAGGAAGATCCTCTAGTATCAGGTCAGAAAACTTTGCTAACAGCGGCAAATCCACTCTGAAACCGAGATTTCCATAACGATCCTCCCGACCGCGGGTTAACTGTTGATAGATGATGCTTTAGGTATTTTTTTTCCAAGGGTTAACCCTAATGCTTTTTTTTTTTGATAAAAAAATAATTGGATATTAAGAACAGATTCAATTGAATAAATATTTTAATTTGTATTTTTATGAAATTTGATATATAATTTTTTTAAGATTATATGATTTAAAAGAAATTGTATTATAATCGCAACCTATGATATAAGGTTTGGCATAAAAAAAAAAAAAAAAAAAAAGAGGTCAAAATGCTACTCTCTTTTCTTTTCTTTTTTTTACTTTGATACTTTTTGTTATACTGTATATTATTATTATTTCAAGTTTGAAAGTTATATATAGCATGATTTATATAAACCACAAAAGTACTAATACAAACTACATCGTTTTGGTGGTAAAAAAAGGACACAAGATTTATAGATTTATAAATAATTTATTGAATGTTAAAGTATAAATTATCCATAAATAGATTGAGTTAATATTGCTAATACTTTATTATTGATTCATTGGATTTTTTTAAAAAGTTATTTATTAAAAAAATATAAAATGTGCATACAAATGCAAATCTAGAAGTAAAAAATTTCAAATAATTAATAAAAGATATTAATTTTAAAATAAATAACTAATTTTATAGAAATTTTATCTACTGAACCACATGTAAGCATAAGATGTAAATGAATGAGTTAAAATTTTGAAAAAAATGAGTTTATAGAAAAATTAAATATGATTAAAAATTATGTATAGAAAACCAAGATATTGTGTTTTTGATACACAATGGTTGAGTTGATAATATTCACTATTTTGGATCTTTGCAAGGTTTATAGGTCGGCTTTTATATTAAAGTATCCCAATTTTGAATCTCAATGTATGAACATAGTTCGAAAAATGAAGTTTGTTATAAAATTAAAATCTCCCTTTTCCTCCTTTTAATTTGTTAGAATATGATGTTTTAAATTCATTTAATTTAATTAATTCACTTTTTTATCAATTTTTAGAAATATTATAATTAATTTTACGAAAAACAAATTTAAGTTACTTTACTATTTAACTATTGACTTAAATAGATTATTTTAAATGGATATTTTACTGATTGGGTTTTATTATTTTGGGTCTTTATAAAAGCTTAAATTGAACTTTAAATAAATTTTTTAAAAAAAATATATACCGCAAAAGTTAAAGTTTTCTTCAAAAAAAAAATTCTTTTGAAATAATTATATTTATAGATTTATAGACAAGGAGTCGCATATAATTTAGTAACTTATGAAAAATAGTACGCATGTGATTGTGCAGCGCGGCGCTTAAGGTGTATTTTCGGCACACTTGGGGCACTTACTGTGGCGCTTGGTCCTCCCATTAGTTGAGTTCGTTGATGGCTAAATTGGGTGGTAAAGTTCGAAGACCACCGATTTTTTTTCATTAAATTCACAATACATTACAGACAAAACACAAGTACAAAGCTTAATAACTTTCCTCTGAACTTCTACAAAACATAATTTCTAGAATTTTCAGGGAATATCTGATAATAAATAAGGCATGAAATGAAACATATTACTTCTCCAAAACATAAGCTTTTTTCTCCACCACTTCTTATGGATTTTAACAGCATGGTGGATGATGTCCAGGAGGAGTACGATCACCAATTCTACGTCCTGTACGTAAACCATGGTTAGAAATCACAAGTGAAAGAAATCATTCATGAGGCTTAATATCTGTCGCAAGAATTTTTTTATAAAAAAAATTAAAGAATACCTAGTTTATGTTTTGGTATTGCATCATCTGGGACAGCAGTTGCTAACTCGGAGGACAGAAGAAGAAATATGATTGCTATATAAAATGCCATCACCATGACTTGAGACAACTTATTGAAAGCCATTTTTTTTTACTTTAATTAGCTCAAGAAATAGAGCTACTAGGCTAGGATGAGAATGGATAAGGGAGACTGGAGAGTGTAAGCTTATTTATAGATGAAAATGAGGACTTCAATAGTTGCTTTAAAACTTAAAATATGATGTAAAAATCTATATTCTTTTGTGTAATATGATTGCTTTAATTTACGTTCTACATGTTTTAATCAAAAGATACATTTATTGTGAATCCCACGATTGATAGATCAGAGAAGTATGAATATACCACTTTTCAGTCAGATATAACTTGTTGGGTGGAGGTGGAGGTGGAGGTGGAGGTGGGGCTGGGTGAATTGGGGTCTAAATTTTCTTTATTATTTTTGTTAGAAAATAAAGAGAGATTGGAAAAGAAACTTTTATATTGTTGATGTATTATGCAAGACGAATACAAACCTATATATAGAGGTTAAGAATATAAAACCTAATTAAAATGAGAAACTTAAGGTTATAATAAATTAGAAAATTATGAAACTAATACATATGAAACTAAGAAACTAATATTGCAATAGGAATAAAAATTATCAAATACGTTAACAGTTTTCAACACAATTTTAAAAAAATGATTTAACTTGTTCAAGACATTTTCCACATGATTTTTTCGTAGTTAATATGCAACTGTATAGTATATTGTTTTATGTCTATTTGAAAGGAGAAATAATAGAATTGCCAAGCTAAAACTTGTAATCATGATCTTCCTTTCAATTGAATATAAGTCGACATACTTTTTTGATAAAAATATCAACATTTCATCCCTCTTAAGCATCTTCTTGTGCAACCAAACAAAACAAAAAAGAAGAAATAAAGTCTTAGAGTGGGGGCCTTGAAAAGATCATATGCACCTCCCAGTTAATGAAAAAGAAACGTTAATCATTCTGGCCTGATTCATTTTTATCACAAAACACCAACAGAGAATCATAACAATTAATCCTGTTAGGAACAGAATAAGAACCATTAGGGCTAGTTTGGTATTAGGGACATGGGTGGGATAGGAGTAATCTATGTTAGAGTTAGTGCATACTTCACATGACCAGATCTTTTGAACCCCGAACGAACATGGGGTCTTACTCCTCGGTGAGCCATGTACATGAGTTGGACCTGGTTTTTTGTTTGGCAGTATGAGCTTGGGCCCATGAAGAGCCATGGTTCTGCAGCAGAACATAATCCTAATTAGACCCTAATTAGAACGTCTTAAGTTGCATATAAATACTTTTTATGTATTGAGCATACATTGTAACAGAGAGATTTGTGAGGTTGAAAATAAAATTTTTTTTGCAAGACCGCCCTATTCTTGGGTGAATATGGGTAAATCTTGTCTTCTTTTCTTTCAGTTATAATTTGTGTGATTGACAAGTCTTAAATCGTTCAATCTAATCCTACCTCAATCTCTTGTCCATGTTTGGTTTCAATTGTTTACTGTGCATCTGAGATTAATGAGTGACAAAATTAGTCTCTATTTCACAAAATCTGTCCCAGTCCCCTCCCCCTCCCCGCCCCCCGGAGACACTTAATCCCAAGTCTTAAGACTAAAAAAATTTGCCTAGTCCAATTTTTCCCATCAGCCTCTTCTTCTTCTTCACCCATCTCCCACGATTTATTCTTCTTATTCCTCTCTCCTTATCCCTCTTCCTCCACCATCCTCCTCCTCCACCTTTTTCCTCTCTCTTCATCCACCTTCCTCCTCCCCTACACCTCCTCTCTCCTTCCCCTGAGCCTCACTTCTCATCCCCTCCTCCCCCGTGCCTCTTTCTTCTTCCACATCCTCCCTTCCTCTTCTTTTCCCTTTCCATTTCCCATTTCTTTCCCCCCTCTTTTTTCTCCTGGTCAGAGTGCCCCACACTCCTCCCCCTCCTCCTTCTCCTAGTTAGATCGTGTTTCCCCCTCCCATTCCTCCTCCTCCCCCCCTCCTCCTCCTCCTCCTTTCTCTTTCCTTCCTTCTCCTCCTCCAACTGAGACCACTAGACCAGTCCAATGGAGACTAGAGCTGTGAATTTGTGGGTTTTTTTCATATTTTTTCTGGGTTTATGGGTTTTGTGGATTTGTGCGGTGGTTTGTGTGGATTTTTGTTAATTGGTTTTTAGATTTGTGAATTTCTTTTGATTTTTGCAGATGATTTTTCTAGGTTTGTATTGATATTTTTTGGTGATTTTGTGTTGGTTTTTTCGGTGATTTTGTGGTTACTGGTGGTTAATGGGGTAGTGAGGAAGGTGATGGTGGTTGATGGGAAGAAGAATAACTGAAGATGGAAGAAGAAGAACTGAGAGATAAGGAATTATGGAAGATTTGGGTTTGGCATAGAAGGTGTATTGGGTTTGCAAGGGTATTTTGATCATTATTCATGTTATCCTAATTTAATCCCAATTCAAAAATCTAATGAACCAAACATGGTATTAAGGTTGTCCCACTTTAATCTCACCTAATCATATCCCACCGTAATCTTGTCTGTGAACCAAACGGACCCTTAGTGCGTAGGTGCAATCAATGCCCCCACTTGACTTAGCTAAGGCATTTTTAACAAGAGAACTAAGAAAAAGCTATAAAGTATTACTGAATACTTTTTCTGAGGTTTTTCAAGTCATTGTAGTTGTTAAAATAAAAAGGTATCGGAGAAAAAATTCTTTATATTATTAATGCGTTGTGAAAGACAAATACAAACTTATATACAAAGAGGCTAAGAATGTAAAATCTAATAAAAATAGGAAACTTAGGGTTATAATAAATCAAGAAACTAAACTAATTAGGAAACTAATAAATATAAAATTGGGAAATTAAGATTGTAATAGGAATAGGAAAATTATATATGTTAACAGTCCCCCTCAAACTCAAGATGGTAAAGTATATGTCAATTTGAGTTTGTAAAGTGAATTAAAGAAGCTCTAAGAAGAACAAACTCCGATAAAGAACTTTGTAGGTTGATATCAAGCTTTAATGAAGAACTCTGCAGAAATAACTCCCCCTCACATGCAAGCTCACCTCCTTGTATGTGCTCTCGCTCAAAACAAGAAAAGAACCCAAACATGGGTCAAAACAAGGTAAAAGGTACGAGTCTCGCTCTAAAACCCCTTCACAAGATTGGGTGAGGATTACCGAGGGATACAAAAATAAAAGGATTAATCATCATTCAAACATTAAATGATAAAAATTGTGTATTAATCAACACCAAATCACAATTATAATCCAAAATGAAAATACTAACACATAAACAATACCAAGTTCTTTCTATTTAAAAACTACTAATCCAAAGCAATATTAACTAAAAATATTTAGTAGTTACATTTCAAAACCTTTTAAACTTAATTAAAGGTGTCACAATAAAAAAAATACCACGTAAAAACAAATTTAAACCAATGAAGTAAAAAAAAAAAAGAAAAAATATATAATGTTATGTTTCGATCTAAATAAAGTTTTTCGACAGAATTGACCGAAACAAATCAAAAAAGAAAGCGAAATAAAGTATAAAGATAATCTGTTTTGGTTTGCCATTGGATTACCGAGGGATATGATAATAAAGGGATTACTTGGATTCAAGACAGAACTTAAAAGCTGATGTGACAGAACACGTGGCTAATAGGGACCTGGAGTAGAATAACGTGTGGTAGCTTGGTAGGACCTAGAGCAGAATCGTGGGTCGCGGAGCTTGCCAGTACTAGGAACTTAATTGTAGGTTGAGGAACAGATATAGCAAACCAGAAAAAGGTAGTAAAGCTTGATCTGGTAAACGTTTTCCAGTGTAAATTGATTTGTAGTGATGAAAAAAATAAAATCTAAAAAATTATAATGGTCTAGAACAAGAAGAAAATTAGCTATGTCTGGACGAGCAGTATTAGGCCACCCATCAAAATTGTTGAAACTCAAAAGATGACTCTCAATACAAGATTAATAACTCTGCCATGTTAAAATAAAAGAGAGATTGGAGAAGAAACTATTTATATTATTGATGTGTTGTGAAAGACGAATACAAGTTTTTGTATATATAGAGGTTAAGAATATAAAACCTAATAAAAATATAAAATTTAGGGTTTTAATAAATCAAAAAACTAAAGTAATTAGGAAACTAATACATATGAAATTAAGAAATTAATATTGCAATATGAATAAAAAAATCATATATGTTAGCAGTAATCAAAATTTAATCTGTCCCCAAAGTGGTGAATGATGTACCTTTCAACTTTGTTGTCTTTTGAAATGCATGTTCTCCACAAAAGAAAAGATAACATAGACAGTGACCAATTAGAAAAGACAGATTTATAACATTTTACACTATGTTTGAATGTTCAAGAGGAAGGGAAACGTTTATAAAAGAAAAGAAAGATAACGAAAGGAGAGTAAGGGATGGTTTGATCACTTATTCTTGTTTGGGACTTTTATAAAGCATGACAGGGTAATAGAGGGTAAAAAATCTTATCTTTTATGAAAACTCTGTAAATTAACCCCGAATTTGGGGTGTAAAAAATTGATAGGTTATGGGTTTTTGAGGGTTTGGGAAACTCCAAGATCTCTTTTATCCTTGTGAAAAAACTCTCAAAAAGAGTTTTAATCTCTCTCTTACTTTCCTCTACTTAATCTTTAAAAACCTCTCATAAACGAAACGTTCTTGTCTAACATAGTGTTATGTATCTGCACAGTATCATAAGATACATGACACAAAGGTTCATCTCACCGTTAAATGATATAAAAAGAGAGGAAAAATATATTTTATTTTCGTTTAAATGTGAGATAAACCCTTTATGCCATGTATCTCTCATGGTTCTGTGCTAAACAAGAATTTTTCCTCCTAAACACAGTGCATTAGTTTGAAACTTGAAACACGTGCTAGTTGAAGAAAAAATAAATTTTGTACGTACCTATGTTGGAATCGGCCTACAAAGGAAAATAAGAAATATGGTCCAAAGTGATAGTGTTGAGACATGACTCCAAATTGATTGATCAAGAAATACGAGTCCCTTATTCAGTAAAAAGAAAGAACAAATACAATTATTAAAGTTGGGGGGCAGCCCGGTGGGGGTAATCCATATGCGTCACATATATGATACCACAACGAATAATTGGCAAGAAATCAACCAGAAGATTACTCCAATGTCCAATCTTATCCTAAGCAAGAAACCACTTTCATGGTGAAATTCAATGGCGAAGAACAATCTTGAAGGAATTGAATGATGCCAAGTTCATCAAAATAAAGAAACTTGTAATGCTAAATCTTGGTCTAAATCATCTCTCTTCTACAACAGTGAAGAATCTTCAGTTGATCAATTCTTTGATAAACTGTATTCAGTTGGGAACTCTCTTGCTTTTCGCCAACTTATTAATAGGATTTGATCGGTGTAAAAGAAGAGCTAGAGGAAATAAGAGGAAGAAAATGAAAGAATAAGAATAAGAGATTGATGTTTTCCATCATACGATTTGTACGGATGATGAAAAAAAAAAGAAGATTAAAGAAAATAGACTATTTTAACTTTTACTTACCAATCATCTCAAATTGATAAGATTGTAATTTGTTCATATGAGAAAAAACCATCAATCATCCCACTTTTTTTTTTTCACTTTTCTTCTCTACCAAACAATAAAAAATTGATATCCTCTCATCATTTCTTCCTTCCGCTTTTCTTTTCTAAGAATCTTGAATCAACATGGCTTGGACTTGGCCCATTTGGCAACAACACTAATCCCCCGCCCTAGTTATCCAAAAAAATCATGAATCAGTATTTTTCAACAAAAATAATCAGTTAAGCCATCAAACCCTAATCTGTTCATTCAGTTGCATTAGTTGAGACATGGAATCAAAATCATTGTAAAAAATAGTGGCAACAGATTCAGGAAAACTTGGAAAAGAAAATTTAGGAGGGTTAATATTAACAGTTTAACACCATACTCTTGAGAAAGATGATTTCGTAAAATAGGAAGCTAGCTAGTTAGCAAATACTAATAACTAATAGTCTTGTTTGTGGCTTAATAACCTTGATGACTTTAAAGAGTTATGGATTGTAGGCAGTGCATGATCTTGCACGCGAGTATTACTTCTATCATTATTCCCTTGCGTGCTTTTTAAGTAAGCCCAGCGTAATGGGCCATAAGCTTCTTAATAATTCCAATAAAAGCCATAAGCAGGGCCTATTCGATTTGAGCCCTCTGTGAATTAAACCCGTTGATGAGTTTTTTGTGCATACATCTCGCACAAACTGTTTTAATTTGTCATTAATTTGCGAGTTCGTCAGTGTTCTTAACACACCGCCTGATTTGGTTGATTTTTAACATCATGAATTGCTTGTCAATTGGATGATGCAATTGCTAGCTAACATCTTCCTCCTTTTAAATTCTACTAATTAAGCCCCAAGCTTATCGGCTCCTCAACCAAAAGCGACGCCACTAGTACATTATGAAACTACATCAACTACTTGGAAAATTTATGAGGTCTCCACTCCTTACCACTAAATCCCATAGGGAGGGCCCCAGAATTCACCTCACCCTCGTTATGATTCCTCAAATGAAATCCTCATAACCAGTAGAGACAACAGTACTACTATCTATGTCAGGCCCCAATTACTCACGTGCTAGTTCCTTGGTACGTAGTATCTGTTACAACACGTTAAACACATGATCTTTAATTAATTTGACTGAAGCTATAGAGGGAGGATTGATAAATGATCATGATCAGTTTCTGTGAGCTTATAAGAAACAGAGACGTGAAAGCTAACTACTACTAATCCTCTACATCGATCACATCTTCCATGAAATTGACATGAAACCCCACACGTGATTCGAATGTTCTCTCTTCCAATTTGAATCCTACGGAAAATTGCAATAGATAGCTGCATATGCCAAATATATTCACTAGTTGATTTCTTTTTGAGCAATTTTGACATATATTTGCTCATATGCACGGTTGATCGAACAATCCAGGCTGTTGTAGCCAGCTTATGGATCGATAGTGATGTCCTAAAGCAACAGAAACCAGATCTTATATTGAATATATATCGCCAACTTTAATTAGATTGCGATAACTAAATCGAGGAAAATCATGCATCTTCAATAATGAAATGATATTCACCCCACCAATTTGGATATATATCTAAAATGGACCGTAACACTTAGAAGTGGCCAATAGATCGAGTTGAGTCATTTGGGTTTAAATCATTTCAGGTCGAGGTCACTTCAGATTGCAATTCGGGTCGGATCGGATTGAGTTCAATTCATATCGATCTTAGAGATTATTTCGAGTTTTTCAAGCAGGCTCGATATGACTCATCAGATTTGATTTCTTTTTCTATTATCTTTTCCTTCAATTTTCGAGGAAATCATTTGAACTTCGTTTTAAATTTAGATTACTATTATATATTTTTTTTGTTTTAGTGTAATTAAGTTCACAATAATATGTTAGTAATAATTTAATATACGTTTTCTCATTTTAATATATTTAACTAATTGTGGTTTGAATAAATGCAAATCAAAATTATATATGAATAAATATAAATATAAAGAATTTGATAAGCTAATAACTAATAAAAGGTAAAGTTGTTTTTTTCTTCAGTATATATAATGATGGCAAACGTTGACGTGTATGATATATATGAATATAGTATTAAATCTAATAGTCGCTTTTTGTAAAATAAAAAGTATACAATTAATTATAAATTGTGTAAGATACATTAATATTATTAATTTATTACACTAGATATCAATTGATAATTTGATGCATACATGTAATTATGTGTTCATGTATACCAAGTAATTTTGTGAACTTTAAAACTCGTTAACCATATAATATTATAATAGAAGCATGTAGGTAAGAAAAAATAGTTTTACAAAAATGTTAAGCAATTACATATTTACATACTTATTCTACATATGAGTTAATTACACTTAATTAATTATTATGATATAATTTATTTTATTTGATAACTAGCTTCTACTTATTGTTAACTATCGTCTCAATTTAATATGCAAATCATTTTTTTTAAATTATCGTTTCGGATTTGGGTCATATCGGATCCAGATCGTTTCTAGTCCGAGTTGTTTCAGGTTTCGAGTTGTTTCAGGTTTTGGATAATTTCGGGTTCGAGTTGGGTCGAGTTCAATCATTTTAGATTCGGATCATTTCGGGTAAGTCAGGTTCAGATCACATTATTTTAATACTTTTTTGTGTTCAAATCGAGTTTAGAATGGATTGGCTCGGGTTTTTGGGTTGGGTCAGATTTTCTCATCTCTAACAACACTCAACAGCTACCGCGACTCGCTATAGTACTCACATGTTACAAATTAAATTTTTAACACATTTTACCTGCCTGAGTATCCATTTAGGTCATGTTTGGAAATTGATTTAAACATGCTTAAATTAGTAAATTTAAGCAATTTTTGTCTTAAGTAATTTTAAGTTTACTAATTTAAACATGCTTAAATCAATTTTCAAACATTATTTTAGTAACTAGTTTGGTAACAAAAAACCGAAACTGACATTAGTATTTTAGAAGACCGAAACCGACATCGAAAAACCGATAAAAATGAACAAACTGAATCGAAAAATAGAATCAACTGAATTGTTGGAATTTTTTTTTTTATTCGGTTCGATTTAGTTTGTCGGTTATAACCAAACAATGCTCTCCCCTAGAGAGCAGTGCTCAACAATGAATTCGAAATGAAAGATTTGGTCACAACTAAGAAGATTTTTGGTATAGAGATTAGAAGAGATAGAAGTACATGTTTGTTATGTCTGACTCAAGAGAAGTATATTAAGAAAGTTTTAAAGCGTTTTGATATGATGAATACCAAACCCATTAGTACTCCTCTTGCTGCTCACTTTAGACTTTTAGCTACTTTGTCTCCACGGACAGATGAAGACAAAAGGTATATATCACATGTTCCCTATTCTAGTACTATTGAGAGTCTTATGTATGTCATGCTTTTCACCCGTTCAGATATTGTATAGGCTATCAGTATGGTTAACAAGTAATCTAAGGAAGGAGAATTGAAGAGTTGTTAAGTGAATTATTTAGTATCTTAGAGGTACTTCAGATGTATGTTTGAAGTTTGAAAGCCACAAGAGTAATGTTTCTGGTCATGTTGATTTAGAGTTTTCAAGTGATCTTGACAAAAAAAGATATGCTATGTTATATGTTTGCTCTGGGTGGATGTAATGTTAATTGGAATACAACTCTACAACCTATTGTTACTTTGTTGATTATAGAGGCAAAGTATATAGCTATATCTGAGACTATTAAAGAAGCTATTTGGTTGAGAGATTTATCTAGTGAATTATGTTGGATTCATGATGAGACTGTTGTTAACTGTGATAGTCAAAGTTCCATTCACTTTGCTAAAGATCAGATGTTCCATAAGAGGACAAAACATATTAATTTTCGTTATCACTTTGTTCGAGATATAGTTGACAACGGTGAAGTTGTTACAAAGAAGATTGGGACAACAAATATTCTCGCAGATATGTTGACTAAATCGTTCACTGTGATAATCAAACTTCCATTCACTTGGCTAAAGATCGGATGTTCCATAAGAGCAAAACACATATTGATGTTTATTATCACTTCGTTCGAGACATTATTGACAATGGTAAAGTTGTTGCGAAGAAGATTGCGACAACAGATAATCCAGCAGATATGTTGACTAAACAGTTTCTAGTGTCCAAGTTCGAGCATTTTTTAGACTTGATTAGTGTTACTTACTGCATTTTGAATTATGCTTGCTTAGAGATTTTATGGAGATGGTAAAGAGTATTTTGCTATTTGTGAGAATCCAAGCAAAGGAGAAGATTTGTTAGATATGGCTGGTATTCTTTGGCTTTAGTGCAACCCATGAAACATTAAAAAATAAAGGAAATAAAAGAATGCATGTTTGGCCCATTATCTTGTTTATGGTTATGACATCATGTGTATAATATCACCCGTGGACATAAGAGTTTTAATTTCAAACCATATAAATTTTTTATGTCTGTTTACTTTTCACTGTTTTATTCTTAACAACCTCGTTAAAACACACCAAATTGACTTCAATGTATATGGTGGTCAAGCGACAAAGACGTAGCTCGCCATAGAAGATTCTAATTGCAAAGCGAAAAGACCTCTCAGTTGGAGTACAAGTAAGTACAAAGACCTCTCATTAGGTGTACCATACGATGATATTTTTTTTTTATCTGCTGGAATTGGTGGCTCACAGTATCCTAAAGAAAGGTGGCATAGAAAATTCTCAAATTAGGTTACAATCTACCATTTCAATCCCTTTATTAGAGACAAAATTTAAATAACTCCTTGCTACTATTTGCTGAAGAGTAGTCAAGGGCACATCCTTGCCATTCTTTGAATTTGGACAATCATCAAAACAAATGAGTCGGTTATAACTTGGAACGAGGCTAAAGAGAATTGATGTCACCGAGATGTGACATCATGATCTAGATATTGTTTTAAAAATCATCTAATAAAAATTTTTAAAAATAATATCAAAATTATTATTATATTTTTCGTAATTATTATTGGATCTTCATGGAAAACGATTTTATTGGATTATCACTAGAGACTAAACACTTTTGTAATTTCATAATTTGTGATGTCCAAAGTTTATTTAGGTTGTTTCAATTAAAATGAACAATTCAATTTAAATCTTATCACCAAATTTTAGAAATCGTTTTGGTTTATGTTCATAGAAAGCATAAATTATTTCATAAACTTTCTCAAAATGGTAAATCAAATAACACTAAAATCACCTTAAAATTATCATCAATTAAAAGTGTTTATTATAATTTTAATTTAAAATTAAGTAATTAAAACCAAATGAAAAGTTGCACATTGATGATTTAATCTTGGGCTATGGTGATAAGAGAGCAAGGTGCTGATTTGCTTGCATTGATCTGGTGAGGAAAATGACACAACAGTTTCAGTAGAACATGTTTGGAACTTTAATTATTTCATGAGAATAGTAAGTTCATAAAGATCATACGAAAAGGGCAGTCTCCCACTATTGTTTTGCTTCTCAGTCGTTCTTCTCATATTCAATTTTAGTAAAAGCTTCTCCTTCCCCGTTGTTATCAAATATTCATTTACGGTATGAAATGTGACATGACGTGCTATTCACCACCCAAATATGTGGAGAAGAAACAGAAACCAACGAAATTGATAATCATGGGACTTGAATCTCCTTTGAGACCATGAAATTCTCGTTGAATTAGGATTTTTCTTCTTTTTTGTCTTACCAGGTTAGTGTAATATTGTAGAATTTAATTGAATCTTTGGCGGGCTATTTCTAGTTGCAAAGAAGCTAATGGTGTTAATTGGAAAACACAGAACCATGACAGAATTTGCATTTTCTGTAATAGTTGAACATTGCTATATATCTTCCAATATTGTTGAAATAGAAGGATGGCTGAGAAGATGCTCCTCACTATGCCAAAATATCTAGAGATGATGTTTGGGAATCGATTTAAATGGAGATTAAAACAAGTTACCGAACATAGTCACAGTGTGTTTGGTTTTAGGGTAAACAAAACAAATTCATACTAAAGAGAAAACCTTGCAGAGAGGGTAACGTCAAGCACAAGAGTGTCTGATCCGTTGTTCCCGTAATGTGAAGTAAAAAAAAACTTGTTAATATAAGGTACAGGCCCTACTATACAAACTACCTGCTAGGATATCTAATTTGAATAATCCCTCACATCTCATTCGCTTTAATGATTCTAAGGGTAAAATCAGTAAAAAGTGGAAAATGACTAATTTAATTTATGTCAATTTTTAACGGTATTAGTTTAACTTCAACCAATTACATATGGTCCAAATCGGTGATCCAAACGTGTGGTTTGTACACCTTTACCAGATAAGGGTACAGATTGAATCATTCTCAATATAATTAACAAAGTCCCAATTTTCGCCAAATTAGCATTCTTGGACTCTGTTTGCAGGGATTAAGACAATCCTAGAGGAGCAGTTGATAATGAGGATAGTGAGTGTTAGTCCTGTCACAGCATACTTAATTGAATCAGGCTCAAAAGTGTTATGAACTGATCCAAAATTTTGCATGAATGTAAAACTTTAGAGAGGTGAAAGTCCTTATAGTTGAAAGCAATATGACCAGAATAGAACCTAACTGAAGAACCGGTTTCGGTCTGCTTCATCGTATGCTCATGCCACTCTCCATAAAAAAGATACATGGCTCTCAGGCCTCAGCCTGCCCTGCCATTCAGGGCACCGCCCAACATTTTGGTTCCATGTAAGTTCATGTTGCAACATTTCATATATGCCTCACTGTCAAATGAAAATCATGTCCTCTGTTTTGTCCATGAGCTTAATGGAAGTTCAGTTAGGCACATAAACTTATTACAGAACATACAGTATTGTTACAGATTAAAGGTTGACAGAATTTAATGTCACTCAATTTCACACAGTCTAATTTTATATTTTTTATAAGTTGTATAAAAATAAAAAAAATTCTAGCAGCAAAAGGGCATATGTCAATAACTTTCTTGACCCTTGATTCCTTGAAGTCACTTACATTTTGGATAGAAATTTGGCAAAGAAACTAGACATCCATTTTTTAAAAGGCAAATTAATGAATTTTATTGATTAATAATTGTAACAACCCATCCCAGTTGGCCATATTCGAAATGGTGTTATCACATTTTGAAAATCCGAGCACAACACATATATGCAACAATAAAAAAAATTAACACCAATAGAAATTTTTACATATATCCTCAACCCTCAACAGGGGAGATACATCAATATGATATTAACATAAACATAATATACAACGTAAAATGTATGAATATTTACAAAAAAAAATTTATTTTATTTTCTCATTAGTCTGAGGATGTTGACACGTACGTGGCTTACAGAAATTGATTTCGTCTGAACATCAACTCACCAAACTATTTGTCCTACCTGCTACCTGAAATCATTGTACAATGAGTAGTGAGCTTGTGAATTAAATTTACTAGAAGTACTCAATTTGTATAAATAGTCTTTCAATATTTAATCATTTATATCTCATACAACTTGATACTAGCATTCCACTATCACTACACATATCATAAGTCTCATTCTCTATCAATCTCTTCTTCTTATTTATTGGTTTACCTTAAGACTATCGATTATCTCATAATTGCCTCGTAATGAGGTTCACATCATAACGTCTACAATTTAGATGGTTCTTACCGTATCATACTTTTATGTTTCTTTCTCACCATAATTATCTTTTTGTGAGACTCATTCAACTATAAATGAATTCACAATAACACAAAACACATCAGCATTTAAGTAATGCAAACAATAATTAAAACGGATACAATACATGAATTATTATTAGGGAACGTCTTCCCACATGTCGACATGTTTTTATCTTAGATCAGCTACCTTTCCGGTTCTTTTCTTTTATTTAATGCATATGCATATGAACAATGATATGAGATATGCATCTGAATAATAACATAAAAAAAATACATGAATTCAAATATTTAAAATGACTATCCTGATTTTTCTCAAATTGTATATAAAAAATTCCACTAAATTCTTCTCATCCTAAATCACATCAAATCATCTATCAAAGCTTGTCAAGATCCACTAAATTTCATCTCCTGATAATTCATCTCAAAACATCAACCATAACTCATCAAGAATTTCACTTATCACTTTTATTATTAAATCAACTTATTATTCCAAAAATATCATTTTTCACCTAATAATTTTCTACATATCCAAAATTTGTATCATACCTATCAATTAAATTTTTATCTACCACCAAAGCAGAAGCTAATAATTTATTTTAATATTATCCCTAGATATTTCATTTTTATTTAGATTACTTAAAGTAAATCTAACTCACCACGTAGCAGTTAAAGCTACTTGTGGATTACCTCTTTACCTTTCCCATTCCTCTCAGGAATTTCCCTCGGTTGCTGACCGTCAACACTTGACATAATATTTATATTAAATTTCTAGTGTATTCTTCAATTCTTCCTAAACCACACCTTTTGAAAATTTTCACTTTGAATCCTGAGAAATTTCATGTATGCTAAAAATTCAAAAATAAACATTACATTATTACCTTATGTTTTTCTGATAGCTTCTCATGACTCTCTATAAAGTTCCCCCGTAAACTCCTTCAAAATTTTGCTCTTTCAACTTTTTTTTCGGTCCTAAAGTGTTTGGAGAAATAGAGTAATTTGAATTGAAATAGAAAGAAACCAAACAGGATTTGGAAATGAAGTAAATAAAATGAAACTATACTATTTATTTAAAACAAAAACAACAAACGTAGAAGCCCTTTACTGCTTCAAAAACACAGCTGCATAACATGCAGCCTTTAATACCCAAGGTTGCAACACCTGGACACGTTTTTTTTTAGAAAAAATATGTATTTTTTCTTTTTCTTTTTTTTTTCTTTTCATGCGGGACATGTCTAGATTTTTTTTTTCTTTTTTTCTTTGTAACTACGTCCCCACATGTCCATTTTTTTCTTCAAAAGAATTATTTTATTCAATACTAAATCCTTCACGTAAATATATTATTTTAATTTTATGTCATATTTATTAAATTACTTTTTTACTTTTACTTTACGATTACAAGTATTACAAATCTACCCACCTTATAAAAATTTCGTCCCCGAAATTTCCTTACCTAACTGCAGAAACAAATGTGAATAATATTTCTTCATAATTGCCTCAAACTTTCATGAAATCTCTTCAACATACTTATTCCGCCACAGAACTTAAATTAATGAAATTAATTTATTATACAAAACTTGTTTTTTTGTCTAAAATCCTCACTGGTACTTGTATATAAGCCCAATAAAATCCTAACAGAACTTAAATTAATGGTACTTTTTGAATTTCTATAGTTTAGCTCGAAATATTATAATATTTAATATATAAACACTTTCTTAAAAGTGAAACATGAAACACATTATATAAATGTTTTAATTCTGGAGGCAAATCCAAGCTACTTACAACTAGCCCGACTTTCTCAACAACCTCATAGGGTCCCACATACCTCGGATGCAGCTCTCCTTTACTTTTTGATCCTCAACACACCTTTTCATGGAGATATTTTTAATTATACCCAATCACCTACTTGAAATTCAAGAGGTCTTCTCTTAGTATCAGCATAGCTATTCAGTCTACTTTGTGCTGCTTTACGGTTTTCTCTGACCAATTTGATTCTCTCAGTTGTTAACTCAATAATTGATGGACCAGATATATTTCTCTCTCCCATTTCTTCCCAACATATAGGAGTTCTACACCTCCTACCATACAATGTCTCAATCGGTGCCATCCCAATACTAGTTTGATATTGATTGTTATAAGTAACTTTAAATCGATGGCATGTAAGCATCCCAACTTACTGAGAAACTCATCACATTTTCCCTTAACATATCTCCTAGTACTCTAATAATCTTTTCTATCTGAGCATAAAAAATTATATTAAATTGCAACTGTATACCCGTGGCTTTCTGAAAGCCTCTCCAAAACCAATATGTAAATCTAACATCTCTATTTGACACTATGCTTAATGTTGCTCCATACAACCTCACAATCTCAACTACATCCTTCTTCAATCCTGACCACCAAAAATTCTGTCTCGATACTCTATACATCTTATCGTTAATTGGTTGCCTCGAATCTAAATTATCATGTGCCTCTCTCATTATTTCCTTTCTCAACTTCGCATTTTTTGGACTAACATATACATTGTATATGTATACACATTAACACTTACAATGACCAGTCATATAATAAATCCGTTAAGCGAAGGTAAGTGATTAAATTGGCAATGGTATATATTTTCCACATGTGATTTCATAAATGTATTGAATTGTTACTAAATGGATAAATTGATATTTTAATTTGAAAATGAAACAGGATTGGCTTTGAGATGCAAGATGATGTTGTGTTGCCTCACCTTACTGTGAAAGAAACTCTAACATACTCTGCTCTTCTCCGTCTTCCCAGTACCTTAAGTATACAGCAGAAAAAAGAAAGGGTTACCAATGTTATCTGTGATCTAGGCGTTGAAAGGTGCTTTCTTCCTTATCTTATTTTATGTGATATATGTATGTTACAGAGGGCACAGATCAATTTCACACGCATCACACAGATCAAACCAATAGTTCTATCCCCTTGAGATTGGGGAACCCAAATACCATGATCGGCTTGTGACCAGCCCGAAATACCACATATCGTTGTGTTAGTTGCTTGGATCGACTTTGATAGGATGGATTTATCACTAAAAATCGTTAGCTTAAGTTACTTTTGAGATTATTAGGCCTTACATATAAGCCAAGATCTTTCCCATTAGACTGCTGATTTTCACATCATAAGTCTGAAATGTACATATTACCAGTATTGTTTGCTCATCGATAAAAAGAGTCGCTAAGGACAAAAATAAAAAAAGAAGCAAAACATATTCACTTCAAGAAGCATCAAGTTGCTCTGTCTTTGGATTGGTTATTTTGTGTTCTGTTGTTTCAAATTTGGCGCTTATCATAAAGATGCTGCAACTTGCTCAGATTGCCTTCATTGAAGGGCAAGAAATAGTAGCTTGGAAATTCCCAACAAATGAGGATTGTTTGGTTGTGAAAGACATTTTCTATTTTCTATCTCTATTTTCCTTAACGTTTTTCTCAATAATTTGCATGTTCTTAACGTTTTTCTCAATAAACATAGATATGGTTTCAGGGGCCAAAATACAGTAATTAGTGGAACATTTGTGAGGGGAGTTTCTGGTGGTGAGAGAAAAAGAGTCTGCATTGGCAATGAAATTCTACTTAATCAGTCGTTTCTTTTCTTGGATGAACCAACATCTGGTCTGGATTCAACAACGGCATTTCGATTTGTTCAGATGCTGCAAAACATTGCAAAGGTACTATATAACACTTTCTTACAGCTAACTTTCATATTTTTCATTCTTCACTAGTCTAACTGTTTACTTTATGGCAATTTCTCAGTCTGGAAAGACGGTAGTAACTACAATACATTAGCCATCTAGTAGATTGTTCGGCAAGTTCAATAAGCTCATTCTGTTGGGTAAAGGCAGCTCCTTGTACTTTGCAAAAGCATCCGAAGCAATGCTGTATTTCTCCTCTATTGGTTGTTCTCCTGTTATAGCCACGAACCCAGCAGAGTTTCTGACTGATCTTTCTAAGGGAAACATAAATGACAAATCAGTTCCTTCAGAATTGGAGGACAAGTTTTAACCTGGAAGTGAAAGACTTGACATGAAAGATCGAGGGCCTTCAGCTGTTGATGTCCATGAGGTCAGTATATCATTCAAAACTAAGAATAAATATGTTAATTATGTCTTGAATTGTTTAGGCCCAATCCACTAGTTAAGTAGCAACCTGCATTTATAATAGGGTATTGTCTTTTCCTTTTTTCAGTTAATGCTGACCTAATTTGGATGTATTGGGGATGAGGGTTTGAAAGTTCTCTCTCAAAATTCTTTTGTATGTTCTATAGTGAAGTTTCTCTTCCCATGCACTGCCTGTTCTCTTTATTTCTTGCACTTTTCTTTACAAAATATTTGTGGAAACAGTTATGAACTTATCTTGGATTTTCACATATGCGGTACCTTGTGGAAGCCTAAACAGGGAGAGTAGGGAAATCAGAAAAGACTAAGCTCCTGAAACCTGATCTGATAGACGGTAAACCTGACACGAATAGGAGGTTTAAATCAAGGGAATGGGGAGCAACATGGTGGGAGCAATTCTCAATTCTACTCAGGAGGGGATTTAAGGAGAGACGCCATGAATACTTCAGCTGTTTGCGTGTAACACAAGTTATCTCCACCGTGTTAATCATAGGATTGCTTTGGTGGCATTCTGATGCTTCAACTCATAAGTGGCTTCAAGATCAGGCAATTATCCTCGTCTGTATTCTTCTTCTTCTTTTTGCCCCCTTTTCTGTTAAATTTTCAAGTGGATTTACCATTAATTTTTGTTCAAAGTGCGTTGCAGGCAGGACTGTTATTCTTCATTTCAGTATTCTGGGCATTCTTTCCACTTTTCACTGCTATTTTTACATTCCCACAAGAAAGAGCAATGCTAGCTAAGGAAAGATCAGTGGACACGTACAAACTCGGTGCATATTTTGTAGCCAGAAACATTAGTGATATTCCTTTGGATCTCATACTGCCTTTAGTATTCGTCGTGATTGTCTACCTTATGGTTGTCTTGAAGCAGAGTTTTGAGACCTTTTCTTTGCCTATGCTTACCGTTTTCCTCAGCGTAGTCGCTGCCCAGGTAAAAGATACTATAATATCAAATTAACCACTTCCAACTTAAACAAAATACATCTTAAATTAATGTGATTCGTAGGTTTTAAATTTTGAATTTGCAGGGCCTTGGACTTACCATAGGTGCAGCATTCATGGATGTGAAGAAAGCAACAACTCTGGCTTCTATTATCATTATGACTTTCATGTTGTCCGGTGGATTCTTTATCCAGGTAAGACGATTTACTTTACGCATAATACATATATTTTTTAAGATTTAAGTTGGGTTTTTGACGTAAAACGCGAGCGAAAGAAAGAACTAGGGAGAAGAACTGTGCTTTCAACCCTCAAACAATAGTTCTCACGAAGAGAAAAGAAACTCTAATTTTATTCAGAAAAATAATCATCTCTAATATTACATGGCCTCCTTATTTATAAGGTTAAAGTAAAAGAAAAGGAAAATCGAAATTAGGCAAATACAAAATAGGAAATTTCCCAAAAACTGAGAACTGCTAATTGAAGGCCTAAACGTCGTTTTTTGGCTAAAATCCTACTATACTCATTATATAATAATGAGTTTTTCCCGGAAGCCTGTTTCCAATCAGACTAGGTCTTTGGGGTCCGATTCGGGCTGACACTTAAAATGATGTAAATCGTACCCTTATATTTGGACGATCCAACCGTTCTAGATAGTCCAGGGCCATCTGTTCTGCTTTGTATACCTGTTCTGCATCATTCCCCCTTACTTCAAAAGAACTCAACCCCGAGTTACTGTCAGGATAAAGTGGTTCGTCCGGTGGATGGAATTCAAACAAATCTACCACATTGAAAATGTTGGAAATGGCCATGTTATCCGAAAGTTCAATCACATAAGCATTATCATTAATGCGCTTCAGTACCCGGAAAGGGTCATACTTCCTACTTTTTAGCTTGTTGTAAGTTCCTGCAGGGAAACGGTCTTACGCAAATGGGCTATCACTAAGTCACCTTCCTGAAATATACATTCACGTCGATGCTTATCGGCGGCAGCTTTATATTTGTTGTTGGCCAACTCTAGACTCTGGCGAACTTCTGCATGGATGCATTGTACTTGCTCAGTTAGGTTCTGAGCAGCCTGATTGTGGCCAGGAGGCTTGGGCAAAGGAACAAGGTCCAAAGCATGCTAAGGTGCTTTGGTGTAAACAATTTCGAATGGCGTCTTCCCGGTAGATCAATTGTACATGCTATTAAAAGCAAATTCAACTTGTGGAAGGGCGACATCCCACTGCTTGGACCGAGAACCAGTCACACAATGAATCAAATTACCAAGGGTTCGGTTGACCATCTCGGTTTGGGCGTCTGTCTGCGGATGACAAGTTCTGCTGTATTTAAGGGATATGTCAAATCTACCCCAAAGTGACTTCCAGAAGTGGCAAAGGAACTTGATATCGCAATCGGAGGTGATAGACTTGGGAACCCCATGAAGGCGAACAATCTCACGAAAGAAAAGGCTGGCTACATGAGATGTGTCTAAAGTTTTGCAGCACATAATGAAGTGTGCCATCTTGGAGAACTGGTCGACAACCACAAAAACAGAATCCACCCCACGTTGAGTCCACGGGGGCCCCAAAATAAAGTCCATTGTCAAATCCTTTTAAATGTTTTTCGGCATGGACCCTTTTCAGTTTGGTAGACAGGGCACCTTTGTACGAATTTGCCCACATCACATTCAGCTACCTGGGCTATTGTTTTGTCACTCCCCGCATGACCCCCTAAACCGCTGCTGTTTTTCTCACGAAGAATTTGCTCGCGCAAAGACGTGCGAGGGATACACAATTGGTTACCGCGAAACAGAAACCCGTCCTAGACATGAAAATCCGAGATTGCCTCTTTCCATTGACACTTCACCCAAATTTCCTGAAAATCAGCATCTTCCTCATATAACTCTTTCAGACAGTCAAACCCCACAATTTCTTATCGGAGAGTCAAAAGTAAGGATGCGCGTCGGCTTAACGCATCTGCCACCTGATTCAACTGCCCATACTTGTGTTTGAGTACAAAACTGAATTTTTGGAGGAAGTTAGTCCACCGAGCATGCATTCGATTCAGGATGGTTTGTGTGTTGATAAATTTCAGGGCTTGGTGATCACTGTAGAGAATAAACTCACGCTAGATCCGATAATGCTCCCAATGTGTCAAAGTTCGGATGACTGCATAAAATTTCAGCTCATATGTGGTCCACTTTTGGTGAGCATCGTTGAGCTTCTCGCTGAAAAATTCTACTGGCCATCCCTCCTGTGACAGAACAGCACCAATACCCACGCCCAAGGCATCACACTCAACTTCAAACAGCTTGTCAAAACTTGGTAGGGCAAGTACTGGGGCTGTAGAAAGCTTCTCTTTGATCACTGCAAAGGCTGTATCTTGTGCATTTCCCTACTGGAATCGGCCTTTTTTCATGCACTCTGTGATTGGTGCTACTATACTGCTGAAGTTTCAAATAAACTTGCAGTAGAAAGTGGCCAGTCCATGAAAACTGCGAACATGGTGCACTGTTGTTGGGGTTAGCCACTCCCGAATTGTACGTACCTTCTCTTCGTCAACCTGAATACCATCCACACCCACCATAAATCCCAAAAACAGCAGTTTTGTAGTGAGAAAGTTACACATCTTCAGGTTCACGTAGAGCTTATTCGCGCGCAAAACTAGCAACACTTCCCGCGAGTGGTCCAAGTGCTCCACCTCATCCTGGCTATAGATCAAGATATCGTCAAAGTAAACAACCACAAATTTACTAATGAAGGGTTTTAAAACCTGGTTCATTATACGCATGAAGGTGCTGGGAGCATTTGATAAACCGAAGGGCATCACCATCCACTCATAAAGCCCCTATTTGGTCTTAAAAGCTGTTTTCCATTCATCACTCGGTCTGACCCGAATCGGATGGTAACCACTAGGCAAATCTAACTTGGAGAAGATCTTGGCACCCTCTAACATGTCCAGCATGTCACTCAGTCGTGGAATGGAAAAGTGGATCTTGACTGTTATCTTGTTTATGGCCCGATTGTCAATGCACATGCGCCAGCTTCCATCCTTCTTCGGTGTCAACAAAGCAGGTACAGCACAGGGACTCAGACTCTCTCTGATTAGCCCCTTTTTAATCAACTCCTCAACCTAATTTTGTAGAATTTCGTGTTCTTGAGGACTCATTCGGTAGTGTGGCAGATTCGGCAAACTAGCCCCAGAAAGGTCACAAAGGAGACTTGTTTCAACCCTACTTTAGGCCGAGGCCTGAAGGCACACCAAGGCTAGGTTTTAAGCCTTTTGTTGAGTGCGTGGATGCAAGATCAAAACACACAGGATCACTTAGACTTGATCAAAGGCTAAGGTTGATTAGTCCTCAAGATCTAAGGGTGGAGATTAACTTCAAGATAGGTTCAAGAAGTGGTGCACTATATAAAGGGTCACCTAGGTTCAATCTCAACATAAGATGTAATGTAACTTGTGAGACATGTGTGTAAATGAGAGAATTGTGTGAGAGTGCAAAGACGCAGACATACAAGAGGGATTCATTAGAGAGGCTGGTTGTAAAGAAGAGAGTAGTATAGATAGAGAGCATTGTAATAGTTCTATCACTTTCTTATTCTCTTCTTTGTTCCTTCAAGAACTTGAGCTTCTTGAAGAGGGATTGCTGTGATTGTAAAAGAACCATTGATTTAGTGCTAAGAGTTCAGAGGAACTCACGGAGACGTAAGCTATTGTCGAACCTCGATAATAATTGCTTGTTCTTTTCTTTCTTGCTTTCGATTGCTGTATTTCTTTCTACAAGTAATTCTAGACTTAAGTGTTTGGAAGATCACCACATGGGCATCTTGTGAAGGTGGTTTCCAACTAACTTAATTAAATGTGTCACAGTAAAAAAATACTACATGAAATTTTTTTTAAAACCAATTAAGTAAAAAATGAAAAAAAAAATATGTAATGTTATGTTTCGATCGAAATAAAGTGTTTCGATAAAATTAACCAAAACAAATAAATAAAATAACTACTTTGGTTTACCGTTGAATCCTAAACCATCCAAACGAAACAAAATTTATAATTTTATTTAGATCATCATTATTTGATGACTTGTGTACTAAAATATCAATTTGAATCGATGACAGTTAATAAGTTCAATGTGCTCATACAATCGACCACTTACTTTAAACCAAACCCATGTTACTAAAATGAGTTTTATCATAAATGCATCTTGTACTTTCTTGATAATATCAATTTATACTTCAATTTCCTCCACAAATTTTTTTTCTAATATATCAAGAATCATTCCATTATTTATTGTTTTAGATGCTTATGATTTATGTAAATGATATGATACAAGTGAAAGTTCAAACGTGTCGTTTAAGGACAAATGTACAAGAAGACTAAAATTTCTCATTTATCAATTTTTTTTTCTTGATTTTATTCAAAAAAATCCATTTTTAACTTTTAAAGATCTTATCTGTAATATGCGAGATTACACATGTGTAGAGATTATAAAATCTGATTTGATCTGATTCGAAAAATATATTAAAATAATATAAATCGAATCCAATCTAATCTTAAGCTGAGTGACCTGAAATGACTCGGATTCAAAATTATCTAAACCCGACTCGAACCCAAACGATTTGAAATCCGAAATGATCTAAAAATCCAAAACAACCCGAGATTGAAATGATATGAACCCGATCCAATCCAAAATGACCCACAATCTGAACGATTCAAAACTCAACATGATCCGACCTGAATCGTTTCCCACCTTTAGACGTGCGGTAAAGTTTTAAAAATTTTCACTCTATTATTGACGATATTGTGCTGTTAGGTATTAAAGTATGGGGTGATTATTATAACAATTGAAAATATAAGATGCATATTGGTATTTGACTAAAATGTAAGGTACATGTATGATTAAAAACCTCTTAATAAAGAAAAGAAGTTTTCTTTATATCGCGTATAAAGCATGGAATTATTCGCCTTTGGTGTCTATATCCATTGCTTTGCCATTGAATGCCTCAACTGGCGTCAGGATTACTTTACATAAGCTTAACAGACAAACTGAATCGGTCAAAGTTGAGCAACTTGTAAATTCAGTCTTTGTTTTATTTCCAATTTAGTTTTAATCCACTGCTGCTGATGTAGATGATATAACAACCTCACATATTCACAGGGGAGAGCACAATCACGTCTCACAAATCAACGATTTTGATCCAATGGAAACATAGATATCACAATCAGTTTTTGATCAATTCAAACTAAATATAAATATTGTACGTGATCAGGTTTAAACCGACTTTAATACCATTTGTAACACTACCAAATATATTAATCCCATTTTCTTTCATTGTATTAACTATAAGAGATGTAAGTCATTATAATTACTTTTTAATTTACATTAACAGGTCCATTATGGCATTCTTAGAATGATAATTCAGGAATGACTGGTTTGGTAATGACGACCAAGTAAAGATATCGTATTAGCTAGTATTTTAACAAGCAAAGTTGCCCCTAGCAATTGTTCATTATTCTTACCCCCGATGAGCCTTTAACATGGCCACATGGTCAACATTCTAGCTGCCGAGTTAAATTTGAAGCCAGCCATTTACCTTAGTATATCGGGGGAAAAAAATTAAATCAAAATCTGTTTAGATCATATCAAGGGTAGTGTAATTAATCACTCTATCGAGTAAGCCAAGTTCCTGATGTAGCTTAACAGTAAAACAGGCAAGCAGCTCTCAGATGGTATCTGTTTTAATTTTATTCAAGAGAAACTGGTATTATTACAAAAGGCAACACAAACAAACAATTAACAACTTATTACAAAAAAAATACGGTACAGCTTCTCATCATATTCTATCCAGCAATCAGAACCACCATTAACAAACCTGGCCTATCTCATTCACTGCACCCATCTTTCTTTATACAAGACATTTTATATTGAACAAAACACTTCATGAACACAACAAGTACTGCAGACTCATGAACACAAGTCCAAAACATCCATCTGTGAAATTCTTCCAAGCATAAATAATACATAATTTATAGGAATTTCAGACGATATCTTATATGCTAGGAAATGAAACATATTATAACCACTAAGAGGTGGTTCAATGATAGAGTTTGGGATCTCACTGCGAGATCTCAAGTTTGATATTTCTCATGCCCTTTGCGACCACTACATAATTATTTAATTAAATAATTCACTTTTCCTGTTCTTTTTTCCACCACTTACACCTTTTAACATCATGGTTTGTGTCCTCCAGGTGGTGCCGAATTATTTGGTGCTGGTGGAAATAGGTGATTATTCTCATTCCTAATTCTTTCAACAACTTTCCGTCCTGTATACCATGGAAATCGTTTATGGTTAGAAATCACAAGTGACAAGACATCATAATGAAACTTTCTTTTGCAGCCTAAAAAAGAACTAATGAAAAAGAAAAGAATGAAGTATGGAGGTTAAAAAGAAGAGTAAGTAAAGACGCATTCAGTTGCAGAAAAACTTTTTGAAAATATGCCTTCTAAATGCAAAATTTTCTGAAAAACTAGAGAATTGTCTACAACTAAATACATCATAAATTTCCCTATGACTGACCGAGTGTTGGTTCTGGTATTGCATTATCTGGGGCAGCAGTTGCTACCTAGGAGGACATAAGAAGTATTATTGCTACAGAAAATGCCATCACCATGACTTGAGAGGACTTGGTGAAAGCCATTTTTGGCAGGCTAGTTAACTATGTTGGCAAGAAGGTGACTTCATTAGCTCAAGAGAGAGAGCTGATAGGCTAGGATGAGAATGAAGACTGGAGCGTTGCAATTGAAGCTTATTTATAGATAATAACGAAGACCTACGAATTGTCCAAAAAAACGTAGAATCAAGTTGGAGGTAACAAAATACTCAAATTGTCCAAGTCTATGAGTTATTTCATCCTCCATATTACTCTAGAAACAGTTAAAAGAACCTACGAATTAAGATAATCTCTTGCACTATCCAACGCCTGACAATGAACCTAACTTTCCACTTCCAAATCAATATGGCCAATAAATATTCTCATTCAACATAATAAGAATAAAGCACATATACAAATTAGTGTTACATATATAGTATTGTAACTAAGATAAGCAAACCAATTCATCAATATAAATCGTTAAAAAGGTTTTGTTGCAATTAAAAGTTTAGCAAAATCAATCAATGGCGATCAAACAAGTTCAAATTAAATTTCAAAATAACAATTCATTAAGTATATGATTAAACTTATTCAAGATCTAACTCACAGTCTAGAACAAAAGAAACATTGAAAGACAATAAGTTCATCCCTCCTTAGTGTAGTCAAAATCAAAAATAAGGAAACATAAATTTTTGATTGGGTTAAAATCAAATTCAAAGAAACATTGAAAAGGCAATAAGTCCACACCTATTTTCACAAAAACCAAAAGGTTTCTTAATCACCTTGATTTGATTTTTTTGAGCTAAGGTATTGATTTCATACCCTTCTCCCTCTCTCCTGATTATCTTTCTCTGTGAGTTTGAGTATACAGACTTGATAGAGATAGTAGTTAAGGTTTTGTTGCTTTATTTGCTAAAATACCTCACTTAAATTAAATAACGCTAATGTCGATCCTCTTTTGGCCTTCTAATAAAATAATGATAATTTAGTTGGTTTCAAATCAAATATATGTTACTTATTGTTTATTATTTTTCTTTGGGTAATCTCTCAATTGTTACATCTACATACTTCCTAAATTATTGGGATGACCTAACCATTGTTTTTGTGAATTCCATATATTTAATACAATATCCACATACGAAGATTATTCAATTTTTTTGCACCATTTATGACACAATTAAAGAAAAATGGTTTAACCCGTTTGAGTTATTTTCCATGTGATAGAACACAAGTTTCTAAATGAAAGATTTGGAAGTGATCGTTAGATCAAGAAGCTGCAATCTTTATAGTTAATTCAAGCAATGTGCAAAACCTCATGCAATTGTATAAAAATTAAAGCATGAGAATTAGAGGGAAAAACTATGGATGGGAAAAATTGTAAAAAAATAACACTGTACATTTAAGAGATTTCAAGTTCAAAACTCTTAGCCAATAAACATTGGTTCACTAAAAAAAATAATAATAATAATAAAAGTTTTAAGATAACGGCTCAACTCTCAAAGATACATGACTTATTTATTAGTTCTCTCACTTTACAGGAGCAATATTGTAGTACTGTGGAGCTAGGGGGCACTAGCCCCCCAGAGATTTAAAGAAAAAATTTATTTATACTCCCCTTGTATGACTCCTATATATGAAAAAGAGAAGTTTCTACCCGATCCCTCAAAAATTAAAAAATATGTCACTCTAAACATTTTTCTCCAGATTTTTTTTACAAAATCTATTTTGGACCCTTATATAAAAAGTAATATTTTTTTTCTTGAAGGGTTAAAGGCAAATATATTTTTACTCATTGTTAATTAATTGTTGAATTGTTGTTTTTTATTGACCAAATGATGTTGTGAACTTTTCTATTATTGTTAATGATGGTTAAATTGATTTAAAAATTATTTTTGGGTTCTTTAATAGTTTTTTTTTTTTTTGATATACTTACAACATATATATTGAAATGGTAAAAAAAATTATAGGGAAATTTTAATGTTAGGTAATTGAGGGTTTTTAAAGGACATTTAGGAATATTAGACAATAAAAATACTAAATAAAAAAAGTAAGGGTTATTATCATCAAACACCTTTACATTTTATACTGTATTTCAATGTCCCCTTTTAATTTTAAAAACAATCAATTTACTCCTTGCATTTTAGGTATATACCCAATAAACTCTTCTGATGATAATTCTAGCAAAATTGATACAGGTGCACACACAAATCTTGACTAAAGTTGATACTAGTCCACACACAAAATTTGATAAAAAAATCTTTTTTTGTTTAATAGTCAAGATTTTTGTATATATCAGTATCGATTTCGCCACAATTATTACCAAAAGAGTTTATTGAACATTTACTTAAAATGTATGGGGTAAATTGATCGTTTTTAAAATGCAAGTGAGATATTGAAACACCAAGCAAAATATATGGGTGTTTGGTGATAATAATCCAAAAAGTAAAGTAAAATAACCGATTAGATGAAAAGATAATGAACTAATAATTGAATTCAAACGGTAAGTGGTCATAAATTATCATATTCCACGAGTTTTTTTTGTATTATTATCGTGGTTCGTAATTTTTATTTTAAATATTATTTGATGATTTTTTGGTCTTATAAAGAGAATTTTTTACTAGACAGCTTGACACTCCACGACAATGGTCCTAAATCCGTTTTGTAAGAGATAAATTGTTGGTATACTTTATGGTAGAGTATATTAATTTATGTAAAATTGAAAAAAAAAAATTATTATCAAGTTTAAAATGATAATCCTCTTTGAACATAAGTCAATACATTAATAAAAATATCAACACTTAGTCCCTCTTTA